>JAKSXO010000122.1:0-668397 GCA_024509115.1 Crotalus helleri
GATAGGTAGGTAGGTAGGTAGATAGATACAGATAGGTAGGTAGATTGATAGATAGAGATAGGTAGGTAGGTAGGTAGATAGATAGAGATAGGTAGGTAGGTAGGTAGATAGATAGAGATAGGTAGGTAGGTAGATAGATAGATACAGATAGGTAGTTAGGTAGGTAGATACAGATATGTAGGTAGGTAGATAGATAGATAGAGATAGGTAGGTAGGTAGATTGATATATAGAGATAGGTAGGTAGGTAGGTAGATAGATAGAGATAGGTAGGTAGGTAGATTGATAGATACAGATAGGTAGGTAGGTAGATAGATAGATACATATAGGTAGGTAGGTAGATTGATAGATAGAGATAGGTAGGTAGGTAGGTAGATAGACAGAGATAGGTAGGTAGGTAGATTGATAGAGATAGGTAGGTAGGTAGGTAGATAGATAGAGATAGGTAGGTAGGTAGATTGATAGATACAGATAGGTAGGGAGGTAGATAGATAGATACAGATAGGTAGGTAGGTAGATAGATAGATAGAGATAGGTAGGTAGGTAGATGATAGATACAGATAGGTAGGTAGGTAGATTGATAGATAGAGATAGGTAGGTAGGTAGATTGATAGATAGAGATAGGAAGGTAGGTAGATTGATAGAGATAGGTAGGTAGGTAGATAGATAGATAGAGATAGGTAGGTAGGTAGATAGATAGATAGAGATAGGTAGGTAGGTAGATAGATAGATAGAGATAGGTAGATAGGTAGATAGATAGATACAGATAGGTAGGTAGGTAGATAGATAGATAGAGATAGGTGGGTAGGTAGATAGATAGATACAGATAGGTAGGTAGGTAGATTGATAGATAGAGATAGGTAGGTAGGTAGATAGATAGATAGAGATAGGTAGGTAGGTAGATTGATAGAGATAGGTAGGTAGGTAGGTAGGTAGATAGATAGAGATAGGTAGGTAGGTAGATTGATAGATACAGATAGGTAGGTAGGTAGATAGATAGATAGAGATAGGTAGGTAGGTAGATAGATAGATAGAGATAGGTAGGTAGGTAGATTGATAGATAGGTAGGTAGGTAGGTAGGTAGATAGATAGAGATACGTAGGTAGGTAGATTGATAGATACAGATAGGTAGGTAGGTAGATTGATAGATAGAGATAGGTAGGTAGGTAGATAGATAGATAGATAGATAGATAGAGATAGGTAGGTAGGTAGATTGATAGATAGAGATAGGTAGGTAGGTAGGTAGATAGATACAGATAGGTAGGTAGGTAGATTGATAGATAGAGATAGGTAGGTAGGTAGATAGATAGATAGAGATAGGTAGTTAGGTAGATAGATAGATAGAGATAGGTAGGTAGGTAGATAGATAGATAGAGATAGGTAGGTAGGTAGATAGATAGAGATAGGTAGGTAGGTAGATAGATAGATACAGACAGGTAGGTAGGTAGATAGATAGATACAGATAGGTAGGTAGGTAGATTGATAGATAGAGATAGGTAGGTAGGTAGGTATATAGATAGAGATAGGTAGGTAGGTAGATTGATAGAGATAGGTAGGTAGGTAGGTAGATAGATAGAGATAGGTAGGTAGGTAGATTGATAGATACAGATAGGTAGGTAGGTAGATTGATAGATAGAGATAGGTAGGTAGGTAGATAGATAGATAGAGATAGGTAGGTAGGTAGATTGATAGAGATAGGTAGGTAGGTAGGTAGATAGATAGAGATAGGTAGGTAGGTAGATTGATAGATACAGATAGGTAGGTAGGTAGATAGATAGATAGAGATAGGTAGGTAGGTAGATAGATAGATAGAGATAGGTAGGTAGGTAGATTGATAGATAGGTAGGTAGGTAGGTAGATAGATAGAGATAGGTAGGTAGGTAGATTGATAGATACAGATAGGTAGGTAGATAGATTGATAGATAGAGATAGGTAGGTAGGTAGATAGATAGATAGAGATAGGTAGGTAGGTAGATTGATAGATACAGATAGGTAGGTAGGTAGATTGATAGATAGAGATAGGTAGGTAGGTAGATAGATAGATAGATAGATAGATAGATAGATAGATAGATAGAGATAGGTAGGTAGGTAGATTGATACATAGAGATAGGTAGGTAGGTAGGTAGATAGATACAGATAGGTAGGTAGGTAGATTGATAGATAGAGATAGGTAGGTTGGTAGATAGATAGATAGAGATAGGAAGTTAGGTAGATAGATAAATAGAGATAGGTAGGTAGGTAGATAGATAGATAGAGATAGGTAGGTAGGTAGGTAGGTAGATAGAGATAGGTAGGTAGGTAGATTGATAGATACAGATAGGTAGGTAGGTAGATTGATAGATAGAGATAGGTAGGTAGGTAGGTAGATAGATAGAGATAGGTAGGTAGGTAGATTGATAGATACAGATAGGTAGGTAGGTAGATTGATAGATAGAGATAGGTAGGTAGGTAGATAGATAGATAGAGATAGGTAGGTAGGTAGATTGATAGATACAGATAGGTAGGTAGGTAGATTGATAGATAGAGATAGGTAGGTAGGTAGATAGATAGATAGAGATAGGTAGGTAGGTAGATTGATAGAGATAGGTAGGTAGGTAGGTAGATAGATAGAGATAGGTAGGTAGGTAGATTGATAGATACAGATAGGTAGGTAGGTAGATAGATAGATAGAGATAGGTAGGTAGGTAGATAGATAGATAGAGATAGGTAGGTAGGTAGATTGATAGATAGGTAGGTAGGTAGGTAGATAGATAGAGATAGGTAGGTAGGTAGATTGATAGATACAGATAGGTAGGTAGATAGATTGATAGATAGAGATAGGTAGGTAGGTAGGTAGATAGATAGATAGAGATAGGTAGGTAGGTAGATTGATAGATACAGATAGGTAGGTAGGTAGATTGATAGATAGAGATAGGTAGGTAGGTAGATAGATAGATAGATAGATAGATAGAGATAGGTAGGTAGGTAGATTGATACATAGAGATAGGTAGGTAGGTAGGTAGATAGATACAGATAGGTAGGTAGGTAGATTGATAGATAGAGATAGGTAGGTTGGTAGATAGATAGATAGAGATAGGAAGTTAGGTAGATAGATAAATAGAGATAGGTAGGTAGGTAGATAGATAGATAGAGATAGGTAGGTAGGTAGGTAGGTAGATAGAGATAGGTAGGTAGGTAGATTGATAGATACAGATAGGTAGGTAGGTAGATTGATAGATAGAGATAGGTAGGTAGGTAGGTAGATAGATAGAGATAGGTAGGTAGGTAGATTGATAGATACAGATAGGTAGGTAGGTAGATTGATAGATAGAGATAGGTAGGTAGGTAGATAGATAGATAGAGATAGGTAGGTAGGTAGATTGATAGATACAGATAGGTAGGTAGGTAGATTGATAGATAGAGATAGGTAGGCAGGTAGATAGATAGAGATAGGTAGGTAGGTAGGTAGATAGATACAGATAGGTAGGTAGATTGATAGATAGAGATAGGTAGGTAGGTAGGTAGATAGATAGAGATAGGTAGGTAGGTAGGTAGATAGATAGAGATAGGTAGGTAGGTAGATAGATAGATACAGATAGGTAGTTAGGTAGGTAGATACAGATATGTAGGTAGGTAGATAGATAGATAGAGATAGGTAGGTAGGTAGATTGATATATAGAGATAGGTAGGTAGGTAGGTAGATAGACAGAGATAGGTAGGTAGGTAGATTGATAGATACAGATAGGTAGGTAGGTAGATAGATAGATACATATAGGTAGGTAGGTAGATTGATAGATAGAGATAGGTAGGTAGGTAGGTAGATAGACAGAGATAGGTAGGTAGGTAGATTGATAGAGATAGGTAGGTAGGTAGATAGATAGAGATAGGTAGGTAGGTAGATTGATAGATACAGATAGGTAGGGAGGTAGATAGATAGATACAGATAGGTAGGTAGGTAGATAGATAGATAGAGATAGGTAGGTAGGTAGATGATAGATACAGATAGGTAGGTAGGTAGATTGATAGATAGAGATAGGTAGGTAGGTAGATTGATAGATAGAGATAGGAAGGTAGGTAGATTGATAGAGATAGGTAGGTAGGTAGATAGATAGATAGAGATAGGTAGGTAGGTAGGTAGATAGATAGATAGAGATAGGTAGGTAGGTAGATAGATAGATAGAGATAGGTAGATAGGTAGATAGATAGATACAGATAGGTAGGTAGGTAGATAGATAGATAGAGATAGGTGGGTAGGTAGATAGATAGATACAGATAGGTAGGTAGGTAGATTGATAGATAGAGATAGGTAGGTAGGTAGATAGATAGATAGAGATAGGTAGGTAGGTAGATTGATAGAGATAGGTAGGTAGGTAGGTAGGTAGATAGATAGAGATAGGTAGGTAGGTAGATTGATAGATACAGATAGGTAGGTAGGTAGATAGATAAATAGAGATAGGTAGGTAGGTAGATAGATAGATAGAGATAGGTAGGTAGGTAGATTGATAGATAGGTAGGTAGGTAGGTAGATAGATAGAGATACGTAGGTAGGTAGATTGATAGATACAGATAGGTAGGTAGGTAGATTGATAGATAGAGATAGGTAGGTAGGTAGGTAGATAGATAGATAGATAGATAGATAGATAGATAGAGATAGGTAGGTAGGTAGATTGATAGATAGAGATAGGTAGGTAGGTAGGTAGATAGATAGAGATAGGTAGGTAGGTAGATTGATAGATAGAGATAGGTAGATAGGTAGATAGATAGATACAGATAGGTAGATAGGTAGATAGATAGATAGAGATAGGTAGGTAGGTAGATTGATAGATACAGATAGGTAGGTAGGTAGATTGATAGATAGAGATAGGTAGGTAGGTAGATTGATAGATAGAGATAGGAAGGTAGGTAGATTGGTAGAGATAGGTAGGTAGGTAGATAGATAGATAGAGATAGGTAAGTAGGTGGATAGATAGATAGAGATAGGTAGATAGGTAGATAGATAGATACAGATAGGTAGGTAGGTAGATAGATAGATAGAGATAGGTGGGTAGGTAGATAGATAGATACAGATAGGTAGGTAGGTAGATTGATAGATAGAGATAGGTAGGTAGGTAGATAGATAGATAGAGATAGGTAGGTAGGTAGATAGATAGATAGAGATAGGTAGGTAGGTAGATTGATAGAGATAGGTAGGTAGGTAGGTAGATAGATAGAGATAGGTAGGTAGGTAGATTGATAGATACAGATAGGTAGGTAGGTAGATAGATAGATAGAGATAGGTAGGTAGGTAGATTGATAGATAGGTAGGTAGGTAGGTAGATAGATAGAGATAGGTAGGTAGGTAGATTGATAGATACAGATAGGTAGGTAGATAGATTGATAGATAGAGATAGGTAGGTAGGTAGATAGATAGATAGAGATAGGTAGGTAGGTAGATTGATAGATACAGATAGGTAGGTAGGTAGATTGATAGATAGAGATAGGTAGGTAGGTAGGTAGATAGATACAGATAGGTAGGTAGGTAGATTGATAGATAGAGATAGGTAGGTAGGTAGATAGATAGATAGAGATAGGTAGGTAGGTAGGTAGGTAGATAGAGATAGGTAGGTAGGTAGATTGATAGATACAGATAGGTAGGTAGGTAGATTGATAGATAGAGATAGGTAGGTAGGTAGGTAGATAGATAGAGATAGGTAGGTAGGTAGATTGATAGATACAGATAGGTAGGTAGGTAGATTGATAGATAGAGATAGGTAGGTAGGTAGATAGATAGATAGAGATAGGTAGGTAGGTAGATTGATAGATACAGATAGGTAGGTAGGTAGATTGATAGATAGAGATAGGTAGGCAGGTAGATAGATAGATAGAGATAGGTAGGTAGGTAGGTAGATAGATACAGATAGGTAGGTAGATTGATAGATAGAGATAGGTAGGTAGGTAGGTAGATAGATAGAGATAGGTAGGTAGGTAGGTAGATAGATAGAGATAGGTAGGTAGGTAGATAGATAGATACAGATAGGTAGTTAGGTAGGTAGATACAGATATGTAGGTAGGTAGATAGATAGATAGAGATAGGTAGGTAGGTAGATTGATATATAGAGATAGGTAGGTAGGTAGGTAGATAGATAGAGATAGGTAGGTAGGTAGATTGATAGATACAGATAGGTAGGTAGGTAGATAGATAGATACATATAGGTAGGTAGGTAGATTGATAGATAGAGATAGGTAGGTAGGTAGGTAGATAGACAGAGATAGGTAGGTAGGTAGATTGATAGAGATAGGTAGGTAGGTAGGTAGATAGATAGAGATAGGTAGGTAGGTAGATTGATAGATACAGATAGGTAGGGAGGTAGATAGATAGATACAGATAGGTAGGTAGGTAGATAGATAGATAGAGATAGGTAGGTAGGTAGATGATAGATACAGATAGGTAGGTAGGTAGATTGATAGATAGAGATAGGTAGGTAGGTAGATTGATAGATAGAGATAGGAAGGTAGGTAGATTGATAGAGATAGGTAGGTAGGTAGATAGATAGATAGAGATAGGTAGGTAGGTAGATAGATAGATAGAGATAGGTAGGTAGGTAGATAGATAGATAGAGATAGGTAGATAGGTAGATAGATAGATACAGATAGGTAGGTAGGTAGATAGATTGATAGAGATAGGTGGGTAGGTAGATAGATAGATACAGATAGGTAGGTAGGTAGATTGATAGATAGAGATAGGTAGGTAGGTAGATAGATAGATAGAGATAGGTAGGTAGGTAGATTGATAGAGATAGGTAGGTAGGTAGGTAGGTAGATAGATAGAGATAGGTAGGTAGGTAGATTGATAGATACAGATAGGTAGGTAGGTAGATAGATAGATAGAGATAGGTAGGTAGGTAGATAGATAGATAGAGATAGGTAGGTAGGTAGATTGATAGATAGGTAGGTAGGTAGGTAGATAGATAGAGATACATAGGTAGGTAGATTGATAGATACAGATAGGTAGGTAGGTAGATTGATAGATAGAGATAGGTAGGTAGGTAGATAGATAGATAGATAGAGATAGGTAGGTAGGTAGATTGATAGATAGAGATAGGTAGGTAGGTAGGTAGATAGATACAGATAGGTAGGTAGGTAGATTGATAGATAGAGATAGGTAGGTAGGTAGATAGATAGATAGAGATAGGTAGTTAGGTAGATAGATAGATAGAGATAGGTAGGTAGGTAGATAGATAGATAGAGATAGGTAGGTAGGTAGATAGATAGAGATAGGTAGGTAGGTAGGTAGATAGATAGATACAGACAGGTAGGTAGGTAGATAGATAGATACAGATAGGTAGGTAGGTAGATTGATAGATAGAGATAGGTAGGTAGGTAGGTATATAGATAGAGATAGGTAGGTAGGTAGATTGATAGAGATAGGTAGGTAGGTAGGTAGATAGATAGAGATAGGTAGGTAGGTAGATTGATAGATACAGATAGGTAGGTAGGTAGATTGATAGATAGAGATAGGTAGGTAGGTAGATAGATAGATAGAGATAGGTAGGTAGGTAGATTGATAGATACAGATAGGTAGGTAGGTAGATTGATAGATAGAGATAGGTAGGTAGGTAGATAGATAGATAGAGATAGGTAGGTAGGTAGGTAGATAGATACAGATAGGTAGGTAGATTGATAGATAGAGATAGGTAGGTAGGTAGATAGATAGATAGATAGAGATAGGTAGGTAGGTAGATTGATAGATAGAGATAGGTAGATAGGTAGATAGATAGATACAGATAGGTAGGTAGGTAGATAGATAGATAGAGATAGGTAGGTAGGTAGATAGATAGATAGAGATAGGTAGGTAGGTAGATAGATAGATAGAGATAGGTAGGTAGGTAGGTAGGTAGATAGATACAGATAGGTAGGTAGATAGATAAATACAGATAGGTGGGTAGGTAGATAGATAGATAGAGATAGGTAGGTAGGTAGATTGATAGATAGAGATAGGTAGGTAGGTAGGTAGATAGATACAGATATGTAGGTAGATAGATAGATAAAGATAGGTAGGTAGGTAGATAGATAGATAGAGATAGGTAGGTAGGTAGATTGATAGATACAGATAGGTAGGTAGGTAGATAGATAGATAGAGATAGGTAGGTAGGTAGATAGATAGATAGAGATAGGTAGGTAGGTAGATAGATAGATAGAGATAGGTAGGTAGGTAGATAGATAGATACAGATAAGTAGGTAGGTAGATTGATAGATAGAGATAGGTCGTTAGGTAGGTAGATAGATAGAGATAGGTAGGTAGGTAGATTGATAGAGATAGGTAGGTAGGTAGGTAGATAGATAGATATAGGTAGGTAGGTAGATTGATAGATACAAATAGGTAGGTAGGTAGATTGATAGATAGAGATAGGTAGGTAGGTAGATAGATAGATAGAGATAGGTAGGTTGGTAGATTGATAGATACAGATAGGTAGGTAGGTAGATTGATAGATAGAGATAGGTAGGTAGGTAGATAGATAGATAGATAGAGATAGGTAGGTAGGTAGGTAGATAGATACAGATAGGTAGGTAGATTGATAGATAGAGATAGGTAGGAACGTAGATAGATAGATAGAGATAGGTAGGTAGGTAGATTGATAGATAGAGATAGGTAGATAGGTAGATAGATATATACAGATAGGTAGGTAGGTAGATAGATAGATAGAGATAGGTAGGTAGGTAGATAGATAGAGATAGGTAGGTAGGTAGATAGATAGATAGAGATAGGTAGGTAGGTAGATTGATAGATACAGATAGGTAGGTAGGTAGATAGATAGATACAGATAGGTAGGTAGGTAGATTGATAGATAGAGATAGGTAGGTAGGTAGATAGATAGATAGAGATAGGTAGGTAGGTAGATTGATAGATACAGATAGGTAGGTAGGTAGATTGATAGATAGAGATAGGTAGGTAGGTAGATAGATAGATAGAGATAGGTAGGTAGGTAGGTAGATAGATACAGATAGGTAGGTAGAATGATAGATAGAGATAGGTAGGTAGGTAGATAGATAGATAGAGATAGGTAGGTAGGTAGATTGATAGATAGAGATAGGTAGATAGGTAGATAGATAGATACAGATAGGTAGGTAGGTAGATAGATAGATAGAGATAGGTAGGTAGGTAGATAGATAGATAGAGATAGGTAGGTAGGTAGATAGATAGATAGATAGAGATAGGTAGGTAGGTAGGTAGATAGATACAGATAGGTAGGTAGATAGATAAATACAGATAGGTGGGTAGGTAGATAGATAGATAGAGATAGGTAGGTAGGTAGATTGATAGATAGAGATAGGTAGGTAGTTAGGTATATAGATACAGATTGGTAGGTAGATAGAAAGATAGAGATAGGTAGGTAGGTAGATAGATAGATAGAGATAGGTAGGTAGGTAGATTGATAGATACAGATAGGTAGGTAGGTAGATAGATAGATAGAGATAGGTAGGTAGGTAGATAGATAGATAGAGATAGGAAGGTAGGTAGATAGATAGATAGAGATAGGTAAGTAGGTAGATAGATAGATACAGACAGGTAGGTAGGTAGATAGATAGATACAGATAGGTAGGTAGGTAGATTGATAGATAGAGATAGGTCGGTAGGTAGGTAGATAGATAGAGATAGGTAGGTAGGTAGATTGATAGAGATAGGTAGGTAGGTAGGTAGATAGATAGAGATAGGTAGGTAGGTAGATTGATAGATACAGATAGGTAGGGAGGTAGATAGATAGATACAGATAGGTAGGTAGGTAGATAGATAGATAGAGATAGGTAGGTAGGTAGATGATAGATACAGATAGGTAGGTAGGTAGATTGATAGATAGAGATAGGTAGGTAGGTAGATTGATAGATAGAGATAGGAAGGTAGGTAGATTGATAGAGATAGGTAGGTAGGTAGATAGATAGATAGAGATAGGTAGGTAGGTAGATAGATAGATAGAGATAGGTAGGTAGGTAGATAGATAGATAGAGATAGGTAGATAGGTAGATAGATAGATACAGATAGGTAGGTAGGTAGATAGATAGATAGAGATAGGTGGGTAGGTAGATAGATAGATACAGATAGGTAGGTAGGTAGATTGATAGATAGAGATAGGTAGGTAGGTAGATAGATAGATAGAGATAGGTAGGTAGGTAGATTGATAGAGATAGGTAGGTAGGTAGGTAGGTAGATAGATAGAGATAGGTAGGTAGGTAGATTGATAGATACAGATAGGTAGGTAGGTAGATAGATAGATAGAGATAGGTAGGTAGGTAGATAGATAGATAGAGATAGGTAGGTAGGTAGATTGATAGATAGGTAGGTAGGTAGGTAGATAGATAGAGATACGTAGGTAGGTAGATTGATAGATACAGATAGGTAGGTAGGTAGATTGATAGATAGAGATAGGTAGGTAGGTAGATAGATAGATAGATAGAGATAGGTAGGTAGGTAGATTGATAGATAGAGATAGGTAGGTAGGTAGGTAGATAGATACAGATAGGTAGGTAGGTAGATTGATAGATAGAGATAGGTAGGTAGGTAGATAGATAGATAGAGATAGGTAGTTAGGTAGATAGATAGATAGAGATAGGTAGGTAGGTAGATAGATAGATAGAGATAGGTAGGTAGGTAGATAGATAGAGATAGGTAGGTAGGTAGATAGATAGATACAGACAGGTAGGTAGGTAGATAGATAGATACAGATAGGTAGGTAGGTAGATTGATAGATAGAGATAGGTAGGTAGGTAGGTATATAGATAGAGATAGGTAGGTAGGTAGATTGATAGAGATAGGTAGGTAGGTAGGTAGATAGATAGAGATAGGTAGGTAGGTAGATTGATAGATACAGATAGGTAGGTAGGTAGATTGATAGATAGAGATAGGTAGGTAGGTAGATAGATAGATAGAGATAGGTAGGTAGGTAGATTGATAGATACAGATAGGTAGGTAGGTAGATTGATAGATAGAGATAGGTAGGTAGGTAGATAGATAGATAGAGATAGGTAGGTAGGTAGGTAGATAGATACAGATAGGTAGGTAGATTGATAGATAGAGATAGGTAGGTAGGTAGATAGATAGATAGATAGAGATAGGTAGGTAGGTAGATTGATAGATAGAGATAGGTAGATAGGTAGATAGATAGATACAGATAGGTAGGTAGGTAGATAGATAGATAGAGATAGGTAGGTAGGTAGATAGATAGATAGAGATAGGTAGGTAGGTAGATAGATAGATAGAGATAGGTAGGTAGGTAGGTAGGTAGATAGATACAGATAGGTAGGTAGATAGATAAATACAGATAGGTGGGTAGGTAGATAGATAGATAGAGATAGGTAGGTAGGTAGATTGATAGATAGAGATAGGTAGGTAGGTAGGTAGATAGATACAGATATGTAGGTAGATAGATAGATAAAGATAGGTAGGTAGGTAGATAGATAGATAGAGATAGGTAGGTAGGTAGATTGATAGATACAGATAGGTAGGTAGGTAGATAGATAGATAGAGATAGGTAGGTAGGTAGATAGATAGATAGAGATAGGTAGGTAGGTAGATAGATAGATAGAGATAGGTAGGTAGGTAGATAGATAGATACAGATAAGTAGGTAGGTAGATTGATAGATAGAGATAGGTCGTTAGGTAGGTAGATAGATAGAGATAGGTAGGTAGGTAGATTGATAGAGATAGGTAGGTAGGTAGGTAGATAGATAGATATAGGTAGGTAGGTAGATTGATAGATACAAATAGGTAGGTAGGTAGATTGATAGATAGAGATAGGTAGGTAGGTAGATAGATAGATAGAGATAGGTAGGTTGGTAGATTGATAGATACAGATAGGTAGGTAGGTAGATTGATAGATAGAGATAGGTAGGTAGGTAGATAGATAGATAGATAGAGATAGGTAGGTAGGTAGGTAGATAGATACAGATAGGTAGGTAGATTGATAGATAGAGATAGGTAGGAACGTAGATAGATAGATAGAGATAGGTAGGTAGGTAGATTGATAGATAGAGATAGGTAGATAGGTAGATAGATATATACAGATAGGTAGGTAGGTAGATAGATAGATAGAGATAGGTAGGTAGGTAGATAGATAGAGATAGGTAGGTAGGTAGATAGATAGATAGAGATAGGTAGGTAGGTAGATTGATAGATACAGATAGGTAGGTAGGTAGATAGATAGATACAGATAGGTAGGTAGGTAGATTGATAGATAGAGATAGGTAGGTAGGTAGATAGATAGATAGAGATAGGTAGGTAGGTAGATTGATAGATACAGATAGGTAGGTAGGTAGATTGATAGATAGAGATAGGTAGGTAGGTAGATAGATAGATAGAGATAGGTAGGTAGGTAGGTAGATAGATACAGATAGGTAGGTAGAATGATAGATAGAGATAGGTAGGTAGGTAGATAGATAGATAGAGATAGGTAGGTAGGTAGATTGATAGATAGAGATAGGTAGATAGGTAGATAGATAGATACAGATAGGTAGGTAGGTAGATAGATAGATAGAGATAGGTAGGTAGGTAGATAGATAGATAGAGATAGGTAGGTAGGTAGATAGATAGATAGATAGAGATAGGTAGGTAGGTAGATTGATAGATAGAGATAGGTAGGTAGTTAGGTATATAGATACAGATTGGTAGGTAGATAGAAAGATAGAGATAGGTAGGTAGGTAGATAGATAGATAGAGATAGGTAGGTAGGTAGATTGATAGATACAGATAGGTAGGTAGGTAGATAGATAGATAGAGATAGGTAGGTAGGTAGATAGATAGATAGAGATAGGAAGGTAGGTAGATAGATAGATAGAGATAGGTAAGTAGGTAGATAGATAGATACAGACAGGTAGGTAGGTAGATAGATAGATACAGATAGGTAGGTAGGTAGATTGATAGATAGAGATAGGTCGGTAGGTAGGTAGATAGATAGAGATAGGTAGGTAGGTAGATTGATAGAGATAGGTAGGTAGGTAGGTAGATAGATAGAGATAGGTAGGTAGGTAGATTGATAGATACAGATAGGTAGGTAGGTAGATTGATAGATAGAGATAGGTAGGTAGGTAGATAGATAGATAGAGATAGGTAGGTTGGTAGATTGATAGATACAGATAGGTAGGTAGGTAGATTGATAGATAGAGATAGGTAGGTAGGTAGATAGATAGATAGAGATAGGTAGGTAGGTAGGTAGGTAGATAGATACAGATAGGTAGGTAGATTGATAGATAGAGATAGGTAGGAATGTAGATAGATAGATAGATAGATAGATAGAGATATGTAGGTAGGTAGATTGATAGATAGAGATAGGCAGATAGGTAGATAGATATATACAGATAGGTAGGTAGGTAGATAGATAGATAGAGATAGGTAGGTAGGTAGATAGATAGAGATAGGTAGGTAGGTAGATAGATAGATAGAGATAGGTAGGTAGGTAGATTGATAGATACAGATAGGTAGGTAGGTAGATAGATAGATACAGATAGGTAGGTAGGTAGATTGATAGATAGAGATAGGTAGGTAGGTAGATTGATAGATACAGATAGGTAGGTAGGTAGATAGATAGATAGAGATAGGTAGGTAGGTAGATTGATAGATAGAGATAGGTAGGTAGATAGGTAGATAGATAGAGATAGGTAGGTAGGTAGATAGATAGATAGAGATAGGTAGGTAGGTAGGTAGATAGATAGAGAAAGGTAGGTAGGTAGATTGATAGATAGAGATAGGTAGGTAGGTAGGTAGATAGATAGAGATAGGTAGGTAGGTAGATTGATAGATAGAGATAGGTAGGTAGGTAGATAGATAGATAGAGATAGGTAGGTAGGTAGGTAGATAGATAGAGATAGGTAGGTAGGTAGATTGATAGATAGAGATAGGTAGGTAGGTAGATAGATAGATAGAGATAGGTAGGTAGGTAGGTAGATAGATAGAGATAGGTAGGTAGGTAGATTGATAGAGATAGGTAGGTAGGTAGATAGATAGATAGAGATAGGTAGATAGGTAGATAGATATATACAGATAGGTAGGTAGGTAGATAGATAGATAGAGATATGTAGGTAGGTAGATAGATAGAGATAGGTAGGTAGGTAGATAGATAGATAGAGATAGGTAGGTAGGTAGATTGATAGATACAGATAGGTAGGTAGGTAGATAGATAGATACAGATAGGTAGGTAGGTAGATTGATAGATAGAGATAGGTAGGTAGGTAGATAGATAGATAGATAGATAGATAGAGATAGGTAGGTAGGTAGGTAGGTAGATAGATACAGATAGGTAGGTAGATTGATAGATAGAGATAGGTAGGAACGTAGATAGATAGATAGAGATAGGTAGGTAGGTAGATTGATAGATAGAGATAGGTAGATAGGTAGATAGATATATACAGATAGGTAGGTAGGTAGATAGATAGATAGAGATAGGTAGGTAGGTAGATAGATAGAGATAGGTAGGTAGGTAGATAGATAGATAGAGATAGGTAGGTAGGTAGATTGATAGATACAGATAGGTAGGTAGGTAGATAGATAGATACAGATAGGTAGGTAGGTAGATTGATAGATAGAGATAGGTAGGTAGGTAGATAGATAGATAGAGATAGGTAGGTAGGTAGATTGATAGATACAGATAGGTAGGTAGGTAGATTGATAGATAGAGATAGGTAGGTAGGTAGATAGATAGATAGAGATAGGTAGGTAGGTAGGTAGATAGATACAGATAGGTAGGTAGAATGATAGATAGAGATAGGTAGGTAGGTAGATAGATAGATAGAGATAGGTAGGTAGGTAGATTGATAGATAGAGATAGGTAGATAGGTAGATAGATAGATACAGATAGGTAGGTAGGTAGATAGATAGATAGAGATAGGTAGGTAGGTAGATAGATAGATAGAGATAGGTAGGTAGGTAGATAGATAGATAGAGATAGGTAGGTAGGTAGGTAGATAGATACAGATAGGTAGGTAGATAGATAAATACAGATAGGTGGGTAGGTAGATAGATAGATAGAGATAGGTAGGTAGGTAGATTGATAGATAGAGATAGGTAGGTAGTTAGGTATATAGATACAGATTGGTAGGTAGATAGAAAGATAGAGATAGGTAGGTAGGTAGATAGATAGAGATAGGTAGGTAGGTAGATTGATAGATACAGATAGGTAGGTAGGTAGATAGATAGATAGAGATAGGTAGGTAGGTAGATAGATAGATAGAGATAGGTAGGTAGGTAGATAGATAGATAGAGATAGGTAAGTAGGTAGATAGATAGATACAGACAGGTAGGTAGGTAGATAGATAGATACAGATAGGTAGGTAGGTAGATTGATAGATAGAGATAGGTCGGTAGGTAGGTAGATAAATAGAGATAGGTAGGTAGGTAGATTGATAGAGATAGGTAGGTAGGTAGGTAGATAGATAGAGATAGGTAGGTAGGTAGATTGATAGATACAGATAGGTAGGTAGGTAGATTGATAGATAGAGATAGGTAGGTAGGTAGATAGATAGATAGAGATAGGTAGGTTGGTAGATTGATAGATACAGATAGGTAGGTAGGTAGATTGATAGATAGAGATAGGTAGGTAGGTAGATAGATAGATAGAGATAGGTAGGTAGGTAGGTAGGTAGATAGATACAGATAGGTAGGTAGATTGATAGATAGAGATAGGTAGGAACGTAGATAGATAGATAGATAGATAGAGATATATAGGTAGGTAGATTGATAGATAGAGATAGGCAGATAGGTAGATAGATATATACAGATAGGTAGGTAGGTAGATAGATAGATAGAGATAGGTAGGTAGGTAGATAGATAGAGATAGGTAGGTAGGTAGATAGATAGATAGAGATAGGTAGGTAGGTAGATTGATAGATACAGATAGGTAGGTAGGTAGATAGATAGATACAGATAGGTAGGTAGGTAGATTGATAGATAGAGATAGGTAGGTAGGTAGATTGATAGATACAGATAGGTAGGTAGGTAGATAGATAGATAGAGATAGGTAGGTAGGTAGATTGATAGATAGAGATAGGTAGGTAGATAGGTAGATAGATAGAGATAGGTAGGTAGGTAGATAGATAGATAGAGATAGGTAGGTAGGTAGGTAGATAGATAGAGAAAGGTAGGTAGGTAGATTGATAGATAGAGATAGGTAGGTAGGTAGGTAGATAGATAGAGATAGGTAGGTAGGTAGATTGATAGATAGAGATAGGTAGGTAGGTAGATAGATAGATAGAGATAGGTAGGTAGGTAGGTAGATAGATAGAGATAGGTAGGTAGGTAGATTGATAGATAGAGATAGGTAGGTAGGTAGATAGATAGATAGAGATAGGTAGGTAGGTAGGTAGATAGATAGAGATAGGTAGGTAGGTAGATTGATAGAGATAGGTAGGTAGGTAGATAGATAGATAGAGATAGGTAGGTAGGTAGATTTATAGATAGAGATAGATAGGTAGGTAGGTAGATTGATAGAGACAGATAGGTAGGTAGGTAGATAGATACAGATAGGTAGGTAGGTAGATTGATAGATAGAGATAGGTAGGTAGGTAGGTAGATAGATAGAGATAGGTAGGTAGGTAGATTGATAGATACAGATAGGTAGGTAGGTAGATAGATGGATAGATAGATAGATAGATAGATAGATAGAGATAGGTAGGTAGGTAGATAGACAGATAGAGATAGGTAGGTAGGTAGATAGATAGATAGAGATAGGTAGGTAGGTAGATTGATAGATACAGATAGGTAGGTAGGTAGATAGATAGAGATAGGTAGGTAGGTCGATAGATAGATAGAGATAGGTAGGTAGATAGATAGATAGATAGATACAGATAGGTAGGTAGGTAGGTAGTTAGATACAGATATGTAGGTAGGTAGATAGATAGATAGAGATAGGTAGGTAGGTAGATTGATAGATAGAGATAGGTAGGTAGGTAGGTAGATAGATAGAGATAGGTAGGTAGGTAGATAGATAGATAGAGATAGGTAGGTAGGTCGATAGATAGATACAGATAGGTAGGTAGGTATATAGATAGATACAGATAGGTAGGTAGGTAGATAGATAGATAGAGATAGGTAGGTAGGTAGGTAGATAGATACAGATATGTAGGTAGGTAGATAGATAGATAGAGATAGGTAGGTAGGTAGATTGATAGATACAGATAGGTGGGTAGGTAGATAGATAGATACAGATAGGTAGGTAGGTAGATTGATAGATAGAGATAGGTAGGTAGGTAGATTGATAGATACAGATAGGTAGGTAGGTAGATAGATAGATACAGATAGGTAGGTAGGTAGATTGATAGATATAGATAGGTAGGTAGGTAGATTGATAGATACAGATAGGTAGGTAGGTAGATAGATAGATACAGATTGGTAGGTAGGTAGATTGATAGATAGAGATAGGTAGGTAGGTAGGTAGATAGATAGAGATAGGTAGGTAGGTAGATTGATTGATACAGATAGGTAGGTAGGTAGGTAGGTAGATAGATAGAGATAGGTAGGTAGGTAGATAGATAGATAGAGATAGGTAGGTAGGTAGATAGATAGATACAGACAGGTAGGTAGGTAGATAGATAGATACAGATAGGTAGGTAGGTAGATTGATAGATAGAGATAGGTAGGTAGGTAGGTAGATAGATAGAGATAGGTAGGTAGGTAGATTGATAGAGATAGGTAGGTAGGTAGGTAGGTAGATAGATAGAGATAGGTAGGTAGGTAGATTGATAGATACAGATAGGTAGGTAGGTTGATTGATAGATAGAGATAGGTAGGTAGGTAGATAGATAGATAGAGATAGGTAGGTAGGTAGATTGATAGATACAGATAGGTAGGTAGGTAGATAGATAGATAGATAGATAGAGATAGGTAGGTAGGTAGATTGATAGATAGAGATAGGTAGATAGGTAGATAGATAGATACAGATAGGTAGGTAGGTAGATAGATAGAGATAGGTAGGTAAGTAGATAGATAGATAGAGATAGGTAGGTAGATAGATAGATAGAGAAAGGTAGGTAGGTAGATTGATAGATAGAGATAGGTAGGTAGGTCGATAGATAGATAGAGATAGGTAGGTAGGTACTTAGATAGATAGAGATAGGTAGGTAGATAGATAAATACAGATAGGTGGGTAGGTATTTAGATAGATAGAGATAGGTAGGTAGGTAGATTGATAGATAGAGATAGGTAGGTAGGTAGGTAGATAGATACAGATAGGTAGGTAGATAGATAGATAGAGATAGGTAGGTAGGTAGGTAGATAGATACAGATAGGTAGGTAGGTAGATTGATAGATAGAGATAGGTAGGTAGGTAGATAGATAGAGATAGGTAGGTAGGTAGATTGATAGATACAGATAGGTAGGTAGGTAGGTAGGTAGGTAGATAGATACAGGTAGGTAGGTAGATAGATAGATAGATAGATATAGGTAGGTAGGTAGATAGATAGATACAGATATGTAGGTAGGTAGATTGATAGATAGAGATATGTAGGTAGGTTGATTGATAGATACAGATAGGTAGGTAGGTAGATAGATAGAGATAGGTAGGTAGGAAGATTGATAGATACAGATAGGTAGGTAGGTAGATAGATAGAGATAGGTAGGTAGGTAGATAGATAGATAGAGATAGGTAGGTAGGTAGGTAGGTAGATAGAAATAGGTAGGTAGGTAGGTAGATAGATAGATAGAGATAGATAGGTAGGTAGGTAGATTGATAGAGACAGATAGGTAGGTAGGTAGATAGATAGATAGAGATAGATAGGTAGGTAGGTAGATTGATAGAGACAGATAGGTAGGTAGGTAGATAGATACAGATAGGTAGGTAGGTAGATTGATAGATAGAGATAGGTAGGTAGGTAGGTAGATAGATAGAGATAGGTAGGTAGGTAGATTGATAGATACAGATAGGTAGGTAGGTAGATAGATGGATAGATAGATAGATAGATAGATAGAGATAGGTAGGTAGGTAGATAGACAGATAGAGATAGGTAGGTAGGTAGATAGATAGATAGAGATAGGTAGGTAGGTAGATTGATAGATACAGATAGGTAGGTAGGTAGATAGATAGAGATAGGTAGGTAGGTCGATAGATAGATAGAGATAGGTAGGTAGATAGATAGATAGATAGATACAGATAGGTAGGTAGGTAGGTAGTTAGATACAGATATGTAGGTAGGTAGATAGATAGATAGAGATAGGTAGGTAGGTAGATTGATAGATAGAGATAGGTAGGTAGGTAGGTAGATAGATAGAGATAGGTAGGTAGGTAGATAGATAGATAGAGATAGGTAGGTAGGTCGATAGATAGATACACATAGGTAGGTAGGTATATAGATAGATACAGATAGGTAGGTAGGTAGATAGATAGATAGAGATAGGTAGGTAGGTAGGTAGATAGATACAGATATGTAGGTAGGTAGATAGATAGATAGAGATAGGTAGGTAGGTAGATTGATAGATACAGATAGGTGGGTAGGTAGATAGATAGATACAGATAGGTAGGTAGGTAGATTGATAGATAGAGATAGGTAGGTAGGTAGATTGATAGATACAGATAGGTAGGTAGGTAGATAGATAGATACAGATAGGTAGGTAGGTAGATTGATAGATATAGATAGGTAGGTAGGTAGATTGATAGATACAGATAGGTAGGTAGGTAGATAGATAGATACAGATTGGTAGGTAGGTAGATTGATAGATAGAGATAGGTAGGTAGGTAGGTAGATAGATAGAGATAGGTAGGTAGGTAGATTGATTGATACAGATAGGTAGGTAGGTAGGTAGGTAGATAGATAGAGATAGGTAGGTAGGTAGATAGATAGATAGAGATAGGTAGGTAGGTAGATAGATAGATACAGACAGGTAGGTAGGTAGATAGATAGATACAGATAGGTAGGTAGGTAGATTGATAGATAGAGATAGGTAGGTAGGTAGGTAGATAGATAGAGATAGGTAGGTAGGTAGATTGATAGAGATAGGTAGGTAGGTAGGTAGGTAGATAGATAGAGATAGGTAGGTAGGTAGATTGATAGATACAGATAGGTAGGTAGGTTGATTGATAGATAGAGATAGGTAGGTAGGTAGATAGATAGATAGAGATAGGTAGGTAGGTAGATTGATAGATACAGATAGGTAGGTAGGTAGATAGATAGATAGATAGATAGATAGAGATAGGTAGGTAGGTAGATTGATAGATAGAGATAGGTAGGTAGATAGATAGATAGAGAAAGGTAGGTAGGTAGATTGATAGATAGAGATAGGTAGGTAGGTCGATAGATAGATAGAGATAGGTAGGTAGGTACTTAGATAGATAGAGATAGGTAGGTAGATAGATAAATACAGATAGGTGGGTAGGTATTTAGATAGATAGAGATAGGTAGGTAGGTAGATTGATAGATAGAGATAGGTAGGTAGGTAGGTAGATAGATACAGATAGGTAGGTAGATAGATAGATAGAGATAGGTAGGTAGGTAGGTAGATAGATACAGATAGGTAGGTAGGTAGATTGATAGATAGAGATAGGTAGGTAGGTAGATAGATAGAGATAGGTAGGTAGGTAGATTGATAGATACAGATAGGTAGGTAGGTAGGTAGGTAGGTAGATAGATACAGGTAGGTAGGTAGATAGATAGATAGATAGATATAGGTAGGTAGGTAGATAGATACAGATATGTAGGTAGGTAGATTGATAGATAGAGATATGTAGGTAGGTTGATTGATAGATACAGATAGGTAGGTAGGTAGATAGATAGAGATAGGTAGGTAGGAAGATTGATAGATACAGATAGGTAGGTAGGTAGATAGATAGAGATAGGTAGGTAGGTAGATAGATAGATAGAGATAGGTAGGTAGGTAGGTAGGTAGATAGAAATAGGTAGGTAGGTAGGTAGATAGATAGATAGAGATAGATAGGTAGGTAGGTAGATTGATAGAGACAGATAGGTAGGTAGGTAGATAGATAGATAGAGATAGATAGGTAGGTAGGTAGATTGATAGAGACAGATAGGTAGGTAGGTAGATAGATACAGATAGGTAGGTAGGTAGATTGATAGATAGAGATAGGTAGGTAGGTAGGTAGATAGATAGAGATAGGTAGGTAGGTAGATTGATAGATACAGATAGGTAGGTAGGTAGATAGATGGATAGATAGATAGATAGATAGATAGAGATAGGTAGGTAGGTAGATAGACAGATAGAGATAGGTAGGTAGGTAGATAGATAGATAGAGATAGGTAGGTAGGTAGATTGATAGATACAGATAGGTAGGTAGGTAGATAGATAGAGATAGGTAGGTAGGTCGATAGATAGATAGAGATAGGTAGGTAGATAGATAGATAGATAGATACAGATAGGTAGGTAGGTAGGTAGTTAGATACAGATATGTAGGTAGGTAGATAGATAGATAGAGATAGGTAGGTAGGTAGATTGATAGATAGAGATAGGTAGGTAGGTAGGTAGATAGATAGAGATAGGTAGGTAGGTAGATAGATAGATAGAGATAGGTAGGTAGGTCGATAGATAGATACACATAGGTAGGTAGGTATATAGATAGATACAGATAGGTAGGTAGGTAGATAGATAGATAGAGATAGGTAGGTAGGTAGGTAGATAGATACAGATATGTAGGTAGGTAGATAGATAGATAGAGATAGGTAGGTAGGTAGATTGATAGATACAGATAGGTGGGTAGGTAGATAGATAGATACAGATAGGTAGGTAGGTAGATTGATAGATAGAGATAGGTAGGTAGGTAGATTGATAGATACAGATAGGTAGGTAGGTAGATAGATAGATACAGATAGGTAGGTAGGTAGATTGATAGATATAGATAGGTAGGTAGGTAGATTGATAGATACAGATAGGTAGGTAGGTAGATAGATAGATACAGATTGGTAGGTAGGTAGATTGATAGATAGAGATAGGTAGGTAGGTAGGTAGATAGATAGAGATAGGTAGGTAGGTAGATTGATTGATACAGATAGGTAGGTAGGTAGGTAGGTAGATAGATAGAGATAGGTAGGTAGGTAGATAGATAGATAGAGATAGGTAGGTAGGTAGATAGATAGATACAGACAGGTAGGTAGGTAGATAGATAGATACAGATAGGTAGGTAGGTAGATTGATAGATAGAGATAGGTAGGTAGGTAGGTAGATAGATAGAGATAGGTAGGTAGGTAGATTGATAGAGATAGGTAGGTAGGTAGGTAGGTAGATAGATAGAGATAGGTAGGTAGGTAGATTGATAGATACAGATAGGTAGGTAGGTTGATTGATAGATAGAGATAGGTAGGTAGGTAGATAGATAGATAGAGATAGGTAGGTAGGTAGATTGATAGATACAGATAGGTAGGTAGGTAGATAGATAGATAGATAGATAGATAGATAGAGATAGGTAGGTAGGTAGATTGATAGATAGAGATAGGTAGATAGGTAGATAGATAGATACAGATAGGTAGGTAGGTAGATAGATAGAGATAGGTAGGTAAGTAGATAGATAGATAGAGATAGGTAGGTAGATAGATAGATAGAGAAAGGTAGGTAGGTAGATTGATAGATAGAGATAGGTAGGTAGGTCGATAGATAGATAGAGATAGGTAGGTAGGTACTTAGATAGATAGAGATAGGTAGGTAGATAGATAAATACAGATAGGTGGGTAGGTATTTAGATAGATAGAGATAGGTAGGTAGGTAGATTGATAGATAGAGATAGGTAGGTAGGTAGGTAGATAGATACAGATAGGTAGGTAGATAGATAGATAGAGATAGGTAGGTAGGTAGGTAGATAGATACAGATAGGTAGGTAGGTAGATTGATAGATAGAGATAGGTAGGTAGGTAGATAGATAGAGATAGGTAGGTAGGTAGATTGATAGATACAGATAGGTAGGTAGGTAGGTAGGTAGGTAGATAGATACAGGTAGGTAGGTAGATAGATAGATAGATAGATATAGGTAGGTAGGTAGATAGATAGATACAGATATGTAGGTAGGTAGATTGATAGATAGAGATATGTAGGTAGGTTGATTGATAGATACAGATAGGTAGGTAGGTAGATAGATAGAGATAGGTAGGTAGGTAGATTGATTGATACAGATAGGTAGGTAGGTAGGTAGGTAGATAGATAGAGATAGGTAGGTAGGTAGATAGATAGATAGATAGAGATAGGTAGGTAGGTAGATAGATAGATACAGACAGGTAGGTAGGTAGATAGATAGATACAGATAGGTAGGTAGGTAGATTGATAGATAGAGATAGGTAGGTAGGTAGGTAGATAGATAGAGATAGGTAGGTAGGTAGATTGATAGAGATAGGTAGGTAGGTAGGTAGGTAGATAGATAGAGATAGGTAGGTAGGTAGATTGATAGATACAGATAGGTAGGTAGGTTGATTGATAGATAGAGATAGGTAGGTAGGTAGATAGATAGATAGAGATAGGTAGGTAGGTAGATTGATAGATACAGATAGGTAGGTAGGTAGATAGATAGATAGATAGATAGAGATAGGTAGGTAGGTAGATTGATAGATAGAGATAGGTAGATAGGTAGATAGATAGATACAGATAGGTAGGTAGGTAGATAGATAGAGATAGGTAGGTAAGTAGATAGATAGATAGAGATAGGTAGGTAGATAGATATATAGAGAAAGGTAGGTAGGTAGATTGATAGATAGAGATAGGTAGGTAGGTCGATAGATAGATAGAGATAGGTAGGTAGGTACTTAGATAGATAGAGATAGGTAGGTAGATAGATAAATACAGATAGGTGGGTAGGTATTTAGATAGATAGAGATAGGTAGGTAGGTAGATTGATAGATAGAGATAGGTAGGTAGGTAGGTAGATAGATACAGATAGGTAGGTAGATAGATAGATAGAGATAGGTAGGTAGGTAGGTAGATAGATACAGATAGGTAGGTAGGTAGATTGATAGATAGAGATAGGTAGGTAGGTAGATAGATAGAGATAGGTAGGTAGGTAGATTGATAGATACAGATAGGTAGGTAGGTAGGTAGGTAGGTAGATAGATACAGGTAGGTAGGTAGATAGATAGATAGATAGATATAGGTAGGTAGGTAGATAGATAGATACAGATATGTAGGTAGGTAGATTGATAGATAGAGATATGTAGGTAGGTTGATTGATAGATACAGATAGGTAGGTAGGTAGATTGATAGATAGAGATAGGTAGGTAGGTAGATTGATAGATACAGATAGGTAGGTAGGTAGGTAGATAGATACAGATAGGTAGGTAGGTAGATTGATAGATAGAGATAGGTAGGTAGGTAGATAGATAGAGATAGGTAGGTAGGTAGATTGATAGATACAGATAGGTAGGTAGGTAGGTAGATAGATAGAGATAGGTAGGTAGGTAGATAGATAGATAGAGATAGGTAGGTAGGTAGATAGATAGATACAGATAGGTAGGTAGGTAGATTGATAGATAGAGATAGGTAGGTAGGTAGGTAGATAGATAGAGATAGGTAGGTAGGTAGATTGATAGAGTTAGGTAGGTAGGTAGGTAGATAGATAGAGATAGGTAGGTAGGTAGATTGATAGATACAGATAGGTAGGTAGGTAGATTGATAGATAGAGATAGGTAGGTAGGTAGATAGATAGATAGAGATAGGTAGGTAGGTAGATTGATAGATACAGATATGTAGGTGGTAGATTGATAGATAGAGATAGGTAGGTAGGTAGATAGATAGATAGAGATAGGTAGGTAGGTAGGTAGATAGATACAGATAGGTAGGTAGATTGATAGATAGAGATAGGTAGGTAGGTAGATAGATAGATAGATAGATAGAGATAGGTAGGTAGGTAGATTGATAGATAGAGATAGGTAGATAGGTAGATAGATAGATACAGATAGGTAAGTAGGTAGATAGATAGAGATAGGTAGGTAGGTAGATAGATAGATAGAGATAGGTAGGTAGATAGATAGATAGATAGAGATAGGTAGGTAGGTAGATTGATAGATAGAGATAGGTAGGTAGGTAGATAGATAGATAGAGATAGGTAGGTAGGTAGGTAGGTAGATAGATACAGGTAGGTAGGTAGATAGATAGATAGAGATAGGTAGGTAGGTAGATAGATAGATAGAGATAGGTAGGTAGGTAGGTAGATAGATACAGATATGTAGGTAGGTAGATAGATAGATAGAGATAGGTAGGTAGGTAGATTGATAGATACAGATAGGTAGGTAGGTAGATAGATAGATAGAGATAGGTAGGTAGGTAGATTGATGGATAGAGATAGGTAGGTAGGTAGATTGATAGATACAGATAGATAGGTAGGTAGATAGATAGATACAAATAGGTAGGTAGATTGATAGATAGAGATAGGTAGGTAGGTAGATTGATAGATACAGATAGGTAGGTAGGTAGATAGATAGAGATAGGTAGGTAGGTAGATTGATAGATACAGATAGGTAGGTAGGTAGGTAGATAGATAGAGATAGGTAGGTAGGTCGATAGATAGATAGAGATAGGTAGGTAGATAGATAGATAGATAGATACAGATAGGTAGGTAGGTAGGTAGTTAGATACAGATATGTAGGTAGGTAGATAGATAGATAGAGATAGGTAGGTAGGTAGATTGATAGATAGAGATAGGTAGGTAGGTAGGTAGATAGATAGAGATAGGTAGGTAGGTAGATTGATAGATACAGATAGGTAGGTAGGTCGATAGATAGATACAGATAGGTAGGTAGGTATATAGATAGATACAGATAGGTAGGTAGGTAGATAGATAGATAGAGATAGGTAGGTAGGTAGGTAGATAGATACAGATATGTAGGTAGGTAGGTAGATAGATAGAGATAGGTAGGTAGGTAGATTGATAGATACAGATAGGTGGGTAGGTAGATAGATAGATACAGATAGGTAGGTAGGTAGATTGATAGATAGAGATAGGTAGGTAGGTAGATTGATAGATACAGATAGGTAGGTAGGTAGATAGATAGATAGATAGATAGAGATAGGTAGGTAGGTAGATTGATAGATAGAGATAGGTAGATAGATAGATACAGATAGGTAGATAGGTAGATAGATAGAGATAGGTAGGTAAGTAGATAGATAGATAGAGATAGGTAGGTAGATAGATAGATAGAGAAAGGTAGGTAGGTAGATTGATAGATAGAGATAGGTAGGTAGGTCGATAGATAGATAGAGATAGGTAGGTAGGTACTTAGATAGATAGAGATAGGTAGGTAGATAGATAAATACAGATAGGTGGGTAGGTATTTAGATAGATAGAGATAGGTAGGTAGGTAGATTGATAGATACAGATAGGTAGGTAGGTAGATAGATAGATAGATAGATAGAGATAGGTAGGTAGGTAGATAGATAGATAGAGATAGGTAGGTAGGTAGATAGATAGATAGAGATAGGTAGGTAGGTAGGTAGATAGATACAGATAGGTAGGTAGGTATATAGATAGATACAGATAGGTAGGTAGGTAGATAGATAGATAGAGATAGGTAGGTAGGTAGGTAGATAGATACAGATAGGTAGGTAGGTAGATAGATAGATAGAGATAGGTAGGTAGGTAGATTGATAGATACAGATATGTAGGTGGTAGATTGATAGATAGAGATAGGTAGGTAGGTAGATAGATAGATAGAGATAGGTAGGTAGGTAGGTAGATAGATACAGATAGGTAGGTAGATTGATAGATAGAGATAGGTAGGTAGGTAGATAGATAGATAGATAGATAGAGATAGGTAGGTAGGTAGATTGATAGATAGAGATAGGTAGATAGGTAGATAGATAGATACAGATAGGTAAGTAGGTAGATAGATAGAGATAGGTAGGTAGGTAGATAGATAGATAGAGATAGGTAGGTAGATAGATAGATAGATAGAGATAGGTAGGTAGGTAGATTGATAGATAGAGATAGGTAGGTAGGTAGATAGATAGATAGAGATAGGTAGGTAGGTAGGTAGGTAGATAGATACAGGTAGGTAGGTAGATAGATAGATAGAGATAGGTAGGTAGGTAGATAGATAGATAGAGATAGGTAGGTAGGTAGGTAGATAGATACAGATATGTAGGTAGGTAGATAGATAGATAGAGATAGGTAGGTAGGTAGATTGATAGATACAGATAGGTAGGTAGGTAGATAGATAGATAGAGATAGGTAGGTAGGTAGATTGATGGATAGAGATAGGTAGGTAGGTAGATTGATAGATACAGATAGATAGGTAGGTAGATAGATAGATACAAATAGGTAGGTAGATTGATAGATAGAGATAGGTAGGTAGGTAGATTGATAGATACAGATAGGTAGGTAGGTAGATAGATAGAGATAGGTAGGTAGGTAGATTGATAGATACAGATAGGTAGGTAGGTAGGTAGATAGATAGAGATAGGTAGGTAGGTCGATAGATAGATAGAGATAGGTAGGTAGATAGATAGATAGATAGATACAGATAGGTAGGTAGGTAGGTAGTTAGATACAGATATGTAGGTAGGTAGATAGATAGATAGAGATAGGTAGGTAGGTAGATTGATAGATAGAGATAGGTAGGTAGGTAGGTAGATAGATAGAGATAGGTAGGTAGGTAGATTGATAGATACAGATAGGTAGGTAGGTCGATAGATAGATACAGATAGGTAGGTAGGTATATAGATAGATACAGATAGGTAGGTAGGTAGATAGATAGATAGAGATAGGTAGGTAGGTAGGTAGATAGATACAGATATGTAGGTAGGTAGGTAGATAGATAGAGATAGGTAGGTAGGTAGATTGATAGATACAGATAGGTGGGTAGGTAGATAGATAGATACAGATAGGTAGGTAGGTAGATTGATAGATAGAGATAGGTAGGTAGGTAGATTGATAGATACAGATAGGTAGGTAGGTAGATAGATAGATAGATAGATAGAGATAGGTAGGTAGGTAGATTGATAGATAGAGATAGGTAGATAGATAGATACAGATAGGTAGATAGGTAGATAGATAGAGATAGGTAGGTAAGTAGATAGATAGATAGAGATAGGTAGGTAGATAGATAGATAGAGAAAGGTAGGTAGGTAGATTGATAGATAGAGATAGGTAGGTAGGTCGATAGATAGATAGAGATAGGTAGGTAGGTACTTAGATAGATAGAGATAGGTAGGTAGATAGATAAATACAGATAGGTGGGTAGGTATTTAGATAGATAGAGATAGGTAGGTAGGTAGATTGATAGATACAGATAGGTAGGTAGGTAGATAGATAGATAGATAGATAGAGATAGGTAGGTAGGTAGATAGATAGATAGAGATAGGTAGGTAGGTAGATAGATAGATAGAGATAGGTAGGTAGGTAGGTAGATAGATACAGATAGGTAGGTAGGTATATAGATAGATACAGATAGGTAGGTAGGTAGATAGATAGATAGAGATAGGTAGGTAGGTAGGTAGATAGATACAGATAGGTAGGTAGGTAGATAGATAGATAGAGATAGGTAGGTAGGTAGATTGATAGATACAGATAGGTAGGTAGGTAGATAGATAGATACAGATAGGTAGGTAGGTAGATTGATAGATACAGATATGTAGGTAGGTAGATTGATAGATAGAGATATGTAGGTAGGTTGATTGATAGATACAGATAGGTAGGTAGGTAGATAGATAGATACAGATAGGTAGGTAGGTAGATTGATAGATAGAGATAGGTAGGTAGGTAGATTGATAGATACAGATAGGTAGGTAGGTAGGTAGATAGATACAGATAGGTAGGTAGGTAGATTGATAGATAGAGATAGGTAGGTAGGTAGATAGATAGAGATAGGTAGGTAGGTAGATTGATAGATACAGATAGGTAGGTAGGTAGGTAGATAGATAGAGATAGGTAGGTAGGTAGATAGATAGATAGAGATAGGTAGGTAGGTAGATAGATAGATACAGATAGGTAGGTAGGTAGATTGATAGATAGAGATAGGTAGGTAGGTAGGTAGATAGATAGAGATAGGTAGGTAGGTAGATTGATAGAGATAGGTAGGTAGGTAGGTAGATAGATAGAGATAGGTAGGTAGGTAGATTGATAGATACAGATAGGTAGGTAGGTAGATTGATAGATAGAGATAGGTAGGTAGGTAGATAGATAGATAGAGATAGGTAGGTAGGTAGATTGATAGATACAGATATGTAGGTAGGTAGATTGATAGATAGAGATAGGTAGGTAGGTAGATAGATAGATAGAGATAGGTAGGTAGGTAGGTAGATAGATACAGATAGGTAGGTAGATTGATAGATAGAGATAGGTAGGTAGGTAGATAGATAGATAGATAGATAGATAGAGATAGGTAGGTAGGTAGATTGATAGATAGAGATAGGTAGATAGGTAGATAGATAGATACAGATAGGTAAGTAGGTAGATAGATAGAGATAGGTAGGTAGGTAGATAGATAGATAGAGATAGGTAGGTAGGTAGATAGATAGATAGAGATAGGTAGGTAGGTAGATTGATAGATAGAGATAGGTAGGTAGGTAGATAGATAGATAGAGATAGGTAGGTAGGTAGGTAGATAGATACAGATAGGTAGGTAGATAGATAAATACAGATAGGTAGGTAGGTATTTAGATAGATAGAGATAGGTAGGTAGGTAGATTGATAGATAGAGATAGGTAGGTAGGTAGGTAAATAGATACAGGTAGGTAGGTAGATAGATAGATAGAGATAGGTAGGTAGGTAGATAGATAGATAGAGATAGGTATGTAGGTAGGTAGATAGATACAGATAGGTAGGTTGGTAGATAGATAGATAGAGATAGGTAGGTAGGTAGATTGATGGATAGAGATAGGTAGGTAGGTAGATTGATACATACAGATAGATAGGTAGGTAGATAGATAGATACAAATAGGTAGGTAGATTGATAGATAGAGATAGGTAGGTAGGTAGATTGATAGATACAGATAGGTAGGTAGGTAGGTAGATAGATAGAGATAGGTAGGTAGGTAGATTGATAGATACAGATAGGTAGGTAGGTAGGTAGATAGATAGAGATAGGTAGGTAGGAAGATTGATAGATACAGATAGGTAGGTAGGTAGATAGATAGAGATAGGTAGGTAGGTAGATAGATAGATAGAGATAGGTAGGTAGGTAGGTAGGTAGATAGAAATAGGTAGGTAGGTAGGTAGATAGATAGATAGAGATAGATAGGTAGGTAGGTAGATTGATAGAGACAGATAGGTAGGTAGGTAGATAGATAGATAGAGATAGATAGGTAGGTAGGTAGATTGATAGAGACAGATAGGTAGGTAGGTAGATAGATACAGATAGGTAGGTAGGTAGATTGATAGATAGAGATAGGTAGGTAGGTAGGTAGATAGATAGAGATAGGTAGGTAGGTAGATTGATAGATACAGATAGGTAGGTAGGTAGATAGATGGATAGATAGATAGATAGATAGATAGAGATAGGTAGGTAGGTAGATAGACAGATAGAGATAGGTAGGTAGGTAGATAGATAGATAGAGATAGGTAGGTAGGTAGATTGATAGATACAGATAGGTAGGTAGGTAGATAGATAGAGATAGGTAGGTAGGTCGATAGATAGATAGAGATAGGTAGGTAGATAGATAGATAGATAGATACAGATAGGTAGGTAGGTAGGTAGTTAGATACAGATATGTAGGTAGGTAGATAGATAGATAGAGATAGGTAGGTAGGTAGATTGATAGATAGAGATAGGTAGGTAGGTAGGTAGATAGATAGAGATAGGTAGGTAGGTAGATAGATAGATAGAGATAGGTAGGTAGGTCGATAGATAGATACAGATAGGTAGGTAGGTATATAGATAGATACAGATAGGTAGGTAGGTAGATAGATAGATAGAGATAGGTAGGTAGGTAGGTAGATAGATACAGATATGTAGGTAGGTAGATAGATAGATAGAGATAGGTAGGTAGGTAGATTGATAGATACAGATAGGTGGGTAGGTAGATAGATAGATACAGATAGGTAGGTAGGTAGATTGATAGATAGAGATAGGTAGGTAGGTAGATTGATAGATACAGATAGGTAGGTAGGTAGATAGATAGATACAGATAGGTAGGTAGGTAGATTGATAGATATAGATAGGTAGGTAGGTAGATTGATAGATACAGATAGGTAGGTAGGTAGATAGATAGATACAGATTGGTAGGTAGGTAGATTGATAGATAGAGATAGGTAGGTAGGTAGGTAGATAGATAGAGATAGGTAGGTAGGTAGATTGATTGATACAGATAGGTAGGTAGGTAGGTAGGTAGATAGATAGAGATAGGTAGGTAGGTAGATAGATAGATAGAGATAGGTAGGTAGGTAGATAGATAGATACAGACAGGTAGGTAGGTAGATAGATAGATACAGATAGGTAGGTAGGTAGATTGATAGATAGAGATAGGTAGGTAGGTAGGTAGATAGATAGAGATAGGTAGGTAGGTAGATTGATAGAGATAGGTAGGTAGGTAGGTAGGTAGATAGATAGAGATAGGTAGGTAGGTAGATTGATAGATACAGATAGGTAGGTAGGTTGATTGATAGATAGAGATAGGTAGGTAGGTAGATAGATAGATAGAGATAGGTAGGTAGGTAGATTGATAGATACAGATAGGTAGGTAGGTAGATAGATAGATAGATAGATAGAGATAGGTAGGTAGGTAGATTGATAGATAGAGATAGGTAGATAGGTAGATAGATAGATACAGATAGGTAGGTAGGTAGATAGATAGAGATAGGTAGGTAAGTAGATAGATAGATAGAGATAGGTAGGTAGATAGATAGATAGAGAAAGGTAGGTAGGTAGATTGATAGATAGAGATAGGTAGGTAGGTCGATAGATAGATAGAGATAGGTAGGTAGGTACTTAGATAGATAGAGATAGGTAGGTAGATAGATAAATACAGATAGGTGGGTAGGTATTTAGATAGATAGAGATAGGTAGGTAGGTAGATTGATAGATAGAGATAGGTAGGTAGGTAGGTAGATAGATACAGATAGGTAGGTAGATAGATAGATAGAGATAGGTAGGTAGGTAGGTAGATAGATACAGATAGGTAGGTAGGTAGATTGATAGATAGAGATAGGTAGGTAGGTAGATAGATAGAGATAGGTAGGTAGGTAGATTGATAGATACAGATAGGTAGGTAGGTAGGTAGGTAGGTAGATAGATACAGGTAGGTAGGTAGATAGATAGATAGATAGATATAGGTAGGTAGGTAGATAGATAGATACAGATATGTAGGTAGGTAGATTGATAGATAGAGATATGTAGGTAGGTTGATTGATAGATACAGATAGGTAGGTAGGTAGATAGATAGAGATAGGTAGGTAGGTAGATTGATTGATACAGATAGGTAGGTAGGTAGGTAGGTAGATAGATAGAGATAGGTAGGTAGGTAGATAGATAGATAGAGATAGGTAGGTAGGTAGATAGATAGATACAGACAGGTAGGTAGGTAGATAGATAGATACAGATAGGTAGGTAGGTAGATTGATAGATAGAGATAGGTAGGTAGGTAGGTAGATAGATAGAGATAGGTAGGTAGGTAGATTGATAGAGATAGGTAGGTAGGTAGGTAGGTAGATAGATAGAGATAGGTAGGTAGGTAGATTGATAGATACAGATAGGTAGGTAGGTTGATTGATAGATAGAGATAGGTAGGTAGGTAGATAGATAGATAGAGATAGGTAGGTAGGTAGATTGATAGATACAGATAGGTAGGTAGGTAGATAGATAGATAGATAGATAGATAGATAGATAGATAGAGATAGGTAGGTAGGTAGATTGATAGATAGAGATAGGTAGATAGGTAGATAGATAGATACAGATAGGTAGGTAGGTAGATAGATAGAGATAGGTAGGTAAGTAGATAGATAGATAGAGATAGGTAGGTAGATAGATAGATAGAGAAAGGTAGGTAGGTAGATTGATAGATAGAGATAGGTAGGTAGGTCGATAGATAGATAGAGATAGGTAGGTAGGTACTTAGATAGATAGAGATAGGTAGGTAGATAGATAAATACAGATAGGTGGGTAGGTATTTAGATAGATAGAGATAGGTAGGTAGGTAGATTGATAGATAGAGATAGGTAGGTAGGTAGGTAGATAGATACAGATAGGTAGGTAGATAGATAGATAGAGATAGGTAGGTAGGTAGGTAGATAGATACAGATAGGTAGGTAGGTAGATTGATAGATAGAGATAGGTAGGTAGGTAGATAGATAGAGATAGGTAGGTAGGTAGATTGATAGATACAGATAGGTAGGTAGGTAGGTAGGTAGGTAGATAGATACAGGTAGGTAGGTAGATAGATAGATAGATAGATATAGGTAGGTAGGTAGATAGATAGATACAGATATGTAGGTAGGTAGATTGATAGATAGAGATATGTAGGTAGGTTGATTGATAGATACAGATAGGTAGGTAGGTAGATTGATAGATAGAGATAGGTAGGTAGGTAGATTGATAGATACAGATAGGTAGGTAGGTAGGTAGATAGATACAGATAGGTAGGTAGGTAGATTGATAGATAGAGATAGGTAGGTAGGTAGATAGATAGAGATAGGTAGGTAGGTAGATTGATAGATACAGATAGGTAGGTAGGTAGGTAGATAGATACAGATAGGTAGGTAGGTAGATAGATAGATAGAGATAGGTAGGTAGGTAGATAGATAGATACAGATAGGTAGGTAGGTAGATTGATAGATAGAGATAGGTAGGTAGGTAGGTAGATAGATAGAGATAGGTAGGTAGGTAGATTGATAGAGATAGGTAGGTAGGTAGGTAGATAGATAGAGATAGGTAGGTAGGTAGATTGATAGATACAGATAGGTAGGTAGGTAGATTGATAGATAGAGATAGGTAGGTAGGTAGATAGATAGATAGAGATAGGTAGGTAGGTAGATTGATAGATACAGATATGTAGGTGGTAGATTGATAGATAGAGATAGGTAGGTAGGTAGATAGATAGATAGAGATAGGTAGGTAGGTAGGTAGATAGATACAGATAGGTAGGTAGATTGATAGATAGAGATAGGTAGGTAGGTAGATAGATAGATAGATAGATAGAGATAGGTAGGTAGGTAGATTGATAGATAGAGATAGGTAGATAGGTAGATAGATAGATACAGATAGGTAAGTAGGTAGATAGATAGAGATAGGTAGGTAGGTAGATAGATAGATAGAGATAGGTAGGTAGATAGATAGATAGATAGAGATAGGTAGGTAGGTAGATAGATAGATAGAGATAGGTAGGTAGGTAGGTAGGTAGATAGATACAGGTAGGTAGGTAGATAGATAGATAGAGATAGGTAGGTAGGTAGATAGATAGATAGAGATAGGTAGGTAGGTAGGTAGATAGATACAGATATGTAGGTAGGTAGATAGATAGATAGAGATAGGTAGGTAGGTAGATTGATAGATACAGATAGGTAGGTAGGTAGATAGATAGATAGAGATAGGTAGGTAGGTAGATTGATGGATAGAGATAGGTAGGTAGGTAGATTGATAGATACAGATAGATAGGTAGGTAGATAGATAGATACAAATAGGTAGGTAGATTGATAGATAGAGATAGGTAGGTAGGTAGATTGATAGATACAGATAGGTAGGTAGGTAGATAGATAGAGATAGGTAGGTAGGTAGATTGATAGATACAGATAGGTAGGTAGGTAGGTAGATAGATAGAGATAGGTAGGTAGGTCGATAGATAGATAGAGATAGGTAGGTAGATAGATACATAGATAGATACAGATAGGTAGGTAGGTAGGTAGTTAGATACAGATATGTAGGTAGGTAGATAGATAGATAGAGATAGGTAGGTAGGTAGATTGATAGATAGAGATAGGTAGGTAGGTAGGTAGATAGATAGAGATAGGTAGGTAGGTAGATAGATAGATAGAGATAGGTAGGTAGGTCGATAGATAGATACAGATAGGTAGGTAGGTATATAGATAGATACAGATAGGTAGGTAGGTAGATAGATAGATAGAGATAGGTAGGTAGGTAGGTAGATAGATACAGATATGTAGGTAGGTAGGTAGATAGATAGAGATAGGTAGGTAGGTAGATTGATAGATACAGATAGGTGGGTAGGTAGATAGATAGATACAGATAGGTAGGTAGGTAGATTGATAGATAGAGATAGGTAGGTAGGTAGATTGATAGATACAGATAGGTAGGTAGGTAGATAGATAGATAGATAGATAGAGATAGGTAGGTAGGTAGATTGATAGATAGAGATAGGTAGATAGGTAGATAGATAGATACAGATAGGTAGGTAGGTAGATAGATAGAGATAGGTAGGTAAGTAGATAGATAGATAGAGATAGGTAGGTAGATAGATAGATAGAGAAAGGTAGGTAGGTAGATTGATAGATAGAGATAGGTAGGTAGGTCGATAGATAGATAGAGATAGGTAGGTAGGTACTTAGATAGATAGAGATAGGTAGGTAGATAGATAAATACAGATAGGTGGGTAGGTATTTAGATAGATAGAGATAGGTAGGTAGGTAGATTGATAGATAGAGATAGGTAGGTAGGTAGGTAGATAGATACAGATAGGTAGGTAGATAGATAGATAGAGATAGGTAGGTAGGTAGGTAGATAGATACAGATAGGTAGGTAGGTAGATTGATAGATAGAGATAGGTAGGTAGGTAGATAGATAGAGATAGGTAGGTAGGTAGATTGATAGATACAGATAGGTAGGTAGGTAGGTAGGTAGATAGATACAGGTAGGTAGGTAGGTAGATAGATAGATAGATAGATATAGGTAGGTAGGTAGATAGATAGATACAGATATGTAGGTAGGTAGATTGATAGATAGAGATATGTAGGTAGGTTGATTGATAGATACAGATAGGTAGGTAGGTAGATAGATAGATACAGATAGGTAGGTAGGTAGATTGATAGATAGAGATAGGTAGGTAGGTAGATTGATAGATACAGATAGGTAGGTAGGTAGGTAGGTAGATACAGATAGGTAGGTAGGTAGATTGATAGATAGAGATAGGTAGGTAGGTAGATAGATAGAGATAGGTAGGTAGGTAGATTGATAGATACAGATAGGTAGGTAGGTAGGTAGATAGATAGAGATAGGTAGGTAGGTAGATAGATAGATAGAGATAGGTAGGTAGGTAGATAGATAGATACAGATAGGTAGGTAGGTAGATTGATAGATGGAGATAGGTAGGTAGGTAGGTAGATAGATAGAGATAGGTAGGTAGGTAGATTGATAGAGATAGGTAGGTAGGTAGGTAGATAGATAGAGATAGGTAGGTAGGTAGATTGATAGATACAGATAGGTAGGTAGGTAGATTGATAGATAGAGATAGGTAGGTAGGTAGATAGATAGATAGAGATAGGTAGGTAGGTAGATTGATAGATACAGATATGTAGGTAGGTAGATTGATAGATAGAGATAGGTAGGTAGGTAGATAGATAGATAGAGATAGGTAGGTAGGTAGGTAGATAGATACAGATAGGTAGGTAGATTGATAGATAGAGATAGGTAGGTAGGTAGATAGATAGATAGATAGAGATAGGTAGGTAGGTAGATTGATAGATAGAGATAGGTAGATAGGTAGATAGATAGATACAGATAGGTAGGTAGGTAGGTAGATAGATACAGATAGGTAGGTAGGTAGATTGATAGATAGAGATAGGTAGGTAGGTAGATAGATAGAGATAGGTAGGTAGGTAGATTGATAGATACAGATAGGTAGGTAGGTAGGTAGATAGATAGAGATAGGTAGGTAGGTAGATAGATAGATAGATAGAGATAGGTAGGTAGGTAGATAGATAGATACAGATAGGTAGGTAGGTAGATTGATAGATAGAGATAGGTAGGTAGGTAGGTAGATAGATAGAGATAGGTAGGTAGGTAGATTGATAGAGATAGGTAGGTAGGTAGGTAGATAGATAGAGATAGGTAGGTAGGTAGATTGATAGATACAGATAGGTAGGTAGGTAGATTGATAGATAGAGATAGGTAGGTAGGTAGATAGATAGATAGAGATAGGTAGGTAGGTAGATTGATAGATACAGATATGTAGGTAGGTAGATTGATAGATAGAGATAGGTAGGTAGGTAGATAGATAGATAGAGATAGGTAGGTAGGTAGGTAGATAGATACAGATAGGTAGGTAGATTGATAGATAGAGATAGGTAGGTAGGTAGATAGATAGATAGATAGAGATAGGTAGGTAGGTAGATTGATAGATAGAGATAGGTAGATAGGTAGATAGATAGATACAGATAGGTAAGTAGGTAGATAGATAGAGATAGGTAGGTAGGTAGATAGATAGATAGAGATAGGTAGGTAGATAGATAGATAGATAGAGATAGGTAGGTAGGTAGATTGATAGATAGAGATAGGTAGGTAGGTAGGTAGATAGATAGAGATAGGTAGGTAGGTAGATTGATAGAGATAGGTAGGTAGGTAGGTAGATAGATAGAGATAGGTAGGTAGGTAGATTGATAGATACAGATAGGTAGGTAGGTAGATAGATAGATAGAGATAGGTAGGTAGGTAGGTAGATAGATACAGATAGGTAGGTAGATAGATAAATACAGATAGGTAGGTAGGTATTTAGATAGATAGAGATAGGTAGGTAGGTAGATTGATAGATAGAGATAGGTAGGTAGGTAGGTAGATAGATACAGGTAGGTAGGTAGATAGATAGATAGAGATAGGTAGGTAGGTAGATAGATAGATAGAGATAGGTAGGTAGGTAGGTAGATAGATACAGATATGTAGGTAGGTAGATAGATAGATAGAGATAGGTAGGTAGGTAGATTGATAGATACAGATAGGTAGGTAGGTAGATAGATAGATAGAGATAGGTAGGTAGGTAGATTGATGGATAGAGATAGGTAGGTAGGTAGATTGATAGATACAGATAGATAGGTAGGTAGATAGATAGATACAAATAGGTAGGTAGATTGATAGATAGAGATAGGTAGGTAGGTAGATTGATAGATACAGATAGGTAGGTAGGTAGGTAGATAGATAGAGATAGGTAGGTAGGTAGATTGATAGATACAGATAGGTAGGTAGGTAGGTAGATAGATAGAGATAGGTAGGTAGGAAGATTGATAGATACAGATAGGTAGGTAGGTAGATAGATAGAGATAGGTAGGTAGGTAGATAGATAGATAGAGATAGGTAGGTAGGTAGGTAGGTAGATAGAAATAGGTAGGTAGGTAGGTAGATAGATAGATAGAGATAGATAGGTAGGTAGGTAGATTGATAGAGACAGATAGGTAGGTAGATAGATAGATAGAGATAGATAGGTAGGTAGGTAGATTGATAGAGACAGATAGGTAGGTAGGTAGATAGATACAGATAGGTAGGTAGGTAGATTGATAGATAGAGATAGGTAGGTAGGTAGGTAGATTGATAGAGATAGGTAGGTAGGTAGATAGATAGATAGATAGATAGATAGATAGATAGATAGATAGATAGATAGATAGATAGATAGAGATAGGTAGGTAGGTAGATAGACAGATAGAGATAGGTAGGTAGGTAGATAGATAGATAGAGATAGGTAGGTAGGTAGATTGATAGATACAGATAGGTAGGTAGGTAGATAGATAGAGATAGGTAGGTAGGTCGATAGATAGATAGAGATAGGTAGGTAGATAGATAGATAGATACAGATAGGTAGGTAGGTAGGTAGTTAGATACAGATATGTAGGTAGGTAGATAGATAGATAGAGATAGGTAGGTAGGTAGATTGATAGATAGAGATAGGTAGGTAGGTAGGTAGATAGATAGAGATAGGTAGGTAGGTAGATAGATAGATAGAGATAGGTAGGTATGTCGATAGATAGATACAGATAGGTAGGTAGGTATATAGATAGATACAGATAGGTAGGTAGGTAGATAGATAGATAGAGATAGGTAGGTAGGTAGGTAGGTAGATAGATACAGATATGTAGGTAGGTAGATAGATAGATAGAGATAGGTAGGTAGGTAGATTGATAGATACAGATAGGTGGGTAGGTAGATAGATAGATACAGATAGGTAGGTAGGTAGATTGATAGATAGAGATAGGTAGGTAGGTAGATTGATAGATACAGATAGGTAGGTAGGTAGATAGATAGATACAGATAGGTAGGTAGGTAGATTGATAGATATAGATAGGTAGGTAGGTAGATTGATAGATACAGATAGGTAGGTAGGTAGATAGATAGATACAGATTGGTAGGTAGGTAGATTGATAGATAGAGATAGGTAGGTAGGTAGGTAGATAGATAGAGATAGGTAGGTAGGTAGATTGATTGATACAGATAGGTAGGTAGGTAGGTAGGTAGATAGATAGAGATAGGTAGGTAGGTAGATAGATAGATAGAGATAGGTAGGTAGGTAGATAGATAGATACAGACAGGTAGGTAGGTAGATAGATAGATACAGATAGGTAGGTAGGTAGATTGATAGATAGAGATAGGTAGGTAGGTAGGTAGATAGATAGAGATAGGTAGGTAGGTAGATTGATAGAGATAGGTAGGTAGGTAGGTAGATAGATAGAGATAGGTAGGTAGGTAGATTGATAGATACAGATAGGTAGGTAGGTTGATTGATAGATAGAGATAGGTAGGTAGGTAGATAGATAGATAGAGATAGGTAGGTAGGTAGATTGATAGATACAGATAGGTAGGTAGGTAGATAGATAGATAGATAGATAGAGATAGGTAGGTAGGTAGATTGATAGATAGAGATAGGTAGATAGGTAGATAGACAGATAGAGATAGGTAGGTAGGTAGATAGATAGAGATAGGTAGGTAAGTAGATAGATAGATAGAGATAGGTAGGTAGATAGATAGATAGAGAAAGGTAGGTAGGTAGATTGATAGATAGAGATAGGTAGGTAGGTCGATAGATAGATAGAGATAGGTAGGTAGGTACTTAGATAGATACAGATAGGTAGGTAGATAGATAAATACAGATAGGTGGGTAGGTATTTAGATAGATAGAGATAGGTAGGTAGGTAGATTGATAGATAGAGATAGGTAGGTAGGTAGGTAGATAGATACAGATAGGTAGGTAGATAGATAGATAGAGATAGGTAGGTAGGTAGATAGATAGATAGAGATAGGTAGGTAGGTAGATTGATAGATACAGATAGGTAGGTAGGTAGATAGATAGAGATAGGTAGGTAGGTAAATAGATAGATAGAGATAGGTAGGTAGGTAGATAGATAGATAGAGATAGGTAGGTAGGTAGATAGATAGATACAGACAGGTAGGTAGGTAGATAGATAGATACAGATAGGTAGGTAGGTAGATTGATAGATAGAGATAGGTCGGTAGGTAGGTAGATAGATAGAGATCGGTAGGTAGGTAGATTGATAGAGATAGGTAGGTAGGTAGGTAGATAGATAGAGATAGGTAGGTAGGTAGATTGATAGATACAGATAGGTAGGTGGGTAGATTGATAGATAGAGATAGGTAGGTAGGTAGATAGATAGATAGAGATAGGTAGGTTGGTAGATTGATAGATACAGATAGGTAGGTAGGTAGATTGATAGATAGAGATAGGTAGGTAGGTAGATAGATAGATAGAGATAGGTAGGTAGGTAGGTAGATAGATACAGATAGGTAGGTAGATTGATAGATAGAGATAGGTAGATAGGTAGATAGATATATACAGATAGGTAGGTAGGTAGATAGATAGATAGAGATAGGTAGGTAGGTAGATTGATAGATACAGATATGTAGGTAGGTAGATAGATAGATAGAGATAGGTAGGTAGGTAGGTAGATAGATACAGATAGGTAGGTAGATAGATAAATACAGATAGGTGGGTAGGTATTTAGATAGATAGAGATAGGTAGGTAGGTAGATAGATAGATAGAGATAGGTAGGTAGGTAGATTGATAGATACAGATATGTAGGTAGGTAGATAGATAGATAGAGATAGGTAGGTAGGTAGGTAGATAAATAGAGATAGGTAGGTAGGTAGATAGATAGATAGATACAGACAGGTAGGTAGGTAGATAGATAGATACAGATAGGTAGGTAGGTAGATTGATAGATAGAGATAGGTCGGTAGGTAGGTAGATAGATAGAGATAGGTAGGTAGGTAGATTGATAGAGATAGGTAGGTAGGTAGGTAGATAGATAGAGATAGGTAGGTAGGTAGATTGATAGATAGAGATAGGTAGGTAGGTAGATAGATAGATAGAGATAGGTAGGTTGGTAGATTGATAGATACAGATAGGTAGGTAGGTAGATTGATAGATAGAGATAGGTAGGTAGGTAGATAGATAGATAGAGATAGGTAGGTAGGTAGGTAGATAGATACAGATAGGTAGGTAGATTGATAGATAGAGATAGGTAGGAACGTAGATAGATAGATAGAGATAGGTAGGTAGGTAGATTGATAGATAGAGATAGGTAGATAGGTAGATAGATATATACAGATAGGTAGGTACGTAGATAGATAGATAGAGATAGGTAGGTAGGTAGATAGATATAGGTAGGTAGGTAGATAGATAGATAGAGATAGGTAGGTAGGTAGATTGATAGATACAGATAGGTAGGTAGGTAGATAGATAGATACAGATAGGTAGGTAGGTAGATTGATAGATAGAGATAGGTAGGTAGGTAGATTGATAGATACAGATAGGTAGGTAGGTAGATAGATAGATAGAGATAGTTAGGTAGGTAGATTGATAGATAGAGATAGCTAGGTAGGTAGGTAGATAGATAGAGATAGGTAGGTAGGTAGATAGATAGATAGAGATAGGTAGGTAGGTAGGAAGATAGATAGAGATAGGTAGGTAGGTAGATTGATAGATAGAGATAGGTAGGTAGGTAGATAGATAGAGATAGGTAGGTAGGTAGTTAGATAGATAGAGATAGGTAGGTAGGTAGATTGATAGAGATAGGTAGGTAGGTAGATAGATAGATAGAGATAGGTAGGTAGGTAGATTTATAGATAGAGATAGGTAGGTAGGTAGGTAGATTGATAGAGATAGGTAGGTAGGTAGATAGATAGATAGAGATAGGTAGGTAGGTAGATTGATAGATACAGATAGGAAGGTAGGTAGGTAGATAGATAGCGATAGGTAGGTAGGTAGATAGATAGATAGAGATACGTAGGTAGGTAGATTGATAGATACAGATAGGAAGGTAGGTAGATAGATAGATAGAGATAGGTAGGTAGGTAGATTGATAGATACAGATAGGTAGGTAGGTAGATAGATAGATACAGATAGGTAGGTAGGTATTTAGATAGATAGAGATAGGTAGGTAGGTAGATTGATAGATAGAGATAGGTAGGTAGGTAGGTAGATAGATACAGGTAGGTAGGTAGATAGATAGATAGAGATAGGTAGGTAGGTAGATAGATAGATAGAGATAGGTAGGTAGGTAGGTAGATAGATACAGATATGTAGGTAGGTAGATAGATAGATAGAGATAGGTAGGTAGGTAGATTGATAGATACAGATAGGTAGGTAGGTAGATAGATAGATAGAGATAGGTAGGTAGGTAGATTGATGGATAGAGATAGGTAGGTAGGTAGATTGATAGATACAGATAGATAGGTAGGTAGATAGATAGATACAAATAGGTAGGTAGATTGATAGATAGAGATAGGTAGGTAGGTAGATTGATAGATACAGATAGGCAGGTAGGTAGGTAGATAGATAGAGATAGGTAGGTAGGTAGATTGATAGATACAGATAGGTAGGTAGGTAGGTAGATAGATAGAGATAGGTAGGTAGGTAGATTGATAGATACAGATAGGTAGGTAGGTAGATAGATAGAGATAGGTAGGTAGGTAGATAGATAGATAGAGATAGGTAGGTAGGTAGGTAGGTAGATAGAGATAGGTAGGTAGGTAGGTAGATAGATAGATAGAGATAGATAGGTAGGTAGGTAGATTGATAGAGACAGATAGGTAGGTAGGTAGATAGATAGATAGAGACAGATAGGTAGGTAGGTAGATAGATACAGATAGGTAGGTAGGTAGATTGATAGATAGAGATAGGTAGGTAGGTAGGTAGATAGATAGAGATAGGTAGGTAGGTAGATTGATAGATACAGATAGGTAGGTAGGTAGATAGATAGATAGATAGATAGAGATAGGTAGATAGGTAGATAGACAGATAGAGATAGGTAGGTAGGTAGATAGATAGATAGAGATAGGTAGGTAGGTAGATTGATAGATACAGATAGGTAGGTAGGTAGATAGATAGAGATAGGTAGGTAGGTCGATAGATAGATAGAGATAGGTAGGTAGATAGATAGATAGTTACAGATAGGTAGGTAGGTAGGTAGTTAGATACAGATATGTAGGTAGGTAGATAGATAGATAGAGATAGGTAGGTAGGTAGATTGATAGATAGAGATAGGTAGGTAGGTAGGTAGGTAGATAGATAGAGATAGGTAGGTAGGTAGATTGATAGAGATAGGTAGGTAGGTAGATAGATAGATAGAGATAGGTAGGTAGGTCGATAGATAGATACAGATAGGTAGGTAGGTATATAGATAGATACAGATAGGTAGGTAGGTAGATAGATAAATAGAGATAGGTAGGTAGGTAGGTAGATAGATACAGATATGTAGGTAGGTAGATAGATAGATAGAGATAGGTAGGTAGGTAGATTGATAGATACAGATAGGTGGGTAGGTAGATTGATAGATAGAGATAGGTAGGTAGGTAGATTGATAGATACAGATAGGTAGGTAGGTAGATAGATAGATACAGATAGGTAGGTAGGTAGATTGATAGATATAGATAGGTAGGTAGGTAGATTGATAGATACAGATAGGTAGGTAGGTAGATAGATAGATACAGATTGGTAGGTAGGTAGATTGATAGATAGAGATAGGTAGGTAGGTAGGTAGATAGATAGAGATAGGTAGGTAGGTAGATTGATTGATACAGATAGGTAGGTAGGTAGGTAGGTAGATAGATAGAGATAGGTAGGTAGGTAGATAGATAGATAGAGATAGGTAGGTAGGTAGATAGATAGATACAGACAGGTAGGTAGGTAGATAGATAGATACAGATAGGTAGGTAGGTAGATTGATAGATAGAGATAGGTAGGTAGGTAGGTAGATAGATAGAGATAGGTAGGTAGGTAGATTGATAGAGATAGGTAGGTAGGTAGGTAGATAGATAGAGATAGGTAGGTAGGTAGATTGATAGATACAGATAGGTAGGTAGGTTGTTTGATAGATAGAGATAGGTAGGTAGGTAGATAGATAGATAGAGATAGGTAGGTAGATAGATAGATAGAGAAAGGTAGGTAGGTAGATTGATAGATAGAGATAGGTAGGTAGGTAGATAGATAGAGATAGGTAGGTAGGTAGATTGATAGATACAGATAGGTAGGTAGGTAGGTAGATAGATACAGATAGGTAGGTAGGTAGATAGATAGATAGAGATAGGTAGGTAGGTAGGTAGATAGATACAGATAGGTAGGTAGATAGATAGATAGAGATAGGTAGGTAGGTAGGTAGATAGATAGAGATAGGTAGGTAGGTAGATTGATAGATACAGATAGGTAGGTAGGTAGATTGATAGATAGAGATAGGTAGGTAGATAGATAGATAGAGATAGGTAGGTTGGTAGATTGATAGATAGATACAGATAGGTAGGTAGGTAGATTGATAGATAGAGATAGGTAGGTAGGTAGATAGATAGAGATAGGTAGGTAGGTAGATTGATAGATACAGATAGGTAGGTAGGTAGGTAGATAGATAGAGATAGGTAGGTAGGTAGATTGATAGATACAGAAAGGTAGGTAGGTAGATAGATAGATAGAGATAGGTAGGTAGGTAGATAGATAGATAGAGATAGGTAGGTAGGTAGATAGATAGATACAGACAGGTAGGTAGGTAGATAGATAGATACAGATTGGTAGGTAGGTAGATTGATAGATAGAGATAGGTAGGTAGGTAGGTAGATAGATAGAGATAGGTAGGTAGGTAGATTGATTGATACAGATAGGTAGGTAGGTAGGTAGGTAGATAGATAGAGATAGGTAGGTAGGTAGATAGATAGATAGAGATAGGTAGGTAGGTAGATAGATAGATACAGACAGGTAGGTAGGTAGATAGATAGATACAGATAGGTAGGTAGGTAGATTGATAGATAGAGATAGGTAGGTAGGTAGGTAGATAGATAGAGATAGGTAGGTAGGTAGATTGATAGAGATAGGTAGGTAGGTAGGTAGATAGATAGAGATAGGTAGGTAGGTAGATTGATAGATACAGATAGGTAGGTAGGTTGATTGATAGATAGAGATAGGTAGGTAGGTAGATAGATAGATAGAGATAGGTAGGTAGATAGATAGATAGAGAAAGGTAGGTAGGTAGATTGATAGATAGAGATAGGTAGGTAGGTAGATAGATAGAGATAGGTAGGTAGGTAGATTGATAGATACAGATAGGTAGGTAGGTAGGTAGATAGATACAGATAGGTAGGTAGGTAGATAGATAGATAGAGATAGGTAGGTAGGTAGGTAGATAGATACAGATAGGTAGGTAGATAGATAGATAGAGATAGGTAGGTAGGTAGGTAGATAGATAGAGATAGGTAGGTAGGTAGATTGATAGATACAGATAGGTAGGTAGGTAGATTGATAGATAGAGATAGGTAGGTAGATAGATAGATAGAGATAGGTAGGTTGGTAGATTGATAGATACAGATAGGTAGGTAGGTAGATTGATAGATAGAGATAGGTAGGTAGGTAGATAGATAGAGATAGGTAGGTAGGTAGATTGATAGATACAGATAGGTAGGTAGGTAGGTAGATAGATAGAGATAGGTAGGTAGGTAGATTGATAGATACAGAAAGGTAGGTAGGTAGATAGATAGATAGAGATAGGTAGGTAGGTAGATAGATAGATAGAGATAGGTAGGTAGGTAGATAGATAGATACAGACAGGTAGGTAGGTAGATAGATAGATACAGATAGGTAGGTAGGTAGATTGATAGATAGAGATAGGTCGGTAGGTAGGTAGATAGATAGAGATAGGTAGGTAGGTAGATTGATAGAGATAGGTAGGTAGGTAGATAGATAGAGATAGGTAGGTAGGTAGATTGATAGATACAGATAGGTAGGTAGGTAGATTGATAGATAGAGATAGGTAGGTAGGTAGATAGATAGATAGAGATAGGTAGGTTGGTAGATTGATAGATACAGATAGGAAGGTAGGTAGATAGATAGATAGAGATAGGTAGGTAGGTAGATTGATAGATACAGATAGGTAGGTAGGTAGATTGATAGATAGAGATAGGTAGGTAGGTAGATTGATAGATAGAGATAGGTAGGTAGGTAGATTGATAGATACAGATAGGTAGGTAGATTGATAGATAGAGATAGGTAGGTAGGTAGATAGATAGATAGAGATAGGTAGGTAGGTAGATAGATAGATAGAGATAGGTAGGTAGGTAGATTGATAGATACAGATAGGTAGGTAGGTAGATAGATAGATAGAGATAGGTAGGTAGGTAGATAGATAGATAGAGATAGGTAGTTAGGTAGATAGATAGATAGAGATAGGTAGGTAGGTAGATTGATAGATACAGATAGGTAGGTAGGTAGATAGATAGATACAGATAGGTAGGTAGGTAGATAGATAGAGATAGGTAGGTAGGTAGATAGATAGATAGAGATAGGTAGGTAGGTAGATTGATAGATACAGATAGGTAGGTAGGTAGATAGATAGATACAGATAGGTAGGTAGGTAGATTGATAGATAGAGATAGGTAGGTAGGTAGATTGATAGATACAGATAGGTAGGTAGGTAGATAGATAGATAGAGATAGGTAGATAGGTAGATTGATAGATAGAGATAGCTAGGTAGGTAGATAGATAGAGATAGGTAGGTAGGTAGATAGATAGATAGAGATAGGTAGGTAGGTAGGAAGATAGATAGAGATAGATAGGTAGGTAGATTGATAGATAGAGATAGGTAGGTAGGTAGATAGATAGAGATAGGTAGGTAGGTAGTTAGATAGATAGAGATAGGTAGGTAGGTAGATTGATAGAGATAGGTAGGTAGGTAGATAGATAGATAGAGATAGGTAGGTAGGTAGATTGATAGATACAGATAGGTAGGTAGGTAGATAGATAGATACAGATAGGTAGGTAGGTAGATTGATAGATAGAGATAGGTAGGTAGGTAGATTGATAGATACAGATAGGTAGGTAGGTAGATAGATAGATACAGATAGGTAGGTAGGTAGATTGATAGATAGAGATAGGTAGGTATGTAGATTGATAGATACAGATAGGTAGGTAGGTAGGTAGATAGATACAGATACGTAGGCAGGTAGATTGATAGATAGAGATCGGTAGGTAGGTAGATAGATAGAGATAGGTAGGTAGGTAGATTGATAGATACAGATAGGTAGGTAGGTAGGTAGATAGATAGAGATAGGTAGGTAGGTAGATTGATAGATACAGAAAGGTAGGTAGGTAGATAGATAGATAGAGATAGGTAGGTAGGTAGGTAGATAGATAGAGATAGGTAGGTAGGTAGATAGATAGATACAGATAGGTAGGTAGGTAGATAGATAGATAGAGATAGGTAGGTAGGTAGATAGACAGATAGAGATAGGTAGGTAGGTAGATAGATAGATAGATAGATAGAGATAGGTAGGTAGGTAGAGATAGGTAGATAGGTAGGTAGATAGATAGAGATAGGTAGGTAGGTAGGTAGATAGATACAGATAGGTAGGTAGATTGATAGAGATAGGTAGGTAGGTAGATAGATAGATAGAGATAGGTAGGTAGGTAGATTGATAGATACAGATAGGTAGGTAGGTAGATAGATAGATAGAGATAGGTAGGTAGGTAGATAGATAGATAGAGATAGGTAGGTAGGTAGATTGATAGATACAGATAGGTAGGTAGGTAGATAGATAGATAGAGATAGGTAGGTAGGTAGATAGATAGATAGAGATAGGTAGTTATGTAGATAGATAGATACAGATAGGTAGGTAGGTAGATTGATAGATAGAGATAGGTAGGTAGGTAGATAGATAGATAGAGATAGGTAGGTAGGTAGATAGATAGATAGAGATAGGTAGGTAGGTAGATAGATAGATAGAGATAGGTAGTTAGGTAGATAGATAGATAGATACAGATAGGTAGGTAGGTAGATTGATAGATACAGATAGGTAGGTAGGTAGGTAGATAGATAGATACAGATAGGTAGGTAGGTAGATTGATAGATACAGATAGGTAGGTAGGTAGATAGATAGATACAGATAGGTAGGTAGGTAGATTGATGGATAGAGATAGGTAGGTAGGTAGATTGATAGATACAGATAGATAGGTAGGTAGATAGATAGATACAGATAGGTAGGTAGGTAGATTGATAGATAGAGATAGGTAGGTAGGTAGATTGATAGATACAGATAGGTAGGTAGGTAGATAGATAGATACAGATAGGTAGGTAGGTAGATTGATAGATAGAGATAGGTATATAGGTAGATTGATAGATACAGATAGGTAGGTAGATTGATAGAGATAGGTAGGTAGGTAGATAGATAGATAGAGATAGGTAGGTAGGTAGATTGATAGATACAGATAGGTAGGTAGGTAGATAGATAGATAGGGATAGGTAGGTAGGTAGATAGATAGATAGAGATAGGTAGTTAGGTAGATAGATAGATACAGATAGGTAGGTAGGTAGATAGATAGATACAGATAGGTAGGTAGGTAGATAGATAGAGATAGGTAGTTAGGTAGATAGATAGATACAGATAGGTAGGTAGGTAGATTGATAGATAGAGATAGGTAGGTAGGTAGATAGATAGATAGAGATAGGTAGGTAGGTAGATAGATAGATAGAGATAGGTAGGTAGGTAGATTGATAGATACAGATAGGTAGGTAGGTAGATAGATAGATAGAGATAGGTAGGTAGGTAGATAGATAGATAGAGATAGGTAGTTAGGTAGATAGATAGATACAGATAGGTAGGTAGGTAGATTGATAGATACAGATAGGTAGGTAGGTAGATAGATAGATACAGATAGGTAGGTAGGTAGATTGATAGATACAGATAGGTAGGTAGGTAGATAGATAGATACAGATAGGTAGGTAGGTAGATTGATGGATAGAGATAGGTAGGTAGGTAGATTGATAGATACAGATAGATAGGTAGGTAGATAGATAGATACAGATAGGTAGGTAGGTAGATTGATAGATACAGATAGGTAGGTAGGTAGATAGATAGATACAGATAGGTAGGTAGGTAGATTGATAGATAGAGATAGGTAGGTAGATAGATTGATAGATACAGATAGGTAGGTAGGTAGGTAGATAGATACAGATAGGTAGGTAGGTAGATTGATAGATAGAGATCGGTAGGTAGGTAGGTAGATAGATAGATATAGGTAGGTAGGTAGATTGATAGATACAGATAGGTAGGTAGGTAGGTAGATAGATAGAGATAGGTAGGTAGGTAGATTGATAGATACAGATAGGTAGGTAGGTAGATAGATAGATAGAGATAGGTAGGTAGGTAGATAGATAGATAGAGATAGGTAGGTAGGTAGGTAGATAGATAGAGATAGGTAGGTAGGTAGATAGATAGATAGAGATAGATAGGTAGGTAGGTAGATTGATAGAGACAGATAGGTAGGTAGGTAGATAGATACAGATAGGTAGGTAGGTAGATTGATAGATAGAGATAGGTAGGTAGGTAGGTAGATAGTTAGAGATAGGTAGGTAGGTAGATAGATAGATACAGACAGGTAGGTAGGTAGATAGATAGATAGAGATAGGTAGGTAGGTAGATAGACAGATAGAGATAGGTAGGTAGGTAGATAGATAGATAGAGATAGGTAGGTAGGTAGAGATAGGTAGATAGGTAGGTAGATAGATAGAGATAGGTAGGTAGGTAGGTAGATAGATACAGATAGGTAGGTAGATTGATAGAGATAGGTAGGTAGGTAGATAGATAGATAGAGATAGGTAGGTAGGTAGATTGATAGATACAGATAGGTAGGTAGGTAGATAGATAGATAGAGATAGGTAGGTAGGTAGATAGATAGATAGAGATAGGTAGGTAGGTAGATAGATAGATAGAGATAGGTAGGTAGGTAGATTGATAGATACAGATAGGTAGGTAGGTAGATAGATAGATAGAGATAGGTAGGTAGGTAGATAGATAGATAGAGATAGGTAGTTATGTAGATAGATAGATACAGATAGGTAGGTAGGTAGATTGATAGATAGAGATAGGTAGGTAGGTAGATAGATAGATAGAGATAGGTAGGTAGGTAGGTAGATAGATAGAGATAGGTAGGTAGGTAGATAGATAGATAGAGATAGGTAGTTAGGTAGATAGATAGATACAGATAGGTAGGTAGGTAGATTGATAGATACAGATAGGTAGGTAGGTAGATCGATAGATACAGATAGGTAGGTAGGTAGATTGATAGATACAGATAGGTAGGTAGGTAGATAGATAGATACAGATAGGTAGGTAGGTAGATTGATGGATAGAGATAGGTAGGTAGGTAGATTGATAGATACAGATAGATAGGTAGGTAGATAGATAGATACAGATAGGTAGGTAGATAGATTGATAGATAGAGATAGGTAGGTAGGTAGATTGATAGATACAGATAGGTAGGTAGGTAGACAGATAGATACAGATAGGTAGGTAGGTAGATTGATAGATAGAGATAGGTAGGTAGGTAGATTGATAGATACAGATAGGTAGGTAGATTGATAGAGATAGGTAGGTACGTAGATAGATAGATAGAGATAGGTAGGTAGGTAGATTGATAGATACAGATAGGTAGGTAGGTAGATAGATAGATAGGGATAGGTAGGTAGGTAGATAGATAGATAGAGATAGGTAGTTAGGTAGATAGATAGATACAGATAGGTAGGTAGGTAGGTAGATAGATAGATAGAGATAGGTAGGTAGGTAGATAGATAGATAGATAGATAGAGATAGGTAGTTAGGTAGATAGATAGATACAGATAGGTAGGTAGGTAGATTGATAGATAGAGATAGGTAGGTAGGTAGATAGATAGATAGAGATAGGTAGGTAGGTAGATAGATAGATAGAGATAGGTAGGTAGGTAGATTGATAGATACAGATAGGTAGGTAGGTAGATAGATAGATAGAGATAGGTAGGTAGGTAGATAGATAGATAGAGATAGGTAGTTAGGTAGATAGATAGATACAGATAGGTAGGTAGGTAGATTGATAGATACAGATAGGTAGGTAGGTAGATAGATAGATACAGATAGGTAGGTAGGTAGATTGATAGATACAGATAGGTAGGTAGGTAGATAGATAGATACAGATAGGTAGGTAGGTAGATTGATGGATAGAGATAGGTAGGTAGGTAGATTGATAGATAGAGATCGGTAGGTATGTAGGTAGATAGATAGATATAGGTAGGTAGGTAGATTGATAGATACAGATAGGTAGGTAGGTAGGTAGATAGATAGAGATAGGTAGGTAGGTAGATTGATAGATACAGATAGGTAGGTAGGTAGGTAGATAGATAGATAGAGATAGGTAGGTAGGTAGATAGATAGATAGAGATAGGTAGGTAGGTAGGTAGATAGATAGAGATAGGTAGGTAGGTAGATAAATAGATAGAGATAGATAGGTAGGTAGGTAGATTGATAGAGACAGATAGGTAGGTAGGTAGATAGATACAGATAGGTAGGTAGGTAGATTGATAGATAGAGATAGGTAGGTAGGTAGGTAGATAGTTAGAGATAGGTAGGTAGGTAGATTGATAGATACAGATAGGTAGGTAGGTAGATAGATAGATAGAGATAGGTAGGTAGGTAGATAGACAGATAGAGATAGGTAGGTAGGTAGATAGATAGATAGAGATAAGTAGGTAGGTAGGTAGATAGATAGAGATAGGTAGATAGGTAGGTAGATAGATAGAGATAGGTAGATAGGTAGGTAGATAGATACAGATAGGTAGGTAGATTGATGGAGATAGGTAGGTAGGTAGATTGATAGATAGAGATAGGTAGGTAGGTAGATAGATAGATAGAGATAGGTAGGTAGGTAGATAGATAGATAGAGATAGGTAGGTAGGTAGATTGATAGATACAGATAGGTAGGTAGGTAGATAGATAGATAGAGATAGGTAGGTAGGTAGATAGATAGATAGAGATAGGTAGTTAGGTAGATAGATAGATACAGATAGGTAGGTAGGTAGGTAGATAGATACAGATATGTAGGTAGGTAGATAGATAGATAGATAGGTAGGTAGGTAGATTGATAGATAGAGATAGGTAGGTAGGTAGGTAGGTAGATAGAGATAGGTAGGTAGGTAGATTGATAGAGATAGGTAGGTAGGTAGATAGATAGATAGAGATAGGTAGGTAGGTGGATAGATAGATACAGATAGGTAGGTAGGTATATAGATAGATACAGATAGGTAGGTAGGTAGATAGATAGATAGTGATAGGTAGGTAGGTAGGTAGATAGATACAGATATGTAGGTAGGTAGATAGATAGAGATAGGTAGGTAGGTAGATTGATAGATAGATAGAGATAGGTAGGTAGGTAGATAGATAGATAGAGATAGGTAGGTAGATAGATAGATAGAGATAGGTAGGTAGGTAGGTAGATAGATAGAGATAGGTAGGTAGGTAGGTAGATAGATAGAGATAGGTAGGTAGGTAGGTAGATAGATACAGATAGGTAGGTAGGTAGATTGATAGATAGAGATAGGGAGGTAGGTAGATTGATAGATAGAGATAGGTAGGTAGGTAGATAGATAGATAGAGATAGGTAGGTAGGTAGATAGATAGATACAGATAGGTAGGTAGGTAGATTGATAGATACAGATAGGTAGGTAGGTAGATAGATAGATAGAGATAGGTAGTTAGGTAGATAGATAGATACAGATAGGTAGGTAGGTAGGTAGATAGATACAGATATGTAGGTAGGTAGATAGATAGATAGATAGATAGGTAGGTAGGTAGATTGATAGATAGAGATAGGTAGGTAGGTAGGTAGATAGATAGAGATAGGTAGGTAGGTAGATTGATAGAGATAGGTAGGTAGGTAGATAGATAGATAGAGATAGGTAGGTAGGTAGATAGATAGATACAGATAGGTAGGTAGGTATATAGATAGATACAGATAGGTAGGTAGGTAGATAGATAGATAGATAGTGATAGGTAGGTAGGTAGGTAGATACAGATATGTAGGTAGGTAGATAGATAGAGATAGGTAGGTAGGTAGATAGATAGAGATAGGTAGGTAGGTAGATTGATAGAGATAGGTAGGTAGGTAGATAGATAGATAGAGATAGGTAGGTAGGTAGATAGATAGATACAGATAGGTAGGTAGGTATATAGATAGATACAGATAGGTAGGTAGGTAGATTGATAGATAGAGATAGGGAGGTAGGTAGATTGATAGATAGAGATAGGTAGGTAGGTAGATAGATAGATAGAGATAGGTAGGTAGGTAGATAGATAGATACAGATAGGTAGGTAGGTAGATTGATAGATACAGATAGGTAGGTAGGTAGATAGATAGATAGAGATAGGTATTTAGGTAGATAGATAGATACAGATAGGTAGGTAGGTAGGTAGGTAGATAGATACAGATATGTAGGTAGGTAGATAGATAGATAGATAGATAGATATGTAGGTAGATTGATAGATAGAGATAGGTAGGTAGGTAGGTAGATAGATAGAGATAGGTAGGTAGGTAGATTGATAGAGATAGGTAGGTAGGTAGATAGATAGATAGAGATAGGTAGGTAGGTAGATAGATAGATACAGATAGGTAGGTAGGTATATAGATAGATACAGATAGGTAGGTAGGTAGATAGATAGATAGTGATAGGTAGGTAGGTAGGTAGATACAGATATGTAGGTAGGTAGATAGATAGAGATAGGTAGGTAGGTAGATTGATAGATACAGATAGGTAGGTAGGTAGATAGATAGATACAGATAGGTAGGTAGGTAGATTGATAGATAGAGATAGGTAGGTAGGTAGATAGATAGATAGATAGATAGAGATAGGTAGGTAGGTAGATAGATAGATACAGATATGTAGGTAGGTAGATTGATAGATACAGATAGGTAGGTAGGTAGATTGATAGATACAGATAGGTAGGTAGGTAGATTGATAGATACAGATAGGTAGGTAGGTAGATAGATAGATACAGATATGTAGGTAGGTAGATTGATAGATAGAGATAGGTAGGTAGGTAGGTAGATAGATAGAGATAGGTAGGTAGGTAGATAGATAGATACAGATAGGTAGGTAGGTAGGTAGATAGATAGAGATAGGTAGGTAGGTAGATAGATAGAGATAGGTAGGTAGGTAGATAGATAGATAGAGATAGGTAGGTAGGTAGATAGATAGATAGAGATAGGTAGGTAGGTAGGTAGATTGATAGAGACAGATAGGTAGGTAGGTAGATAGATACAGATAGGTAGGTAGGTAGATTGATAGATAGAGATAGGTAGGTAGGTAGGTAGATAGATAGAGATAGGTAGGTAGGTAGATTGATAGATACAGATAGGTAGGTAGGTAGATAGATAGATAGAGATAGGTAGGTAGGTAGATAGATAGATAGATAGAGATAGGTAGGTAGGTAGATAGATAGATAGAGATAGGTAGGTAGGTAGGTAGATAGATAGAGATAGGTAGGTAGGTAGCTAGATAGATAGAGATAGGTAGGTAGGTAGGTAGATAGATACAGATAGGTAGGTAGGTAGATTGATAGATAGAGATAGGTAGGTAGGTAGATAGATAGATAGAGATAGGTAGGTAGGTAGATAGATAGATACAGATAGGTAGGTAGTTAGATTGATAGATACAGATAGGTAGGTAGGTAGATAGATAGATAGAGATAGGTAGGTAGGTAGATAGATAGATACAGATAGGTAGGTAGGTAGATAGATAGATAGAGATAGGTAGGTAGGTAGATAGATACAGATATGTAGGTAGGTAGGTAGATAGATAGAGATAGGTAGGTAGGTAGATTGATAGAGATAGGTAGGTAGGTAGATAGATAGATAGAGATAGGTAGGTAGGTAGATAGATAGATAGATAGAGATAGGTAGGTAGGTAGATAGATAGATAGAGATAGGTAGGTAGGTAGGTAGATAGATAGAGATAGGTAGGTAGGTAGCTAGATAGATAGAGATAGGTAGGTAGGTAGGTAGATAGATACAGATAGGTAGGTAGGTAGATTGATAGATAGAGATAGGTAGGTAGGTAGATAGATAGATAGAGATAGGTAGGTAGGTAGATAGATAGATACAGATAGGTAGGTAGTTAGATTGATAGATACAGATAGGTAGGTAGGTAGATAGATAGATAGAGATAGGTAGGTAGGTAGATAGATAGATACAGATAGGTAGGTAGGTAGATAGATAGATAGAGATAGGTAGGTAGGTAGATAGATACAGATATGTAGGTAGGTAGGTAGATAGATAGAGATAGGTAGGTAGGTAGATTGATAGAGATAGGTAGGTAGGTAGATAGATAGAAAGATAGATAGATAGATAGATAGATAGATAGATAGATAGATAGATAGATAGATAGATAGATAGATAGATAGATAGATAGATAGATAGATAGAGATAGGTAGGTAGGTAGATAGATAGAGATAGGTAGGTAGGTAGATTGATAGAGATAGGTAGGTAGGTAGATAGATAGATAGAGATAGGTAGGTAGGTAGATTGATAGATAGAGATAGGTAGGTAGGTAGGTAGATAGATAGAGATAGGTAGGTAGGTAGGTAGATAGATAGATAGATAGATAGAGATAGGTAGGTAGTTAGATTGATAGATACAGATAGGTAAGTAGGTAGATAGATAGATAGAGATAGGTAGGTAGGTAGGTAGATAGATAGATAGAGATAGTTAGGTAGGTAGATTGATAGATAGAGATAGGTAGGTAGGTAGGTAGATAGATAGAGATAGGTAGGTAGGTAGATTGATAGATACAGATAGGTAGGTAGGTAGATAGATAGATACAGATAGGTAGGTAGGTAGATTGATAGAGATAGGTAGGTAGGTAGATAGATAGATAGATAGATAGATAGATAGATAGATAGATAGATAGATAGATAGATAGATAGATAGATAGATAGATAGATAGAGATAGGTAGGTAGGTAGATAGATAGAGATAGGTAGGTAGGTAGATAGATAGATAGATAGATAGAGATAGGTAGGTAGGTAGATTGATAGATACAGATAGGTAGGTAGGTAGATAGATAGAGATAGGTAGGTAGGTATATAGATAGATAGAGATATGTAGGTAGGTATATAGATAGATACAGATAGGTAGGTAGGTAGGTAGATAGATACAGATATGTAGGTAGGTAGATAGATAGATAGATAGAGATAGGTAGGTAGGTAGATTGATAGATAGAGATAGGTAGGTAGGTAGGTAGATAGATAGAGATAGGTAGGTAGGTAGATTGATAGATACAGATAGGTAGGTAGGTAGATAGATATACAGATAGGTAGATAGGTAGATTGATAGATAGAGATAGGTAGGTAGGTAGGTAGATAGATAGAGATAGGTAGGTAGGTAGATTGATAGAGATAGGTAGGTAGGTAGGTAGATAGATAGAGATAGGTAGGTAGGTAGATTGATAGATACAGATAGGTAGGTAGGTAGATAGATAGATAGAGATAGGTAGGTAGGTAGATAGATAGATAGAGATAGGTAGGTAGGTAGATAGATAGATAGTGATAGGTAGGTAGGTAGATAGATAGAGATAGGTAGATGGTAGATAGATAGATAGAGATAGGTAGGTAGGTAGATTGATAGATAGAGATAGGTAGGTAGGTAGGTAGATAGATAGAGATAGGTAGTTAGGTAGATATATAGATACAGATATGTAGGTAGATAGATAGAGATAGGTAGGTAGGTAGATAGATAGATAGAGATAGGTAGGTAGGTAGATCGATAGATAGAGATAGGTAGGTAGGTAGATAGATAGATAGAGATAGGAAGGTAGGTAGATTGATAGATAGAGATAGGTAGGTAGGTAGATAGATAGATACAGATATGTAGGTAGGTAGATTGATAGATAGAGATAGGTAGGTAGGTAGATTGATAGATACAGATAGGTAGGTAGATAGATAGATAGATACAGATAGGTAGGTAGGTAGATTGATAGATAGAGATAGGTAGGTAGGTAGATTGATAGATACAGATAGGTCGGTAGGTAGATAGATAGATACAGATAGGTAGGCAGGTAGATAGATAGATAGAGATAGGTAGGTAGGTAGATAGATAGATAGAGATAGGTAGGTAGGTAGATTGATAGAGATAGGTAGGTAGATAGGTAGAGATAGGTAGGTAGGTAGATTGATAGATACAGATAGGTAGGTAGGTAGATTGATAGATAGAGATAGGTAGGTAGGTAGATAGATAGATAGATAGAGATAGGTAGGTAGGTAGATTGATAGATACAGATAGGTAGGTAGGTAGATTGATAGAGATAGGTAGGTAGGTAGATAGATAGATAGAGATAGGTAGGTAGGTAGATTGATAGATAGAGATAGGTAGGTAGGTAGGTAGATAGATAGAGATAGGTAGGTAGGTAGATATATAGATACAGATATGTAGGTAGATAGATAGAGATAGGTAGGTAAGTAGATAGATAGATAGAGATAGGTAGGTAGGTAGATCGATAGATAGAGATAGGTAGGTAGGTAGATAGATAGATACAGATAGGTAGGTAGGTAGGTAGATACAGATATGTAGGTAGGTAGATAGATAGATAGAGATAGGTAGGTAGGTAGATTGATAGATAGAGATAGGTAGGTAGGTAGGTAGATAGATAGATAGAGATAGGTAGGTAGGTAGATCGATAGATAGAGATAGGTAGGTAGGTAGATAGATAGATACAGATAGGTAGGTAGGTAGGTAGGTAGATACAGATATGTAGGTAGGTAGATAGATAGATAGAGATAGGTAGGTAGGTAGATAGATAGATAGAGATAGGTAGGTAGGTAGATTGATAGAGATAGGTAGGTAGGTAGATAGATAGATAGATAGAGATAGGTAGGTAGGTGGATAGATAGATACAGATAGGTAGGTAAGTAGATAGATAGATACAGATAGGTAGGTAGGTAGATAGATAGATAGAGATGGGTAGGTAGGTAGATTGATAGATACAGATAGGTAGGTAGGTAGATAGATAGATACAGATAGGTAGGTAGGTAGATTGATAGATACAGATAGGTAGGTAGGTAGATTGATAGATACAGATAGGTAGGTAGGTAGATTGATAGATAGAGATAGGTAGGTAGGTAGATAGATAGATAGAGATAGGTAGGTAGGTAGATTGATAGAGATAGGTAGGTAGATAGGTAGAGATAGGTAGGTAGGTAGATTGATAGATACAGATAGGTAGGTAGGTAGATTGATAGATAGAGATAGGTAGGTAGGTAGATAGATAGATAGATAGAGATAGGTAGGTAGGTAGATTGATAGATACAGATAGGTAGGTAGGTAGATTGATAGAGATAGGTAGGTAGGTAGATAGATAGATAGAGATAGGTAGGTAGGTAGATTGATAGATAGAGATAGGTAGGTAGGTAGGTAGATAGATAGAGATAGGTAGGTAGGTAGATATATAGATACAGAATATGTAGGTAGATAGATAGAGATAGGTAGGTAAGTAGATAGATAGATAGAGATAGGTAGGTAGGTAGATCGATAGATAGAGATAGGTAGGTAGGTAGATAGATAGATACAGATAGGTAGGTAGGTAGGTAGATACAGATATGTAGGTAGGTAGATAGATAGATAGAGATAGGTAGGTAGGTAGATTGATAGATAGAGATAGGTAGGTAGGTAGGTAGATAGATAGATAGAGATAGGTAGGTAGGTAGATCGATAGATAGAGATAGGTAGGTAGGTAGATAGATAGATACAGATAGGTAGGTAGGTAGGTAGGTAGATACAGATATGTAGGTAGGTAGATAGATAGATAGAGATAGGTAGGTAGGTAGATAGATAGATAGAGATAGGTAGGTAGGTAGATTGATAGAGATAGGTAGGTAGGTAGATAGATAGATAGATAGAGATAGGTAGGTAGGTGGATAGATAGATACAGATAGGTAGGTAAGTAGATAGATAGATACAGATAGGTAGGTAGGTAGATAGATAGATAGAGATGGGTAGGTAGGTAGATTGATAGATACAGATAGGTAGGTAGGTAGATAGATAGATACAGATAGGTAGGTAGGTAGATTGATAGATACAGATAGGTAGGTAGGTAGATTGATAGATACAGATAGGTAGGTAGGTAGATTGATAGATAGAGATAGGTAGGTAGGTAGATAGATAGATACAGATAGGTAGGTAGGTAGATTGATAGATAGAGATAGGTAGGTAGGTAGATTGATAGATACAGATAGGTAGGTAGGTAGATAGATAGAGATAGGTAGGTAGGTAGATTGATAGATACAGATAGGTAGGTAGGTAGGTAGATAGATAGAGATAGGTAGGTAGGTAGATTGATAGATACAGATAGGTAGGTAGGTAGATAGATAGATAGAGATAGGTAGGTAGGTAGATTGATAGATACAGATAGGTCGGTAGGTAGATAGATAGATACAGATAGGTAGGCAGGTAGATAGATAGATAGAGATAGGTAGGTAGGTAGATAGATAGATAGAGATAGGTAGGTAGGTAGATTGATAGAGATAGGTAGGTAGGTAGATAGATAGATATAGATATGTAGGTAGGTAGATTGATAGATAGAGATAGGTAGGTAGGTAGATTGATAGATACAGATAGGTAGGTAGATAGATAGATAGATACAGATAGGTAGGTAGGTAGATTGATAGATAGAGATAGGTAGGTAGGTAGATTGATAGATACAGATAGGTCGGTAGGTAGATAGATAGATACAGATAGGTAGGCAGGTAGATAGATAGATAGAGATAGGTAGGTAGGTAGATAGATAGATAGAGATAGGTAGGTAGGTAGATTGATAGAGATAGGTAGGTAGATAGGTAGAGATAGGTAGGTAGGTAGATTGATAGATACAGATAGGTAGGTAGGTAGATTGATAGATAGAGATAGGTAGGTAGGTAGATAGATAGATAGAGATAGGTAGGTAGGTAGATTGATAGATACAGATAGGTAGGTAGGTAGATTGATAGAGATAGGTAGGTAGGTAGATAGATAGATAGAGATAGGTAGGTAGGTAGGTAGATAGATAGAGATAGGTAGGTAGGTAGATTGATAGAGATAGGTAGGTAGGTAGATAGATAGATAGATAGAGATAGGTAGGTAGGTAGGTAGATAGATAGAGATAGGTAGGTAGGTAGATAGATAGATAGATAGATAGATAGAGATAGGTAGGTAGGTAGATAGATAGATACAGATAGGTAGGTAGGTAGATTGATAGATACAGATAGGTAGGTAGGTAGATAGATAGATAGAGATAGGTAGTTAGGTAGATAGATAGATACAGATAGGTAGGTAGGTAGGTAGATAGATACAGATATGTAGGTAGTAGATAGATAGATAGATAGATAGGTAGGTAGGTAGATTGATAGATAGAGATAGGTAGGTAGGTAGGTAGATAGATAGAGATAGGTAGGTAGGTAGATTTATAGAGATAGGTAGGTAGGTAGATAGATAGATAGAGATAGGTAGGTAGGTAGATAGATAGATACAGATAGGTAGGTAGGTATATAGATAGATACAGATAGGTAGGTAGGTAGATAGATAGATAGATAGTGATAGGTAGGTAGGTAGGTAGATACAGATATGTAGGTAGGTAGATAGATAGAGATAGGTAGGTAGGTAGATAGATAGAGATAGGTAGGTAGGTAGATTGATAGAGATAGGTAGGTAGGTAGATAGATAGATAGAGATAGGTAGGTAGGTAGATAGATAGATACAGATAGGTAGGTAGGTATATAGATAGATACAGATAGGTAGGTAGGTAGATTGATAGATAGAGATAGGTAGGTAGGTAGATAGATAGATAGAGATAGGTAGGTAGGTAGATAGATAGATACAGATAGGTAGGTAGGTAGATTGATAGATACAGATAGGTAGGTAGGTAGATAGATAGATAGAGATAGGTATTTAGGTAGATAGATAGATACAGATAGGTAGGTAGGTAGGTAGATAGATACAGATATGTAGGTAGGTAGATAGATAGATAGATAGATAGATATGTAGGTAGATTGATAGATAGAGATAGGTAGGTAGGTAGGTAGATAGATAGAGATAGGTAGGTAGGTAGATTGATAGAGATAGGTAGGTAGGTAGATAGATAGATAGAGATAGGTAGGTAGGTAGATAGATAGATAGTGATAGGTAGGTAGGTAGGTAGATACAGATATGTAGGTAGGTAGATAGATAGAGATAGGTAGGTAGGTAGATTGATAGATACAGATAGGTAGGTAGGTAGATAGATAGATACAGATAGGTAGGTAGGTAGATTGATAGATAGAGATAGGTAGGTAGGTAGGTAGATAGATAGATAGATAGATAGATAGATAGAGATAGGTAGGTAGGTAGATAGATAGATACAGATATGTAGGTAGGTAGATTGATAGATACAGATAGGTAGGTAGGTAGATTGATAGATACAGATAGGTAGGTAGGTAGATTGATAGATACAGATAGGTAGGTAGGTAGATAGATAGATACAGATATGTAGGTAGGTAGATTGATAGATAGAGATAGGTAGGTAGGTAGGTAGATAGATAGAGATAGGTAGGTAGGTAGATAGATAGATACAGATAGGTAGGTAGGTAGGTAGATAGATAGAGATAGGTAGGTAGGTAGATAGATAGAGATAGGTAGGTAGGTAGATAGATAGATAGAGATAGGTAGGTAGGTAGATAGATAGATAGAGATAGGTAGGTAGGTAGGTAGATTGATAGAGACAGATAGGTAGGTAGGTAGATAGATACAGATAGGTAGGTAGGTAGATTGATAGATAGAGATAGGTAGGTAGGTAGGTAGATAGATAGAGATAGGTAGGTAGGTAGATTGATAGATACAGATAGGTAGGTAGGTAGATAGATAGATAGAGATAGGTAGGTAGGTAGATAGATAGATAGATAGAGATAGGTAGGTAGGTAGATAGATAGATAGAGATAGGTAGGTAGGTAGGTAGATAGATAGAGATAGGTAGGTAGGTAGCTAGATAGATAGAGATAGGTAGGTAGGTAGGTAGATAGATACAGATAGGTAGGTAGGTAGATTGATAGATAGAGATAGGTAGGTAGGTAGATAGATAGATAGAGATAGGTAGGTAGGTAGATAGATAGATACAGATAGGTAGGTAGTTAGATTGATAGATACAGATAGGTAGGTAGGTAGATAGATAGATAGAGATAGGTAGGTAGGTAGATAGATAGATACAGATAGGTAGGTAGGTAGATAGATAGATAGAGATAGGTAGGTAGGTAGATAGATACAGATATGTAGGTAGGTAGGTAGATAGATAGAGATAGGTAGGTAGGTAGATTGATAGAGATAGGTAGGTAGGTAGGTAGATAGATAGATAGATAGATAGAGATAGGTAGGTAGTTAGATTGATAGATACAGATAGGTAAGTAGGTAGATAGATAGATAGAGATAGGTAGGTAGGTAGATAGATAGATAGAGATAGTTAGGTAGGTAGATTGATAGATAGAGATAGGTAGGTAGGTAGGTAGATAGATAGAGATAGGTAGGTAGGTAGATTGATAGATACAGATAGGTAGGTAGGTAGATAGATAGATACAGATAGGTAGGTAGGTAGATTGATAGAGATAGGTAGGTAGGTAGATAGATAGATAGATAGATAGATAGATAGATAGATAGATAGATAGATAGATAGATAGATAGATAGATAGATAGATAGATAGAGATAGGTAGGTAGGTAGATAGATAGAGATAGGTAGGTAGGTAGATAGATAGATAGATAGAGATAGGTAGGTAGGTAGATTGATAGATACAGATAGGTAGGTAGGTAGATAGATAGAGATAGGTAGGTAGGTATATAGATAGATAGAGATATGTAGGTAGGTATATAGATAGATACAGATAGGTAGGTAGGTAGGTAGATAGATACAGATATGTAGGTAGGTAGATAGATAGATAGATAGAGATAGGTAGGTAGGTAGATTGATAGATAGAGATAGGTAGGTAGGTAGGTAGATAGATAGAGATAGGTAGGTAGGTAGATTGATAGATACAGATAGGTAGGTAGGTAGATAGATATACAGATAGGTAGATAGGTAGATTGATAGATAGAGATAGGTAGGTAGGTAGGTAGATAGATAGAGATAGGTAGGTAGGTAGATTGATAGAGATAGGTAGGTAGGTAGGTAGATAGATAGAGATAGGTAGGTAGGTAGATTGATAGATACAGATAGGTAGGTAGGTAGATAGATAGATAGAGATAGGTAGGTAGGTAGATAGATAGATAGAGATAGGTACGTAGGTAGATTGATAGATACAGATAGGTAGGTAGGTAGATTGATAGAGATAGGTAGGTAGGTAAATTGATAGATACAGATAGGAAGGTAGGTAGATTGATAGATAGAGATAGGTAGGTAGGTAGATAGATAGATACAGATAGGTAGGTAGGTAGATTGATAGATAGAGATAGGTAGGTAGGTAGATAGATAGATAGTGATAGGTAGGTAGGTAGATAGATAGAGATAGGTAGATGGTAGATAGATAGATAGAGATAGGTAGGTAGGTAGATTGATAGATAGAGATAGGTAAGTAGGTAGGTAGATAGATAGAGATAGGTAGGTAGGTAGATATATAGATACAGATATGTAGGTAGATAGATAGAGATAGGTAGGTAGGTAGATAGATAGATAGAGATAGGTAGGTAGGTAGATCGATAGATAGAGATAGGTAGGTAGGTAGATAGATAGATAGAGATAGGAAGGTAGGTAGATTGATAGATAGAGATAGGTAGGTAGGTAGATAGATAGATACATATATGTAGGTAGGTAGATTGATAGATAGAGATAGGTAGGTAGGTAGATTGATAGATACAGATAGGTAGGTAGATAGATAGATAGATACATAGGTAGGTAGGTAGATTGATAGATAGAGATAGGTAGGTAGGTAGATTGATAGATACAGATAGGTCGGTAGGTAGATAGATAGATACAGATAGGTAGGCAGGTAGATAGATAGATAGAGATAGGTAGGTAGGTAGATAGATAGATAGAGATAGGTAGGTAGGTAGATTGATAGAGATAGGTAGGTAGATAGGTAGAGATAGGTAGGTAGGTAGATTGATAGATACAGATAGGTAGGTAGGTAGATTGATAGATAGAGATAGGTAGGTAGGTAGATAGATAGATAGATAGAGATAGGTAGGTAGGTAGATTGATAGATACAGATAGGTAGGTAGGTAGATTGATAGAGATAGTTAGGTAGGTAGATAGATAGATAGAGATAGGTAGGTAGGTAGATTGATAGATAGAGATAGGTAGGTAGGTAGGTAGATAGATAGAGATAGGTAGGTAGGTAGATATATAGATACAGATATGTAGGTAGATAGATAGAGATAGGTAGGTAAGTAGATAGATAGATAGAGATAGGTAGGTAGGTAGATTGATAGATAGAGATAGGTAGGTAGGTAGATAGATAGATACAGATAGGTAGGTAGGTAGGTAGATACAGATATGTAGGTAGGTAGATAGATAGATAGAGATAGGTAGGTAGGTAGATTGATAGATAGAGATAGGTAGGTAGGTAGGTAGATAGATAGATAGAGATAGGTAGGTAGGTAGATCGATAGATAGAGATAGGTAGGTAGGTAGATAGATAGATACAGATAGGTAGGTAGGTAGGTAGGTAGATACAGATATGTAGGTAGGTAGATAGATAGATAGAGATAGGTAGGTAGGTAGATAGATAGATAGAGATAGGTAGGTAGGTAGATTGATAGAGATAGGTAGGTAGGTAGATAGATAGATAGATAGAGATAGGTAGGTAGGTGGATAGATAGATACAGATAGGTAGGTAAGTAGATAGATAGATACAGATAGGTAGGTAGGTAGATAGATAGATAGAGATGGGTAGGTAGGTAGATTGATAGATACAGATAGGTAGGTAGGTAGATAGATAGATACAGATAGGTAGGTAGGTAGATTGATAGATACAGATAGGTAGGTAGGTAGATTGATAGATACAGATAGGTAGGTAGGTAGATTGATAGATAGAGATAGGTAGGTAGGTAGATTGATAGATACAGATAGGTAGGTAGGTAGATAGATAGATACAGATAGGTAGGTAGGTAGATTGATAGATAGAGATAGGTAGGTAGGTAGATTGATAGATACAGATAGGTAGGTAGGTAGATAGATAGAGATAGGTAGGTAGGTAGATTGATAGATACAGATAGGTAGGTAGGTAGGTAGATAGATAGAGATAGGTAGGTAGGTAGATTGATAGATACAGATAGGTAGGTAGGTAGATAGATAGATAGAGATAGGTAGGTAGGTAGATTGATAGATACAGATAGGTCGGTAGGTAGATAGATAGATACAGATAGGTAGGCAGGTAGATAGATAGATAGAGATAGGTAGGTAGGTAGATAGATAGATAGAGATAGGTAGGTAGGTAGATTGATAGAGATAGGTAGGTAGGTAGATAGATAGATATAGATATGTAGGTAGGTAGATTGATAGATAGAGATAGGTAGGTAGGTAGATTGATAGATACAGATAGGTAGGTAGATAGATAGATAGATACAGATAGGTAGGTAGGTAGATTGATAGATAGAGATAGGTAGGTAGGTAGATTGATAGATACAGATAGGTCGGTAGGTAGATAGATAGATACAGATAGGTAGGCAGGTAGATAGATAGATAGAGATAGGTAGGTAGGTAGATAGATAGATAGAGATAGGTAGGTAGGTAGATTGATAGAGATAGGTAGGTAGATAGGTAGAGATAGGTAGGTAGGTAGATTGATAGATACAGATAGGTAGGTAGGTAGATTGATAGATAGAGATAGGTAGGTAGGTAGATAGATAGAGATAGGTAGGTAGGTAGATTGATAGATACAGATAGGTAGGTAGGTAGATTGATAGAGATAGGTAGGTAGGTAGATAGATAGATAGAGATAGGTAGGTAGGTAGATTGATAGATAGAGATAGGTAGGTACGTAGGTAGATAGATAGAGATAGGTAGGTAGGTAGATATATAGATACAGATATGTAGGTAGATAGATAGAGATAGTTAGGTAAGTAGATAGATAGATAGAGATAGGTAGGTAGGTAGATCGATAGATAGAGATAGGTAGGTAGGTAGATAGATAGATACAGATAGGTAGGTAGGTAGGTAGATACAGATATGTAGGTAGGTAGATAGATAGATAGAGATAGGTAGGTAGGTAGATTGATAGATAGAGATAGGTAGGTAGGTAGTTAGATAGATAGATAGAGATAGGTAGGTAGGTAGATCGATAGATAGAGATAGGTAGGTAGGTAGATAGATAGATACAGATAGGTAGGTAGGTAGGTAGATACAGATATGTATGTAGGTAGATAGATAGATAGAGATAGGTAGGTAGGTAGATTGATAGATAGAGATAGGTAGGTAGGTAGGTAGATAGATAGATAGAGATAGGTAGGTAGGTAGATCGATAGATAGAGATAGGTAGGTAGGTAGATAGATAGATACAGATAGGTAGGTAGGTAGGTAGATACAGATATGTAGGTAGGTAGATAGATAGATAGAGATAGGTAGGTAGGTAGATAGATAGATAGAGATAGGTAGGTAGGTAGATTGATAGAGATAGGTAGGTAGGTAGATAGATAGATAGATAGAGATAGGTAGGTAGGTGGATAGATAGATACAGATAGGTAGGTAAGTAGATAGATAGATACAGATAGGTAGGTAGGTAGATAGATAGATAGAGATGGGTAGGTAGGTAGATTGATAGATACAGATAGGTAGGTAGGTAGATAGATAGATACAGATAGGTAGGTAGGTAGATTGATAGATACAGATAGGTAGGTAGGTAGATTGATAGATACAGATAGGTAGGTAGGTAGATTGATAGATACAGATAGGTAGGTAGGTAGATTGATAGATAGAGATAGGTAGGTAGGTAGATTGATAGATACAGATAGGTAGGTAGGTAGATAGATAGAGATAGGTAGGTAGGTAGATTGATAGATACAGATAGGTAGGTAGGTAGGTAGATAGATAGAGATAGGTAGGTAGGTAGATTGATAGATACAGATAGGTAGGTAGATAGATAGATAGAGATAGGTAGGTAGGTAGATTGATAGATACAGATAGGTCGGTAGGTAGATAGATAGATACAGATAGGTAGGCAGGTAGATAGATAGATAGAGATAGGTAGGTAGGTAGATAGATAGATAGAGATAGGTAGGTAGGTAAATTGATAGAGATAGGTAGGTAGGTAGATAGATAGATACAGATATGTAGGTAGGTAGATTGATAGATAGAGATAGGTAGGTAGGTAGATTGATAGATACAGATAGGTAGGTAGATAGATAGATAGATACAGATAGGTAGGTAGATTGATAGATAGAGATAGGTAGGTAGGTAGATTGATAGATACAGATAGGTCGGTAGGTAGATAGATAGATACAGATAGGTAGGCAGGTAGATAGATAGATAGAGATAGGTAGGTAGGTAGATAGATAGATAGAGATAGGTAGGTAGGTAGATTGATAGAGATAGGTAGGTAGATAGGTAGAGATAGGTAGGTAGGTAGATTGATAGATACAGATAGGTAGGTAGGTAGATTGATAGATAGAGATAGGTAGGTAGGTAGATAGATAGATAGAGATAGGTAGGTAGATTGATAGATACAGATAGGTAGGTAGGTAGGTAGATAGATAGAGATAGGTAGGTAGGTAGATATATAGATACAGATATGTAGGTAGATAGATAGAGATAGGTAGGTAAGTAGATAGATAGATAGAGATAGGTAGGTAGGTAGATCGATAGATAGAGATAGGTAGGTAGGTAGATAGATAGATACAGATAGGTAGGTAGGTAGGTAGATACAGATATGTAGGTAGGTAGATAGATAGATAGAGATAGGTAGGTAGGTAGATTGATAGATAGAGATAGGTAGGTAGGTAGTTAGATAGATAGATAGAGATAGGTAGGTAGGTAGATCGATAGATAGAGATAGGTAGGTAGGTAGATAGATAGATACAGATAGGTAGGTAGATAGATAGATAGAGATAGGTAGGTAGGTAGATTGATAGATACAGATAGGTCGGTAGGTAGATAGATAGATACAGATAGGTAGGCAGGTAGATAGATAGATAGAGATAGGTAGGTAGGTAGATAGATAGATAGAGATAGGTAGGTAGGTAAATTGATAGAGATAGGTAGGTAGGTAGATAGATAGATACAGATATGTAGGTAGGTAGATTGATAGATAGAGATAGGTAGGTAGGTAGATTGATAGATACAGATAGGTAGGTAGATAGATAGATAGATACAGATAGGTAGGTAGATTGATAGATAGAGATAGGTAGGTAGGTAGATTGATAGATACAGATAGGTCGGTAGGTAGATAGATAGATACAGATAGGTAGGCAGGTAGATAGATAGATAGAGATAGGTAGGTAGGTAGATAGATAGATAGAGATAGGTAGGTAGGTAGATTGATAGAGATAGGTAGGTAGATAGGTAGAGATAGGTAGGTAGGTAGATTGATAGATACAGATAGGTAGGTAGGTAGATTGATAGATAGAGATAGGTAGGTAGGTAGATAGATAGATAGAGATAGGTAGGTAGATTGATAGATACAGATAGGTAGGTAGGTAGGTAGATAGATAGAGATAGGTAGGTAGGTAGATATATAGATACAGATATGTAGGTAGATAGATAGAGATAGGTAGGTAAGTAGATAGATAGATAGAGATAGGTAGGTAGGTAGATCGATAGATAGAGATAGGTAGGTAGGTAGATAGATAGATACAGATAGGTAGGTAGGTAGGTAGATACAGATATGTAGGTAGGTAGATAGATAGATAGAGATAGGTAGGTAGGTAGATTGATAGATAGAGATAGGTAGGTAGGTAGTTAGATAGATAGATAGAGATAGGTAGGTAGGTAGATCGATAGATAGAGATAGGTAGGTAGGTAGATAGATAGATACAGATAGGTAGGTAGGTAGGTAGATACAGATATGTAGGTAGGTAGATAGATAGATAGAGATAGGTAGGTAGGTAGATAGATAGATAGAGATAGGTAGGTAGGTAGATTGATAGAGATAGGTAGGTAGGTAGATAGATAGATAGATAGAGATAGGTAGGTAGGTGGATAGATAGATACAGATAGGTAGGTAAGTAGATAGATAGATACAGATAGGTAGGTAGGTAGATAGATAGATAGAGATGGGTAGGTAGGTAGATTGATAGATACAGATAGGTAGGTAGGTAGATAGATAGATACAGATAGGTAGGTAGGTAGATTGATAGATAGAGATAGGTAGGTAGGTAGATTGATAGATAGAGATAGGTAGGTAGGTAGATTGATAGATACAGATAGGTAGGTAGGTAGATAGATAGATACAGATAGGTAGGTAGGTAGATTGATAGATAGAGATAGGTAGGTAGGTAGATTGATAGATACAGATAGGTAGGTAGGTAGATAGATAGAGATAGGTAGGTAGGTAGATTGATAGATACAGATAGGTAGGTAGGTAGGTAGATAGATAGAGATAGGTAGGTAGGTAGATTGATAGATACAGATAGGTAGGTAGGTAGATAGATAGATAGAGATAGGTAGGTAGGTAGATAGATAGATAGAGATAGGTAGGTAGGTAGATAGATAGAGACAGATAGGTAGGTAGGTAGATAGATACAGATAGGTAGGTAGGTAGATTGATAGATAGAGATAGGTAGGCAGGTAGGTAGATAGATAGAGATAGGTAGGTAGGTAGATTGATAGATACAGATAGGTAGGTAGGTAGATAGATAGATAGAGATAGGTAGGTAGGTAGATAGATAGATAGAGATAGGTAGGTAGGTAGGTAGATAGATAGAGATAGGTAGGTAGGTAGGTAGATAGAGATAGGTAGGTAGGTAGGTAGATAGATAGAGATAGGTAAATAGGTAGATTGATAGATAGAGATAGGTAGGTAGGTAGATTGATAGATAGAGATAGGTAGGTAGGTAGATAGATAGATAGAGATAGGTAGGTAGGTAGATAGATAGATACAGATAGGTAGGTAGGTAGATTGATAGATACAGATAGGTAGGTAGGTAGATAGATAGATAGAGATACGTAGGTAGGTAGGTTGATAGATACAGATTGTAGGTAGATAGATAAATACAGATAGGTGGGTAGGTAGATAGATAGATACAGATAGGTAGGTAGGTAGATTGATAGATAGAGATAGGTAGGTAGGTAGATATATAGATACAGATATGTAGGTAGGTAGATAGATAGATACAGATAGGTAGGTAGGTAGGTAGATATATAGATACAGATATGTAGGTAGGTAGATAGATAGATAGAGATAGGTAGGTAGGTAGATAGATAGATACAGATAGGTAGGTAGGTAGATAGATAGATAGAGATAGGTAGGTAGGTAGGTAGATAGATACAGATATGTAGGTAGGTAGATAGATAGATAGATAGATAGATAGAGATAGGTAGGTAGGTAGATTGATAGATAGAGATAGGTAGGTAGGTAGATAGATAGATAGAGTTAGGTAGGTAGGTAGGTAGGTAGATAGAGATAGGTAGGTAGGTAGATTGATAGAGATAGGTAGGTAGGTAGATAGATAGATAGAGATAGGTAGGTAGGTAGATTGATAGAGATAGGTAGGTAGGTAGGTAGATAGATAGAGATAGGTAGCTAGGTAGATAGATAGATAGAGATAGGTAGGTAGGTAGATTGATAGATACAGATAGGTAGGTAGGTAGATAGATAGATAGAGATAGGTAGGTAGGTAGATAGATAGATAGATAGAGATAGGTAGGTAGGTAGATAGATAGATACAGATAGGTAGGTAGGTAGGTAGATAGATACAGATATGTAGGTAGGTAGATAGATAGATAGAGATAGGTAGGTAGGTAGATTGATAGATAGAGATAGGTAGGTAGGTAGGTAGATAGATAGAGATAGGTAGGTAGGTAGATTGATAGATACAGATAGGTAGGTAGGTAGATAGATAGATACAGATAGGTAGGTAGGTAGATTGATAGATAGAGATAGGTAGGTAGGTAGGTAGATAGATAGAGATAGGTAGGTAGGTAGATTGAGAGATAGAGATAGGTAGGTAGGTAGGTAGATAGATAGAGATAGGTAGGTAGGTAGATAGATAGATAGAGATAGGTAGGTAGGTAGATTGATAGATACAGATAGGTAGGTAGGTAGATAGATAGATAGAGATAGGTAGGTAGGTAGATAGATAGATAGAGATAGGTAGGTAGGTAGATAGATAGATACAGATAGGTAGGTAGGTAGGTAGATAGATACAGATATGTAGGTAGGTAGATAGATAGATAGAGATAGGTAGGTAGATTGATAGATAGAGATAGGTAGGTAGGTAGGTAGATAGATAGAGATAGGTAGGTAGGTAGATTGATAGATACAGATAGGTAGGTAGGTAGATAGATAGATACAGATAGGTAGGTAGGTAGATTGATAGATAGAGATAGGTAGGTAGGTAGGTAGATAGATAGAGATAGGTAGGTAGGTAGATTGATAGAGATAGGTATGTAGGTAGGTAGATAGATAGAGATAGGTAGGTAGGTAGATTGATAGATACAGATAGGTAGGTAGGTAGATTGATAGATAGAGATAGGTAGGTAGGTAGATTGATAGATACAGATAGGAAGGTAGGTAGATTGATAGATAGAGATAGGTAGGTAGGTAGATAGATAGATACAGATAGGTAGGTAGGTAGATTGATAGATAGAGATAGGTAGGTAGGTAGATAGATAGAGATAGGTAGGTAGGTAGATAGATAGATAGAGATAGGTAGATTGGTAGATAGATAGATACAGATAGGTAGGTAGGTAGATAGATAGATAGAGATAGGTGGGTAGGTAGATAGATAGATACAGATAGGTAGGTAGGTAGATTGATAGATAGAGATAGGTAGGTAGGTAGATAGATAGATAGAGATAGGTAGGTAGGTAGATAGATAGATAGAGATAGGTAGGTAGGTAGATTGATAGAGATAGGTAGGTAGGTAGGTAGATAGATAGAGATAGGTAGGTAGGTAGATTGATAGATACAGATAGGTAGGTAGGTAGATTGATAGATAGAGATAGGTAGGTAGATAGATAGATAGAGATAGGTAGGTAGGTAGATTGATAGATACAGATAGGTAGGTAGGTAGATTGATAGATAGAGATAGGTAGGTAGGTAGATAGATAGATAGAGATAGGTAGGTAGGTAGATTGATAGAGATAGGTAGGTAGGTAGGTAGATAGATAGAGATAGGTAGGTAGGTAGATTGATAGATAGAGATAGGTAGGTAGGTAGGTAGGTAGATAGATAGAGATAGGTAGGTAGGTAGATAGATAGATAGAGATAGGTAGGTAGATAGATAGATAGAGATAGGTAGGTAGGTAGGTAGATAGATAGAGATAGGTAGGTAGGTAGGTAGATAGATAGAGATAGGTAGGTAGGTAGGTAGATAGATACAGATAGGTAGGTAGGTAGATTGATAGATAGAGATAGGTAGGTAGGTAGATAGATAGATAGAGATAGGTAGGTAGATAGATAGATACAGATAGGTAGGTAGGTAGATTGATACAGATAGGTAGGTAGGTAGATAGATAGATAGAGATACGTAGGTAGGTAGGTAGATAGATACAGATTGTAGGTAGATAGATAAATACAGATAGGTGGGTAGGTAGGTAGATAGATACAGATAGGTAGGTAGGTAGATTGATAGATAGATAGGTAGGTAGGTAGATATATAGATACAGATATGTAGGTAGGTAGATAGATAGATACAGATAGGTAGGTAGGTAGGTAGATATATAGATACAGATATGTAGGTAGGTAGATAGATAGATAGAGATAGGTAGGTAGGTAGATAGATAGATACAGATAGGTAGGTAGATAGATAGATAGAGATAGGTAGGTAGGTAGGTAGATAGATACAGATATGTAGGTAGGTAGATAGATAGATAGATAGATAGAGATAGGTAGGTAGGTAGATTGATAGAGATAGGTAGGAACGTAGATAGATAGATAGATAGATAGAGATAGGTAGGTAGGTAGATTGATAGATAGAGATAGGTAGGTAGGTAGATAGATAGATAGAGATAGGTAGGTAGATAGATAGATACAGATAGGTAGGTAGGTAGATAGATACAGATAGGTAGGTAGGTAGATTGATAGATAGATAGGTAGGTAGGTAGATATATAGATACAGATATGTAGGTAGGTAGATAGATAGATACAGATAGGTAGGTAGGTAGGTAGATATATAGATACAGATATGTAGGTAGGTAGATAGATAGATAGAGATAGGTAGGTAGGTAGATAGATAGATACAGATAGGTAGGTAGATAGATAGATAGAGATAGGTAGGTAGGTAGGTAGATAGATACAGATATGTAGGTAGGTAGATAGATAGATAGATAGATAGAGATAGGTAGGTAGGTAGATTGATAGAGATAGGTAGGAACGTAGATAGATAGATAGATAGATAGAGATAGGTAGGTAGGTAGATTGATAGATAGAGATAGGTAGATAGGTAGATAGATATATACAGATAGGTAGGTAGGTAGATAGATAGATAGAGATAGGTAGGTAGGTAGGTAGATAGATAGAGATAGGTAGGTAGGTAGATAGATAGATAGAGATAGGTAGGTAGGTAGATTGATAGATACAGATAGGTAGGTAGGTAGATAGATAGATACAGATAGGTAGGTAGGTAGATTGATAGATACAGATAGGTAGGTAGGTAGATAGATAGATAGAGATAGGTAGGTAGGTAGATTGATAGATAGAGATAGGTAGGTAGATAGGTAGATAGATAGAGATAGGTAGGTAGGTAGATAGATAGATAGAGATAGGTAGGTAGGTAGGTAGATAGATAGAGATAGGTAGGTAGGTAGACTGATAGATAGAGATAGGTAGGTAGGTAGATAGATAGATAGAGATAGGTAGCTAGGTAGGTAGATAGATAGAGATAGGTAGGTAGGTAGATTGATAGAGATAGGTAGGTAGGTAGATAGATAGATAGAGATAGGTAGGTAGGTAGATTTATAGATAGAGATAGGTAGGTAGGTAGGTAGGTAGGTAGATAGATGGAGATAGGTAGGTAGGTAGATAGATAGATAGAGATAGGTAGGTAAGTAGATTGATAGATACAGATAGGTAGGTAGGTAGATAGATAGATAGAGATAGGTAGGTAGGTAGGTAGATAGATAGAGATAGGTAGGTAGGTAGATAGATAGATAGAGATAGGTAGGTAGGTAGGTAGGTAGATTGATAGAGACAGATAGGTAGGTAGGTAGATAGATAGAGATAGGTAGGTAGGTAGATTGATAGATAGAGATAGGTAGGTAGGTAGATTGATAGATAGAGATAAGTAGGTAGGTAGATAGATAGATAGAGATAGGTAGGTATTTAGATAGATAGATACAGATAGGTAGGTAGGTAGATTGATAGATACAGATAGGTAGGTAGGTAGATAGATAGATAGAGATAGGTAGGTAGGTAGATAGATAGATACAGATAGGTAGGTAGGTAGATAGATAGATAGAGATAGGTAGGTAGGTAGGTAGGTAGATAGATACAGATATGTAGGTAGGTAGGTAGATAGATAGAGATAGGTAGGTAGGTAGATTGATAGAGATAGGTAGGTAGATAGATAGATAGATAGAGATAGGTAGGTAGGTAGATAGATAGAGATAGGTAGGTAGGTAGATTGATAGAGACAGGTAGGTAGGTAGATAGATAGATAGAGATAGGTAGGTAGGTAGATTGATAGATAGAGATAGGTAGGTAGGTAGGTAGGTAGATAGATAGAGATAGGTAGGTAGGTAGGTAGGTAGATAGATAGATAGATAGATAGATAGATAGATAGAGATAGGTAGGTAGTTAGATTGATAGATACAGATAGGTAAGTAGGTAGATAGATAGATAGAGATAGGTAGGTAGGTAGATAGATAGATAGAGATATGTAGGTAGGTATATAGATAGATACAGATAGGTAGGTAGGTAGGTAGAGAGATACAGATATGTAGGTAGGTAGATAGATAGATAGAGATAGGTAGGTAGGTAGATTGATAGATAGAGATAGGTAGGTAGGTAGGTAGATAGATAGAGATAGGTAGGTAGGTAGATTGATAGATACAGATAGGTAGGTAGGTAGATAGATAGATACAGAAAGGTAGGTAGGTAGATTGATAGAGATAGGTAGGTAGGTAGGTAGGTAGATAGATAGATAGATAGATAGATAGATAGATAGATAGATAGATAGATAGATAGATAGATAGATAGATAGATAGATAGATAGATAGATAGATAGATAGAGATAGGTAGGTAGGTAGGTAGGTAGATAGAGATAGGTAGGTAGGTAGGTAGATAGATAGATAGAGATATGTAGGTAGGTAGATTGATAGATACAGATAGGTAGGTAGGTAGATAGATAGAGATAGGTAGGTAGGTATATAGATAGATAGAGATATGTAGGTAGGTATATAGATAGATACAGATAGGTAGGTAGGTAGGTAGATAGATAAAGATATGTAGGTAGGTAGATAGATAGATAGAGATAGGTAGGTAGGTAGATTGATAGATAGAGATAGGTAGGTAGGTAGGTAGATAGATAGAGATAGGTAGGTAGGTAGATTGATAGATACAGATAGGTAGGTAGGTAGATAGATAGATACAGATAGGTAGGTAGGTAGATTAATAGATAGAGATAGGTAGGTAGGTAGGTAGATAGATACAGATAGGTAGGTAGATAGATAGATAGAGATAGGTAGGTAGGTGGATAGATAGATAGAGATAGGTAGGTAGGTAGATTGATAGATACAGATAGGTAGGTAGGTAGATAGATAGAGATAGGTAGGTAGGTAGATTGATAGATACAGATAGGTAGGTAGGTAGATTGATAGATAGAGATAGGTAGGTAGATAGATAGATAGAGATAGGTAGGTAGGTAGATTGATAGATACAGATAGGTAGGTAGGTAGATTGATAGATAGAGATAGGTAGGTAGGTAGATAGATAGATAGAGATAGGTAGGTAGGTAGATTGATAGAGATAGGTAGGTAGGTAGGTAGATAGATAGAGATAGGTAGGTAGGTAGATTGATAGATAGAGATAGGTAGGTAGGTAGGTAGGTAGATAGATAGAGATAGGTAGGTAGGTAGATAGATAGATAGAGATAGGTAGGTAGATAGATAGATAGAGATAGGTAGGTAGGTAGGTAGATAGATAGAGATAGGTAGGTAGGTAGGTAGATAGATAGAGATAGGTAGGTAGGTAGGTAGATAGATACAGATAGGTAGGTAGGTAGATTGATAGATAGAGATAGGTAGGTAGGTAGATAGATAGATAGAGATAGGTAGGTAGATAGATAGATACAGATAGGTAGGTAGGTAGATTGATACAGATAGGTAGGTAGGTAGATAGATAGATAGAGATACGTAGGTAGGTAGGTAGATAGATACAGATTGTAGGTAGATAGATAAATACAGATAGGTGGGTAGGTAGGTAGATAGATACAGATAGGTAGGTAGGTAGATTGATAGATAGATAGGTAGGTAGGTAGATATATAGATACAGATATGTAGGTAGGTAGATAGATAGATACAGATAGGTAGGTAGGTAGGTAGATATATAGATACAGATATGTAGGTAGGTAGATAGATAGATAGAGATAGGTAGGTAGGTAGATAGATAGATACAGATAGGTAGGTAGATAGATAGATAGAGATAGGTAGGTAGGTAGGTAGATAGATACAGATATGTAGGTAGGTAGATAGATAGATAGATAGATAGAGATAGGTAGGTAGGTAGATTGATAGAGATAGGTAGGAACGTAGATAGATAGATAGATAGATAGAGATAGGTAGGTAGGTAGATTGATAGATAGAGATAGGTAGATAGGTAGATAGATATATACAGATAGGTAGGTAGGTAGATAGATAGATAGAGATAGGTAGGTAGGTAGGTAGATAGATAGAGATAGGTAGGTAGGTAGATAGATAGATAGAGATAGGTAGGTAGGTAGATTGATAGATACAGATAGGTAGGTAGGTAGATAGATAGATACAGATAGGTAGGTAGGTAGATTGATAGATATAGGTAGGTAGGTAGGTAGATTGATAGATACAGATAGGTAGGTAGGTAGATAGATAGATAGAGATAGGTAGGTAGGTAGATTGATAGATAGAGATAGGTAGGTAGATAGGTAGATAGATAGAGATAGGTAGGTAGGTAGATAGATAGATAGAGATAGGTAGGTAGGTAGGTAGATAGATAGAGATAGGTAGGTAGGTAGACTGATAGATAGAGATAGGTAGGTAGGTAGATAGATAGATAGAGATAGGTAGCTAGGTAGGTAGATAGATAGAGATAGGTAGGTAGGTAGATTGATAGAGATAGGTAGGTAGGTAGATAGATAGATAGAGATAGGTAGGTAGGTAGATTTATAGATAGAGATAGGTAGGTAGGTAGGTAGGTAGGTAGATAGATGGAGATAGGTAGGTAGGTAGATAGATAGATAGAGATAGGTAGGTAAGTAGATTGATAGATACAGATAGGTAGGTAGGTAGATAGATAGATAGAGATAGGTAGGTAGGTAGGTAGATAGATAGAGATAGGTAGGTAGGTAGATAGATAGATAGAGATAGGTAGGTAGGTAGGTAGGTAGATTGATAGAGACAGATAGGTAGGTAGGTAGATAGATAGAGATAGGTAGGTAGGTAGATTGATAGATAGAGATAGGTAGGTAGGTAGATTGATAGATAGAGATAAGTAGGTAGGTAGATAGATAGATAGAGATAGGTAGGTATTTAGATAGATAGATACAGATAGGTAGGTAGGTAGATTGATAGATACAGATAGGTAGGTAGGTAGATAGATAGATAGAGATAGGTAGGTAGGTAGATAGATAGATACAGATAGGTAGGTAGGTAGATAGATAGATAGAGATAGGTAGGTAGGTAGGTAGGTAGATAGATACAGATATGTAGGTAGGTAGGTAGATAGATAGAGATAGGTAGGTAGGTAGATTGATAGAGATAGGTAGGTAGATAGATAGATAGATAGAGATAGGTAGGTAGGTAGATAGATAGAGATAGGTAGGTAGGTAGATTGATAGAGATAGGTAGGTAGGTAGATAGATAGATAGAGATAGGTAGGTAGGTAGATTGATAGATAGAGATAGGTAGGTAGGTAGGTAGGTAGATAGATAGAGATAGGTAGGTAGGTAGGTAGATAGATAGATAGATAGATAGATAGAGATAGGTAGGTAGTTAGATTGATAGATACAGATAGGTAAGTAGGTAGATAGATAGATAGAGATAGGTAGGTAGGTAGATAGATAGATAGAGATATGTAGGTAGGTATATAGATAGATACAGATAGGTAGGTAGGTAGGTAGAGAGATACAGATATGTAGGTAGGTAGATAGATAGATAGAGATAGGTAGGTAGGTAGATTGATAGATAGAGATAGGTAGGTAGGTAGGTAGATAGATAGAGATAGGTAGGTAGGTAGATTGATAGATACAGATAGGTAGGTAGGTAGATAGATAGATACAGAAAGGTAGGTAGGTAGATTGATAGAGATAGGTAGGTAGGTAGGTAGGTAGATAGATAGATAGATAGATAGATAGATAGATAGATAGATAGATAGATAGATAGATAGATAGATAGATAGATAGATAGATAGAGATAGGTAGGTAGGTAGGTAGGTAGATAGAGATAGGTAGGTAGGTAGGTAGATAGATAGATAGAGATATGTAGGTAGGTAGATTGATAGATACAGATAGGTAGGTAGGTAGATAGATAGAGATAGGTAGGTAGGTATATAGATAGATAGAGATATGTAGGTAGGTATATAGATAGATACAGATAGGTAGGTAGGTAGGTAGATAGATAAAGATATGTAGGTAGGTAGATAGATAGATAGAGATAGGTAGGTAGGTAGATTGATAGATAGAGATAGGTAGGTAGGTAGGTAGATAGATAGAGATAGGTAGGTAGGTAGATTGATAGATACAGATAGGTAGGTAGGTAGATAGATAGATACAGATAGGTAGGTAGGTAGATTAATAGATAGAGATAGGTAGGTAGGTAGGTAGATAGATACAGATAGGTAGGTAGATAGATAGATAGAGATAGGTAGGTAGGTGGATAGATAGATAGAGATAGGTAGGTAGGTAGATTGATAGATACAGATAGGTAGGTAGGTAGATAGAGAGAGATAGGTAGGTAGGTAAATAGATAGATAGAGATAGGTAGGTAGGTAGATAGATAGATAGAGATAGGTAGGTAGGTAGATAGATAGATACAGACAGGTAGGTAGGTAGATAGATAGATACAGATAGGTAGGTAGGTAGATTGATAGATAGAGATAGGTCGTTAGGTAGGTAGATAGATAGAGATAGGTAGGTAGGTAGATTGATAGAGATAGGTAGGTAGGTAGATAGATAGAGATAGGTAGGTAGGTAGATTGATAGATACAGATAGGTAGGTAGGTAGATTGATAGATAGAGATAGGTAGGTAGGTAGATAGATAGATAGAGATAGGTAGGTTGGTAGATTGATAGATACAGATAGGTAGGTAGGTAGATTGATAGATAGAGATAGGTAGGTAGGTAGATAGATAGATAGAGATAGGTAGGTAGGTAGGTAGATAGATACAGATAGGTAGGTAGATTGATAGATAGAGATAGGTAGGAACGTAGATAGATAGATAGAGATAGGTAGGTAGGTAGATTGATAGATAGAGATAGGTAGATAGGTAGATAGATATATACAGATAGGTAGGTAGGTAGATAGATAGATAGAGATAGGTAGGTAGGTAGATAGATAGAGATAGGTAGGTAGGTAGATAGATAGATAGAAATAGGTAGGTAGGTAGATTGATAGATAGAGATAGGTAGGTAGGTAGATAGATAAATAGAGATAGGTAGGTAGGTAGGTAGATAGATAGAGATAGGTAGGTAGGTAGATTGATAGATAGAGACAGGTAGGTAGGTAGATAGATAAATAGAGATAGGTAGGTAGGTAGGTAGATAGATAGAGATAGGTAGGTAGGTAGATTGATAGAGATAGGTAGGTAGGTAGATAGATAGATAGAGATAGGTAGGTAGGTAGATTTATAGATAGAGATAGGTAGGTAGGTAGGTAGATAGATAGAGATAGGTAGGTAGGTAGATAGATAGATACAGATAGGTAGGTAGGTAGGTAGATAGATACAGATAGGTAGGTAGATAGATAAATACAGATAGGTGGGTAGGTATTTAGATAGATAGAGATAGGTAGGTAGGTAGATAGATAGATAGAGATAGGTAGGTAGGTAGATTGATAGATACAGATATGTAGGTAGGTAGATAGATAGAGATAGGTAGGTAGGTAGGTAGATAGATAGAGATAGGTAGGTAGGTAGATAGATAGATAGATACAGACAGGTAGGTAGGTAGATAGATAGATACAGATAGGTAGGTAGGTAGATTGATAGATAGAGATAGGTCGGTAGGTAGGTAGATAGATAGAGATAGGTAGGTAGGTAGATTGATAGAGATAGGTAGTTAGGTAGGTAGATAGATAGAGATAGGTAGGTAGGTAGATTGATAGATAGAGATAGGTAGGTAGATAGATAGATAGAGATAGGTACGTTGGTAGATTGATAGATACAGATAGGTAGGTAGGTAGATTGATAGATAGAGATAGGTAGGTAGGTAGATAGATAGATAGAGATAGGTAGGTAGGTAGGTAGATAGATACAGATAGGTAGGTAGATTGATAGATAGAGATAGGTAGGAACGTAGATAGATAGATAGAGATAGGTAGGTAGGTAGATTGATAGATAGAGATAGGTAGATAGGTAGATAGATATATACAGATAGGTAGGTACGTAGATAGATGGATAGAGATAGGTAGGTAGGTAGATAGATAGAGATAGGTAGGTAGGTAGATAGATAGATAGAGATAGGTAGGTAGGTAGATTGATAGATACAGATAGGTAGGTAGGTAGATAGATAGATAGAGATAGGTAGGTAGGTAGGTAGATAGATAGATAGAGATAGGTAGGTAGGTAGATTGATAGATAGAGACAGGTAGGTAGGTAGATAGATAAATAGAGATAGGTAGGTAGGTAGGTAGATAGATAGAGATAGGTAGGTAGGTAGATTGATAGAGATAGGTAGGTAGGTAGATAGATAGATAGAGATAGGTAGGTAGGTAGATAGATAGATACAGATAGGTAGGTAGGTAGATTGATAGATAGAGATAGGTCGGTAGGTAGGTAGATAGATAGAGATAGGTAGGTAGGTAGATTGATAGAGATAGGTAGTTAGGTAGGTAGATAGATAGAGATAGGTAGGTAGGTAGATTGATAGATAGAGATAGGTAGGTAGGTAGATAGATAGATAGAGATAGGTACGTTGGTAGATTGATAGATACAGATAGGTAGGTAGGTAGATTGATAGATAGAGATAGGTAGGTAGGTAGATAGATAGATAGAGATAGGTAGGTAGGTAGGTAGATAGATACAGATAGGTAGGTAGATTGATAGATAGAGATAGGTAGGAACGTAGATAGATAGATAGAGATAGGTAGGTAGGTAGATTGATAGATACAGATAGGTAGGTAGGTAGATAGATAGATAGAGATAGGTAGGTAGGTAGGTAGATAGATAGAGATAGGTAGGTAGGTAGATTGATAGATAGAGACAGGTAGGTAGGTAGATAGATAAATAGAGATAGGTAGGTAGGTAGGTAGATAGATAGAGATAGGTAGGTAGGTAGATTGATAGAGATAGGTAGGTAGGTAGATAGATAGATAGAGATAGGTAGGTAGGTAGATTTATAGATAGAGATAGGTAGGTAGGTAGGTAGATAGATAGAGATAGGTAGGTAGGTAGATAGATAGATAGAGATAGGTAGGTAGGTAGGTAGATAGATACAGATAGGTAGGTAGATTGATAGATAGAGATAGGTGGGTAGGTATTTAGATAGATAGAGATAGGTAGGTAGGTAGATAGATAGATAGAGATAGGTAGGTAGGTAGATTGATAGATACAGATATGTAGGTAGGTAGATAGATAGATAGAGATAGGTAGGTAGGTAGGTAGATAGATAGAGATAGGTAGGTAGGTAGATAGATAGATAGATACAGACAGGTAGGTAGGTAGATAGATAGATACAGATAGGTAGGTAGGTAGATTGATAGATAGAGATAGGTCGGTAGGTAGGTAGATAGATAGAGATAGGTAGGTAGGTAGATTGATAGAGATAGGTAGTTAGGTAGGTAGATAGATAGAGATAGGTAGGTAGGTAGATTGATAGATAGAGATAGGTAGGTAGGTAGATAGATAGATAGAGATAGGTAGGTTGGTAGATTGATAGATACAGATAGGTAGGTAGGTAGATTGATAGATAGAGATAGGTAGGTAGGTAGATAGATAGATAGAGATAGGTAGGTAGGTAGGTAGATAGATACAGATAGGTAGGTAGATTGATAGATAGAGATAGGTAGGAACGTAGATAGATAGATAGAGATAGGTAGGTAGGTAGATTGATAGATAGAGATAGGTAGATAGGTAGATAGATATATACAGATAGGTAGGTACGTAGATAGATGGATAGAGATAGGTAGGTAGGTAGATAGATAGAGATAGGTAGGTAGATAGATAGATAGAGATAGGTAGGTAGGTAGATTGATAGATACAGATAGGTAGGTAGGTAGATAGATAGATACAGATAGGTAGGTAGGTAGATTGATAGATAGAGATAGGTAGGTAGGTAGATTTATAGATACAGATAGGTAGGTAGGTAGATAGATAGATAGAGATAGGTAGGTAGGTAGATTGATAGATAGAGATAGCTAGGTAGGTAGGTAGATAGATAGAGATAGGTAGGTAGGTAGATGGATAGATAGAGATAGGTAGGTAGGTAGGAAGATAGATAGAGATAGGTAGGTAGGTAGATTGATAGATAGAGATAGGTAGGTAGGTAGGTAGATAGAGATAGGTAGGTAGGTAGTTAGATAGATAGAGATAGGTAGGTAGGTAGATTGATAGAGATAGGTAGGTAGGTAGATAGATAGATAGAGATAGGTAGGTAGGTAGATTTATAGATAGAGATAGGTAGGTAGGTAGGTAGATTGATAGAGATAGGTAGGTAGGTAGATAGATAGATAGAGATAGGTAGGTAGGTAGATTGATAGATACAGATAGGAAGGTAGGTAGGTAGATAGATAGAGATAGGTAGGTAGGTAGATAGATAGATAGAGATAGGTAGGTAGGTAGATTGATAGATACAGATAGGAAGGTAGGTAGATAGATAGATAGAGATAGGTAGGTAGGTAGATTGATAGATACAGATAGGTAGGTAGGTAGATAGATAGATACAGATAGGTAGGTAGGTAGATTGATAGATAGAGATAGGTAGGTAGGTAGATTGATAGATACAGATAGGTAGGTAGGTAGATTGATAGATAGAGATAGGTAGGTAGGTAGATAGATAGATAGAGATAGGTAGGTAGGTAGATAGATAGATAGAGATAGGTAGGTAGGTAGATTGATAGATACAGATAGGTAGGTAGGTAGATAGATAGATAGAGATAGGTAGGTAGGTAGATAGATAGATAGAGATAGGTAGTTAGGTAGATAGATAGATACAGATAGGTAGGTAGGTAGATTGATAGATACAGATAGGTAGGTAGGTAGATAGATAGATACAGATAGGTAGGTAGGTAGATAGATAGAGATAGGTAGGTAGGTAGATAGATAGATAGAGATAGGTAGGTAGGTAGATTGATAGATACAGATAGGTAGGTAGGTAGATAGATAGATACAGATAGGTAGGTAGGTAGATTGATAGATAGAGAAAGGTAGGTAGGTAGATTGATAGATACAGATAGGTAGGTAGGTAGATAGATAGATAGAGATAGGTAGATAGGTAGATTGATAGATAGAGATAGCTAGGTAGGTAGGTAGATAGATAGAGATAGGTAGGTAGGTAGATAGATAGATAGAGATAGGTAGGTAGGTAGGAAGATAGATAGAGATAGGTAGGTAGGTAGATTGATAGATAGAGATAGGTAGGTAGGTAGATAGATAGAGATAGGTAGGTAGGTAGTTAGATAGATAGAGATAGGTAGGTAGGTAGATTGATAGAGATAGGTAGGTAGGTAGATAGATAGATAGAGATAGGTAGGTAGGTAGATTGATAGATACAGATAGGTAGGTAGGTAGATAGATAGATACAGATAGGTAGGTAGGTAGATTGATAGATAGAGATAGGTAGGTAGGTAGATTGATAGATACAGATAGGTAGGTAGGTAGATAGATAGATACAGATAGGTAGGTAGGTAGATTGATAGATAGAGATAGGTAGGTATGTAGATTGATAGATACAGATAGGTAGGTAGGTAGGTAGATAGATACAGATAGGTAGGCAGGTAGATTGATAGATAGAGATCGGTAGGTAGGTAGATAGATAGAGATAGGTAGGTAGGTAGATTGATAGATTCAGATAGGTAGGTAGGTAGGTAGATAGATAGAGATAGGTAGGTAGGTAGATTGATAGATACAGAAAGGTAGGTAGGTAGATAGATAGATAGAGATAGGTAGGTAGGTAGATAGATAGATAGAGATAGGTAGGTAGGTAGGTAGATAGATAGAGATAGGTAGGTAGGTAGATAGATAGATAGAGATAGATAGGTAGGTAGGTAGATTCATAGAGACAGATAGGTAGGTAGGTAGATAGATACAGATAGGTAGGTAGGTAGATTGATAGATAGAGATAGGTAGGTAGCTAGGTAGATAGTTAGAGATAGGTAGGTAGGTAGATTGATAGATACAGATAGGTAGGTAGGTAGATAGATAGATAGAGATAGGTAGGTAGGTAGATAGACAGATAGAGATAGGTAGGTAGGTAGATAGATAGATAGAGATAGGTAGGTAGGTAGAGATAGGTAGATAGGTAGGTAGATAGATAGAGATAGGTAGGTAGGTAGGTAGATAGATACAGATAGGTAGGTAGATTGATAGAGATAGGTAGGTAGGTAGATAGATAGATAGATAGAGATAGGTAGGTAGGTAGATTGATAGATACAGATAGGTAGGTAGGTAGATAGATAGATAGAGATAGGTAGGTAGGTAGATAGATAGATAGAGATAGGTAGGTAGGTAGATAGATAGATAGAGATAGGTAGGTAGGTAGATTGATAGATAGAGATAGGTAGGTAGGTAGATAGATAGATAGAGATAGGTAGGTAGGTAGATAGATAGATAGAGATAGGTAGTTAGGTAGATAGATAGATACAGATAGGTAGGTAGGTAGATTGATAGATAGAGATAGGTAGGTAGGTAGATAGATAGATAGAGATAGGTAGGTAGGTAGATAGATAGATAGAGATAGGTAGGTAGGTAGATTGATAGATACAGATAGGTAGGTAGGTAGATAGATAGAGATAGGTAGGTAGGTAGATAGATAGATAGAGATAGGTAGTTAGGTAGATAGATAGATACAGATAGGTAGGTAGGTAGATTGATAGATAAAGATAGGTAGGTAGGTAGATAGATAGATACAGATAGGTAGGTAGGTAGATTGATATATACAGATAGGTAGGTAGGTAGATAGATAGATACAGATAGGTAGGTAGGTAGATTGATGGATAGAGATAGGTAGGTAGGTAGATTGATAGATACAGATAGATAGGTAGGTAGATAGATAGATACAGATAGGTAGGTAGGTAGATTGATAGATAGAGATAGGTAGGTAGGTAGATTGATAGATACAGATAGGTAGGTAGGTAGATAGATAGATAGATAGAGATAGGTAGTTAGGTAGATAGATAGATACAGATAGGTAGGTAGGTAGATAGATAGATAGAGATAGGTAGGTAGGTAGATAGATAGATAGAGATAGGTAGTTAGGTAGATAGATAGATACAGATAGGTAGGTAGGTAGATTGATAGATAGAGATAGGTAGGTAGGTAGATAGATAGATAGAGATAGGTAGGTAGGTAGATAGATAGATAGAGATAGGTAGGTAGGTAGGTAGATTGATAGATACAGATAGGTAGGTAGGTAGATAGATAGATAGAGATAGGTAGGTAGGTAGATAGATAGATAGAGATAGGTAGGTAGGTAGATAGATAGATAGAGATAGGTAGGTAGGTAGATTGATAGATAGAGATAGGTAGGTAGGTAGATAGATAGATAGAGATAGGTAGGTAGGTAGATAGATAGATAGAGATAGGTAGTTAGGTAGATAGATAGATACAGATAGGTAGGTAGGTAGATTGATAGATAGAGATAGGTAGGTAGGTAGATAGATAGATAGAGATAGGTAGGTAGGTAGATAGATAGATAGAGATAGGTAGGTAGGTAGATTGATAGATACAGATAGGTAGGTAGGTAGATAGATAGATAGAGATAGGTAGGTAGGTAGATAGATAGATAGAGATAGGTAGTTAGGTAGATAGATAGATACAGATAGGTAGGTAGGTAGATTGATAGATACAGATAGGTAGGTAGGTAGATAGATAGATACAGATAGGTAGGTAGGTAGATTGATAGATAGAGATAGGTAGGTAGGTAGATTGATAGATACAGATAGGTAGGTAGATTGATAGAGATAGGTAGGTAGGTAGATAGATAGATAGAGATAGGTAGGTAGGTAGATTGATAGATACAGATAGGTAGGTAGGTAGATAGATAGATAGAGATAGGTAGGTAGGTAGATAGATAGATAGATAGAGATAGGTAGTTAGGTAGATAGATAGATACAGATAGGTAGGTAGGTAGATAGATAGATAGAGATAGGTAGGTAGGTAGATAGATAGATAGAGATAGGTAGTTAGGTAGATAGATAGATACAGATAGGTAGGTAGGTAGATTGATAGATAGAGATAGGTAGGTAGGTAGATAGATAGATAGAGATAGGTAGGTAGGTAGATAGATAGATAGAGATAGGTAGGTAGGTAGGTAGATTGATAGATACAGATAGGTAGGTAGGTAGATAGATAGATAGAGATAGGTAGGTAGGTAGATAGATGGATAGAGATAGGTAGTTAGGTAGATAGATAGATACAGATAGGTAGGTAGGTAGATTGATAGATACAGATAGGTAGGTAGGTAGATAGATAGATACAGATAGGTAGGTAGGTAGATTGATAGATACAGATAGGTAGGTAGGTAGATAGATAGATACAGATAGGTAGGTAGGTAGATTGATGTATAGAGATAGGTAGGTAGGTAGATTGATAGATACAGATAGATAGGTAGGTAGATAGATAGATACAGATAGGTAGGTAGGTAGATTGATAGATAGAGATAGGTAGGTAGGTAGATTGATAGATACAGATAGGTAGGTAGGTAGATAGATAGATACAGATAGGTAGGTAGGTAGATTGATAGATAGAGATAGGTAGGTAGATAGATTGATAGATACAGATAGGTAGGTAGGTAGGTAGATAGATACAGATAGGTAGGTAGGTAGATTGATAGATAGAGATCGGTAGGTAGGTAGGTAGATAGATAGAGATAGGTAGGTAGGTAGATTGATAGATACAGATAGGTAGGTAGGTAGGTAGATAGATAGAGATAGGTAGGTAGGTAGATTGATAGATACAGATAGGTAGGTAGGTAGATAGATAGATAGAGATAGGTAGGTAGGTAGATAGATAGATAGAGATAGGTAGGTAGGTAGGTAGATAGATAGAGATAGGTAGGTAGGTAGATAGATAGATAGAGATAGATAGGTAGGTAGGTAGATTGATAGAGACAGATAGGTAGGTAGGTAGATAGATACAGATAGGTAGGTAGGTAGATTGATAGATAGAGATAGGTAGGTAGGTAGGTAGATAGTTAGAGATAGGTAGGTAGGTAGATAGATAGATAGAGATAGGTAGGTAGGTAGATAGATAGATAGAGATAGGTAGTTAGGTAGATAGATAGATACAGATAGGTAGGTAGGTAGATTGATAGATACAGATAGGTAGGTAGGTAGATAGATAGATACAGATAGGTAGGTAGGTAGATTGATAGATAGAGATAGGTAGGTAGGTAGATTGATAGATACAGATAGGTAGGTAGATTGATAGAGATAGGTAGGTAGGTAGATAGATAGATAGAGATAGGTAGGTAGGTAGATTGATAGATACAGATAGGTAGGTAGGTAGATAGATAGATAGAGATAGGTAGGTAGGTAGATAGATAGATAGATAGAGATAGGTAGTTAGGTAGATAGATAGATACAGATAGGTAGGTAGGTAGATAGATAGATAGAGATAGGTAGGCAGGTAGATAGATAGATAGAGATAGGTAGTTAGGTAGATAGATAGATACAGATAGGTAGGTAGGTAGATTGATAGATAGAGATAGGTAGGTAGGTAGATAGATAGATAGAGATAGGTAGGTAGGTAGATAGATAGATAGAGATAGGTAGGTAGGTAGGTAGATTGATAGATACAGATAGGTAGGTAGGTAGATAGATAGATAGAGATAGGTAGGTAGGTAGATAGATGGATAGAGATAGGTAGTTAGGTAGATAGATAGATACAGATAGGTAGGTAGGTAGATTGATAGATACAGATAGGTAGGTAGGTAGATAGATAGATACAGATAGGTAGGTAGGTAGATTGATAGATACAGATAGGTAGGTAGGTAGATAGATAGATACAGATAGGTAGGTAGGTAGATTGATGGATAGAGATAGGTAGGTAGGTAGATTGATAGATACAGATAGATAGGTAGGTAGATAGATAGATACAGATAGGTAGGTAGGTAGATTGATAGATAGAGATAGGTAGGTAGGTAGATTGATAGATACAGATAGGTAGGTAGGTAGATAGATAGATAGAGATAGGTAGGTAGGTAGATAGATAGATAGATAGAGATAGGTAGTTAGGTAGATAGATAGATACAGATAGGTAGGTAGGTAGATAGATAGATAGAGATAGGTAGGTAGGTAGATAGATAGTTAGAGATAGGTAGGTAGGTAGATTGATAGATACAGATAGGTAGGTAGGTAGATAGATAGATAGAGATAGGTAGGTAGGTAGATAGACAGATAGAGATAGGTAGGTAGGTAGATAGATAGATAGAGATAGGTAGGTAGGTAGAGATAGGTAGATAGGTAGGTAGATAGATAGAGATAGGTAGGTAGGTAGGTAGATAGATACAGATAGGTAGGTAGATTGATAGAGATAGGTAGGTAGGTAGATAGATAGATAGATACAGATAGGTAGGTAGGTAGATTGATAGATACAGATAGGTAGGTAGGTAGATTGATAGATAGAGATAGGTAGGTAGGTAGATAGATAGATACAGATAGGTAGGTAGGTAGATAGATAGATAGAGATAGGTAGGTAGGTAGATAGATAGATAGAGATAGGTAGTTAGGTAGATAGATAGATACAGATAGGTAGGTAGGTAGATTGATAGATAGAGATAGGTAGGTAGGTAGATAGATAGATAGAGATAGGTAGGTAGGTAGATAGATAGATAGAGATAGGTAGGTAGGTAGGTAGATTGATAGATACAGATAGGTAGGTAGGTAGATAGATAGATAGAGATAGGTAGGTAGGTAGATAGATGGATAGAGATAGGTAGTTAGGTAGATAGATAGATACAGATAGGTAGGTAGGTAGATTGATAGATACAGATAGGTAGGTAGGTAGATAGATAGATACAGATAGGTAGGTAGGTAGATTGATAGATACAGATAGGTAGGTAGGTAGATAGATAGATACAGATAGGTAGGTAGGTAGATTGATGGATAGAGATAGGTAGGTAGGTAGATTGATAGATACAGATAGATAGGTAGGTAGATAGATAGATACAGATAGGTAGGTAGGTAGATTGATAGATAGAGATAGGTAGGTAGGTAGATTGATAGATACAGATAGGTAGGTAGGTAGATAGATAGATACAGATAGGTAGGTAGGTAGATTGATAGATAGAGATAGGTAGGTAGATAGATTGATAGATACAGATAGGTAGGTAGGTAGGTAGATAGATACAGATAGGTAGGTAGGTAGATTGATAGATAGAGATCGGTAGGTAGGTAGGTAGATAGATAGAGATAGGTAGGTAGGTAGATTGATAGATACAGATAGGTAGGTAGGTAGGTAGATAGATAGAGATAGGTAGGTAGGTAGATTGATAGATACAGATAGGTAGGTAGGTAGATAGATAGATAGAGATAGGTAGGTAGGTAGATAGATAGATAGAGATAGGTAGGTAGGTAGGTAGATAGATAGAGATAGGTAGGTAGGTAGATAGATAGATAGAGATAGATAGGTAGGTAGGTAGATTGATAGAGACAGATAGGTAGGTAGGTAGATAGATACAGATAGGTAGGTAGGTAGATTGATAGATAGAGATAGGTAGGTAGGTAGGTAGATAGTTAGAGATAGGTAGGTAGGTAGATAGATAGATAGAGATAGGTAGGTAGGTAGATAGATAGATAGAGATAGGTAGTTAGGTAGATAGATAGATACAGATAGGTAGGTAGGTAGATTGATAGATACAGATAGGTAGGTAGGTAGATAGATAGATACAGATAGGTAGGTAGGTAGATTGATAGATAGAGATAGGTAGGTAGGTAGATTGATAGATACAGATAGGTAGGTAGATTGATAGAGATAGGTAGGTAGGTAGATAGATAGATAGAGATAGGTAGGTAGGTAGATTGATAGATACAGATAGGTAGGTAGGTAGATAGATAGATAGAGATAGGTAGGTAGGTAGATAGATAGATAGATAGAGATAGGTAGTTAGGTAGATAGATAGATACAGATAGGTAGGTAGGTAGATAGATAGATAGAGATAGGTAGGTAGGTAGATAGATAGATAGAGATAGGTAGTTAGGTAGATAGATAGATACAGATAGGTAGGTAGGTAGATTGATAGATAGAGATAGGTAGGTAGGTAGATAGATAGATAGAGATAGGTAGGTAGGTAGATAGATAGATAGAGATAGGTAGGTAGGTAGGTAGATTGATAGATACAGATAGGTAGGTAGGTAGATAGATAGATAGAGATAGGTAGGTAGGTAGATAGATGGATAGAGATAGGTAGTTAGGTAGATAGATAGATACAGATAGGTAGGTAGGTAGATTGATAGATACAGATAGGTAGGTAGGTAGATAGATAGATACAGATAGGTAGGTAGGTAGATTGATAGATACAGATAGGTAGGTAGGTAGATAGATAGATACAGATAGGTAGGTAGGTAGATTGATGGATAGAGATAGGTAGGTAGGTAGATTGATAGATACAGATAGATAGGTAGGTAGATAGATAGATACAGATAGGTAGGTAGGTAGATTGATAGATAGAGATAGGTAGGTAGGTAGATTGATAGATACAGATAGGTAGGTAGGTAGATAGATAGATAGAGATAGGTAGGTAGGTAGATAGATAGATAGATAGAGATAGGTAGTTAGGTAGATAGATAGATACAGATAGGTAGGTAGGTAGATAGATAGATAGAGATAGGTAGGTAGGTAGATAGATAGTTAGAGATAGGTAGGTAGGTAGATTGATAGATACAGATAGGTAGGTAGGTAGATAGATAGATAGAGATAGGTAGGTAGGTAGATAGACAGATAGAGATAGGTAGGTAGGTAGATAGATAGATAGAGATAGGTAGGTAGGTAGAGATAGGTAGATAGGTAGGTAGATAGATAGAGATAGGTAGGTAGGTAGGTAGATAGATACAGATAGGTAGGTAGATTGATAGAGATAGGTAGGTAGGTAGATAGATAGATAGATACAGATAGGTAGGTAGGTAGATTGATAGATACAGATAGGTAGGTAGGTAGATTGATAGATAGAGATAGGTAGGTAGGTAGATAGATAGATAGAGATAGGTAGGTAGGTAGATAGATAGATAGAGATAGGTAGGTAGGTAGATTGATAGATACAGATAGGTAGGTAGGTAGATAGATAGATAGAGATAGGTAGGTAGGTAGATAGATAGATAGAGATAGGTAGTTAGGTAGATAGATAGATACAGATAGGTAGGTAGGTAGATTGATAGATACAGATAGGTAGGTAGGTAGATAGATAGATACAGATAGGTAGGTAGGTAGATTGATAGATAGAGATAGGTAGGTAGGTAGATTGATAGATACAGATAGGTAGGTAGGTAGATAGATAGATAGAGATAGGTAGGTAGGTAGATAGATAGATAGAGATAGGTAGGTAGGTAGATTGATAGATACAGATAGGTAGGTAGGTAGATAGATAGATAGAGATAGGTAGGTAGGTAGATAGATAGATAGAGATAGGTAGTTAGGTAGATAGATAGATACAGATAGGTAGGTAGGTAGATTGATAGATACAGATAGGTAGGTAGGTAGATTGATAGATACAGATAGGTAGGTAGATTGATAGAGATAGGTAGGTAGGTAGATAGATAGATAGAGATAGGTAGGTAGGTAGATTGATAGATACAGATAGGTAGGTAGGTAGATAGATAGATAGAGATAGGTAGGTAGGTAGATAGATAGATAGATAGAGATAGGTAGTTAGGTAGATAGATAGATACAGATAGGTAGGTAGGTAGATAGATAGATAGAGATAGGTAGGTAGGTAGATAGATAGATAGAGATAGGTAGTTAGGTAGATAGATAGATACAGATAGGTAGGTAGGTAGATTGATAGATAGAGATAGGTAGGTAGGTAGATAGATAGATAGAGATAGGTAGGTAGGTAGGTAGATTGATAGATACAGATAGGTAGGTAGGTAGATAGATAGATAGAGATAGGTAGGTAGGTAGATAGATAGATAGAGATAGGTAGGTAGGTAGATAGATAGATAGAGATAGGTAGGTAGGTAGATTGATAGATAGAGATAGGTAGGTAGGTAGATAGATAGATAGAGATAGGTAGGTAGGTAGATAGATAGATAGAGATAGGTAGTTAGGTAGATAGATAGATACAGATAGGTAGGTAGGTAGATTGATAGATAGAGATAGGTAGGTAGGTAGATAGATAGATAGAGATAGGTAGGTAGGTAGATAGATAGATAGAGATAGGTAGGTAGGTAGATTGATAGATACAGATAGGTAGGTAGGTAGATAGATAGATAGAGATAGGTAGGTAGGTAGATAGATAGATAGAGATAGGTAGTTAGGTAGATAGATAGATACAGATAGGTAGGTAGGTAGATTGATAGATACAGATAGGTAGGTAGGTAGATAGATAGATACAGATAGGTAGGTAGGTAGATTGATAGATAGAGATAGGTAGGTAGGTAGATTGATAGATACAGATAGGTAGGTAGATTGATAGAGATAGGTAGGTAGGTAGATAGATAGATAGAGATAGGTAGGTAGGTAGATTGATAGATACAGATAGGTAGGTAGGTAGATAGATAGATAGAGATAGGTAGGTAGGTAGATAGATAGATAGATAGAGATAGGTAGTTAGGTAGATAGATAGATACAGATAGGTAGGTAGGTAGATAGATAGATAGAGATAGGTAGGTAGGTAGATAGATAGATAGAGATAGGTAGTTAGGTAGATAGATAGATACAGATAGGTAGGTAGGTAGATTGATAGATAGAGATAGGTAGGTAGGTAGATAGATAGATAGAGATAGGTAGGTAGGTAGATAGATAGATAGAGATAGGTAGGTAGGTAGGTAGATTGATAGATACAGATAGGTAGGTAGGTAGATAGATAGATAGAGATAGGTAGGTAGGTAGATAGATGGATAGAGATAGGTAGTTAGGTAGATAGATAGATACAGATAGGTAGGTAGGTAGATTGATAGATACAGATAGGTAGGTAGGTAGATAGATAGATACAGATAGGTAGGTAGGTAGATTGATAGATACAGATAGGTAGGTAGGTAGATAGATAGATACAGATAGGTAGGTAGGTAGATTGATGGATAGAGATAGGTAGGTAGGTAGATTGATAGATACAGATAGATAGGTAGGTAGATAGATAGATACAGATAGGTAGGTAGGTAGATTGATAGATAGAGATAGGTAGGTAGGTAGATTGATAGATACAGATAGGTAGGTAGGTAGATAGATAGATACAGATAGGTAGGTAGGTAGATTGATAGATAGAGATAGGTAGGTAGATAGATTGATAGATACAGATAGGTAGGTAGGTAGGTAGATAGATACAGATAGGTAGGTAGGTAGATTGATAGATAGAGATCGGTAGGTAGGTAGGTAGATAGATAGAGATAGGTAGGTAGGTAGATTGATAGATACAGATAGGTAGGTAGGTAGGTAGATAGATAGAGATAGGTAGGTAGGTAGATTGATAGATACAGATAGGTAGGTAGGTAGATAGATAGATAGAGATAGGTAGGTAGGTAGATAGATAGATAGAGATAGGTAGGTAGGTAGGTAGATAGATAGAGATAGGTAGGTAGGTAGATAGATAGATAGAGATAGATAGGTAGGTAGGTAGATTGATAGAGACAGATAGGTAGGTAGGTAGATAGATACAGATAGGTAGGTAGGTAGATTGATAGATAGAGATAGGTAGGTAGGTAGGTAGATAGTTAGAGATAGGTAGGTAGGTAGATTGATAGATACAGATAGGTAGGTAGGTAGATAGATAGATAGAGATAGGTAGGTAGGTAGATAGACAGATAGAGATAGGTAGGTAGGTAGATAGATAGATAGAGATGAGTAGGTAGGTAGGTAGATAGATAGAGATAGGTAGATAGGTAGGTAGATAGATAGAGATAGGTAGGTAGGTAGGTAGATAGATACAGATAGGTAGGTAGATTGATAGAGATAGGTAGGTAGGTAGATTGATAGATAGAGATAGGTAGGTAGGTAGATAGATAGATAGAGATAGGTAGGTAGGTAGATAGATAGATAGAGATAGGTAGGTAGGTAGATTGATAGATACAGATAGGTAGGTAGGTAGATAGATAGATAGAGATAGGTAGGTAGGTAGATAGATAGATAGAGATAGGTAGTTAGGTAGATAGATAGATACAGATAGGTAGGTAGGTAGGTAGATAGATACAGATATGTAGGTAGGTAGATAGATAGAGATAGGTAGGTAGGTAGATTGATAGATACAGATAGGTAGGTAGGTAGATTGATAGATAGAGATAGGTAGGTAGGTAGATTGATAGATACAGATAGGTAGGTAGGTAGATAGATAGATACAGATAGGTAGGTAGGTAGATTGATAGATAGAGATAGGTAGGTATGTAGATTGATAGATACAGATAGGTAGGTAGGTAGGTAGATAGATACAGATAGGTAGGCAGGTAGATTGATAGATAGAGATCGGTAGGTAGGTAGATAGATAGAGATAGGTAGGTAGGTAGATTGATAGATACAGATAGGTAGGTAGGTAGGTAGATAGATAGAGATAGGTAGGTAGGTAGATTGATAGATACAGAAAGGTAGGTAGGTAGATAGATAGATAGAGATAGGTAGGTAGGTAGATAGATAGATAGAGATAGGTAGGTAGGTAGGTAGATAGATAGAGATAGGTAGGTAGGTAGATAGATAGATAGAGATAGATAGGTAGGTAGGTAGATTCATAGAGACAGATAGGTAGGTAGGTAGATAGATACAGATAGGTAGGTAGGTAGATTGATAGATAGAGATAGGTAGGTAGCTAGGTAGATAGTTAGAGATAGGTAGGTAGGTAGATTGATAGATACAGATAGGTAGGTAGGTAGATAGATAGATAGAGATAGGTAGGTAGGTAGATAGACAGATAGAGATAGGTAGGTAGGTAGATAGATAGATAGAGATAGGTAGGTAGGTAGAGATAGGTAGATAGGTAGGTAGATAGATAGAGATAGGTAGGTAGGTAGGTAGATAGATACAGATAGGTAGGTAGATTGATAGAGATAGGTAGGTAGGTAGATAGATAGATAGATAGATAGAGATAGGTAGGTAGGTAGATTGATAGATACAGATAGGTAGGTAGGTAGATTGATAGATAGAGATAGGTAGGTAGGTAGATAGATAGATAGAGATAGGTAGGTAGGTAGATAGATAGATAGAGATAGGTAGGTAGGTAGATTGATAGATAGAGATAGGTAGGTAGGTAGATAGATAGATAGAGATAGGTAGGTAGGTAGATAGATAGATAGAGATAGGTAGTTAGGTAGATAGATAGATACAGATAGGTAGGTAGGTAGATTGATAGATAGAGATAGGTAGGTAGGTAGATAGATAGATAGAGATAGGTAGGTAGGTAGATAGATAGATAGAGATAGGTAGGTAGGTAGATTGATAGATACAGATAGGTAGGTAGGTAGATAGATAGATAGAGATAGGTAGGTAGGTAGATAGATAGATAGAGATAGGTAGTTAGGTAGATAGATAGATACAGATAGGTAGGTAGGTAGATTGATAGATACAGATAGGTAGGTAGGTAGATAGATAGATACAGATAGGTAGGTAGGTAGATTGATAGATAGAGATAGGTAGGTAGGTAGATTGATAGATACAGATAGGTAGGTAGATTGATAGAGATAGGTAGGTAGGTAGATAGATAGATAGAGATAGGTAGGTAGGTAGATTGATAGATACAGATAGGTAGGTAGGTAGATAGATAGATAGAGATAGGTAGGTAGGTAGATAGATAGATAGATAGAGATAGGTAGTTAGGTAGATAGATAGATACAGATAGGTAGGTAGGTAGATAGATAGATAGAGATAGGTAGGTAGGTAGATAGATAGATAGAGATAGGTAGTTAGGTAGATAGATAGATACAGATAGGTAGGTAGGTAGATTGATAGATAGAGATAGGTAGGTAGGTAGATAGATAGATAGAGATAGGTAGGTAGGTAGATAGATAGATAGAGATAGGTAGGTAGGTAGGTAGATTGATAGATACAGATAGGTAGGTAGGTAGATAGATAGATAGAGATAGGTAGGTAGGTAGATAGATGGATAGAGATAGGTAGTTAGGTAGATAGATAGATACAGATAGGTAGGTAGGTAGATTGATAGATACAGATAGGTAGGTATGTAGATAGATAGATACAGATAGGTAGGTAGGTAGATTGATAGATACAGATAGGTAGGTAGGTAGATAGATAGATACAGATAGGTAGGTAGGTAGATTGATGGATAGAGATAGGTAGGTAGGTAGATTGATAGATACAGATAGATAGGTAGGTAGATAGATAGATACAGATAGGTAGGTAGGTAGATTGATAGATAGAGATAGGTAGGTAGGTAGATTGATAGATACAGATAGGTAGGTAGGTAGATAGATAGATACAGATAGGTAGGTAGGTAGATTGATAGATAGAGATAGGTAGGTAGATAGATTGATAGATACAGATAGGTAGGTAGGTAGGTAGATAGATACAGATAGGTAGGTAGGTAGATTGATAGATAGAGATCGGTAGGTAGGTAGGTAGATAGATAGAGATAGGTAGGTAGGTAGATTGATAGATACAGATAGGTAGGTAGGTAGGTAGATAGATAGAGATAGGTAGGTAGGTAGATTGATAGATACAGATAGGTAGGTAGGTAGATAGATAGATAGAGATAGGTAGGTAGGTAGATAGATAGATAGAGATAGGTAGGTAGGTAGGTAGATAGATAGAGATAGGTAGGTAGGTAGATAGATAGATAGAGATAGATAGGTAGGTAGGTAGATTGATAGAGACAGATAGGTAGGTAGGTAGATAGATACAGATAGGTAGGTAGGTAGATTGATAGATAGAGATAGGTAGGTAGGTAGGTAGATAGTTAGAGATAGGTAGGTAGGTAGATTGATAGATACAGATAGGTAGGTAGGTAGATAGATAGATAGAGATAGGTAGGTAGGTAGATAGACAGATAGAGATAGGTAGGTAGGTAGATAGATAGATAGAGATGAGTAGGTAGGTAGGTAGATAGATAGAGATAGGTAGATAGGTAGGTAGATAGATAGAGATAGGTAGGTAGGTAGGTAGATAGATACAGATAGGTAGGTAGATTGATAGAGATAGGTAGGTAGGTAGATTGATAGATAGAGATAGGTAGGTAGGTAGATAGATAGATAGAGATAGGTAGGTAGGTAGATAGATAGATAGAGATAGGTAGGTAGGTAGATTGATAGATACAGATAGGTAGGTAGGTAGATAGATAGATAGAGATAGGTAGGTAGGTAGATAGATAGATAGAGATAGGTAGTTAGGTAGATAGATAGATACAGATAGGTAGGTAGGTAGGTAGATAGATACAGATATGTAGGTAGGTAGATAGATAGATAGATAGATAGATAGATAGATAGATAGGTAGGTAGGTAGATTGATAGATAGAGATAGGTAGGTAGGTAGGTAGATAGATAGAGATAGGTAGGTAGGTAGATTGATAGATACAGATAGGTAGGTAGGTAGATAGATAGATAGAGATAGGTAGGTAGGTAGATAGATAGATAGAGATAGGTAGGTAGGTAGGTAGATAGATAGAGATAGGTAGGTAGGTAGATAGATAGATAGAGATAGATAGGTAGGTAGGTAGATTGATAGAGACAGATAGGTAGGTAGGTAGATAGATACAGATAGGTAGGTAGGTAGATTGATAGATAGAGATAGGTAGGTAGGTAGGTAGATAGTTAGAGATAGGTAGGTAGGTAGATTGATAGATACAGATAGGTAGGTAGGTAGATAGATAGATAGAGATAGGTAGGTAGGTAGATAGACAGATAGAGATAGGTAGGTAGGTAGATAGATAGATAGAGATAAGTAGGTAGGTAGGTAGATAGATAGAGATAGGTAGATAGGTAGGTAGATAGATAGAGATAGGTAGGTAGGTAGGTAGATAGATACAGATAGGTAGGTAGATTGATAGAGATAGGTAGGTAGGTAGATTGATAGATAGAGATAGGTAGGTAGGTAGATAGATAGATAGAGATAGGTAGGTAGGTAGATAGATAGATAGAGATAGGTAGGTAGGTAGATTGATAGATACAGATAGGTAGGTAGGTAGATAGATAGATAGAGATAGGTAGGTAGGTAGATAGATAGATAGAGATAGGTAGTTAGGTAGATAGATAGATACAGATAGGTAGGTAGGTAGGTAGATAGATACAGATATGTAGGTAGGTAGATAGATAGATAGATAGATAGGTAGGTAGGTAGATTGATAGATAGAGATAGGTAGGTAGGTAGGTAGATAGATAGAGATAGGTAGGTAGGTAGATTGATAGAGATAGGTAGGTAGGTAGATAGATAGATAGAGATAGGTAGGTAGGTAGATAGATAGATACAGATAGGTAGGTAGGTATATAGATAGATACAGATAGGTAGGTAGGTAGATAGATAGATAGTGATAGGTAGGTAGGTAGGTAGATAGATACAGATATGTAGGTAGGTAGATAGATAGAGATAGGTAGGTAGGTAGATTGATAGATACAGATAGGTAGGTAGGTAGATTGATAGATACAGATAGGTAGGTAGGTAGGTAGATAGATACAGATATGTAGGTAGGTAGATAGATAGATAGATAGATAGATAGGTAGGTAGGTAGATTGATAGATAGAGATAGGTAGGTAGGTAGGTAGATAGATAGAGATAGGTAGGTAGGTAGATTGATAGAGATAGGTTGGTAGGTAGGTAGATAGATAGATAGAGATAGGTAGGTAGGTAGATAGATAGATACAGATAGGTAGGTAGGTATATAGATAGATACAGATAGGTAGGTAGGTAGATAGATAGATAGTGATAGGTAGGTAGGTAGGTAGATACAGATATGTAGGTAGGTAGATAGATAGAGATAGGTAGGTAGGTAGATAGATAGAGATAGGTAGGTAGGTAGATTGATAGAGATAGGTAGGTAGGTAGATAGATAGATAGAGATAGGTAGGTAGGTAGATAGATAGATACAGATAGGTAGGTAGGTATATAGATAGATACAGATAGGTAGGTAGGTAGATTGATAGATAGAGATAGGGAGGTAGGTAGATTGATAGATAGAGATAGGTAGGTAGATAGATAGATAGATAGAGATAGGTAGGTAGGTAGATAGATAGATACAGATAGGTAGGTAGGTAGATTGATAGATACAGATAGGTAGGTAGGTAGATAGATAGATAGAGATAGGTATTTAGGTAGATAGATAGATACAGATAGGTAGGTAGGTAGGTAGATAGATACAGATATGTAGGTAGGTAGATAGATAGATAGATAGATAGGTATGTAGGTAGATTGATAGATAGAGATAGGTAGGTAGGTAGGTAGATAGATAGAGATAGGTAGGTAGGTAGATTGATAGAGATAGGTAGGTAGGTAGATAGATAGATAGAGATAGCTAGGTAGGTAGATAGATAGATACAGATAGGTAGGTAGGTATATAGATAGATACAGATAGGTAGGTAGGTAGATAGATAGATAGTGATAGGTAGGTAGGTAGGTAGATACAGATATGTAGGTAGGTAGATAGATAGAGATAGGTAAGTAGGTAGATTGATAGATACAGATAGGTAGGTAGGTAGATAGATAGATACAGATAGGTAGGTAGGTAGATTGATAGATAGAGATAGGTAGGAAGGTAGATAGATAGATAGAGATAGGTAGGTAGGTAGATAGATAGATACAGATATGTAGGTAGGTAGATTGATAGATACAGATAGGTAGGTAGGTAGATTGATAGATACAGATAGGTAGGTAGGTAGATTGATAGATAGAGATAGGTAGGTAGGTAGATTGATAGATACAGATAGGTAGGTAGGTAGATAGATAGATACAGATATGTAGGTAGGTAGATTGATAGATAGAGATAGGTAGGTAGGTAGGTAGATAGATAGAGATAGGTAGGTAGGTAGATAGATAGATACAGATAGGTAGGTAGGTAGGTAGATAGATAGAGATAGGTAGGTAGGTAGATAGATAGAGATAGGTAGGTAGGTAGATAGATAGATAGAGATAGGTAGGTAGGTAGATAGATAGATAGAGATAGGTAGGTAGGTAGGTAGATTGATAGAGACAGATAGGTAGGTAGGTAGATAGATACAGATAGGTAGGTAGGTAGATTGATAGATAGAGATAGGTAGGTAGGTAGGTAGATAGATAGAGATAGGTAGATAGGTAGATTGATAGATACAGATAGGTAGGTAGGTAGATAGATAGATAGAGATAGGTAGGTAGGTAGATAGATAGATAGATAGAGATAGGTAGGTAGGTAGATAGATAGATAGAGATAGGTAGGTAGGTAGGTAGATAGATAGAGATATGTAGGTAGGTAGCTAGATAGATAGAGATAGGTAGGTAGGTAGATAGATACAGATAGGTAGGTAGGTAGATTGATAGATAGAGATAGGTAGGTAGGTAGATTGATAGATAGAGATAGGTAGGTAGGTAGATAGATAGATAGACATAGGTAGGTAGGTAGATAGATAGATACAGATAGGTAGGTAGTTAGATTGATAGATACAGATAGGTAGGTAGGTAGATAGATAGATAGAGATAGGTAGGTAGGTAGATAGATAGATACAGATAGGTAGGTAGGTAGATAGATAGATAGAGATAGGTAGGTAGGTAGATAGATAGATAGAGATAGGTAGGTAGGTAGATTGATAGATACAGATAGGTAGGTAGGTAGATAGATAGATAGAGATAGGTAGGTAGGTAGATAGATAGATAGAGATAGGTAGTTAGGTAGATAGATAGATACAGATAGGTAGGTAGGTAGGTAGATAGATACAGATATGTAGGTAGGTAGATAGATAGATAGATAGATAGGTAGGTAGGTAGATTGATAGATAGAGATAGGTAGGTAGGTAGGTAGATAGATAGAGATAGGTAGGTAGGTAGATTGATAGAGATAGGTAGGTAGGTAGATAGATAGATAGAGATAGGTAGGTAGGTAGATAGATAGATACAGATAGGTAGGTAGGTATATAGATAGATACAGATAGGTAGGTAGGTAGATAGATAGATAGTGATAGGTAGGTAGGTAGGTAGATAGATACAGATATGTAGGTAGGTAGATAGATAGAGATAGGTAGGTAGGTAGATTGATAGATACAGATAGGTAGGTAGGTAGATTGATAGATACAGATAGGTAGGTAGGTAGGTAGATAGATACAGATATGTAGGTAGGTAGATAGATAGATAGATAGATAGATAGATAGATAGATAGGTAGGTAGGTAGATTGATAGATAGAGATAGGTAGGTAGGTAGGTAGATAGATAGAGATAGGTAGGTAGGTAGATTGATAGAGATAGGTTGGTAGGTAGGTAGATAGATAGATAGAGATAGGTAGGTAGGTAGATAGATAGATACAGATAGGTAGGTAGGTATATAGATAGATACAGATAGGTAGGTAGGTAGATAGATAGATAGTGATAGGTAGGTAGGTAGGTAGATACAGATATGTAGGTAGGTAGATAGATAGAGATAGGTAGGTAGGTAGATAGATAGAGATAGGTAGGTAGGTAGATTGATAGAGATAGGTAGGTAGGTAGATAGATAGATAGAGATAGGTAGGTAGGTAGATAGATAGATACAGATAGGTAGGTAGGTATATAGATAGATACAGATAGGTAGGTAGGTAGATTGATAGATAGAGATAGGGAGGTAGGTAGATTGATAGATAGAGATAGGTAGGTAGATAGATAGATAGATAGAGATAGGTAGGTAGGTAGATAGATAGATACAGATAGGTAGGTAGGTAGATTGATAGATACAGATAGGTAGGTAGGTAGATAGATAGAGATAGGTATTTAGGTAGATAGATAGATACAGATAGGTAGGTAGGTAGGTAGATAGATACAGATATGTAGGTAGGTAGATAGATAGATAGATAGATAGGTATGTAGGTAGATTGATAGATAGAGATAGGTAGGTAGGTAGGTAGATAGATAGAGATAGGTAGGTAGGTAGATTGATAGAGATAGGTAGGTAGGTAGATAGATAGATAGAGATAGCTAGGTAGGTAGATAGATAGATACAGATAGGTAGGTAGGTATATAGATAGATACAGATAGGTAGGTAGGTAGATAGATAGATAGTGATAGGTAGGTAGGTAGGTAGATACAGATATGTAGGTAGGTAGATAGATAGAGATAGGTAGGTAGGTAGATTGATAGATACAGATAGGTAGGTAGGTAGATAGATAGATACAGATAGGTAGGTAGGTAGATTGATAGATAGAGATAGGTAGGAAGGTAGATAGATAGATAGAGATAGGTAGGTAGGTAGATAGATAGATACAGATATGTAGGTAGGTAGATTGATAGATACAGATAGGTAGGTAGGTAGATTGATAGATACAGATAGGTAGGTAGGTAGATTGATAGATAGAGATAGGTAGGTAGGTAGATTGATAGATACAGATAGGTAGGTAGGTAGATAGATAGATACAGATATGTAGGTAGGTAGATTGATAGATAGAGATAGGTAGGTAGGTAGGTAGATAGATAGAGATAGGTAGGTAGATAGATAGATACAGATAGGTAGGTAGGTAGGTAGATAGATAGAGATAGGTAGGTAGGTAGATAGATAGAGATAGGTAGGTAGGTAGATAGATAGATAGAGATAGGTAGGTAGGTAGATAGATAGATAGAGATAGGTAGGTAGGTAGGTAGATTGATAGAGACAGATAGGTAGGTAGGTAGATAGATACAGATAGGTAGGTAGGTAGATTGATAGATAGAGATAGGTAGGTAGGTAGGTAGATAGATAGAGATAGGTAGATAGGTAGATTGATAGATACAGATAGGTAGGTAGGTAGATAGATAGATAGAGATAGGTAGGTAGGTAGATAGATAGATAGATAGAGATAGGTAGGTAGGTAGATAGATAGATAGAGATAGGTAGGTAGGTAGGTAGATAGATAGAGATATGTAGGTAGGTAGCTAGATAGATAGAGATAGGTAGGTAGGTAGATAGATACAGATAGGTAGGTAGGTAGATTGATAGATAGAGATAGGTAGGTAGGTAGATTGATAGATAGAGATAGGTAGGTAGGTAGATAGATAGATAGACATAGGTAGGTAGGTAGATAGATAGATACAGATAGGTAGGTAGTTAGATTGATAGATACAGATAGGTAGGTAGGTAGATAGATAGATAGAGATAGGTAGGTAGGTAGATAGATAGATACAGATAGGTAGGTAGGTAGATAGATAGATAGAGATAGGTAGGTAGGTAGGTAGATAGATACAGATATGTAGGTAGGTAGGTAGATAGATAGAGATAGGTAGGTAGGTAGATTGATAGAGATAGGTAGGTAGGTAGGTAGATAGATAGATAGATAGATAGATAGATAGATAGATAGAGATAGGTAGGTAGGTAGATTGATAGATACAGATAGGTAAGTAGGTAGATAGATAGATAGAGATAGGTAGGTAGGTAGATAGATAGATAGAGATAGGTAGGTAGGTAGATAGATAGATAGAGATAGGTAGGTAGGTAGATTGATAGATAGAGATAGGTAGGTAGGTAGGTAGATAGATAGAGATAGGTAGGTAGGTAGATTGATAGATACAGATAGGTAGGTAGGTAGATAGATAGATACAGATAGGTAGGTAGGTAGATTGATAGAGATAGGTAGGTAGGTAGATAGATAGATAGATAGATAGATAGATAGATAGATAGATAGATAGATAGATAGATAGATAGATAGATAGATAGATAGATAGATAGATAGATAGATAGAGATAGGTAGGTAGGTAGATAGATAGAGATAGGTAGGTAGGTAGATAGATAGATAGATAGAGATAGGTAGGTAGTTAGATTGATAGATACAGATAGGTAGGTAGGTAGATAGATAGAGATAGGTAGGTAGGTATATAGATAGATAGAGATATGTAGGTAGGTATATAGATAGATACAGATAGGTAGGTAGGTAGGTAGATAGATACAGATATGTAGGTAGGTAGATAGATAGATAGAGATAGGTAGGTAGGTAGATTGATAGATAGAGATAGGTAGGTAGGTAGGTAGATAGATAGAGATAGGTAGGTAGGTAGATACAGATAGGTAGGTAGGTAGATAGATATACAGATAGGTAGGTAGGTAGATTGATAGATAGAGATAGGTAGGTAGGTAGGTAGATAGATAGAGATAGGTAGGTAGGTAGATTGATAGAGATAGGTAGGTAGGTAGGTAGATAGATAGAGATAGGTAGGTAGGTAGATTGATAGATACAGATAGGTAGGTAGGTAGATAGATAGATAGAGATAGGTAGGTAGGTAGATAGATAGATAGAGATAGGTACGTAGGTAGATTGATAGATACAGATAGGTAGGTAGGTAGATTGATAGAGATAGGTAGGTAGGTAAATTGATAGATACAGATAGGAAGGTAGGTAGATTGATAGATAGAGATAGGTAGGTAGGTAGATAGATAGATACAGATAGGTAGGTAGGTAGATTGATAGATAGAGATAGGTAGGTAGGTAGATAGATAGATAGTGATAGGTAGGTAGGTAGATAGATAGAGATAGGTAGATGGTAGATAGATAGATAGAGATAGGTAGGTAGGTAGATTGATAGATAGAGATAGGTAGGTAGGTAGGTAGATAGATAGAGATAGGTAGGTAGGTAGATATATAGATACAGATATGTAGGTAGGTAGATAGATAGATACAGAAAGGTAGGTAGGTAGGTAGATACAGATATGTAGGTAGGTAGATAGATAGATAGAGATAGGTAGGTAGGTAGATTGATAGATAGAGATAGGTAGGTAGGTAGGTAGATAGATAGATAGAGATAGGTAGGTAGGTAGGTAGATAGATACAGATATGTAGGTAGGTAGGTAGATAGATAGAGATAGGTAGGTAGGTAGATAGATAGATAGAGATAGGTAGGTAGGTAGATCGATAGATAGAGATAGGTAGGTAGGTAGATAGATAGATAGAGATAGGTAGGTAGGTAGATCGATAGATAGAGATAGGTAGGTAGGTAGATAGAAAGATACAGATAGGTAGGTAGGTAGGTAGATACAGATATGTAGGTAGGTAGATAGATAGAGATAGGAAGGTAGGTAGATTGATAGATAGAGATAGGTAGGTAGGTAGATAGATAGATACAGATATGTAGGTAGGTAGATTGATAGATAGAGATAGGTAGGTAGGTAGATTGATAGATAGAGATAGGTAGGTAGGTAGATTGATAGAGATAGGTAGGTAGATAGGTAGAGATAGGTAGGTAGGTAGATTGATAGATACAGATAGGTAGGTAGGTAGATTGATAGATAGAGATAGGTAGGTAGGTAGATAGATAGATACAGAAAGGTAGGTAGGTAGGTAGATACAGATATGTAGGTAGGTAGATAGATAGATAGAGATAGGTAGGTAGGTAGATTGATAGATAGAGATAGGTAGGTAGGTAGGTAGATAGATAGATAGAGATAGGTAGGTAGGTAGGTAGATAGATACAGATATGTAGGTAGGTAGGTAGATAGATAGAGATAGGTAGGTAGGTAGATTGATAGAGATAGGTAGGTAGGTAGATAGATAGATAGATAGATAGATAGATAGATAGATAGATAGATAGATAGATAGATAGATAGATAGATAGATAGATAGATAGAGATAGGTAGGTAGGTAGATAGATAGAGATAGGTAGGTAGGTAGATTGATAGAGATAGGTAGGTAGGTAGATAGATAGATAGAGATAGGTAGGTAGGTAGATTGATAGATAGAGATAGGTAGGTAGGTAGGTAGATAGATAGAGATAGGTAGGTAGGTAGATAGATAGATAGATAGAGATAGGTAGGTAGTTAGATTGATAGATACAGATAGGTAAGTAGGTAGATAGATAGATAGAGATAGCTAGGTAGGTAGATAGATAGATAGAGATAGGTAGGTAGGTAGATTGATAGATAGAGATAGGTAGGTAGGTAGGTAGATAGATAGAGATAGGTAGGTAGGTAGATTGATAGATACAGATAGGTAGGTAGGTAGATAGATAGATACAGATAGGTAGGTAGGTAGATTGATAGAGATAGGTAGGTAGGTAGGTAGATAGATAGATAGATAGATAGATAGATAGATAGATAGATAGATAGATAGATAGATAGATAGATAGATAGATAGATAGATAGATAGATAGATAGAGATAGGTAGGTAGGTAGATAGATAGAGATAGGTAGGTAGGTAGATAGATAGATAGATAGATAGAGATAGGTAGGTAGGTAGATTGATAGATACAGATAGGTAGGTAGGTAGATAGATAGAGATAGGTAGGTAGGTATATAGATAGATAGAGATATGTAGGTAGGTATATAGATAGATACAGATAGGTAGGTAGGTAGGTAGATAGATACAGATATGTAGGTAGGTAGATAGATAGATAGAGATAGGTAGGTAGGTAGATTGATAGATAGAGATAGGTAGGTAGGTAGGTAGATAGATAGAGATAGGTAGGTAGGTAGATTGATAGATACAGATAGGTAGGTAGGTAGATAGATATACAGATAGGTAGGTAGCTAGATTGATAGATAGAGATAGGTAGGTAGGTAGGTAGATAGATAGAGATAGGTAGGTAGGTAGATTGATAGAGATAGGTAGGTAGGTAGGTAGATAGATAGAGATAGGTAGGTAGGTAGATTGATAGATACAGATAGGTAGGTAGGTAGATAGATAGATAGAGATAGGTAGGTAGGTAGATAGATAGATAGAGATAGGTACGTAGGTAGATTGATAGATACAGATAGGTAGGTAGGTAGATTGATAGAGATAGGTAGGTAGGTAAATTGATAGATACAGATAGGAAGGTAGGTAGATTGATAGATAGAGATAGGTAGGTAGGTAGATAGATAGATACAGATAGGTAGGTAGGTAGATTGATAGATAGAGATAGGTAGGTAGGTAGATAGATAGATAGTGATAGGTAGGTAGGTAGATAGATAGAGATAGGTAGATGGTAGATAGATAGATAGAGATAGGTAGGTAGGTAGATTGATAGATAGAGATAGGTAGGTAGGTAGGTAGATAGATAGAGATAGGTAGGTAGGTAGATATATAGATACAGATATGTAGGTAGATAGATAGAGATAGGTAGGTAGGTAGATAGATAGATAGAGATAGGTAGGTAGGTAGATCGATAGATAGAGATAGGTAGGTAGGTAGATAGATAGATACAGATAGGTAGGTAGGTAGGTAGATACAGATATGTAGGTAGGTAGATAGATAGAGATAGGAAGGTAGGTAGATTGATAGATAGAGATAGGTAGGTAGGTAGATAGATAGATACAGATATGTAGGTAGGTAGATTGATAGATAGAGATAGGTAGGTAGGTAGATTGATAGATACAGATAGGTAGGTAGGTAGATAGATAGATACAGATAGGTAGGTAGGTAGATTGATAGATAGAGATAGGTAGGTAGGTAGATTGATAGATACAGATAGGTCGGTAGGTAGATAGATAGATACAGATAGGTAGGCAGGTAGATAGATAGATAGAGATAGGTAGGTAGGTAGATAGATAGATAGAGATAGGTAGGTAGGTAGATTGATAGAGATAGGTAGGTAGATAGGTAGAGATAGGTAGGTAGGTAGATTGATAGATACAGATAGGTAGGTAGGTAGATTGATAGATAGAGATAGGTAGGTAGGTAGATAGATAGATAGAGATAGGTAGGTAGGTAGATTGATAGATACAGATAGGTAGGTAGGTAGATATATAGATACAGATATGTAGGTAGATAGATAGAGATAGGTAGGTAGGTAGATAGATAGATAGAGATAGGTAGGTAGGTAGATCGATGGATAGAGATAGGTAGGTAGGTAGATAGATAGATACAGAAAGGTAGGTAGGTAGGTAGATACAGATATGTAGGTAGGTAGATAGATAGATAGAGATAGGTAGGTAGGTAGATTGATAGATAGAGATAGGTAGGTAGGTAGGTAGATAGATAGATAGAGATAGGTAGGTAGGTAGATCGATAGATAGAGATAGGTATGTAGGTAGATAGATAGATACAGATAGGTAGGTAGGTAGGTAGATACAGATATGTAGGTAGGTAGATAGATAGATAGAGATAGGTAGGTAGGTAGATAGATAGATAGAGATAGGTAGGTAGGTAGATTGATAGAGATAGGTAGGTAGGTAGAAAGATAGATAGATAGAGATAGGTAGGTAGGTGGATAGATAGATACAGATAGGTAGGTAAGTAGATAGATAGATACAGATAGGTAGGTAGGTAGATAGATAGATAGAGATAGGTAGGTAGGTAGGTACATAGATACAGATATGTAGGTAGGTAGATAGATAGATAGAGATAGGTAGGTAGGTAGATTGATAGATACAGATAGGTAGGTAGGTAGATAGATAGATACAGATAGGTAGGTAGGTAGATTGATAGATACAGATAGGTAGGTAGATTGATAGATACAGATAGGTAGGTAGGTAGATTGATAGATAGAGATAGGTAGGTAGGTAGATTGATAGATACAGATAGGTAGGTAGGTAGATTGATAGATACAGATAGGTAGGTAGGTAGATTGATAGATAGAGATAGGTAGGAAGGTAGATTGATAGAATCAGATAGGTAGGTAGGTAGATAGATAGATAGAGATAGGTAGGTAGGTAGATTGATAGATACAGATAGGTAGGTAGGTAGGTAGATAGATAGAGATAGGTAGGTAGGTAGATTGATAGATACAGATAGGTAGGTAGGTAGATAGATAGATAGAGATAGGTAGGTAGGTAGATAGATAGATAGAGATAGGTAGGTAGGTAGATAGATAGATAGAGATAGGTAGGTAGGTAGATAGATAGATAGAGATAGGTAGGTAGGTAGATCGATAGATAGAGATAGGTAGGTAGGTAGATAGATAGATACAGAAAGGTAGGTAGGTAGGTAGATACAGATATGTAGGTAGGTAGATAGATAGATAGAGATAGGTAGGTAGGTAGATTGATAGATAGAGATAGGTAGGTAGGTAGGTAGATAGATAGATAGAGATAGGTAGGTAGGTAGATCGATAGATAGAGATAGGTAGGTAGGTAGATAGATAGATACAGATAGGTAGGTAGGTAGGTAGATACAGATATGTAGGTAGGTAGATAGATAGATAGAGATAGGTAGGTAGGTAGATAGATAGATAGAGATAGGTAGGTAGGTAGATTGATAGAGATAGGTAGGTAGGTAGAAAGATAGATAGATAGAGATAGGTAGGTAGGTGGATAGATAGATACAGATAGGTAGGTAAGTAGATAGATAGATACAGATAGGTAGGTAGGTAGATAGATAGATAGAGATAGGTAGGTAGGTAGGTACATAGATACAGATATGTAGGTAGGTAGATAGATAGATAGAGATAGGTAGGTAGGTAGATTGATAGATACAGATAGGTAGGTAGGTAGATAGATAGATACAGATAGGTAGGTAGGTAGATTGATAGATACAGATAGGTAGGTAGATTGATAGATACAGATAGGTAGGTAGGTAGATTGATAGATAGAGATAGGTAGGTAGGTAGATTGATAGATACAGATAGGTAGGTAGGTAGATTGATAGATACAGATAGGTAGGTAGGTAGATTGATAGATAGAGATAGGTAGGAAGGTAGATTGATAGAATCAGATAGGTAGGTAGGTAGATAGATAGATAGAGATAGGTAGGTAGGTAGATTGATAGATACAGATAGGTAGGTAGGTAGGTAGATAGATAGAGATAGGTAGGTAGGTAGATTGATAGATACAGATAGGTAGGTAGGTAGATAGATAGATAGAGATAGGTAGGTAGGTAGATAGATAGATAGAGATAGGTAGGTAGGTAGATAGATAGATAGAGATAGGTAGGTAGGTAGATAGATAGAGACAGATAGGTAGGTAGGTAGATAGATACAGATAGGTAGGTAGGTAGATTGATAGATAGAGATAGGTAGGCAGGTAGGTAGATAGATAGAGATAGGTAGGTAGGTAGATTGATAGATACAGATAGGTAGGTAGGTAGATAGATAGATAGAGATAGGTAGGTAGGTAGATAGATAGATAGAGATAGGTAGGTAGGTAGATAGATAGATAGAGATAGGTAGGTAGGTAGGTAGATAGATAGAGATAGGTAGGTAGGTAGGTAGATAGAGATAGGTAGGTAGGTAGGTAGATAGATAGAGATAGGTAAATAGGTAGATTGATAGATAGAGATAGGTAGGTAGGTAGATTGATAGATAGAGATAGGTAGGTAGGTAGATAGATAGAGATAGGTAGGTAGGTAGGTAGATAGATAGATACAGATAGGTAGGTAGGTAGATTGATAGATACAGATAGGTAGGTAGGTAGATAGATAGATAGAGATAGGTAGGTAGGTAGATATATAGATACAGATATGTAGGTAGGTAGATAGATAGATACAGATAGGTAGGTAGGTAGGTAGATATATAGATACAGATATGTAGGTAGGTAGATAGATAGATAGAGATAGGTAGGTAGGTAGATAGATAGATACAGATAGGTAGGTAGGTAGATAGATAGATAGAGATAGGTAGGTAGGTAGGTAGATAGATACAGATATGTAGGTAGGTAGATAGATAGATAGATAGAGAAAGGTAGGTAGGTAGATTGATAGATAGAGATAGGTAGGTAGGTAGATAGATAGATAGATAGAGATAGGTAGGTAGGTAGATTGATAGAGATAGGTAGGTAGGTAGATAGATAGATAGAGATAGGTAGGTAGGTAGATTGATAGATAGAGATAGGTAGGTAGGTAGGTAGATAGATAGAGATAGGTAGCTAGGTAGATAGATAGATAGAGATAGGTAGGTAGGTAGATTGATAGATACAGATAGGTAGGTAGGTAGATAGATAGATAGAGATAGGTAGGTAGATAGATAGATAGATAGAGATAGGTAGGTAGGTACATAGATAGATACAGATAGGTAGGTAGGTAGGTAGATAGATACAGATATGTAGGTAGGTAGATAGATAGATAGAGATAGGTAGGTAGGTAGATTGATAGATAGAGATAGGTAGGTAGGTAGGTAGATAGATAGAGATAGGTAGGTAGGTAGATTGATAGATACAGATAGGTAGGTAGGTAGATAGATAGATACAGATGGGTAGGTAGGTAGATTGATAGATAGAGATAGGTAGGTAGGTAGGTAGATAGATAGAGATAGGTAGGTAGGTAGATTGATAGATAGAGATAGGTAGGTAGGTAGGTAGATAGTTAGAGATAGGTAGGTAGGTAGATAGATAGATAGAGATAGGTAGGTAGGTAGATTGATAGATACAGATAGGTAGGTAGGTAGATAGATACAGATAGGTAGGTAGGTAGGTAGATAGATACAGATATGTAGGTAGGTAGATAGATAGATAGAGATAGGTAGGTAGGTAGATTGATAGATAGAGATAGGTAGGTAGGTAGGTAGATAGATAGAGATATGTAGGTAGGTAGATTGATAGATACAGATAGGTAGGTTGGTAGATAGATAGATACAGATAGGTAGGTAGGTAGATTGATAGATAGAGATAGGTAGGTAGGTAGGTAGATAGATAGAGATAGGTAGGTAGGTAGATTGATAGAGATAGGTATGTAGGTAGGTAGATAGATAGAGATAGGTAGGTAGGTAGATTGATAGATACAGATAGGTAGGTAGGTAGATTGATAGATAGAGATAGGTAGGTAGGTAGATTGATAGATACAGATAGGAAGGTAGGTAGATTGATAGATAGAGATAGGTAGGTAGGTAGATAGATAGATACAGATAGGTAGGTAGGTAGATTGATAGATAGAGATAGGTAGGTAGGTAGATAGATAGATAGAAATAGGTAGGTAGGTAGATAGATAGATAGAGATAGGTAGATTGGTAGATAGATAGATACAGATAGGTAGGTAGGTAGATAGATAGATAGAGATAGGTGGGTAGGTAGATAGATAGATACAGATAGGTAGGTAGGTAGATTGATAGATAGAGATAGGTAGGTAGGTAGATAGATAGATAGAGATAGGTAGGTAGGTAGATAGATAGATAGAGATAGGTAGGTAGGTAGATTGATAGAGATAGGTAGGTAGGTAGATAGATAGAGATAGGTAGGTAGGTAGATTGATAGATACAGATAGGTAGGTAGGTAGATTGATAGATAGAGATAGGTAGGTAGATAGATAGATAGAGATAGGTAGGTAGGTAGATTGATAGATACAGATAGGTAGGTAGGTAGATTGATAGATAGAGATAGGTAGGTAGGTAGATAGATAGAGATAGGTAGGTAGGTAGATTGATAGAGATAGGTAGGTAGGTAGGTAGATAGATAGAGATAGGTAGGTAGGTAGATTGATAGATAGAGATAGGTAGGTAGGTAGGTAGATAGATAGAGATAGGTAGGTAGGTAGATAGATAGATAGAGATAGGTAGGTAGGTAGATAGATAGATAGAGATAGGTAGGTAGGAAGGTAGATAGATAGAGATAGGTAGGTAGGTAGGTAGATAGATAGAGATAGGTAGGTAGGTAGGTAGATAGATACAGATAGGTAGGTAGGTAGATTGATAGATAGAGATAGGTAGGTAGGTAGATAGATAGATAGAGATAGGTAGGTAGATAGATAGATACAGATAGGTAGGTAGGTAGATTGATAGATACAGATAGGTAGGTAGGTAGATAAATACAGATAGGTGGGTAGGTAGGTAGATAGATACAGATAGGTAGGTAGGTAGATTGATAGATAGATAGGTAGGTAGGTAGATATATAGATACAGATATGTAGGTAGGTAGATAGATAGATACAGATAGGTAGGTAGGTAGGTAGATATATAGATTCAGATATGTAGGTAGGTAGATAGATAGATAGAGATAGGTAGGTAGGTAGATAGATAGATACAGATAGGTAGGTAGATAGATAGATAGAGATAGGTAGGTAGGTAGGTAGATAGATACAGATATGTAGGTAGGTAGATAGATAGATAGATAGATAGAGATAGGTAGGTAGGTAGATTGATAGAGTTAGGTAGGAACGTAGATAGATAGATAGATAGATAGAGATAGGTAGGTAGGTAGATTGATAGATAGAGATAGGTAGATAGGTAGATAGATATATACAGATAGGTAGGTAGGTAGATAGATAGATAGAGATAGGTAGGTAGGTAGGTAGATAGATAGAGATAGGTAGGTAGGTAGATAGATAGATAGAGATAGGTAGGTAGGTAGATTGATAGATACAGATAGGTAGGTAGGTAGATAGATAGATACAGATAGGTAGGTAGGTAGATTGATAGATATAGGTAGGTAGGTAGATTGATAGATACAGATAGGTAGGTAGGTAGATAGATAGATAGAGATAGGTAGGTAGGTAGATTGATAGATAGAGATAGGTAGGTAGATAGGTAGATAGATAGAGATAGGTAGGTAGGTAGATAGATAGATAGAGATAGGTAGGTAGGTAGATAGAGATAGGTAGGTAGGTAGATTGATAGAGATAGGTAGGTAGGTAGATAGATAGATAGAGATAGGTAGGTAGGTAGATTTATAGATAGAGATAGGTAGGTAGGTAGGTAGGTAGGTAGGTAGATAGATGGAGATAGGTAGGTAGGTAGATAGATAGATAGAGATAGGTAGGTAGGTAGGTAGATTGATAGAGACAGATAGGTAGGTAGGTAGATAGATACAGATAGGTAGGTAGGTAGATTGATAGATAGAGATAGGTAGGTAGGTAGATTGATAGATAGAGATAGGTAGGTAGGTAGGTAGATAGATAGATACAGATATGTAGGTAGGTAGGTAGATAGATAGAGATAGGTAGGTAGGTAGATTGATAGAGATAGGTAGGTAGGTAGATAGATAGATAGAGATAGGTAGGTAGGTAGATAGATAGAGATAGGTAGGTAGGTAGATTGATAGAGATAGGTAGGTAGGTAGATAGATAGATAGAGATAGGTAGGTAGGTAGATTGATAGATAGAGATAGGTAGGTAGGTAGGTAGATAGATAGAGATAGGTAGGTAGGTAGATAGATAGATAGAGATAGGTAGGTAAGTAGATTGATAGATACAGATAGGTAGGTAGGTAGATAGATAGATAGAGATAGGTAGGTAGGTAGGTAGATAGATAGAGATAGGTAGGTAGGTAGATAGATAGATAGAGATAGGTAGGTAGGTAGGTAGATTGATAGAGACAGATAGGTAGGTAGGTAGATAGATACAGATAGGTAGGTAGGTAGATTGATAGATAGAGATAGGTAGGTAGGTAGGTAGATAGATAGAGATAGGTAGGTAGGTAGATTGATAGATACAGATAGGTAGGTAGGTAGGTAGATAGATAGAGATAGGTAGGTAGGTAGATAGATAGATAGAGATAGGTAGGTAGGTAGGTAGATAGATAGAGATAGGTAGGTAGGTAGGTAGATAGATAGAGATAGGTAGGTAGGTAGGTAGGTAGATAGATACAGATAGGTAGGTAGGTAGATTGATAGATAGAGATAGGTAGGTAGGTAGATTGATAGATAGAGATAAGTAGGTAGGTAGATAGATAGATAGAGATAGGTAGGTATTTAGATAGATAGATACAGATAGGTAGGTAGGTAGATTGATAGATACAGATAGGTAGGTAGGTAGATAGATAGATAGAGATAGGTAGGTAGGTAGATAGATAGATACAGATAGGTAGGTAGGTAGATAGATAGATAGAGATAGGTAGGTAGGTAGGTAGATAGATAGATACAGATATGTAGGTAGGTAGGTAGATAGATAGAGATAGGTAGGTAGGTAGATTGATAGAGATAGGTAGGTAGGTAGATAGATAGATAGAGATAGGTAGGTAGGTAGATAGATAGAGATAGGTAGGTAGGTAGATTGATAGAGATAGGTAGGTAGGTAGATAGATAGATAGAGATAGGTAGGTAGGTAGATTGATAGATAGAGATAGGTAGGTAGGTAGGTAGATAGATAGAGATAGGTAGGTAGGTAGGTAGATAGATAGATAGATAGATAGATAGAGATAGGTAGGTAGTTAGATTGATAGATACAGATAGGTAAGTAGGTAGATAGATAGATAGAGATAGGTAGGTAGGTAGATAGATAGATAGAGATATGCAGGTAGGTATATAGATAGATACAGATAGGTAGGTAGGTAGGTAGAGAGATACAGATATGTAGGTAGGTAGATAGATAGATAGAGATAGGTAGGTAGGTAGATTGATAGATAGAGATAGGTAGGTAGGTAGGTAGATAGATAGAGATAGGTAGGTAGGTAGATTGATAGATACAGATAGGTAGGTAGGTAGATAGATAGATACAGATAGGTAGGTAGGTAGATTGATAGAGATAGGTAGGTAGGTAGATAGATAGATAGATAGATAGATAGATAGATAGAGATAGGTAGGTAGGTAGGTAGGTAGGTAGATAGAGATAGGTAGGTAGGTAGATAGATAGATAGATAGAGATATGTAGGTAGGTAGATTGATAGATACAGATAGGTAGGTAGGTAGATAGATAGAGATAGGTAGGTAGGTATATAGATAGATAGAGATATGTAGGTAGGTATATAGATAGATACAGATAGGTAGGTAGGTAGGTAGATAGATAAAGATATGTAGGTAGGTAGATAGATAGATAGAGATAGGTAGGTAGGTAGATTGATAGATAGAGATAGGTAGGTAGGTAGGTAGATAGATAGAGATAGGTAGGTAGGTAGATTGATAGATACAGATAGGTAGGTAGGTAGATAGATAGATACAGATAAGTAGGTAGGTAGATTGATAGATAGAGATAGGTAGGTAGGTAGGTAGATAGATAGAGATAGGTAGGTAGGTAGATTGATAGAGATAGGTAGGTAGGTAGGTAGATAGATAGAGATAGGTAGGTAGGTAGATTGATAGATACAGATAGGTAGGTAGGTAGATAGATAGATAGAGATAGGTAGGTAGGTAGATAGATAGATAGAGATAGGTAGGTAGGTAGATTGATAGATACAGATAGGTAGGTAGGTAGATTGATAGATAGAGATAGGTAGGTAGGTAGATTGATAGATACAGATAGGAAGGTAGGTAGATTGATAGATAGAGATAGGTAGGTAGGTAGATAGATAGATACAGATAGGTAGGTAGGTATATTGATAGATAGAGATAGGTAGGTAGGTAGATAGATAGATAGAGATAGGTAGGTAGGTAGATAGATAGAGATAGGTAGATGGTAGATAGATAGATACAGATATGTAGGTAGGTAGATTGATAGATAGAGATAGGTAGGTAGGTAGATTGATAGATACAGATAGGTAGGTAGGTAGATAGATAGATACAGATAGGTAGGTAGGTAGATTGATAGATAGAGATAGGTAGGTAGGTAGATTGATAGATACAGATAGGTGGGTAGGTAGATAGATAGATTCAGATAGGTAGGCAGGTAGATTGATAGATAGAGATAGGTAGGTAGGTAGATAGATAGATAGAGATAGGTAGGTAGGTAGATAGATAGATAGAGATAGGTAGGTAGATTGATAGAGATAGGTAGGTAGGTAGGTAGATAGGTAGAGATAGGTAGGTAGGTAGATTGATAGATACAGATAGGTAGGTAGCTAGATTGATAGATAGAGATAGGTAGGTAGGTAGATAGATAGATAGAGATAGGTAGGTAGGTAGATTGATAGATACAGATAGGTAGGTAGGTAGATAGATAGATAGAGATAGGTAGGTAGGTAGATTGATAGAGATAGGTAGGTAGGTAGGTAGATAGATAGAGATAGGTAGGTAGGTAGATATATAGATACAGATATGTAGGTAGATAGATAGAGATAGGTAGGTAGGTAGATTGATAGATACAGAAGGTAGGTAGGTAGATTGATAGATAGAGATAGGTAGGTAGGTAGATAGATAGATAGAGATAGGTAGGTAGGTAGATAGATAGATACAGATAGGTAGGTAGGTAGATTGATAGATAGAGATAGGTAGGTAGGTAGATAGATAGAGATAGGTAGGTAGGTAGATCGATAGATAGAGATAGGTAGGTAGGTAGATAGATAGATACAGATAGGTAGGTAGGTAGATACAGATATGTAGGTAGGTAGATAGATAGATAGAGATAGGTAGGTAGGTAGATTGATAGATAGAGATAGGTAGGTAGGTAGGTAGGTAGATAGATAGAGATAGGTAGGTAGGTAGATTGATAGAGATAGGTAGGTAGGTAGATAGATAGATAGAGATAGGTAGGTAGGTAGATAGATAGATACAGATAGGTAGGTAGGTAGATAGATAGATACAGATAGGTAGGTAGCTAGGTAGATAGATAGATAGAGATAGGTAGGTAGGTAGGTAGGTACATAGATACAGATATGTAGGTAGGTAGATAGATAGATAGAGATAGGTAGGTAGGTAGATTGATAGATACAGATAGGTAGGTAGGTAGATAGATAGATACAGATAGGTAGGTAGGTAGATTGATAGATAGAGATAGGTAGGTAGGTAGATTGATAGATACAGATAGGTAGGTAGGTAGATAGATAGATACAGATATGTAGGTAGGTAGATTGATAGATAGAGATAGGTAAGTAGGTAGATTGATAGAGATAGGTAGGTAGGTAGGTAGATAGATAGAGATAGGTAGGTAGGTAGATATATAGATACAGATATGTAGGTAGATAGATAGAGATAGGTAGGTAGGTAGATTGATAGATACAGAAGGTAGGTAGGTAGATTGATAGATAGAGATAGGTAGGTAGGTAGATAGATAGATAGAGATAGGTAGGTAGGTAGATTGATAGATACAGATAGGTAGGTAGGTAGATTGATAGATAGAGATAGGTAGGTAGGTAGATAGATAGAGATAGGTAGGTAGGTAGATCGATAGATAGAGATAGGTAGGTAGGTAGATAGATAGATACAGATAGGTAGGTAGGTAGATACAGATATGTAGGTAGGTAGATAGATAGATAGAGATAGGTAGGTAGGTAGATTGATAGATAGAGATAGGTAGGTAGGTAGGTAGATACATAGAGATAGGTAGGTATGTAGATTGATAGAGATAGGTAGGTAGGTAGATAGATAGATAGAGATAGGTAGGTAGGTAGATAGATAGATACAGATAGGTAGGTAGGTAGATAGATAGATACAGATAGGTAGGTAGGTAGGTAGATAGATAGATAGAGATAGGTAGGTAGGTAGGTAGGTACATAGATACAGATATGTAGGTAGGTAGATAGATAGATAGAGATATGTAGGTAGGTATATAGATAGATACAGATAGGTAGGTAGGTAGGTAGAGAGATACAGATATGTAGGTAGGTAGATAGATAGATAGAGATAGGTAGGTAGGTAGATTGATAGATAGAGATAGGTAGGTAGGTAGGTAGATAGATAGAGATAGGTAGGTAGGTAGATTGATAGATACAGATAGGTAGGTAGGTAGATAGATAGATACAGATAGGTAGGTAGGTAGATTGATAGAGATAGGTAGGTAGGTAGATAGATAGATAGATAGATAGATAGATAGAGATAGGTAGGTAGGTAGGTAGGTAGGTAGATAGAGATAGGTAGGTAGGTAGATAGATAGATAGATAGAGATATGTAGGTAGGTAGATTGATAGATACAGATAGGTAGGTAGGTAGATAGATAGAGATAGGTAGGTAGGTATATAGATAGATAGAGATATGTAGGTAGGTATATAGATAGATACAGATAGGTAGGTAGGTAGGTAGATAGATAAAGATATGTAGGTAGGTAGATAGATAGATAGAGATAGGTAGGTAGGTAGATTGATAGATAGAGATAGGTAGGTAGGTAGGTAGATAGATAGAGATAGGTAGGTAGGTAGATTGATAGATACAGATAGGTAGGTAGGTAGATAGATAGATACAGATAAGTAGGTAGGTAGATTGATAGATAGAGATAGGTAGGTAGGTAGGTAGATAGATAGAGATAGGTAGGTAGGTAGATTGATAGAGATAGGTAGGTAGGTAGATAGATAGAGATAGGTAGGTAGGTAGATTGATAGATACAGATAGGTAGGTAGGTAGATAGACAGATAGAGATAGGTAGGTAGGTAGATAGATAGATAGAGATAGGTAGGTAGATAGATTGATAGATACAGATAGGTAGGTAGGTAGATTGATAGATAGAGATAGGTAGGTAGGTAGATTGATAGATACAGATAGGTGGGTAGGTAGATAGATAGATTCAGATAGGTAGGCAGGTAGGTAGATAGATAGAGATAGGTAGGTAGGTAGGTAGATTGATAGAGATAGGTAGGTAGGTAGGTAGATAGATAGAGATAGGTAGGTAGGTAGATTGATAGATACAGATAGGTAGGTAGGTAGATAGACAGATAGAGATAGGTAGGTAGGTAGATAGATAGATAGAGATAGGTAGGTAGATAGATTGATAGATACAGATAGGTAGGTAGGTAGATAGATAGATACAGATATGTAGGTAGGTAGATTGATAGATAGAGATAGGTAGGTAGGTAGATTGATAGATACAGATAGGTAGGTAGGTAGATAGATAGATACAGATAGGTAGGTAGGTAGATTGATAGATAGAGATAGGTAGGTAGGTAGATTGATAGATACAGATAGGTGGGTAGGTAGATAGATAGATTCAGATAGGTAGGCAGGTAGATTGATAGATAGAGATAGGTAGGTAGGTAGATAGATAGATAGAGATAGGTAGGTAGGTAGATAGATAGATAGAGATAGGTAGGTAGATTGATAGAGATAGGTAGGTAGGTAGGTAGATAGGTAGAGATAGGTAGGTAGGTAGATTGATAGATACAGATAGGTAGGTAGCTAGATTGATAGATAGAGATAGGTAGGTAGGTAGATAGATAGATAGAGATAGGTAGGTAGGTAGATTGATAGATACAGATAGGTAGGTAGGTAGATAGATAGATAGAGATAGGTAGGTAGGTAGATTGATAGAGATAGGTAGGTAGGTAGGTAGATAGATAGAGATAGGTAGGTAGGTAGATATATAGATACAGATATGTAGGTAGATAGATAGAGATAGGTAGGTAGGTAGATTGATAGATACAGAAGGTAGGTAGGTAGATTGATAGATAGAGATAGGTAGGTAGGTAGATAGATAGATAGAGATAGGTAGGTAGGTAGATTGATAGATACAGATAGGTAGGTAGGTAGATTGATAGATAGAGATAGGTAGGTAGGTAGATAGATAGAGATAGGTAGGTAGGTAGATCGATAGATAGAGATAGGTAGGTAGGTAGATAGATAGATACAGATAGGTAGGTAGGTAGATACAGATATGTAGGTAGGTAGATAGATAGATAGAGATAGGTAGGTAGGTAGATTGATAGATAGAGATAGGTAGGTAGGTAGGTAGATACATAGAGATAGGTAGGTATGTAGATTGATAGAGATAGGTAGGTAGATAGATAGATAGATAGAGATAGGTAGGTAGGTAGATAGATAGATACAGATAGGTAGGTAGGTAGATAGATAGATACAGATAGGTAGGTAGGTAGGTAGATAGATAGATAGAGATAGGTAGGTAGGTAGGTAGGTACATAGATACAGATATGTAGGTAGGTAGATAGATAGATAGAGATAGGTAGGTAGGTAGATTGATAGATACAGATAGGTAGGTAGGTAGATAGATAGATACAGATAGGTAGGTAGGTAGATTGATAGATAGAGATAGGTAGGTAGGTAGATTGATAGATACAGATAGGTAGGTAGGTAGATAGATACAGATATGTAGGTAGGTAGATTGATAGATAGAGATAGGTAGGTAGGTAGATTGATAGATACAGATAGGTAAGTAGGTAGATAGATAGATACAGATAGGTAGGTAGGTAGATTGATAGATAGAGATAGGTAGGTAGGTAGATTGATAGATACAGATAGGTAGGTAGGTAGATAGATAGATAGATAGAGATAGGTAGGTAGGTAGATTGATAGATACAGATAGGTAGGTAGGTAGGTAGATAGATAGATAGAGATAGGTAGGTAGGTAGATTGATAGATACAGATAGGTAGTTAGGTAGATAGATAGATAGAGATAGGTAGGTAGGTAGATAGATAGAGACAGATAGGTAGGTAGGTAGATAGATACAGATAGGTAGGTAGGTAGATTGATAGATAGAGATAGGTAGGCAGGTAGGTAGATAGATAGAGATAGGTAGGTAGGTAGATTGATAGATACAGATAGGTAGGTAGGTAGATAGATAGATAGAGATAGGTAGGTAGGTAGATAGATAGATAGAGATAGGTAGGTAGGTAGGTAGATAGATAGAGATAGGTAGGTAGGTAGGTAGATAGAGATAGGTAGGTAGGTAGGTAGATAGATAGAGATAGGTAGGTAGGTAGATTGATAGATAGAGATAGGTAGGTAGGTAGATTGATAGATAGAGATAGGTAGGTAGATAGATAGATAGATAGATAGAGATAGGTAGGTAGGTAGATAGATAGATACAGATAGGTAGGTAGGTAGATTGATAGATACAGATAGGTAGGTAGGTAGATAGATAGATAGATAGAGATACGTAGGTAGGTAGGTTGATAGATACAGATTGTAGGTAGATAGATAAATACAGATAGGTGGGTAGGTAGATAGATAGATACAGATAGGTAGGTAGGTAGATTGATAGATAGAGATAGGTAGGTAGGTAGATAGATAGATAGAGATAGGTAGGTAGGTAGATTGATAGATACAGATAGGTAGGTAGGTAGATAGATAGATAGAGATAGGTAGGTAGGTAGATAGATAGATAGAGATAGGTAGGTAGGTAGATTGATAGAGATAGGTAGGTAGGTAGATAGATAGAGACAGATAGGTAGGTAGGTAGATAGATACAGATAGGTAGGTAGGTAGATTGATAGATAGAGATAGGTAGGCAGGTAGGTAGATAGATAGAGATAGGTAGGTAGGTAGATTGATAGATACAGATAGGTAGGTAGGTAGATAGATAGATAGAGATAGGTAGGTAGGTAGATAGATAGATAGAGATAGGTAGGTAGGTAGATTGATAGATAGAGATAGGTAGGTAGGTAGGTAGATAGATAGAGATAGGTAGGTAGGTAGATTGATAGATAGAGATAGGTAGGTAGGTAGGTAGATAGATAGAGATAGGTAGGTAGGTAGATAGATAGAGATAGGTAGGTAGGTAGGTAGATAGAGATAGGTAGGTAGGTAGATTGATAGATACAGATAGGTAGGTAGGTAGATAGATAGATACAGATATGTAGGTAGGTAGATTGATAGATAGAGATAGGTAGGTAGGTAGATTGATAGATACAGATAGGTAAGTAGGTAGATAGATAGATACAGATAGGTAGGTAGGTAGATTGATAGATAGAGATAGGTAGGTAGGTAGGTAGATAGATAGAGATAGGTAGGTAGGTAGATAGATAGAGATAGGTAGGTAGGTAGGTAGATAGAGATAGGTAGGTAGGTAGATTGATAGATACAGATAGGTAGGTAGGTAGATAGATAGATACAGATATGTAGGTAGGTAGATTGATAGATAGAGATAGGTAGGTAGGTAGATTGATAGATACAGATAGGTAAGTAGGTAGATAGATAGATACAGATAGGTAGGTAGGTAGATTGATAGATAGAGATAGGTAGGTAGGTAGATTGATAGATACAGATAGGTAGGTAGGTAGATAGATAGATAGATAGATAGAGATAGGTAGGTAGGTAGATTGATAGATACAGATAGGTAGGTAGGTAGGTAGATAGATAGATAGAGATAGGTAGGTAGGTAGATTGATAGATACAGATATGTAGGTAGGTAGATAGATAGATAGAGATAGGTAGGTAGGTAGATTGATAGATACAGATAGGTAGGTAGGTAGATAGATAGATACAGATAGGTAGGTAGGTAGATTGATAGATAGAGATAGGTAGGTAGGTAGATTGATAGATACAGATAGGTAGGTAGGTAGATAGATAGATACAGATATGTAGGTAGGTAGATTGATAGATAGAGATAGGTAAGTAGGTAGATTGATAGAGATAGGTAGGTAGGTAGGTAGATAGATAGAGATAGGTAGGTAGGTAGATATATAGATACAGATATGTAGGTAGATAGATAGAGATAGGTAGGTAGGTAGATTGATAGATACAGAAGGTAGGTAGGTAGATTGATAGATAGAGATAGGTAGGTAGGTAGATAGATAGATAGAGATAGGTAGGTAGGTAGATTGATAGATACAGATAGGTAGGTAGGTAGATTGATAGATAGAGATAGGTAGGTAGGTAGATAGATAGAGATAGGTAGGTAGGTAGATCGATAGATAGAGATAGGTAGGTAGGTAGATAGATAGATACAGATAGGTAGGTAGGTAGATACAGATATGTAGGTAGGTAGATAGATAGATAGAGATAGGTAGGTAGGTAGATTGATAGATAGAGATAGGTAGGTAGGTAGGTAGATACATAGAGATAGGTAGGTATGTAGATTGATAGAGATAGGTAGGTAGGTAGATAGATAGATAGAGATAGGTAGGTAGGTAGATAGATAGATACAGATAGGTAGGTAGGTAGATAGATAGATACAGATAGGTAGGTAGGTAGATAGATAGATAGAGATAGGTAGGTAGGTAGGTAGGTACATAGATACAGATATGTAGGTAGGTAGATAGATAGATAGAGATAGGTAGGTAGGTAGATTGATAGATACAGATAGGTAGGTAGGTAGATAGATAGATACAGATAGGTAGGTAGGTAGATTGATAGATAGAGATAGGTAGGTAGGTAGATTGATAGATACAGATAGGTAGGTAGGTAGATAGATAGATACAGATATGTAGGTAGGTAGATTGATAGATAGAGATAGGTAGGTAGGTAGATTGATAGATACAGATAGGTAAGTAGGTAGATAGATAGATACAGATAGGTAGGTAGGTAGATTGATAGATAGAGATAGGTAGGTAGGTAGATTGATAGATACAGATAGGTAGGTAGGTAGATAGATAGATAGATAGAGATAGGTAGGTAGGTAGATTGATAGATACAGATAGGTAGGTAGGTAGGTAGATAGATAGATAGAGATAGGTAGGTAGGTAGATTGATAGATACAGATAGGTAGTTAGGTAGATAGATAGATAGAGATAGGTAGGTAGGTAGATAGATAGATAGAGATAGGTAGGTAGGTAGATAGATAGATAGAGATAGGTAGGTAGGTAGATAGATAGAGACAGATAGGTAGGTAGGTAGATAGATACAGATAGGTAGGTAGGTAGATTGATAGATAGAGATAGGTAGGCAGGTAGGTAGATAGATAGAGATAGGTAGGTAGGTAGATTGATAGATACAGATAGGTAGGTAGGTAGATAGATAGATAGAGATAGGTAGGTAGGTAGATAGATAGATAGAGATAGGTAGGTAGGTAGGTAGATAGATAGAGATAGGTAGGTAGGTAGGTAGATAGAGATAGGTAGGTAGGTAGGTAGATAGATAGAGATAGGTAGGTAGGTAGATTGATAGATAGAGATAGGTAGGTAGGTAGATTGATAGATAGAGATAGGTAGGTAGATAGATAGATAGATAGATAGAGATAGGTAGGTAGGTAGATAGATAGATACAGATAGGTAGGTAGGTAGATTGATAGATACAGATAGGTAGGTAGGTAGATAGATAGATAGATAGAGATACGTAGGTAGGTAGGTTGATAGATACAGATTGTAGGTAGATAGATAAATACAGATAGGTGGGTAGGTAGATAGATAGATACAGATAGGTAGGTAGGTAGGTAGATTGATAGATAGAGATAGGTAGGTAGGTAGATAGATAGATAGAGATAGGTAGGTAGGTAGATTGATAGATACAGATAGGTAGGTAGGTAGATAGATAGATAGAGATAGGTAGGTAGGTAGATAGATAGATAGAGATAGGTAGGTAGGTAGATTGATAGAGATAGGTAGGTAGGTAGATAGATAGAGACAGATAGGTAGGTAGGTAGATAGATACAGATAGGTAGGTAGGTAGATTGATAGATAGAGATAGGTAGGCAGGTAGGTAGATAGATAGAGATAGGTAGGTAGGTAGATTGATAGATACAGATAGGTAGGTAGGTAGATAGATAGATAGAGATAGGTAGGTAGGTAGATAGATAGATAGAGATAGGTAGGTAGGTAGATTGATAGATAGAGATAGGTAGGTAGGTAGGTAGATAGATAGAGATAGGTAGGTAGGTAGATTGATAGATAGAGATAGGTAGGTAGGTAGGTAGATAGATAGAGATAGGTAGGTAGGTAGATAGATAGAGATAGGTAGGTAGGTAGGTAGATAGAGATAGGTAGGTAGGTAGATTGATAGATACAGATAGGTAGGTAGGTAGATTGATAGAGATAGGTAGGTAGGTAGATAGATAGATAGAGATAGGTAGGTAGGTTGATTGATAGATAGAGATAGGTATGTAGGTAGGTAGATAGATAGAGATAGGTAGGTAGGTAGGTAGATACAGATATGTAGGTAGGTAGATAGATAGATAGAGATAGGTAGGTAGGTAGATATATAGATACAGATATGTAGGTAGGTAGATAGATAGATAGATAGATAGATAGAGATAGGTAGGTAGGTATATAGATAGATACAGATAGGTAGGTAGGTAGGTAGATAGATACAGATATGTAGGTAGGTAGATAGATAGATACAGATAGGTAGGTAGGTAGATTGATAGATAGAGATAGGTAGGTAGGTAGATAGATAGATAGAGATAGGTAGGTAGGTAGATTGATAGATACAGATAGGTAGGTAGGTAGATAGATAGATACAGATAGGTAGGTAGGTAGATTGATAGATAGAGATAGGTAGGTAGGTAGGTAGATAGATAGAGATAGGTAGGTAGGTAGATTGATAGATAGAGATAGGTAGGTAGGTAGGTAGATAGATAGAGATAGGTAGGTAGGTAGATAGATAGATAGAGATAGGTAGGTAGGTAGATTGATAGATACAGATAGGTAGGTAGGTAGATAGATAGATAGAGATAGGTAGGTAGGTAGATAGATAGATAGAGATAGGTAGGTAGGTAGATAGATAGATACAGATAGGTAGGTAGGTAGGTAGATAGATACAGATATGTAGGTAGGTAGATAGATAGATAGAGATAGGTAGGTAGGTAGATTGATAGATAGAGATAGGTAGGTAGGTAGGTAGATAGATAGAGATAGGTAGGTAGGTAGATTGATAGATACAGATAGGTAGGTAGGTAGATAGATAGAGATACGTAGGTAGGTAGGTAGATAGATACAGATTGTAGGTAGATAGATAAATACAGATAGGTGGGTAGGTAGGTAGATAGATACAGATAGGTAGGTAGGTAGATTGATAGATAGAGATAGGTAGGTAGGTAGGTAGATAGATAGAGATAGGTAGGTAGGTAGATAGATAGATAGAGATAGGTAGGTAGGTAGATTGATAGATACAGATAGGTAGGTAGGTAGATAGATAGATAGAGATAGGTAGGTAGGTAGGTAGATAGATAGAGATAGGTAGGTAGGTAGATAGATAGATACAGATAGGTAGGTTGGTAGGTAGATAGATACAGATATGTAGGTAGGTAGGTAGATAGATAGAGATAGGTAGTTAGGTAGATTGATAGAGATAGGTAGGTAGGTAGATAGATAGATAGAGATAGGTAGGTAGGTAGATTGATAGAGATAGGTAGGTAGGTAGGTAGATAGATAGAGATAGGTAGGTAGGTAGATAGATAGATAGAGATAGGTAGGTAGGTAGATAGATAGATAGAGATAGGTAGGTAGATAGATAGATACAGATAGGTAGGTAGGTAGGTAGATAGATACAGATATGTAGGTAGGTAGATTGATAGATAGAGATAGGTAGGTAGGTAGGTAGATAGATAGAGATAGGTAGGTAGGTAGATTGATAGATACAGATAGGTAGGTAGGTAGATAGATAGATAGATAGATAGATAGATAGATAGATAGATAGATAGAGATAGGTAGGTAGGTATATAGATAGATACAGATAGGTAGGTAGGTAGGTAGATAGATACAGATATGTAGGTAGGTAGATAGATAGATACAGATAGGTAGGTAGGTAGATTGATAGATAGAGATAGGTAGGTAGGTAGATAGATAGATAGAGATAGGTAGGTAGGTAGATTGATAGATACAGATAGGTAGGTAGGTAGATAGATAGATACAGATAGGTAGGTAGGTAGATTGATAGATAGAGATAGGTAGGTAGGTAGGTAGATAGATAGAGATAGGTAGGTAGGTAGATTGATAGATAGAGATAGGTAGGTAGGTAGGTAGATAGATAGAGATAGGTAGGTAGGTAGATAGATAGATAGAGATAGGTAGGTAGGTAGATTGATAGATACAGATAGGTAGGTAGGTAGATAGATAGATAGAGATAGGTAGGTAGGTAGATAGATAGATAGAGATAGGTAGGTAGGTAGATAGATAGATACAGATAGGTAGGTAGGTAGGTAGATAGATACAGATATGTAGGTAGGTAGATAGATAGATAGAGATAGGTAGGTAGGTAGATTGATAGATAGAGATAGGTAGGTAGGTAGGTAGATAGATAGAGATAGGTAGGTAGGTAGATTGATAGATACAGATAGGTAGGTAGGTAGATAGATAGAGATACGTAGGTAGGTAGGTAGATAGATACAGATTGTAGGTAGATAGATAAATACAGATAGGTGGGTAGGTAGGTAGATAGATACAGATAGGTAGGTAGGTAGATTGATAGATAGAGATAGGTAGGTAGGTAGGTAGATAGATAGAGATAGGTAGGTAGGTAGATAGATAGATAGAGATAGGTAGGTAGGTAGATTGATAGATACAGATAGGTAGGTAGGTAGATAGATAGATAGAGATAGGTAGGTAGGTAGGTAGATAGATAGAGATAGGTAGGTAGGTAGATAGATAGATACAGATAGGTAGGTTGGTAGGTAGATAGATACAGATATGTAGGTAGGTAGATAGATAGATAGAGATAGGTAGGTAGGTAGATAGATAGATAGAGATAGGTAGGTAGGTAGATAGATAGATACAGATAGGTAGGTAGGTAGATTGATAGATACAGATAGGTAGGTAGGTAGATAGATAGAGATACGTAGGTAGGTAGGTAGATAGATACAGATTGTAGGTAGATAGATAAATACAGATAGGTGGGTAGGTAGGTAGATAGATACAGATAGGTAGGTAGGTAGATTGATAGATAGATAGGTAGGTAGGTAGATATATAGATACAGATATGTAGGTAGTTAGATAGAAAGATACAGATAGGTAGGTAGGTAGGTAGATGTATAGATACAGATATGTAGGTAGATAGATAGATAGAGATAGGTAGGTAGGTAGGTAGATAGATACAGATATGTAGGTAGGTAGATAGATAGATAGAGATAGGTAGGTAGGTAGATTGATAGAAAGAGATAGGTAGGTAGGTAGGTAGGTAGATAGAGATAGGTAAGTAGGTAGGTAGATAGATAGAGATAGGTAGGTAGGTAAATTGATAGAGATAGGTAGGTAGTTAGATAGATAAATAGAGATAGGTAGGTAGGTAGATTGATAGGGATAGGTAGGTAGGTAGGTAGATAGATAGAGATAGGTAGGTAGGTAGATAGATAGAGATAGGTAGGTAGGTAGATTGATAGATACAGATAGGTAGGTAGATAGATAGATAGAGATAGGTAGGTAGGTAGATAGATAGATAGAGATAGGTAGGTAGGTAGATAGATAGATACAGATAGGTAGGTAGGTAGGTAGATAGATACAGATATGTAGGTAGGTAGATAGATAGATAGAGATAGGTAGGTAGGTAGATTGATAGATAGAGATAGGTAGGTAGGTAGGTAGATAGATGGAGATAGGTAGGTAGGTAGATTGATAGATACAGATAGGTAGGTAGGTAGATAGATAGATACAGATAGGTAGGTAGGTAGATTGATAGATAGAGATAGGTAGGTAGGTAGGTAGATAGATAGAGATAGGTAGGTAGGTAGATTGATAGATAGAGATAGGTAGGTAGGTAGATTGATAGATACAGATAGGTAGGTAGGTAGGTAGATAGATATAGATATGTAGGTAGGTAGATAGATAGAGATAGGTAGGTAGGTAGATTGATAGATAGAGATAGGTAGGTAGGTAGATAGATAGAGATAGGTAGGTAGGTAGATTGATAGATACAGATAGGTAGGTAGGTAGATAGATAGATACAGATAGGTAGGTAGGTAGATTGATAGATAGAGATAGGTAGGCAGGTAGGTAGATAGATAGAGATAGGTAGGTAGGTAGATTGATAGAGATAGGTAGGTAGGTAGGTAGATAGATACAGATATGTAGGTAGGTAGATAGATAGATAGAGATAGGTAGGTAGGTAGATTGATAGATAGAGATAGGTAGGTAGGTAGATAGATAGAGATAGGTAGGTAGGTAGATTGATAGATACAGATAGGTAGGTAGGTAGATAGATAGATACAGATAGGTAGGTAGGTAGATTGATAGATAGAGATAGGTAGGCAGGTAGGTAGATAGATAGAGATAGGTAGGTAGGTAGATTGATAGAGATAGGTAGGTAGGTAGGTAGATAGATAGAGATAGGTAGGTAGGTAGATTGATAGATACAGATAGGTAGGTAGGTAGATAGATAGATAGATAGAGATAGGTAGGTAGGTAGATAGATAGATAGAGATAGGTAGGTAGGTAGATAGATAGATACAGATAGGTAGGTAGGTAGGTAGATAGATACAGATATGTAGGTAGGTAGATAGATAGATAGAGATAGGTAGGTAGGTAGATTGATAGATAGAGATAGGTAGGTAGGTAGGTAGATAGATAGAGATAGGTAGGTAGGTAGATTGATAGATACAGATAGGTAGGTAGGTAGATAGATAGAGATACGTAGGTAGGTAGGTAGATAGATACAGATTGTAGGTAGATAGATAAATACAGATAGGTGGGTAGGTAGGTAGATAGATACAGATAGGTAGGTAGGTAGATTGATAGATAGAGATAGGTAGGTAGGTAGGTAGATAGATAGAGATAGGTAGGTAGGTAGATAGATAGATAGAGATAGGTAGGTAGGTAGATTGATAGATACAGATAGGTAGGTAGGTAGATAGATAGATAGAGAAAGGTAGGTAGGTAGATAGATAGATAGAGATAGGTAGGTAGGTAGATAGATAGATACAGATAGGTAGGTAGGTAGGTAGATAGATACAGATATGTAGGTAGGTAGATAGATAGATAGAGATAGGTAGGTAGGTAGGTAGATAGATAGATAGAGATAGGTAGGTAGGTAGATAGATAGATACAGATAGGTAGGTAGGTAGATTGATAGATACAGATAGGTAGGTAGGTAGATAGATAGAGATACGTAGGTAGGTAGGTAGATAGATACAGATAGGTAGGTAGGTAGATTGATAGATAGAGATAGGTAGGTAGGTAGGTAGATAGATAGAGATAGGTAGGTAGGTAGATTGATAGATACAGATAGGTAGGTAGGTAGATAGATAGATACAGATAGGTAGGTAGGTAGATTGATAGATAGAGATAGGTAGGTAGGTAGATAGATAGATAGAGATAGGTAGGTAGGTAGATTGATAGATACAGATAGGTAGGTAGGTAGATAGATAGATACAGATAGGTAGGTAGGTAGATAGATAGATAGAGATAGGTAGGTAGGTAGATAGATAGATAGAGATAGGTAGGTAGGTAGATAGATAAATACAGATAGGTGGGTAGGTAGGTAGATAGATACAGATAGGTAGGTAGATTGATAGATAGATAGGTAGGTAGGTAGATATATAGATACAGATATGTAGGTAGTTAGATAGAAAGATACAGATAGGTAGGTAGGTAGGTAGATGTATAGATACAGATATGTAGGTAGGTAGATAGATAGATAGAGATAGGTAGGTAGGTAGATAGATAGATACAGATAGGTAGGTAGATAGATAGATAGAGATAGGTAGGTAGGTAGGTAGATAGATACAGATATGTAGGTAGGTAGATAGATAGATAGAGATAGGTAGGTAGGTAGATTGATAGATAGAGATAGGTAGGTAGGTAGGTAGATAGATAGATAGAGATAGGTAAGTAGGTAGGTAGATAGATAGAGATAGGTAGGTAGGTAAATTGATAGAGATAGGTAGGTAGTTAGATAGATAAATAGAGATAGGTAGGTAGGTAGATTGATAGGGATAGGTAGGTAGGTAGATAGATAGAGATAGGTAGGTAGGTATATAGATAGATAGAGATAGGTAGGTAGGTAGATTGATAGATACAGATAGGTAGGTAGATAGATAGATAGAGATAGGTAGGTAGGTAGATAGATAGATAGAGATAGGTAGGTAGGTAGATAGATAGATACAGATAGGTAGGTAGGTAGGTAGATAGATACAGATATGTAGGTAGGTAGATAGATAGATAGAGATAGGTAGGTAGGTAGATTGATAGATAGAGATAGGTAGGTAGGTAGGTAGATAGATGGAGATAGGTAGGTAGGTAGATTGATAGATACAGATAGGTAGGTAGGTAGATAGATAGATACAGATAGGTAGGTAGGTAGATTGATAGATAGAGATAGGTAGGTAGGTAGGTAGGTAGATAGATAGAGATAGGTAAGTAGGTAGGTAGATAGATAGAGATAGGTAGTTAGGTAGATTGATAGAGATAGGTAGGTAGGTAGATAGATAGATAGAGATAGGTAGGTAGGTAGATTGATAGAGATAGGTAGGTAGGTAGGTAGATAGATAGAGATAGGTAGGTAGGTAGATAGATAGATAGAGATAGGTAGGTAGGTAGATAGATAGATAGAGATAGGTAGGTAGGTAGATAGATAGATACAGATAGGTAGGTAGGTAGGTAGATAGATACAGATATGTAGGTAGGTAGATTGATAGATAGAGATAGGTAGGTAGGTAGATAGATAGAGATAGGTAGGTAGGTAGATTGATAGATACAGATAGGTAGGTAGGTAGGTAGATAGATAGATAGATAGAGATAGGTAGGTAGGTATATAGATAGATACAGATAGGTAGGTAGGTAGGTAGATAGATACAGATATGTAGGTAGGTAGATAGATAGATACAGATAGGTAGGTAGGTAGATTGATAGATAGAGATAGGTAGGTAGGTAGATAGATAGATAGAGATAGGTAGGTAGGTAGATTGATAGATACAGATAGGTAGGTAGGTAGATAGATAGATACAGATAGGTAGGTAGGTAGATTGATAGATAGAGATAGGTAGGTAGGTAGGTAGATAGATAGAAATAGGTAGGTAGGTAGATTGATAGATAGAGATAGGTAGGTAGTTAGGTAGATAGATAGAGATAGGTAGGTAGGTAGATAGATAGATAGATAGAGATAGGTAGGTAGGTAGATTGATAGATACAGATAGGTAGGTAGGTAGATAGATAGATAGATAGAGATAGGTAGGTAGGTAGATAGATAGATAGAGATAGGTAGGTAGGTAGATAGATAGATACAGATAGGTAGGTAGGTAGGTAGATAGATACAGATATGTAGGTAGGTAGATAGATAGATAGAGATAGGTAGGTAGGTAGATTGATAGATAGAGATAGGTAGGTAGGTAGGTAGATAGATAGAGATAGGTAGGTAGGTAGATTGATAGATACAGATAGGTAGGTAGGTAGATAGATAGAGATACGTAGGTAGGTAGGTAGATAGATACAGATTGTAGGTAGATAGATAAATACAGATAGGTGGGTAGGTAGGTAGATAGATACAGATAGGTAGGTAGGTAGATTGATAGATAGAGATAGGTAGGTAGGTAGGTAGATAGATAGAGATAGGTAGGTAGGTAGATAGATAGATAGAGATAGGTAGGTAGGTAGATTGATAGATACAGATAGGTAGGTAGGTAGATAGATAGATAGAGATAGGTAGGTAGGTAGGTAGATAGATAGAGATAGGTAGGTAGGTAGATAGATAGATACAGATAGGTAGGTTGGTAGGTAGATAGATACAGATATGTAGGTAGGTAGATAGATAGATAGAGATAGGTAGGTAGGTAGATAGATAGATAGAGATAGGTAGGTAGGTAGATAGATAGATACAGATAGGTAGGTAGGTAGATTGATAGATACAGATAGGTAGGTAGGTAGGTAGATAGAGATACGTAGGTAGGTAGGTAGATAGATACAGATTGTAGGTAGATAGATAAATACAGATAGGTGGGTAGGTAGGTAGATAGATACAGATAGGTAGGTAGGTAGATTGATAGATAGATAGGTAGGTAGGTAGATATATAGATACAGATATGTAGGTAGTTAGATAGAAAGATACAGATAGGTAGGTAGGTAGGTAGATGTATAGATACAGATATGTAGGTAGATAGATAGATAGAGATAGGTAGGTAGGTAGGTAGATAGATACAGATATGTAGGTAGGTAGATAGATAGATAGAGATAGGTAGGTAGGTAGATTGATAGAAAGAGATAGGTAGGTAGGTAGGTAGATAGATACAGATAGGTAAGTAGGTAGGTAGATAGATAGAGATAGGTAGGTAGGTAAATTGATAGAGATAGGTAGGTAGTTAGATAGATAAATAGAGATAGGTAGGTAGGTAGATTGATAGGGATAGGTAGGTAGGTAGGTAGATAGATAGAGATAGGTAGGTAGGTAGATAGATAGAGATAGGTAGGTAGGTAGATTGATAGATACAGATAGGTAGGTAGATAGATAGATAGAGATAGGTAGGTAGGTAGATAGATAGATAGAGATAGGTAGGTAGGTAGATAGATAGATACAGATAGGTAGGTAGGTAGGTAGATAGATACAGATATGTAGGTAGGTAGATAGATAGATAGAGATAGGTAGGTAGGTAGATTGATAGATAGAGATAGGTAGGTAGGTAGGTAGATAGATGGAGATAGGTAGGTAGGTAGATTGATAGATACAGATAGGTAGGTAGGTAGATAGATAGATACAGATAGGTAGGTAGGTAGATTGATAGATAGAGATAGGTAGGTAGGTAGGTAGGTAGATAGATAGAGATAGGTAAGTAGGTAGGTAGATAGATAGAGATAGGTAGTTAGGTAGATTGATAGAGATAGGTAGGTAGGTAGATAGATAGATAGAGATAGGTAGGTAGGTAGATTGATAGAGATAGGTAGGTAGGTAGGTAGATAGATAGAGATAGGTAGGTAGGTAGATAGATAGATAGAGATAGGTAGGTAGGTAGATAGATAGATAGAGATAGGTAGGTAGGTAGATAGATAGATACAGATAGGTAGGTAGGTAGGTAGATAGATACAGATATGTAGGTAGGTAGATTGATAGATAGAGATAGGTAGGTAGGTAGGTAGATAGATAGAGATAGGTAGGTAGGTAGATTGATAGATACAGATAGGTAGGTAGGTAGATAGATAGATAGATAGATAGAGATAGGTAGGTAGGTATATAGATAGATACAGATAGGTAGGTAGGTAGGTAGATAGATACAGATATGTAGGTAGGTAGATAGATAGATACAGATAGGTAGGTAGGTAGATTGATAGATAGAGATAGGTAGGTAGGTAGATAGATAGATAGAGATAGGTAGGTAGGTAGATTGATAGATACAGATAGGTAGGTAGGTAGATAGATAGATACAGATAGGTAGGTAGGTAGATTGATAGATAGAGATAGGTAGGTAGGTAGGTAGATAGATAGAGATAGGTAGGTAGGTAGATTGATAGATAGAGATAGGTAGGTAGGTAGGTAGATAGATAGAGATAGGTAGGTAGGTAGATAGATAGATAGAGATAGGTAGGTAGGTAGATTGATAGATACAGATAGGTAGGTAGGTAGATAGATAGATAGAGATAGGTAGGTAGGTAGATAGATAGATAGAGATAGGTAGGTAGGTAGATAGATAGATACAGATAGGTAGGTAGGTAGGTAGATAGATACAGATATGTAGGTAGGTAGATAGATAGATAGAGATAGGTAGGTAGGTAGATTGATAGATAGAGATAGGTAGGTAGGTAGGTAGATAGATAGAGATAGGTAGGTAGATTGATAGATACAGATAGGTAGGTAGGTAGATAGATAGAGATACGTAGGTACGTAGGTAGATAGATACAGATTGTAGGTAGATAGATAAATACAGATAGGTGGGTAGGTAGGTAGATAGATACAGATAGGTAGGTAGGTAGATTGATAGATAGAGATAGGTAGGTAGGTAGGTAGATAGATAGAGATAGGTAGGTAGGTAGATAGATAGATAGAGATAGGTAGGTAGGTAGATTGATAGATACAGATAGGTAGGTAGGTAGATAGATAGATAGAGATAGGTAGGTAGGTAGGTAGATAGATAGAGATAGGTAGGTAGGTAGATAGATAGATACAGATAGGTAGGTTGGTAGGTAGATAGATACAGATATGTAGGTAGGTAGATAGATAGATAGAGATAGGTAGGTAGGTAGATAGATAGATAGAGATAGGTAGGTAGGTAGATAGATAGATACAGATAGGTAGGTAGGTAGATTGATAGATACAGATAGGTAGGTAGGTAGATAGATAGAGATACGTAGGTAGGTAGGTAGATAGATACAGATTGTAGGTAGATAGATAAATACAGATAGGTGGGTAGGTAGGTAGATAGATACAGATAGGTAGGTAGGTAGATTGATAGATAGATAGGTAGGTAGGTAGATATATAGATACAGATATGTAGGTAGTTAGATAGAAAGATACAGATAGGTAGGTAGGTAGGTAGATGTATAGATACAGATATGTAGGTAGATAGATAGATAGAGATAGGTAGGTAGGTAGGTAGATAGATACAGATATGTAGGTAGGTAGATAGATAGATAGAGATAGGTAGGTAGGTAGATTGATAGAAAGAGATAGGTAGGTAGGTAGGTAGATAGATAGAGATAGGTAAGTAGGTAGGTAGATAGATAGAGATAGGTAGGTAGGTAAATTGATAGAGATAGGTAGGTAGTTAGATAGATAAATAGAGATAGGTAGGTAGGTAGATTGATAGGGATAGGTAGGTAGGTAGGTAGATAGATAGAGATAGGTAGGTAGGTAGATAGATAGAGATAGGTAGGTAGGTAGATTGATAGATACAGATAGGTAGGTAGATAGATAGATAGAGATAGGTAGGTAGGTAGATAGATAGATAGAGATAGGTAGGTAGGTAGATAGATAGATACAGATAGGTAGGTAGGTAGGTAGATAGATACAGATATGTAGGTAGGTAGATAGATAGATAGAGATAGGTAGGTAGGTAGATTGATAGATAGAGATAGGTAGGTAGGTAGGTAGATAGATGGAGATAGGTAGGTAGGTAGATTGATAGATACAGATAGGTAGGTAGGTAGATAGATAGATACAGATAGGTAGGTAGGTAGATTGATAGATAGAGATAGGTAGGTAGGTAGGTAGATAGATAGAGATAGGTAGGTAGGTAGATTGATAGATAGAGATAGGTAGGTAGGTAGATTGATAGATACAGATAGGTAGGTAGGTAGGTAGGTAGATAGATACAGATATGTAGGTAGGTAGATAGATAGATAGAGATAGGTAGGTAGGTAGATTGATAGATAGAGATAGGTAGGTAGGTAGATAGATAGAGATAGGTAGGTAGGTAGATTGATAGATACAGATAGGTAGGTAGGTAGATAGATAGATACAGATAGGTAGGTAGGTAGATTGATAGATAGAGATAGGTAGGCAGGTAGGTAGATAGATAGAGATAGGTAGGTAGGTAGATTGATAGATAGAGATAGGTAGGTAGGTAGATTGATAGATACAGATAGGTAGGTAGGTAGATAGATAGATAGAGATAGGTAGGTAGGTAGGTAGATAGATAGAGATAGGTAGGTAGGTAGATAGATAGATACAGATAGGTAGGTTGGTAGGTAGATAGATACAGATATGTAGGTAGGTAGATAGATAGATAGAGATAGGTAGGTAGGTAGATAGATAGATAGAGATAGGTAGGTAGGTAGATAGATAGATACAGATAGGTAGGTAGGTAGATTGATAGATACAGATAGGTAGGTAGGTAGATAGATAGAGATACGTAGGTAGGTAGGTAGATAGATACAGATTGTAGGTAGATAGATAAATACAGATAGGTGGGTAGGTAGGTAGATAGATACAGATAGGTAGGTAGGTAGATTGATAGATAGATAGGTAGGTAGGTAGATATATAGATACAGATATGTAGGTAGTTAGATAGAAAGATACAGATAGGTAGGTAGGTAGGTAGATGTATAGATACAGATATGTAGGTAGATAGATAGATAGAGATAGGTAGGTAGGTAGGTAGATAGATACAGATATGTAGGTAGGTAGATAGATAGATAGAGATAGGTAGGTAGGTAGATTGATAGAAAGAGATAGGTAGGTAGGTAGGTAGATAGATAGAGATAGGTAAGTAGGTAGGTAGATAGATAGAGATAGGTAGGTAGGTAAATTGATAGAGATAGGTAGGTAGTTAGATAGATAAATAGAGATAGGTAGGTAGGTAGATTGATAGGGATAGGTAGGTAGGTAGGTAGATAGATAGAGATAGGTAGGTAGGTAGATAGATAGAGATAGGTAGGTAGGTAGATTGATAGATACAGATAGGTAGGTAGATAGATAGATAGAGATAGGTAGGTAGGTAGATAGATAGATAGAGATAGGTAGGTAGGTAGATAGATAGATACAGATAGGTAGGTAGGTAGGTAGATAGATACAGATATGTAGGTAGGTAGATAGATAGATAGAGATAGGTAGGTAGGTAGATTGATAGATAGAGATAGGTAGGTAGGTAGGTAGATAGATGGAGATAGGTAGGTAGGTAGATTGATAGATACAGATAGGTAGGTAGGTAGATAGATAGATACAGATAGGTAGGTAGGTAGATTGATAGATAGAGATAGGTAGGTAGGTAGGTAGATAGATAGAGATAGGTAGGTAGGTAGATTGATAGATAGAGATAGGTAGGTAGGTAGATTGATAGATACAGATAGGTAGGTAGGTAGGTAGATAGATACAGATATGTAGGTAGGTAGATAGATAGATAGAGATAGGTAGGTAGGTAGATTGATAGATAGAGATAGGTAGGTAGGTAGATAGATAGAGATAGGTAGGTAGGTAGATTGATAGATACAGATAGGTAGGTAGGTAGATAGATAGATACAGATAGGTAGGTAGGTAGATTGATAGATAGAGATAGGTAGGCAGGTAGGTAGATAGATAGAGATAGGTAGGTAGGTAGATTGATAGAGATAGGTAGGTAGGTAGGTAGATAGATAGAGATAGGTAGGTAGGTAGATTGATAGATACAGATAGGTAGGTCGGTAGATAGATAGATAGAGATAGGTAGGTAGGTAGATAGATAGATAGAGATAGGTAGGTAGGTAGATAGATAGATACAGATAGGTAGGTAGGTAGGTAGATAGATACAGATATGTAGGTAGGTAGATAGATAGATAGAGATAGGTAGGTAGGTAGATTGATAGATAGAGATAGGTAGGTAGGTAGGTAGATAGATAGAGATAGGTAGGTAGGTAGATTGATAGATACAGATAGGTAGGTAGGTAGATAGATAGAGATACGTAGGTAGGTAGGTAGATAGATACAGATTGTAGGTAGATAGATAAATACAGATAGGTGGGTAGGTAGGTAGATAGATACAGATAGGTAGGTAGGTAGATTGATAGATAGAGATAGGTAGGTAGGTAGGTAGATAGATAGAGATAGGTAGGTAGGTAGATAGATAGATAGAGATAGGTAGGTAGGTAGATTGATAGATACAGATAGGTAGGTAGGTAGATAGATAGATAGAGAAAGGTAGGTAGGTAGATAGATAGATAGATAGAGATAGGTAGGTAGGTAGATAGATAGATACAGATAGGTAGGTAGGTAGGTAGATAGATACAGATATGTAGGTAGGTAGATAGATAGATAGAGATAGGTAGGTAGGTAGATAGATAGATAGAGATAGGTAGGTAGGTAGATAGATAGATACAGATAGGTAGGTAGGTAGATTGATAGATACAGATAGGTAGGTAGGTAGATAGATAGAGATACGTAGGTAGGTAGGTAGATAGATACAGATTGTAGGTAGATAGATAAATACAGATAGGTGGGTAGGTAGGTAGATAGATACAGATAGGTAGGTAGATTGATAGATAGATAGGTAGGTAGGTAGATATATAGATACAGATATGTAGGTAGTTAGATAGATAGATACAGATAGGTAGGTAGGTAGGTAGATGTATAGATACAGATATGTAGGTAGGTAGATAGATAGATAGAGATAGGTAGGTAGGTAGATAGATAGATACAGATAGGTAGGTAGATAGATAGATAGAGATAGGTAGGTAGGTAGGTAGATAGATACAGATATGTAGGTAGGTAGATAGATAGATAGAGATAGGTAGGTAGGTAGATTGATAGATAGAGATAGGTAGGTAGGTAGGTAGATAGATAGATAGAGATAGGTAAGTAGGTAGGTAGATAGATAGAGATAGGTAGGTAGGTAAATTGATAGAGATAGGTAGGTAGTTAGATAGATAAATAGAGATAGGTAGGTAGGTAGATTGATAGGGATAGGTAGGTAGGTAGATAGATAGAGATAGGTAGGTAGGTATATAGATAGATAGAGATAGGTAGGTAGGTAGATTGATAGATACAGATAGGTAGGTAGATAGATAGATAGAGATAGGTAGGTAGGTAGATAGATTGATAGAGATAGGTAGGTAGGTAGATAGATAGATAGATAGATAGATAGATAGATAGATAGATAGATAGATAGATAGATAGATAGATAGATAGATAGAGATAGGTAGGTAGGTAGGTAGGTAGGTAGATAGAGATAGGTAGGTAGGTAGATAGATAGATAGATAGAGATATGTAGGTAGGTAGATTGATAGATACAGATAGGTAGGTAGGTAGATAGATAGAGATAGGTAGGTAGGTATATAGATAGATAGAGATATGTAGGTAGGTATATAGATAGATACAGATAGGTAGGTAGGTAGGTAGATAGATAAAGATATGTAGGTAGGTAGATAGATAGATAGAGATAGGTAGGTAGGTAGATTGATAGATAGAGATAGGTAGGTAGGTAGGTAGATAGATAGAGATAGGTAGGTAGGTAGATTGATAGATACAGATAGGTAGGTAGGTAGATAGATAGATACAGATAAGTAGGTAGGTAGATTGATAGATAGAGATAGGTAGGTAGGTAGGTAGATAGATAGAGATAGGTAGGTAGGTAGATTGATAGAGATAGGTTGGTAGGTATGTAGATAGATAGAGATAGGTAGGTAGGTAGATTGATAGATACAGATAGGTAGGTAGGTAGATAGATAGATAGAGATAGGTAGGTAGGTAGATAGATAGATAGAGATAGGTAGGTAGATAGATTGATAGATACAGATAGGTAGGTAGGTAGATTGATAGATAGAGATAGGTAGGTAGGTAGATTGATAGATACAGATAGGAAGGTAGGTAGATTGATAGATAGAGATAGGTATGTAGGTAGGTAGATAGATAGAGATAGGTAGGTAGGTAGGTAGATAGATAGAGATAGGTAGGTAGGTAGGTAGGTAGATAGATACAGATAGGTAGGTAGGTAGATTGATAGATAGAGATAGGTAGGTAGGTAGATTGATAGATAGAGATAAGTAGGTAGGTAGATAGATAGATAGAGATAGGTAGGTATTTAGATAGATAGATACAGATAGGTAGGTAGGTAGATTGATAGATACAGATAGGTAGGTAGGTAGATAGATAGATAGAGATAGGTAGGTAGGTAGATAGATAGATACAGATAGGTAGGTAGGTAGATAGATAGATAGAGATAGGTAGGTAGGTAGGTAGGTAGATAGATACAGATATGTAGGTAGGTAGGTAGATAGATAGAGATAGGTAGGTAGGTAGATTGATAGAGATAGGTAGGTAGATAGATAGATAGATAGAGATAGGTAGGTAGGTAGATTGATAGATACAGATAGGTAGGTAGGTAGATAGATAGATACAGATAGGTAGGTAGGTAGATAGATAGATAGAGATAGGTAGGTAGGTAGGTAGATAGATAGAGATAGGTAGGTAGGTAGATAGATAGATAGAGATAGGTAGGTAGGTAGATTGATAGATACAGATAGGTAGGTAGGTAGATAGATAGATAGAGATAGGTAGGTAGGTAGATAGATAGATAGAGATAGGTAGGTAGGTAGATAGATAGATACAGATAGGTAGGTAGGTAGGTAGATAGATACAGATATGTAGGTAGGTAGATAGATAGATAGAGATAGGTAGGTAGGTAGATTGATAGATAGAGATAGGTAGGTAGGTAGGTAGATAGATAGAGATAGGTAGGTAGGTAGATTGATAGATACAGATAGGTAGGTAGGTAGATAGATAGAGATACGTACGTAGGTAGGTAGATAGATACAGATTGTAGGTAGATAGATAAATAGAGATAGGTAGGTAGGTAGATTGATAGGGATAGGTAGGTAGGTAGGTAGATAGATAGATAGAGATAGGTAGGTAGGTAGGTAGATAGATACAGATATGTAGGTAGGTAGATAGATAGATACAGATAGGTAGGTAGGTAGATTGATAGATAGAGATAGGTAGGTAGGTAGATAGATAGATAGAGATAGGTAGGTAGGTAGATTGATAGATAGAGATAGGTAGGTAGGTAGGTAGATAGATAGAGATAGGTAGGTAGGTAGATTGATAGATACAGATAGGTAGGTAGGTAGATAGATAGAGATACGTACGTAGGTAGGTAGATAGATACAGATTGTAGGTAGATAGATAAATAGAGATAGGTAGGTAGGTAGATTGATAGGGATAGGTAGGTAGGTAGGTAGATAGATAGATAGAGATAGGTAGGTAGGTAGGTAGATAGATAGAGATAGGTAGGTAGGTAGATTGATAGAGATAGGTAGGTAGATAGATAGATAGAGATAGGTAGGTAGGTAGATTGATAGATAGAGATAGGTAGGTAGGTAGGTAGATAGATAGAGATAGGTAGGTAGGTAGATAGATAGATAGAGATAGGTAGGTAGGTAGATTGATAGATACAGATAGGTAGGTAGGTAGATAGATAGATAGAGATAGGTAGGTAGGTAGATAGATAGATAGATAGATAGATAGAGATAGGTAGGTAGGTATATAGATAGATACAGATAGGAAGGTAGGTAGGTAGATAGATACAGATATGTAGGTAGGTAGATAGATAGATACAGATAGGTAGGTAGGTAGATTGATAGATAGAGATAGGTAGGTAGGTAGATAGATAGATAGAGATAGGTAGGTAGGTAGATTGATAGATACAGATAGGTAGGTAGGTAGATAGATAGATACAGATAGGTAGGTAGGTAGATTGATAGATAGAGATAGGTAGGTAGGTAGGTAGATAGATAGAGATAGGTAGGTAGGTAGATTGATAGATAGAGATAGGTAGGTAGGTAGATAGATAGAGATAGGTAGGTAGGTAGATAGATAGATAGAGATAGGTAGGTAGGTAGATTGATAGATACAGATAGGTAGGTAGGTAGATAGATAGATAGAGATAGGTAGGTAGGTAGATAGATAGATAGAGATAGGTAGGTAGGTAGATAGATAGATACAGATAGGTAGGTAGGTAGGTAGATAGATACAGATTGTAGGTAGATAGATAAATACAGATAGGTGGGTAGGTAGGTAGATAGATACAGATAGGTAGGTAGGTAGATTGATAGATAGAGATAGGTAGGTAGGTAGGTAGATAGATAGAGATAGGTAGGTAGGTAGATAGATAGATAGAGATAGGTAGGTAGGTAGATTGATAGATACAGATAGGTAGGTAGGTAGATAGATAGATAGAGAAAGGTAGGTAGGTAGATAGATAGATAGAGATAGGTAGGTAGGTAGATAGATAGATACAGATAGGTAGGTAGGTAGGTAGATAGATACAGATATGTAGGTAGGTAGATAGATAGATAGAGATAGGTAGGTAGGTAGATAGATAGATAGAGATAGGTAGGTAGGTAGATAGATAGATACAGATAGGTAGGTAGGTAGATTGATAGATACAGATAGGTAGGTAGGTAGATAGATAGAGATACGTAGGTAGGTAGGTAGATAGATACAGATTGTAGGTAGATAGATAAATACAGATAGGTGGGTAGGTAGGTAGATAGATACAGATAGGTAGGTAGATTGATAGATAGATAGGTAGGTAGGTAGATATATAGATACAGATATGTAGGTAGTTAGATAGAAAGATACAGATAGGTAGGTAGGTAGGTAGATGTATAGATACAGATATGTAGGTAGGTAGATAGATAGATAGAGATAGGTAGGTAGGTAGATAGATAGATACAGATAGGTAGGTAGATAGATAGATAGAGATAGGTAGGTAGGTAGGTAGATAGATACAGATATGTAGGTAGGTAGATAGATAGATAGAGATAGGTAGGTAGGTAGATTGATAGATAGAGATAGGTAGGTAGGTAGGTAGATAGATAGATAGAGATAGGTAAGTAGGTAGGTAGATAGATAGAGATAGGTAGGTAGGTAAATTGATAGAGATAGGTAGGTAGTTAGATAGATAAATAGAGATAGGTAGGTAGGTAGATTGATAGGGATAGGTAGGTAGGTAGATAGATAGAGATAGGTAGGTAGGTATATAGATAGATAGAGATAGGTAGGTAGGTAGATTGATAGATACAGATAGGTAGGTAGATAGATAGATAGAGATAGGTAGGTAGGTAGATAGATAGATAGAGATAGGTAGGTAGGTAGATAGATAGATACAGATAGGTAGGTAGGTAGGTAGATAGATACAGATAGGTAGGTAGGTAGATTGATAGATAGAGATAGGTAGGTAGGTAGATAGATAGATAGAGATAGGTAGGTAGGTAGATAGATAGATACAGATAGGTAGGTAGGTAGATAGATAGAGATAGGTAAGTAGGTAGGTAGATAGATAGAGATAGGTAGTTAGGTAGATTGATAGAGATAGGTAGGTAGGTAGATAGATAGATAGAGATAGGTAGGTAGGTAGATTGATAGAGATAGGTAGGTAGGTAGGTAGATAGATAGAGATAGGTAGGTAGGTAGATAGATAGATAGAGATAGGTAGGTAGGTAGATAGATAGATAGAGATAGGTAGGTAGGTCGATAGATAGATACAGATAGGTAGGTAGGTAGGTAGATAGATACAGATATGTAGGTAGGTAGATTGATAGATAGAGATAGGTAGGTAGGTAGGTAGATAGATAGAGATAGGTAGGTAGGTAGATTGATAGATACAGATAGGTAGGTAGGTAGATAGATAGATAGATAGATAGATAGATAGATAGATAGAGATAGGTAGGTAGGTATATAGATAGATACAGATAGGTAGGTAGGTAGGTAGATAGATACAGATATGTAGGTAGGTAGATAGATAGATACAGATAGGTAGGTAGGTAGATTGATAGATAGAGATAGGTAGGTAGGTAGATAGATAGATAGAGATAGGTAGGTAGGTAGATTGATAGATACAGATAGGTAGGTAGGTAGATAGATAGATACAGATAGGTAGGTAGGTAGATTGATAGATAGAGATAGGTAGGTAGGTAGGTAGATAGATAGAGATAGGTAGGTAGGTAGATTGATAGATAGAGATAGGTAGGTAGGTAGGTAGATAGATGGAGATAGGTAGGTAGGTAGATAGATAGATAGAGATAGGTAGGTAGGTAGATTGATAGATACAGATAGGTAGGTAGGTAGATAGATAGATAGAGATAGGTAGGTAGGTAGATAGATAGATAGAGATAGGTAGGTAGGTAGATAGATAGATACAGATAGGTAGGTAGGTAGGTAGATAGATACAGATATGTAGGTAGGTAGATAGATAGATAGAGATAGGTAGGTAGGTAGATTGATAGATAGAGATAGGTAGGTAGGTAGGTAGATAGATAGAGATAGGTAGGTAGGTAGATTGATAGATACAGATAGGTAGGTAGGTAGATAGATAGAGATACGTAGGTAGGTAGGTAGATAGATACAGATTGTAGGTAGATAGATAAATACAGATAGGTGGGTAGGTAGGTAGATAGATACAGATAGGTAGGTAGGTAGATTGATAGATAGAGATAGGTAGGTAGGTAGGTAGATAGATAGAGATAGGTAGGTAGGTAGGTAGATAGATAGATAGAGATAGGTAGGTAGGTAGATTGATAGATACAGATAGGTAGGTAGGTAGATAGATAGATAGAGATAGGTAGGTAGGTAGGTAGATAGATAGAGATAGGTACGTAGGTAGATAGATAGATACAGATAGGTAGGTTGGTAGGTAGATAGATACAGATATGTAGGTAGGTAGATAGATAGATAGAGATAGGTAGGTAGGTAGATAGATAGATAGAGATAGGTAGGTAGGTAGATAGATAGATACAGATAGGTAGGTAGGTAGATTGATAGATACAGATAGGTAGGTAGGTAGATAGATAGAGATACGTAGGTAGGTAGGTAGATAGATACAGATTGTAGGTAGATAGATAAATACAGATAGGTGGGTAGGTAGGTAGATAGATACAGATAGGTAGGTAGGTAGATTGATAGATAGATAGGTAGGTAGGTAGATATATAGATACAGATATGTAGGTAGTTAGATAGAAAGATACAGATAGGTAGGTAGGTAGGTAGATGTATAGATACAGATATGTAGGTAGATAGATAGATAGAGATAGGTAGGTAGGTAGGTAGATAGATACAGATATGTAGGTAGGTAGATAGATAGATAGAGATAGGTAGGTAGGTAGATTGATAGAAAGAGATAGGTAGGTAGGTAGGTAGATAGATAGAGATAGGTAAGTAGGTAGGTAGATAGATAGAGATAGGTAGGTAGGTAAATTGATAGAGATAGGTAGGTAGTTAGATAGATAAATAGAGATAGGTAGGTAGGTAGATTGATAGGGATAGGTAGGTAGGTAGGTAGATAGATAGAGATAGGTAGGTAGGTAGATAGATAGAGATAGGTAGGTAGGTAGATTGATAGATACAGATAGGTAGGTAGATAGATAGATAGAGATAGGTAGGTAGGTAGATAGATAGATAGAGATAGGTAGGTAGGTAGATAGATAGATACAGATAGGTAGGTAGGTAGGTAGATAGATACAGATATGTAGGTAGGTAGATAGATAGATAGAGATAGGTAGGTAGGTAGATTGATAGATAGAGATAGGTAGGTAGGTAGGTAGATAGATGGAGATAGGTAGGTAGGTAGATTGATAGATACAGATAGGTAGGTAGGTAGATAGATAGATACAGATAGGTAGGTAGGTAGATTGATAGATAGAGATAGGTAGGTAGGTAGGTAGATAGATAGAGATAGGTAGGTATGTAGATTGATAGATAGAGATAGGTAGGTAGGTAGATTGATAGATACAGATAGGTAGGTAGGTAGGTAGATAGATACAGATATGTAGGTAGGTAGATAGATAGATAGAGATAGGTAGGTAGGTAGATTGATAGATAGAGATAGGTAGGTAGGTAGATAGATAGAGATAGGTAGGTAGGTAGATTGATAGAGATAGGTAGGTAGGTAGGTAGATAGATACAGATATGTAGGTAGGTAGATAGATAGATACAGATAGGTAGGTAGGTAGATTGATAGATAGAGATAGGTAGGCAGGTAGGTAGATAGATAGAGATAGGTAGGTAGGTAGATTGATAGAGATAGGTAGGTAGGTAGGTAGATAGATACAGATATGTAGGTAGGTAGATAGATAGATAGAGATAGGTAGGTAGGTAGATTGATAGATAGAGATAGGTAGGTAGGTAGATAGATAGAGATAGGTAGGTAGGTAGATTGATAGATACAGATAGGTAGGTAGGTAGATAGATAGATACAGATAGGTAGGTAGGTAGATTGATAGATAGAGATAGGTAGGCAGGTAGGTAGATAGATAGAGATAGGTAGGTAGGTAGATTGATAGAGATAGGTAGGTAGGTAGATAGATAGAGATAGGTAGGTAGGTAGATTGATAGATACAGATAGGTAGGTAGGTAGATAGATAGATAGAGATAGGTAGGTAGGTAGATTGATAGATACAGATAGGAAGGTAGGTAGATTGATAGATAGAGATAGGTAGGTAGGTAGATAGATAGATACAGATAGGTAGGTAGGTAGATTGATAGATAGAGATAGGTAGGTAGGTAGATAGATAGATAGAGATAGGTAGGTAGGTAGATAGATAGATAGATAGAGATAGGTAGGTAGGTAGATTGATAGATACAGATAGGTAGGCAGGTAGATAGATTGATAGAGATAGGTAGGTAGGTAGATAGATAGATAGAGATAGGTAGGTAGGTAGATTGATAGATACAGATAGGTAGGTAGGTAGATAGATAGAGATACGTAGGTAGGTAGGTAGATAGATACAGATTGTAGGTAGATAGATAAATACAGATAGGTGGTTAGGTAGGTAGATAGATACAGATAGGTAGGTAGGTAGATTGATAGATAGATAGGTAGGTAGGTAGATATATAGATACAGATATGTAGGTAGTTAGATAGAAAGATACAGATAGGTAGGTAGGTAGGTAGATGTATAGATACAGATATGTAGGTAGGTAGATAGATAGATAGAGATAGGTAGGTAGGTAGATAGATAGATACAGATAGGTAGGTAGATAGATAGATAGAGATAGGTAGGTAGCTAGGTAGATAGATACAGATATGTAGGTAGGTAGATAGATAGATAGAGATAGGTAGGTAGGTAGATTGATAGATAGAGATAGGTAGGTAGGTAGGTAGATAGATAGAGATAGGTAAGTAGGTAGGTAGATAGATAGAGATAGGTAGGTAGGTAAATTGATAGAGATAGTTAGGTAGTTAGATAGATAAATAGAGATAGGTAGGTAGGTAGATTGATAGGGATAGGTAGGTAGGTAGGTAGATAGATAGATAGAGATAGGTAGGTAGGTAGGTAGATAGATAGAGATAGGTAGGTAGGTAGATTGATAGAGATAGGTAGGTAGGTAGATAGATAGATAGAGATAGGTAGGTAGGTAGATTGATAGATAGAGATAGGTAGGTAGGTAGGTAGATAGATAGAGATAGGTAGGTAGGTAGATAGATAGATAGAGATAGGTAGGTAGGTAGATTGATAGATACAGATAGGTAGGTAGGTAGATAGATAGATAGAGATAGGTAGGTAGGTAGATAGATAGATAGATAGATAGAGATAGGTAGGTAGGTATATAGATAGATACAGATAGGAAGGTAGGTAGGTAGATAGATACAGATATGTAGGTAGGTAGATAGATAGATACAGATAGGTAGGTAGGTAGATTGATAGATAGAGATAGGTAGGTAGGTAGATAGATAGATAGAGATAGGTAGGTAGGTAGATTGATAGATACAGATAGGTAGGTAGGTAGATAGATAGATACAGATAGGTAGGTAGGTAGATTGATAGATAGAGATAGGTAGGTAGGTAGGTAGATAGATAGAGATAGGTAGGTAGGTAGATTGATAGATAGAGATAGGTAGGTAGGTAGATAGATAGAGATAGGTAGGTAGGTAGATAGATAGATAGAGATAGGTAGGTAGGTAGATTGATAGATACAGATAGGTAGGTAGGTAGATAGATAGATAGAGATAGGTAGGTAGGTAGATAGATAGATAGAGATAGGTAGGTAGGTAGATAGATAGATACAGATAGGTAGGTAGGTAGGTAGATAGATACAGATATGTAGGTAGGTAGATAGATAGATAGAGATAGGTAGGTAGGTAGATTGATAGATAGAGATAGGTAGGTAGGTAGGTAGATAGATAGAGATAGGTAGGTAGGTAGATTGATAGATACAGATAGGTAGGTAGGTAGATAGATAGAGATACGTAGGTAGGTAGGTAGATAGATACAGATTGTAGGTAGATAGATAAATACAGATAGGTGGGTAGGTAGGTAGATAGATACAGATAGGTAGGTAGGTAGATTGATAGATAGAGATAGGTAGGTAGGTAGGTAGATAGATAGAGATAGGTAGGTAGGTAGATAGATAGATAGAGATAGGTAGGTAGGTAGATTGATAGATACAGATAGGTAGGTAGGTAGATAGATAGATAGAGAAAGGTAGGTAGGTAGATAGATAGATAGAGATAGGTAGGTAGGTAGATAGATAGATACAGATAGGTAGGTAGGTAGGTAGATAGATACAGATATGTAGGTAGGTAGATAGATAGATAGAGATAGGTAGGTAGGTAGATAGATAGATAGAGATAGGTAGGTAGGTAGATAGATAGATACAGATAGGTAGGTAGGTAGATTGATAGATACAGATAGGTAGGTAGGTAGATAGATAGAGATACGTAGGTAGGTAGGTAGATAGATACAGATTGTAGGTAGATAGATAAATACAGATAGGTGGGTAGGTAGGTAGATAGATACAGATAGGTAGGTAGATTGATAGATAGATAGGTAGGTAGGTAGATATATAGATACAGATATGTAGGTAGTTAGATAGAAAGATACAGATAGGTAGGTAGGTAGGTAGATGTATAGATACAGATATGTAGGTAGGTAGATAGATAGATAGAGATAGGTAGGTAGGTAGATAGATAGATACAGATAGGTAGGTAGATAGATAGATAGAGATAGGTAGGTAGGTAGGTAGATAGATACAGATATGTAGGTAGGTAGATAGATAGATAGAGATAGGTAGGTAGGTAGATTGATAGATAGAGATAGGTAGGTAGGTAGGTAGATAGATAGATAGAGATAGGTAAGTAGGTAGGTAGATAGATAGAGATAGGTAGGTAGGTAAATTGATAGAGATAGGTAGGTAGTTAGATAGATAAATAGAGATAGGTAGGTAGGTAGATTGATAGGGATAGGTAGGTAGGTAGATAGATAGAGATAGGTAGGTAGGTATATAGATAGATAGAGATAGGTAGGTAGGTAGATTGATAGATACAGATAGGTAGGTAGATAGATAGATAGAGATAGGTAGGTAGGTAGATAGATAGATAGAGTTAGGTAGGTAGGTAGATAGATAGATACAGATAGGTAGGTAGGTAGGTAGATAGATACAGATATGTAGGTAGGTAGATAGATAGATAGAGATAGGTAGGTAGGTAGATTGATAGATAGAGATAGGTAGGTAGGTAGGTAGATAGATGGAGATAGGTAGGTAGGTAGATAGATAGATAGAGATAGGTAGGTAGGTAGATTGATAGATACAGATAGGTAGGTAGGTAGATAGATAGATAGAGAAAGGTAGGTAGGTAGATAGATAGATAGATAGAGATAGGTAGGTAGGTAGATAGATAGATACAGATAGGTAGGTAGGTAGATAGATAGAGATACGTAGGTAGGTAGGTAGATAGATACAGATTGTAGGTAGATAGATAAATACAGATAGGTGGGTAGGTAGGTAGATAGATACAGATAGGTAGGTAGGTAGATTGATAGATAGAGATAGGTAGGTAGGTAGGTAGATAGATAGAGATAGGTAGGTAGGTAGATAGATAGATAGAGATAGGTAGGTAGGTAGATTGATAGATACAGATAGGTAGGTAGGTAGATAGATAGATAGAGAAAGGTAGGTAGGTAGATAGATAGATAGATAGAGATAGGTAGGTAGGTAGATAGATAGATACAGATAGGTAGGTAGGTAGGTAGATAGATACAGATATGTAGGTAGGTAGATAGATAGATAGAGATAGGTAGGTAGGTAGATAGATAGATAGAGATAGGTAGGTAGGTAGATAGATAGATACAGATAGGTAGGTAGGTAGATTGATAGATACAGATAGGTAGGTAGGTAGATAGATAGAGATACGTAGGTAGGTAGGTAGATAGATACAGATTGTAGGTAGATAGATAAATACAGATAGGTGGGTAGGTAGGTAGATAGATACAGATAGGTAGGTAGATTGATAGATAGATAGGTAGGTAGGTAGATATATAGATACAGATATGTAGGTAGTTAGATAGATAGATACAGATAGGTAGGTAGGTAGGTAGATGTATAGATACAGATATGTAGGTAGGTAGATAGATAGATAGAGATAGGTAGGTAGGTAGATAGATAGATACAGATAGGTAGGTAGATAGATAGATAGAGATAGGTAGGTAGGTAGGTAGATAGATACAGATATGTAGGTAGGTAGATAGATAGATAGAGATAGGTAGGTAGGTAGATTGATAGATAGAGATAGGTAGGTAGGTAGGTAGATAGATAGATAGAGATAGGTAAGTAGGTAGGTAGATAGATAGAGATAGGTAGGTAGGTAAATTGATAGAGATAGGTAGGTAGTTAGATAGATAAATAGAGATAGGTAGGTAGGTAGATTGATAGGGATAGGTAGGTAGGTAGATAGATAGAGATAGGTAGGTAGGTATATAGATAGATAGAGATAGGTAGGTAGGTAGATTGATAGATACAGATAGGTAGGTAGATAGATAGATAGAGATAGGTAGGTAGGTAGATAGATTGATAGAGATAGGTAGGTAGGTAGATAGATAGATAGATAGATAGATAGATAGATAGATAGATAGATAGATAGATAGATAGATAGATAGATAGATAGATAGATAGATAGAGATAGGTAGGTAGGTAGGTAGGTAGGTAGATAGAGATAGGTAGGTAGGTAGATAGATAGATAGATAGAGATATGTAGGTAGGTAGATTGATAGATACAGATAGGTAGGTAGGTAGATAGATAGAGATAGGTAGGTAGGTATATAGATAGATAGAGATATGTAGGTAGGTATATAGATAGATACAGATAGGTAGGTAGGTAGGTAGATAGATAAAGATATGTAGGTAGGTAGATAGATAGATAGAGATAGGTAGGTAGGTAGATTGATAGATAGAGATAGGTAGGTAGGTAGGTAGATAGATAGAGATAGGTAGGTAGGTAGATTGATAGATACAGATAGGTAGGTAGGTAGATAGATAGATACAGATAAGTAGGTAGGTAGATTGATAGATAGAGATAGGTAGGTAGGTAGGTAGATAGATAGAGATAGGTAGGTAGGTAGATTGATAGAGATAGGTTGGTAGGTATGTAGATAGATAGAGATAGGTAGGTAGGTAGATTGATAGATACAGATAGGTAGGTAGGTAGATAGATAGATAGAGATAGGTAGGTAGGTAGATAGATAGATAGAGATAGGTAGGTAGATAGATTGATAGATACAGATAGGTAGGTAGGTAGATTGATAGATAGAGATAGGTAGGTAGGTAGATTGATAGATACAGATAGGAAGGTAGGTAGATTGATAGATAGAGATAGGTATGTAGGTAGGTAGATAGATAGAGATAGGTAGGTAGGTAGGTAGATAGATAGAGATAGGTAGGTAGGTAGGTAGGTAGATAGATACAGATAGGTAGGTAGGTAGATTGATAGATAGAGATAGGTAGGTAGGTAGATTGATAGATAGAGATAAGTAGGTAGGTAGATAGATAGATAGAGATAGGTAGGTATTTAGATAGATAGATACAGATAGGTAGGTAGGTAGATTGATAGATACAGATAGGTAGGTAGGTAGATAGATAGATAGAGATAGGTAGGTAGGTAGATAGATAGATACAGATAGGTAGGTAGGTAGATAGATAGATAGAGATAGGTAGGTAGGTAGGTAGGTAGATAGATACAGATATGTAGGTAGGTAGGTAGATAGATAGAGATAGGTAGGTAGGTAGATTGATAGAGATAGGTAGGTAGATAGATAGATAGATAGAGATAGGTAGGTAGGTAGATTGATAGATACAGATAGGTAGGTAGGTAGATAGATAGATACAGATAGGTAGGTAGGTAGATAGATAGATAGAGATAGGTAGGTAGGTAGGTAGATAGATAGAGATAGGTAGGTAGGTAGATAGATAGATAGAGATAGGTAGGTAGGTAGATTGATAGATACAGATAGGTAGGTAGGTAGATAGATAGATAGAGATAGGTAGGTAGGTAGATAGATAGATAGAGATAGGTAGGTAGGTAGATAGATAGATACAGATAGGTAGGTAGGTAGGTAGATAGATACAGATATGTAGGTAGGTAGATAGATAGATAGAGATAGGTAGGTAGGTAGATTGATAGATAGAGATAGGTAGGTAGGTAGGTAGATAGATAGAGATAGGTAGGTAGGTAGATTGATAGATACAGATAGGTAGGTAGGTAGATAGATAGAGATACGTACGTAGGTAGGTAGATAGATACAGATTGTAGGTAGATAGATAAATAGAGATAGGTAGGTAGGTAGATTGATAGGGATAGGTAGGTAGGTAGGTAGATAGATAGATAGAGATAGGTAGGTAGGTAGGTAGATAGATACAGATATGTAGGTAGGTAGATAGATAGATACAGATAGGTAGGTAGGTAGATTGATAGATAGAGATAGGTAGGTAGGTAGATAGATAGATAGAGATAGGTAGGTAGGTAGATTGATAGATAGAGATAGGTAGGTAGGTAGGTAGATAGATAGAGATAGGTAGGTAGGTAGATTGATAGATACAGATAGGTAGGTAGGTAGATAGATAGAGATACGTACGTAGGTAGGTAGATAGATACAGATTGTAGGTAGATAGATAAATAGAGATAGGTAGGTAGGTAGATTGATAGGGATAGGTAGGTAGGTAGGTAGATAGATAGATAGAGATAGGTAGGTAGGTAGGTAGATAGATAGAGATAGGTAGGTAGGTAGATTGATAGAGATAGGTAGGTAGATAGATAGATAGAGATAGGTAGGTAGGTAGATTGATAGATAGAGATAGGTAGGTAGGTAGGTAGATAGATAGAGATAGGTAGGTAGGTAGATAGATAGATAGAGATAGGTAGGTAGGTAGATTGATAGATACAGATAGGTAGGTAGGTAGATAGATAGATAGAGATAGGTAGGTAGGTAGATAGATAGATAGATAGATAGATAGAGATAGGTAGGTAGGTATATAGATAGATACAGATAGGAAGGTAGGTAGGTAGATAGATACAGATATGTAGGTAGGTAGATAGATAGATACAGATAGGTAGGTAGGTAGATTGATAGATAGAGATAGGTAGGTAGGTAGATAGATAGATAGAGATAGGTAGGTAGGTAGATTGATAGATACAGATAGGTAGGTAGGTAGATAGATAGATACAGATAGGTAGGTAGGTAGATTGATAGATAGAGATAGGTAGGTAGGTAGGTAGATAGATAGAGATAGGTAGGTAGGTAGATTGATAGATAGAGATAGGTAGGTAGGTAGATAGATAGAGATAGGTAGGTAGGTAGATAGATAGATAGAGATAGGTAGGTAGGTAGATTGATAGATACAGATAGGTAGGTAGGTAGATAGATAGATAGAGATAGGTAGGTAGGTAGATAGATAGATAGAGATAGGTAGGTAGGTAGATAGATAGATACAGATAGGTAGGTAGGTAGGTAGATAGATACAGATTGTAGGTAGATAGATAAATACAGATAGGTGGGTAGGTAGGTAGATAGATACAGATAGGTAGGTAGGTAGATTGATAGATAGAGATAGGTAGGTAGGTAGGTAGATAGATAGAGATAGGTAGGTAGGTAGATAGATAGATAGAGATAGGTAGGTAGGTAGATTGATAGATACAGATAGGTAGGTAGGTAGATAGATAGATAGAGAAAGGTAGGTAGGTAGATAGATAGATAGAGATAGGTAGGTAGGTAGATAGATAGATACAGATAGGTAGGTAGGTAGGTAGATAGATACAGATATGTAGGTAGGTAGATAGATAGATAGAGATAGGTAGGTAGGTAGATAGATAGATAGAGATAGGTAGGTAGGTAGATAGATAGATACAGATAGGTAGGTAGGTAGATTGATAGATACAGATAGGTAGGTAGGTAGATAGATAGAGATACGTAGGTAGGTAGGTAGATAGATACAGATTGTAGGTAGATAGATAAATACAGATAGGTGGGTAGGTAGGTAGATAGATACAGATAGGTAGGTAGATTGATAGATAGATAGGTAGGTAGGTAGATATATAGATACAGATATGTAGGTAGTTAGATAGAAAGATACAGATAGGTAGGTAGGTAGGTAGATGTATAGATACAGATATGTAGGTAGGTAGATAGATAGATAGAGATAGGTAGGTAGGTAGATAGATAGATACAGATAGGTAGGTAGATAGATAGATAGAGATAGGTAGGTAGGTAGGTAGATAGATACAGATATGTAGGTAGGTAGATAGATAGATAGAGATAGGTAGGTAGGTAGATTGATAGATAGAGATAGGTAGGTAGGTAGGTAGATAGATAGATAGAGATAGGTAAGTAGGTAGGTAGATAGATAGAGATAGGTAGGTAGGTAAATTGATAGAGATAGGTAGGTAGTTAGATAGATAAATAGAGATAGGTAGGTAGGTAGATTGATAGGGATAGGTAGGTAGGTAGATAGATAGAGATAGGTAGGTAGGTATATAGATAGATAGAGATAGGTAGGTAGGTAGATTGATAGATACAGATAGGTAGGTAGATAGATAGATAGAGATAGGTAGGTAGGTAGATAGATAGATAGAGATAGGTAGGTAGGTAGATAGATAGATACAGATAGGTAGGTAGGTAGGTAGATAGATACAGATAGGTAGGTAGGTAGATTGATAGATAGAGATAGGTAGGTAGGTAGATAGATAGATAGAGATAGGTAGGTAGGTAGATAGATAGATACAGATAGGTAGGTAGGTAGATAGATAGAGATAGGTAAGTAGGTAGGTAGATAGATAGAGATAGGTAGTTAGGTAGATTGATAGAGATAGGTAGGTAGGTAGATAGATAGATAGAGATAGGTAGGTAGGTAGATTGATAGAGATAGGTAGGTAGGTAGGTAGATAGATAGAGATAGGTAGGTAGGTAGATAGATAGATAGAGATAGGTAGGTAGGTAGATAGATAGATAGAGATAGGTAGGTAGGTCGATAGATAGATACAGATAGGTAGGTAGGTAGGTAGATAGATACAGATATGTAGGTAGGTAGATTGATAGATAGAGATAGGTAGGTAGGTAGGTAGATAGATAGAGATAGGTAGGTAGGTAGATTGATAGATACAGATAGGTAGGTAGGTAGATAGATAGATAGATAGATAGATAGATAGATAGATAGAGATAGGTAGGTAGGTATATAGATAGATACAGATAGGTAGGTAGGTAGGTAGATAGATACAGATATGTAGGTAGGTAGATAGATAGATACAGATAGGTAGGTAGGTAGATTGATAGATAGAGATAGGTAGGTAGGTAGATAGATAGATAGAGATAGGTAGGTAGGTAGATTGATAGATACAGATAGGTAGGTAGGTAGATAGATAGATACAGATAGGTAGGTAGGTAGATTGATAGATAGAGATAGGTAGGTAGGTAGGTAGATAGATAGAGATAGGTAGGTAGGTAGATTGATAGATAGAGATAGGTAGGTAGGTAGGTAGATAGATGGAGATAGGTAGGTAGGTAGATAGATAGATAGAGATAGGTAGGTAGGTAGATTGATAGATACAGATAGGTAGGTAGGTAGATAGATAGATAGAGATAGGTAGGTAGGTAGATAGATAGATAGAGATAGGTAGGTAGGTAGATAGATAGATACAGATAGGTAGGTAGGTAGGTAGATAGATACAGATATGTAGGTAGGTAGATAGATAGATAGAGATAGGTAGGTAGGTAGATTGATAGATAGAGATAGGTAGGTAGGTAGGTAGATAGATAGAGATAGGTAGGTAGGTAGATTGATAGATACAGATAGGTAGGTAGGTAGATAGATAGAGATACGTAGGTAGGTAGGTAGATAGATACAGATTGTAGGTAGATAGATAAATACAGATAGGTGGGTAGGTAGGTAGATAGATACAGATAGGTAGGTAGGTAGATTGATAGATAGAGATAGGTAGGTAGGTAGGTAGATAGATAGAGATAGGTAGGTAGGTAGGTAGATAGATAGATAGAGATAGGTAGGTAGGTAGATTGATAGATACAGATAGGTAGGTAGGTAGATAGATAGATAGAGATAGGTAGGTAGGTAGGTAGATAGATAGAGATAGGTACGTAGGTAGATAGATAGATACAGATAGGTAGGTTGGTAGGTAGATAGATACAGATATGTAGGTAGGTAGATAGATAGATAGAGATAGGTAGGTAGGTAGATAGATAGATAGAGATAGGTAGGTAGGTAGATAGATAGATACAGATAGGTAGGTAGGTAGATTGATAGATACAGATAGGTAGGTAGGTAGATAGATAGAGATACGTAGGTAGGTAGGTAGATAGATACAGATTGTAGGTAGATAGATAAATACAGATAGGTGGGTAGGTAGGTAGATAGATACAGATAGGTAGGTAGGTAGATTGATAGATAGATAGGTAGGTAGGTAGATATATAGATACAGATATGTAGGTAGTTAGATAGAAAGATACAGATAGGTAGGTAGGTAGGTAGATGTATAGATACAGATATGTAGGTAGATAGATAGATAGAGATAGGTAGGTAGGTAGGTAGATAGATACAGATATGTAGGTAGGTAGATAGATAGATAGAGATAGGTAGGTAGGTAGATTGATAGAAAGAGATAGGTAGGTAGGTAGGTAGATAGATAGAGATAGGTAAGTAGGTAGGTAGATAGATAGAGATAGGTAGGTAGGTAAATTGATAGAGATAGGTAGGTAGTTAGATAGATAAATAGAGATAGGTAGGTAGGTAGATTGATAGGGATAGGTAGGTAGGTAGGTAGATAGATAGAGATAGGTAGGTAGGTAGATAGATAGAGATAGGTAGGTAGGTAGATTGATAGATACAGATAGGTAGGTAGATAGATAGATAGAGATAGGTAGGTAGGTAGATAGATAGATAGAGATAGGTAGGTAGGTAGATAGATAGATACAGATAGGTAGGTAGGTAGGTAGATAGATACAGATATGTAGGTAGGTAGATAGATAGATAGAGATAGGTAGGTAGGTAGATTGATAGATAGAGATAGGTAGGTAGGTAGGTAGATAGATGGAGATAGGTAGGTAGGTAGATTGATAGATACAGATAGGTAGGTAGGTAGATAGATAGATACAGATAGGTAGGTAGGTAGATTGATAGATAGAGATAGGTAGGTAGGTAGGTAGATAGATAGAGATAGGTAGGTATGTAGATTGATAGATAGAGATAGGTAGGTAGGTAGATTGATAGATACAGATAGGTAGGTAGGTAGGTAGATAGATACAGATATGTAGGTAGGTAGATAGATAGATAGAGATAGGTAGGTAGGTAGATTGATAGATAGAGATAGGTAGGTAGGTAGATAGATAGAGATAGGTAGGTAGGTAGATTGATAGAGATAGGTAGGTAGGTAGGTAGATAGATACAGATATGTAGGTAGGTAGATAGATAGATACAGATAGGTAGGTAGGTAGATTGATAGATAGAGATAGGTAGGCAGGTAGGTAGATAGATAGAGATAGGTAGGTAGGTAGATTGATAGAGATAGGTAGGTAGGTAGGTAGATAGATACAGATATGTAGGTAGGTAGATAGATAGATAGAGATAGGTAGGTAGGTAGATTGATAGATAGAGATAGGTAGGTAGGTAGATAGATAGAGATAGGTAGGTAGGTAGATTGATAGATACAGATAGGTAGGTAGGTAGATAGATAGATACAGATAGGTAGGTAGGTAGATTGATAGATAGAGATAGGTAGGCAGGTAGGTAGATAGATAGAGATAGGTAGGTAGGTAGATTGATAGAGATAGGTAGGTAGGTAGATAGATAGAGATAGGTAGGTAGGTAGATTGATAGATACAGATAGGTAGGTAGGTAGATAGATAGATAGAGATAGGTAGGTAGGTAGATTGATAGATACAGATAGGAAGGTAGGTAGATTGATAGATAGAGATAGGTAGGTAGGTAGATAGATAGATACAGATAGGTAGGTAGGTAGATTGATAGATAGAGATAGGTAGGTAGGTAGATAGATAGATAGAGATAGGTAGGTAGGTAGATAGATAGATAGATAGAGATAGGTAGGTAGGTAGATTGATAGATACAGATAGGTAGGCAGGTAGATAGATTGATAGAGATAGGTAGGTAGGTAGATAGATAGATAGAGATAGGTAGGTAGGTAGATTGATAGATACAGATAGGTAGGTAGGTAGATAGATAGAGATACGTAGGTAGGTAGGTAGATAGATACAGATTGTAGGTAGATAGATAAATACAGATAGGTGGTTAGGTAGGTAGATAGATACAGATAGGTAGGTAGGTAGATTGATAGATAGATAGGTAGGTAGGTAGATATATAGATACAGATATGTAGGTAGTTAGATAGAAAGATACAGATAGGTAGGTAGGTAGGTAGATGTATAGATACAGATATGTAGGTAGGTAGATAGATAGATAGAGATAGGTAGGTAGGTAGATAGATAGATACAGATAGGTAGGTAGATAGATAGATAGAGATAGGTAGGTAGCTAGGTAGATAGATACAGATATGTAGGTAGGTAGATAGATAGATAGAGATAGGTAGGTAGGTAGATTGATAGATAGAGATAGGTAGGTAGGTAGGTAGATAGATAGAGATAGGTAAGTAGGTAGGTAGATAGATAGAGATAGGTAGGTAGGTAAATTGATAGAGATAGTTAGGTAGTTAGATAGATAAATAGAGATAGGTAGGTAGGTAGATTGATAGGGATAGGTAGGTAGGTAGGTAGATAGATAGATAGAGATAGGTAGGTAGGTAGGTAGATAGATAGAGATAGGTAGGTAGGTAGATTGATAGAGATAGGTAGGTAGGTAGATAGATAGATAGAGATAGGTAGGTAGGTAGATTGATAGATAGAGATAGGTAGGTAGGTAGGTAGATAGATAGAGATAGGTAGGTAGGTAGATAGATAGATAGAGATAGGTAGGTAGGTAGATTGATAGATACAGATAGGTAGGTAGGTAGATAGATAGATAGAGATAGGTAGGTAGGTAGATAGATAGATAGATAGATAGAGATAGGTAGGTAGGTATATAGATAGATACAGATAGGAAGGTAGGTAGGTAGATAGATACAGATATGTAGGTAGGTAGATAGATAGATACAGATAGGTAGGTAGGTAGATTGATAGATAGAGATAGGTAGGTAGGTAGATAGATAGATAGAGATAGGTAGGTAGGTAGATTGATAGATACAGATAGGTAGGTAGGTAGATAGATAGATACAGATAGGTAGGTAGGTAGATTGATAGATAGAGATAGGTAGGTAGGTAGGTAGATAGATAGAGATAGGTAGGTAGGTAGATTGATAGATAGAGATAGGTAGGTAGGTAGATAGATAGAGATAGGTAGGTAGGTAGATAGATAGATAGAGATAGGTAGGTAGGTAGATTGATAGATACAGATAGGTAGGTAGGTAGATAGATAGATAGAGATAGGTAGGTAGGTAGATAGATAGATAGAGATAGGTAGGTAGGTAGATAGATAGATACAGATAGGTAGGTAGGTAGGTAGATAGATACAGATATGTAGGTAGGTAGATAGATAGATAGAGATAGGTAGGTAGGTAGATTGATAGATAGAGATAGGTAGGTAGGTAGGTAGATAGATAGAGATAGGTAGGTAGGTAGATTGATAGATACAGATAGGTAGGTAGGTAGATAGATAGAGATACGTAGGTAGGTAGGTAGATAGATACAGATTGTAGGTAGATAGATAAATACAGATAGGTGGGTAGGTAGGTAGATAGATACAGATAGGTAGGTAGGTAGATTGATAGATAGAGATAGGTAGGTAGGTAGGTAGATAGATAGAGATAGGTAGGTAGGTAGATAGATAGATAGAGATAGGTAGGTAGGTAGATTGATAGATACAGATAGGTAGGTAGGTAGATAGATAGATAGAGAAAGGTAGGTAGGTAGATAGATAGATAGAGATAGGTAGGTAGGTAGATAGATAGATACAGATAGGTAGGTAGGTAGGTAGATAGATACAGATATGTAGGTAGGTAGATAGATAGATAGAGATAGGTAGGTAGGTAGATAGATAGATAGAGATAGGTAGGTAGGTAGATAGATAGATACAGATAGGTAGGTAGGTAGATTGATAGATACAGATAGGTAGGTAGGTAGATAGATAGAGATACGTAGGTAGGTAGGTAGATAGATACAGATTGTAGGTAGATAGATAAATACAGATAGGTGGGTAGGTAGGTAGATAGATACAGATAGGTAGGTAGATTGATAGATAGATAGGTAGGTAGGTAGATATATAGATACAGATATGTAGGTAGTTAGATAGAAAGATACAGATAGGTAGGTAGGTAGGTAGATGTATAGATACAGATATGTAGGTAGGTAGATAGATAGATAGAGATAGGTAGGTAGGTAGATAGATAGATACAGATAGGTAGGTAGATAGATAGATAGAGATAGGTAGGTAGGTAGGTAGATAGATACAGATATGTAGGTAGGTAGATAGATAGATAGAGATAGGTAGGTAGGTAGATTGATAGATAGAGATAGGTAGGTAGGTAGGTAGATAGATAGATAGAGATAGGTAAGTAGGTAGGTAGATAGATAGAGATAGGTAGGTAGGTAAATTGATAGAGATAGGTAGGTAGTTAGATAGATAAATAGAGATAGGTAGGTAGGTAGATTGATAGGGATAGGTAGGTAGGTAGATAGATAGAGATAGGTAGGTAGGTATATAGATAGATAGAGATAGGTAGGTAGGTAGATTGATAGATACAGATAGGTAGGTAGATAGATAGATAGAGATAGGTAGGTAGGTAGATAGATAGATAGAGTTAGGTAGGTAGGTAGATAGATAGATACAGATAGGTAGGTAGGTAGGTAGATAGATACAGATATGTAGGTAGGTAGATAGATAGATAGAGATAGGTAGGTAGGTAGATTGATAGATAGAGATAGGTAGGTAGGTAGGTAGATAGATGGAGATAGGTAGGTAGGTAGATTGATAGATACAGATAGGTAGGTAGGTAGATAGATAGATACAGATAGGTAGGTAGGTAGATTGATAGATAGAGATAGGTAGGTAGGTAGGTAGGTAGATAGATAGAGATAGGTAAGTAGGTAGGTAGATAGATAGAGATAGGTAGTTAGGTAGATTGATAGAGATAGGTAGGTAGGTAGATAGATAGATAGAGATAGGTAGGTAGGTAGATTGATAGAGATAGGTAGGTAGGTAGGTAGATAGATAGAGATAGGTAGGTAGGTAGATAGATAGATAGAGATAGGTAGGTAGGTAGATAGATAGATAGAGATAGGTAGGTAGGTAGATAGATAGATACAGATAGGTAGGTAGGTAGGTAGATAGATACAGATATGTAGGTAGGTAGATAGATAGATAGAGATAGGTAGGTAGGTAGATTGATAGATACAGATAGGTAGGTAGGTAGATTGATAGATAGAGATAGGTAGGAAAGTAGATAGATAGATAGAGATAGGTAGGTAGGTAGATTGATAGATACAGATAGGTAGGTAGGTAGATTGATAGATAGAGATAGGTAGGTAGGTAGATAGATAGATAGATAGATAGGTAGGTAGGTAGATTGATAGAGATAGGTAGGTAGGTAGGTAGATAGATAGAGATAGGTAGGTAGGTAGATATATAGATACAGATATGTAGGTAGATAGATAGAGATAGGTAGGTAGGTAGATTGATAGATACAGATAGGTAGGTAGGTAGATTGATAGATAGAGATAGGTAGGTAGGTAGGTAGGTAGGTAGATAAATAGAGATAGGTAGGTAGGTAGGTAGATAGATAGAGATAGGTAGGTAGGTAGGTAGGTAGATAGATACAGATAGGTAGGTAGGTAGGTAGATAGATAGAGATAGTTAGGTAGGTAGATTGATAGATACAGATAGGTAGGTAGGTAGATAGATAGATAGAGATAGGTAGGTAGGTAGATTGATAGATAGAGATAGGTAGGTAGGTAGGTAGATAGATAGAGATAGGTAGGTAGGTAGATAGATAGATAGAGATAGGTAGGTAGGTAGATTGATAGATACAGATAGGTAGGTAGGTAGATAGATAGATAGAGATAGGTAGGTAGGTAGATTGATAGATAGAGATAGGTAGGTAGGTAGGTAGATAGATAGAGATAGGTAGGTAGGTAGATTGATAGATAGAGATAGGTAGGTAGGTAGGTAGATAGATAGAGATAGGTAGGTAGGTAGATAGATAGATAGAGATAGGTAGGTAGGTAGATTGATAGATACAGATAGGTAGGTAGGTAGATAGATAGATAGAGATAGGTAGGTAGGTAGATAGATAGATAGAGATAGGTAGGTAGGTAGATTGATAGATAGAGATAGGTAGGTAGGTAGGTAGATAGATAGAGATAGGTAGGTAGGTAGATTGATAGATACAGATAGGTAGGTAGGTAGGTAGATAGATACAGATATGTAGGTAGGTAGATAGATAGATAGAGATAGGTAGGTAGGTAGATTGATAAATAGAGATAGGTAGGTAGGTAGGTAGATAGATAGAGATAGGTAGGTAGGTAGATTGATAGATACAGATAGGTAGGTAGGTAGATAGATAGATACAGATAGGTAGGTAGGTAGATTGATAGATAGAGATAGGTAGGTAGGTAGGTAGGTAGGTAGATAGATAGAGATAGGTAGGTAGGTAGATTGATAGATACAGATAGGTAGGTAGGTAGATAGATAGATAGAGATACGTAGGTAGGTAGGTAGATAGATACAGATTGTAGGTAGATAGATAAATACAGATAGGTGGGTAGGTAGATTGATAGATAGAGATAGGTAGGTAGGTAGATAGATAGATACAGATAGGTAGGTAGGTAGATTGATAGATACAGATAGGTAGGTAGGTAGATAGATAGATAGAGATACGTAGGTAGGTAGGTAGATAGATACAGATTGTAGGTAGATAGATAAATACAGATAGGTGGGTAGGTAGATAGATAGATACAGATAGGTAGGTAGGTAGATTGATAGATAGAGATAGGTAGGTAGGTAGATATATAGATACAGATATGTAGGTAGGTAGATAGATAGATACAGATAGGTAGGTAGGTAGGTAGATATATAGATACAGATATGTAGGTAGGTAGATAGATAGATAGAGATAGGTAGGTAGGTAGATAGATAGATACAGATAGGTAGGTAGATAGATAGATAGAGATAGGTAGGTAGGTAGGTAGATAGATACAGATATGTAGGTAGGTAGATAGATAGATAGATAGATAGAGATAGGTAGGTAGGTAGATTGATAGATAGAGATAGGTAGGTAGGTAGGTAGGTAGATAGATAGAGACAGGTAAGTAGGTAGGTAGATAGATAGAGATAGGTAGTTAGGTAGATTGATAGAGATAGGTAGGTAGGTAGATAGATAGATAGAGATAGGTAGGTAGGTAGATTGATAGAGATAGGTAGGTAGGTAGGTAGATAGATAGAGATAGGTAGGTAGGTAGATAGATAGATAGAGATAGGTAGGTAGGTAGATAGATAGATAGAGATAGGTAGGTAGGTAGATAGATAGATACAGATAGGTAGGTAGGTAGGTAGATAGATACAGATATGTAGGTAGGTAGATAGATAGATAGGTAGGTAGGTAGATTGATAGATAGAGATAGGTAGGTAGGTAGGTAGATAGATAGAGATAGGTAGGTAGGTAGATTGATAGATACAGATAGGTAGGTAGGTAGATAGATAGATAGAGATAGGTAGGTAGGTAGATTGATAGATAGAGATAGGTAGGTAGGTAGGTAGATAGATAGAGATAGGTAGGTAGGTAGATTGATAGATAGAGATAGGTAGGTAGGTAGGTAGATAGATAGAGATAGGTAGGTAGGTAGATAGATAGATAGAGATAGGTAGGTAGGTAGATTGATAGATACAGATAGGTAGGTAGGTAGATAGATAGATAGAGATAGGTAGGTAGGTAGATAGATAGATAGAGATAGGTAGGTAGGTAGATTGATAGATAGAGATAGGTAGGTAGGTAGGTAGATAGATAGAGATAGGTAGGTAGGTAGATTGATAGATACAGATAGGTAGGTAGGTAGGTAGATAGATACAGATATGTAGGTAGGTAGATAGATAGATAGAGATAGATAGGTAGGTAGATTGATAAATAGAGATAGGTAGGTAGGTAGGTAGATAGATAGAGATAGGTAGGTAGGTAGATTGATAGATACAGATAGGTAGGTAGGTAGATAGATAGATACAGATAGGTAGGTAGGTAGATTGATAGATAGAGATAGGTAGGTAGGTAGGTAGATAGATAGAGATAGGTAGGTAGGTAGATTGATATAGGTAGGTAGGTAGGTAGATAGATAGAGATAGGTAGGTAGGTAGATTGATAGATACAGATAGGTAGGTAGGTAGATAGATAGATACAGATAGGTAGGTAGGTAGATAGATAGATAGAGATAGGTAGGTAGGTAGATTGATAGATACAGATAGGAAGGTAGGTAGATTGATACATAGAGATAGGTAGGTAGGTAGATAGATAGATACAGATAGGTAGGTAGGTAGATTGATAGATAGAGATAGGTAGGTAGGTAGATAGATAGATAGAGATAGGTAGGTAGATAGATAGATAGAGATAGGCAGATAGGTATATATATAGATACAGATAGGTAGGTAGGTAGATAGATAGATAGAGATAGGTGGGTAGGTAGATAGATAGATACAGATAGGTAGGTAGGTAGATTGATAGATAGAGATAGGTAGGTAGGTAGATAGATAGATAGATAGAGATAGGTAGGTAGGTAGATAGATAGATAGAGATAGGTAGGTAGGTAGATTGATAGAGATAGGTAGGTAGGTAGGTAGATAGATAGAGATAGGTAGGTAGGTAGATTGATAGATACAGATAGGTAGGTAGGTAGATTGATAGATAGAGATAGGTAGGTAAGTAGATAGATAGATAGAGATAGGTAGGTAGGTAGATTGATAGATAGAGATAGGTAGGTAGGTAGATTGATAGATACAGATAGGTAGGTAGGTAGATTGATAGATAGAGATAGGTAGGTAAGTAGATAGATAGATAGAGATAGGTAGGTAGGTAGATTGATAGATACAGATAGGTAGGTAGGTAGATTGATAGATAGAGATAGGTAGGTAGGTAGGTAGATAAATAGAGATAGGTAGGTAGGTAGGTAGATAGATAGAGATAGGTAGGTAGGTAGGTAGGTAGATAGATACAGATAGGTAGGTAGGTAGATTGATAGATAGAGATAGGTAGGTAGGTAGATTGATAGATAGAGATAGATAGGTAGGTAGATAGATAGATAGAGATAGGTAGGTAGGTAGATAGATAGATACAGATAGGTAGGTAGGTAGATTGATAGATACAGATAGGTAGGTAGGTAGATAGATAGATAGAGATACGTAGGTAGGTAGGTAGATAGATACAGATTGTAGGTAGATAGATAAATACAGATAGGTGGGTAGGTAGATAGATAGATACAGATAGGTAGGTAGGTAGATTGATAGATAGAGATAGGTAGGTAGGTAGATATATAGATACAGATATGTAGGTAGGTAGATAGATAGATACAGATAGGTAGGTAGGTAGATATATAGATACAGATATGTAGGTAGGTAGATAGATAGATAGAGATAGGTAGGAAGGTAGATAGATAGATACAGATAGGTAGGTAGGTAGATAGATAGATAGATAGAGATAGGTAGGTAGGTAGGTAGATAGATACAGATATGTAGGTAGGTAGATTGATAGAGATAGGTAGGTAGGTAGATAGATAGATAAAGATAGGTAGGTAGGTAGTTTGATAGATAGAGATAGGTAGGTAGGTAGGTAGATAGATAGAGATAGGTAGGTAGGTAGATAGATAGATAGAGATAGGTAGGTAGGTAGATAGATAGATACAGATAGGTAGGTAGGTAGATAGATACAGATATGTAGGTAGGTAGATAGATAGATAGAGATAGGTAGGTAGGTAGATTGATATATAGAGATAGGTAGGTAGGTAGGTAGATAGATAGAGATAGGTAGGTAGGTAGATAGATAGATAGAGATAGGTAGGTAGGTAGATAGATAGATACAGATAGGTAGGTAGGTAGGTAGATACAGATAGGTAGGTAGGTAGATAGATAGATAGAGATAGGTAGGTAGGTAGATTGATAGAGATAGGTAGGTAGGTAGGTAGATAGATAGAGATAGGTAGGTAGGTAGATATATAGATACAGATATGTAGGTAGATAGATAGAGATAGGTAGGTAGGTAGATTGATAGATACAGATAGGTAGGTAGGTAGATTGATAGATAGAGATAGGTAGGTAGGTAGGTAGATAGATAGAGATACGTAGGTAGGTAGGTAGATAGATACAGATTGTAGGTAGATAGATAAATACAGATAGGTGGGTAGGTAGATAGATAGATACAGATAGGTAGGTAGGTAGATTGATAGATAGAGATAGGTAGGTAGGTAGATATATAGATACAGATATGTAGGTAGGTAGATAGATAGAGATAGGTAGGTAGGTAGGTAGATAGATACAGATATGTAGGTAGGTATGTAGATATATAGATACAGATATGTAGGTAGGTAGATAGATAGATAGAGATAGGTAGGTAGGTATGTAGATATATAGATACAGATATGTAGGTAGGTAGATAGATAGATAGAGATAGGTAGGTAGGTAGATAGATAGATACAGATAGGTAGGTAGATAGATAGATAGAGATAGGTAGGTAGGTAGGTAGATAGATACAGATATGTAGGTAGGTAGATAGATAGATAGATACAGATAGGTAGGTAGGTAGATTGATAGATAGAGATAGGTAGGTAGGTAGATATATAGATACAGATATGTAGGTAGGTAGATAGATAGATACAGATAGGTAGGTAGGTAGGTAGATATATAGATACAGATATGTAGGTAGGTAGATAGATAGATAGAGATAGGTAGGTAGGTAGATAGATAGATACAGATAGGTAGGTAGATAGATAGATAGAGATAGGTAGGTAGGTAGGTAGATAGATACAGATATGTAGGTAGGTAGATAGATAGATAGATAGATAGAGATAGGTAGGTAGGTAGATTGATAGATAGAGATAGGTAGGTAGGTAGGTAGATAGATAGAGATAGGTAAGTAGGTAGGTAGATAGATAGAGATAGGTAGTTAGGTAGATTGATAGAGATAGGTAGGTAGGTAGATAGATAGATAGAGATAGGTAGGTAGGTAGATTGATAGAGATAGGTAGGTAGGTAGGTAGATAGATAGAGATAGGTAGGTAGGTAGATAGATAGATAGAGATAGGTAGGTAGGTAGATAGATAGATACAGATAGGTAGGTAGGTAGATAGATAGATACAGATAGGTAGGTAGGTAGGTAGATAGATACAGATATGTAGGTAGGTAGATAGATAGATAGGTAGGTAGGTAGATTGATAGATAGAGATAGGTAGGTAGGTAGGTAGATAGATAGATAGAGATAGGTAGGTAGGTAGATTGATAGATAGAGATAGGTAGGTAGGTAGGTAGAAAGATAGAGATAGGTAGGTAGGTAGATAGATAGATAGAGATAGGTAGGTAGGTAGATTGATAGATACAGATAGGTAGGTAGGTAGATAGATAGATAGAGATAGGTAGGTATGTAGATTGATAGATAGAGATAGGTAGGTAGGTAGATAGATAGAGATAGGTAGGTAGGTAGATTGATAGATAGAGATAGGTAGGTAGGTAGGTAGATAGATAGAGATAGGTAGGTAGGTAGATAGATAGATAGAGATAGGTAGGTAGGTAGATTGATAGATACAGATAGGTAGGTAGGTAGATAGATAGATAGAGATAGGTAGGTAGGTAGATAGATAGATAGAGATAGGTAGGTAGGTAGATTGATAGATAGAGATAGGTAGGTAGGTAGGTAGATAGATAGAGATAGGTAGGTAGGTAGATTGATAGATACAGATAGGTAGGTAGGTAGATAGATAGATACAGATAGGTAGGTAGGTAGATTGATAGATAGAGATAGGTAGGTAGGTAGGTAGATAGATAGAGATAGGTAGGTAGGTAGATTGATATAGGTAGATAGGTAGGTAGGTAGATAGATAGAGATAGGTAGGTAGGTAGATTGATAGATACAGATAGGTAGGTAGGTAGATAGATAGATACAGATAGGTAGGTAGGTAGATAGATAGATAGAGATAGGTAGGTAGGTAGATTGATAGATACAGATAGGAAGGTAGGTAGATTGATACATAGAGATAGGTAGGTAGGTAGATAGATAGATAGAGATAGGTAGGTAGGTAGATTGATAGATAGAGATAGGTAGGTAGGTAGATAGATAGATAGAGATAGGTAGGTAGGTAGATAGATAGATAGAGATAGGTAGATAGGTATATATATAGATACAGATAGGTAGGTAGGTAGATAGATAGATAGAGATAGGTGGGTAGGTAGATAGATAGATACAGATAGGTAGGTAGGTAGATTGATAGATAGAGATAGGTAGGTAGGTAGATAGATAGATAGAGATAGGTAGGTAGGTAGATTGATAGAGATAGGTAGGTAGGTAGGTAGATAGATAGAGATAGGTAGGTAGGTAGATTGATAGATACAGATAGGTAGGTAGGTAGATTGATAGATAAAGATAGGTAGGTAAGTAGATAGATAGATAGAGATAGGTAGGTAGGTAGATTGATAGATACAGATAGGTAGGTAGGTAGATTGATAGATACAGATAGGTAGGTAGGTAGATAGATACAGATTGTAGGTAGATAGATAAATACAGATAGGTGGGTAGGTAGATAGATAGATACAGATAGGTAGGTAGGTAGATTGATAGATAGAGATAGGTAGGTAGGTAGATATATAGATACAGATATGTAGGTAGGTAGATAGATAGATACAGATAGGTAGGTAGGTAGATATATAGATACAGATATGTAGGTAGGTAGATAGATAGATAGAGATAGGTAGGTAGGTAGATAGATAGATACAGATAGGTAGGTAGGTAGATAGATAGATCGATAGAGATAGGTAGGTAGGTAGGTAGGTAGATAGATACAGATATGTAGGTAGGTAGATTGATAGAGATAGGTAGGTAGGTAGGTAGATAGATAGATAAAGATAGGTAGGTAGGTAGATTGATAGATAGAGATAGGTAGGTAGGTAGGTAGATAGATAGAGATAGGTAGGTAGGTAGATAGATAGATAGAGATAGGTAGGTAGGTAGATAGATAGATACAGATAGGTAGGTAGGTAGATAGATACAGATATGTAGGTAGGTAGATAGATAGATAGAGATAGGTAGGTAGGTAGATTGATATATAGAGATAGGTAGGTAGGTAGGTAGATAGATAGAGATAGGTAGGTAGGTAGATAGATAGAGATAGGTAGGTAGGTAGATAGATAGATACAGATAAGTAGGTAGGTATATAGATACAGATAGGTAGGTAGGTAGATAGATAGATAGAGATAGGTAGGTAGGTAGATTGATAGAGATAGGTAGGTAGGTAGGTAGATAGATAGAGATAGGTAGGTAGGTAGATATATAGATACAGATATGTAGGTAGATAGATAGAGATAGGTAGGTAGGTAGATTGATAGATACAGATAGGTAGGTAGGTAGATTGATAGATAGAGATAGGTAGGTAGGTAGGTAGGTAGATAAATAGAGATAGGTGGGTAGGTAGGTAGATAGATAGAGATAGGTAGGTAGGTAGGTAGGTAGATAGATACAGATAGGTAGGTAGGTAGATTGATAGATAGAGATAGGTAGGTAGGTAGATTGATAGATAGAGATAGATAGGTAGGTAGATAGATAGATAGAGATAGGTAGGTAGGTAGATAGATAGATACAGATAGGTAGGTAGGTAGATTGATAGATACAGATATGTAGGTAGGTAGATAGATAGATAGAGATACGTAGGTAGGTAGGTAGATAGATACAGATTGTAGGTAGATAGATAAATACAGATAGGTGGGTAGGTAGATAGATAGATACAGATAGGTAGGTAGGTAGATTGATAGATAGAGATAGGTAGGTAGGTAGATATATAGATACAGATATGTAGGTAGGTAGATAGATAGATACAGATAGGTAGGTAGGTAGATATATAGATACAGATATGTAGGTAGGTAGATAGATAGATAGAGATAGGTAGGTAGGTAGATAGATAGATACAGATAGGTAGGTAGGTAGATAGATAGATAGATAGATAGATAGATAGAGATAGGTAGGTAGGTAGGTAGGTAGATAGATACAGATATGTAGGTAGGTAGATTGATAGAGATAGGTAGGTAGGTAGATAGATAGATAAAGATAGGTAGGTAGGTAGATTGATAGATAGAGATAGGTAGGTAGGTAGGTAGATAGATAGAGATAGGTAGGTAGGTAGATAGATAGATAGAGATAGGTAGGTAGGTAGGTAGATAGATAGATACAGATAGGTAGGTAGGTAGATAGATACAGATATGTAGGTAGGTAGATAGATAGATAGAGATAGGTAGGTAGGTAGATTGATATATAGAGATAGGTAGGTAGGTAGGTAGATAGATAGAGATAGGTAGGTAGGTAGATGGATAGATACAGATAGGTAGGTAGGTAGATAGATAGATACAGATAGGTAGGTAGGTAGATTGATAGATAGAGATAGGTAGGTAGGTAGATAGATAGAGATAGGTAGGTAGGTAGATTGATAGAGATAGGTAGGTAGGTAGGTAGATAGATAGAGATAGGTAGGTAGGTAGATTGATAGATACAGATAGGTAGGTAGGTAGATAGATAGGTACAGATAGGTAGGTAGGTAGATAGATAGATAGAGATAGGTAGGTAGGTAGATTGATAGATACAGATAGGTAGGTAGGTAGATTGATAGATAGAGATAGGTAGGTAGGTAGATTGATAGATACAGATAGGAAGGTAGGTAGATTGATAGATAGAGATAGGTAGGTAGGTAGATAGATAGATACAGATAGGTAGGTAGGTAGATTGATAGATAGAGATAGGTAGGTAGGTAGATAGATAGATAGAGATAGGTAGGTAGGTAGATAGATAGATAGAGATAGGTAGATAGGTAGATAGATAGATACAGATAGGTAGGTAGGTAGATAGATAGATAGAGATAGGTGGGTAGGTAGATAGATAGATACAGATAGATAGGTAGGTAGATTGATAGAGATAGGTAGGTAGGTAGATAGATAGATAGAGATAGGTAGGTAGATAGATAGATAGATAGATAGAGATAGGTAGGTAGGTAGATTGATAGAGATAGGTAGGTCGGTAGGTAGATAGATAGAGATAGGTAGGTAGGTAGATTGATAGATACAGATAGGTAGGTAGGTAGATTGATAGATAGAGATAGGTAGGTAGGTAGATAGATAGATACAGATAGGTAGGTAGGTAGATTGATAGATACAGATAGGTAGGTAGGTAGATTGATAGATAGAGATAGATAGGTAGGTAGATAGATAGATAGAGATAGGTAGGTAGGTAGATTGATAGAGATAGGTAGGTAGGTAGGTAGATAGATAGAGATAGGTAGGTAGGTAGATATATAGATACAGATATGTAGGTAGATAGATAGAGATAGGTAGGTAGGTAGATTGATAGATACAGATAGGTCGGTAGGTAGATTGATAGATAGAGATCGGTAGGTAGGTAGGTAGAAAAATAGAGATAGGTAGGTAGGTAGGTAGATAGATAGAGATAGGTAGGTAGGTAGGTAGATAGATACAGATAGGTACGTAGGTAGATTGATAGATAGAGATAGGTAGGTAGGTAGATATATAGATACAGATATGTAGGTAGGTAGATAGATAGATACAGATAGGTAGGTAGGTAGATATATAGATACAGATATGTAGGTAGGTAGATAGATAGATAGAGATAGGTAGGTAGGTAGATAGATAGATACAGATAGGTAGGTAGGTAGATAGATAGATAGAGATAGGTAGGTAGGTAGGTAGATAGATACAGATATGTAGGTAGGTAGATTGATAGAGATAGGTAGGTAGGTAGATAGATAGATAGAGATAGGTAGGTAAGTAGATAGATAGATAGAGATAGGTAGGTAGGTAGATTGATAGATACAGATAGGTAGGTAGGTAGATTGATAGATAGAGATAGGTAGGTAGGTAGATAGATAGATAGAGATAGGTAGGTAGGTAGATTGATAGAGATAGGTAGGTAGGTAGGTAGATAGATAGAGATAGGTAGGTAGGTAGATATATAGATACAGATATGTAGGTAGATAGATAGAGATAGGTAGGTAGGTAGATTGATAGATACAGATAGGTCGGTAGGTAGATTGATAGATAGAGATCGGTAGGTAGGTAGGTAGAAAAATAGAGATAGGTAGGTAGGTAGGTAGATAGATAGAGATAGGTAGGTAGGTAGGTAGATAGATACAGATAGGTACGTAGGTAGATTGATAGATAGAGATAGGTAGGTAGGTAGATATATAGATACAGATATGTAGGTAGGTAGATAGATAGATACAGATAGGTAGGTAGGTAGATATATAGATACAGATATGTAGGTAGGTAGATAGATAGATAGAGATAGGTAGGTAGGTAGATAGATAGATACAGATAGGTAGGTAGGTAGATAGATAGATAGAGATAGGTAGGTAGGTAGGTAGATAGATACAGATATGTAGGTAGGTAGATTGATAGAGATAGGTAGGTAGGTAGATAGATAGATAGAGATAGGTAGGTAAGTAGATAGATAGATAGAGATAGGTAGGTAGGTAGATTGATAGATACAGATAGGTAGGTAGGTAGATTGATAGATAGAGATAGGTAGGTAGGTAGATAGATAGATAGAGATAGGTAGGTAGGTAGATTGATAGAGATAGGTAGGTAGGTAGGTAGGTAGATAAATAGAGATAGGTAGGTAGATTGATAGATACAGATAGGTAGGTAGGTAGATAGATAGATACAGATAGGTAGGTAGGTAGATAAATAGATAGAGATAGGTAGGTAGGTAGATATATAGATACAGATATGTAGGTAGATAGATAGAGATAGGTAGGTAGGTAGATTGATAGATACAGATAGGTAGGTAGGTAGATTGATAGATAGAGATAGGTAGGTAGGTAGGTAGGTAGATAAATAGAGATAGGTAGGTAGACTGATAGATACAGATAGGTAGGTAGGTAGATAGATAGATACAGATAGGTAGGTAGGTAGATAAATAGATAGAGATAGGTAGGTAGGTAGATTGATAGATATAGATAGGAAGGTAGGTAGATTGATAGATAGAGATAGGTAGGTAGGTAGATAGATACAGATAGGTAGGTAGGTAGATTGATAGATAGAGATAGGTAGGTAGGTAGATAGATAGATACATAGAGATAGGTAGGTAGGTAGGTAGATAGATAGATAGAGATAGGTAGATAGGTAGATAGATAGATACAGATAGGTAGGTAGGTAGATAGATAGATAGAGATAGGTGGGTAGGTAGATAGATAGATACAGATAGGTAGGTAGGTAGATTGATAGATAGAGATAGGTAGGTAGGTAGATAGATAGATAGAGATAGGTAGGTAGGTAGATAGATTGATAGAGATAGGTACGTAGGTTGATTGATAGATACAGATAGGTAGGTAGGTAGATTGATAGATAGAGATAGGTAGGTAGGTAGGTAGGTAGATAGATACAGAAAGGTAGGTAGGTAGATATATAGATACAGAAATGTAGGTAGATAGATAGAGATAGGTAGGTAGGTAGATTGATAGATACAGATAGGTAGGTAGGTAGATTGATAGATAGAGATAGGTAGGTAGGTAGATAGATAGATAGAGATAGGTAGGTAGGTAGATTGATAGATACAGATAGGTAGGTAGGTAGATTGATAGATAGAGATAGGTAGGTAGGTAGATAGATAGATAGAGATAGGTAGGTAGGTAGATAGATAGATAGAGATAGGTGGGTAGGTAGATAGATAGATACAGATAGGTAGGTAGGTAGATAGATAGATACAGATAGGTAGGTAGGTAAATTGATAGATAGAGATAGGTAGGTAGGTAGATAGATAGATAGAGATAGGTAGGTAGGTAGATAGATAGATAGAGATAGGTAGATAGGTAGATAGATAGATACAGATAGGTAGGTAGGTAGATAGATAGATACAGATAGATAGGTAGGTAGATTGATAGAGATAGGTAGGTAGGTAGATAGATAGATAGAGATAGGTAGGTAGATAGATAGATAGATAGAGATAGGTAGGTAGGTAGATTGATAGAGATAGGTAGGTAGGTAGGTAGATAGATAGAGATAGGTAGGTAGGTAGATTGATAGATACAGATAGGTAGGTAGGTAGATTGATAGATAGAGATAGGTAGGTAGGTAGATAGATAGATACAGATAGGTAGGTAGGTAGATTGATAGATACAGATAGGTAGGTAGGTAGATTGATAGATAGAGATAGGTAGGTAGGTAGATAGATAGATAGAGATAGGTAGGTAGGTAGATTGATAGAGATAGGTAGGTAGGTAGGTAGATAGATAGAGATAGGTAGGTAGGTAGATATATAGATACAGATATGTAGGTAGATAGATAGAGATAGGTAGGTAGGTAGATTGATAGATACAGATAGGTAGGTAGGTAGATTGATAGATAGAGATAGGTAGGTAGGTAGGTAGATAAATAGAGATAGGTAGGTAGGTAGGTAGATAGATAGAGATAGGTAGGTAGGTAGGTAGGTAGATAGATACAGATAGGTAGGTAGGTAGATTGATAGATACAGATAGGTAGGTAGGTAGATTGATAGATAGAGATAGGTAGGTAGGTAGACAGATAGATAGAGATAGGTAGGTAGGTAGATAGATAGATACAGATAGGTAGGTAGGTAGATTGATAGATACAGATAGGTAGGTAGGTAGATAGATAGATAGAGATACGTAGGTAGGTAGGTAGATAGATACAGATTGTAGGTAGATAGATAAATACAGATAGGTGGGTAGGTAGATAGATAGATACAGATAGGTAGGTAGGTAGATTGATAGATAGAGATAGGTAGGTAGGTAGATATATAGATACAGATATGTAGGTAGGTAGATAGATAGATAGATAGAGATAGGTAGGTAGGTAGATAGATAGATACAGATAGGTAGGTAGGTAGGTAGATAGATAGATAGAGATAGGTAGGTAGGTAGGTAGGTAGATAGATACAGATATGTAGGTAGGTAGATTGATAGAGATAGGTAGGTAGGTAGATAGATAGATAAAGATAGGTAGGTAGGTAGATTGATAGATAGAGATAGGTAGGTAGGTAGGTAGATAGATAGAGATAGGTAGGTAGGTAGATAGATAGATAGAGATAGGTAGGTAGGTAGATAGATAGATACAGATAGGTAGGTAGGTAGATAGATACAGATATGTAGGTAGGTAGATAGATAGATAGAGATAGGTAGGTAGGTAGATTGATATATAGAGATAGGTAGGTAGGTAGGTAGATAGATAGAGATAGGTAGGTAGGTAGATGGATAGATACAGATACGTAGGTAGGTAGATAGATAGATACAGATAGGTAGGTAGGTAGATTGATAGATAGAGATAGGTAGGTAGGTAGGTAGATAGATAGAGATAGGTTGGTAGGTAGATTGATAGAGATAGGTAGGTAGGTAGGTAGGTAGATAGAGATAGGTAGGTAGGTAGATTGATAGATACAGATAGGTAGGTAGGTAGATAGATAGATACAGATAGGTAGGTAGGTAGATAGATAGATAGAGATAGGTAGGTAGGTAGATTGATAGATACAGATAGGTAGGTAGGTAGATTGATAGATAGAGATAGGTAGGTCGGTAGATTGATAGATACAGATAGGAAGGTAGGTAGATTGATAGATAGAGATAGGTAGGTAGGTAGATAGATAGATACAGATAGGTAGGTAGGTAGATTCATAGATAGAGATAGGTAGGTAGGTAGATAGATAGATAGAGATAGGTAGGTAGGTAGATAGATAGATAGAGATAGGTAGATAGGTAGATAGATAGATACAGATAGGTAGGTAGGTAGATAGATAGATAGAGATAGGTAGGTAGGTAGATAGATAGATAGAGATAGGTAGATAGGTAGATAGATTGATAGAGATAGGTAGGTAGGTAGATAGATAGATAGAGATAGGTAGGTAGATAGATAGATAGATAGAGATAGGTAGGTAGGTAGATTGATAGAGATAGGTAGGTAGGTAGGTAGATAGATAGAGATAGGTAGGTAGGTAGATAGATAGATAGACACAGATAGGTAGGTAGGTAGATTGATAGATAGAGATAGGTAGGTAGGTAGATTGATAGATACAGATAGGAAGGTAGGTAGATTGATAGATAGAGATAGGTAGGTAGGTAGATAGATAGATACAGATAGGTAGGTAGGTAGATTGATAGATAGAGATAGGTAGGTAGGTAGATAGATAGATAGAGATAGGTAGGTAGGTAGGTAGATAGATAGATACAGATAGGTAGGTAGGTAGATAGATAGATAGAGATACGTAGGTAGGTAGATAGATAAATACAGATAGGTGGGTAGGTAGATAGATACATACAGATAGGTAGGTAGGTAGATTGATAGATAGAGATAGGTAGGTAGGTAGATATATAGATACAGATATGTAGGTAGGTAGATAGATAGATACAGATAGGTAGGTAGGTAGATATATAGATACAGATAGGTAGGTAGGTAGATATATAGATAGAGATAGGTAGGTAGGTAGATAGATAGATAGAGATAGGTAGGTAGGTAGATAGATAGATAGATAGAGATAGGTAGGTAGGTAGGTAGGTAGGTAGATACAGATAGGTAGGTAGGTAGATTGATAGATACAGATAGGTAGGTAGGTAGATAGATAGAGATACGTAGGTAGGTAGGTAGATAGATACAGATTGTAGGTAGATAGATAAATACAGATAGGTGGGTAGGTAGATAGATAGATACAGATAGGTAGGTAGGTAGATTGATAGATAGAGATAGGTAGGTAGGTAGATATATAGATACAGATATGTAGGTAGGTAGATAGATAGATAGAGATAGGTAGGTAGGTAGATAGATAGATACAGATAGGTAGGTAGGTAGATAGATAGATAGATAGAGATAGGTAGGTAGGTAGGTAGATAGATACAGATATGTAGGTAGGTAGATTGATAGAGATAGGTAGGTAGGTAGATAGATAGATAAAGATAGGTAGGTAGGTAGATTGATAGATAGAGATAGGTAGGTAGGTAGGTAGATAGATAGAGATAGGTAGGTAGGTAGATAGATAGATAGAGATAGGTAGGTAGGTAGATAGATAGATACAGATAGGTAGGTAGGTAGATAGATACAGATATGTAGGTAGGTAGATAGATAGATAGAGATAGGTAGGTAGGTAGATTGATATATAGAGATAGGTAGGTAGGTAGGTAGATAGATAGAGATAGGTAGGTAGGTAGATGGATAGATACAGATACGTAGGTAGGTAGATAGATAGATACAGATAGGTAGGTAGGTAGATTGATAGATAGAGATAGGTAGGTAGGTAGGTAGATAGATAGAGATAGGTTGGTAGGTAGATTGATAGAGATAGGTAGGTAGGTAGGTAGGTAGATAGAGATAGGTAGGTAGGTAGATTGATAGATACAGATAGGTAGGTAGGTAGATAGATAGATACAGATAGGTAGGTAGGTAGATAGATAGATAGAGATAGGTAGGTAGGTAGATTGATAGACACAGATAGGTAGGTAGGTAGATTGATAGATAGAGATAGGTAGGTAGGTAGATTGATAGATACAGATAGGAAGGTAGGTAGATTGATAGATAGAGATAGGTAGGTAGGTAGATAGATAGATACAGATAGGTAGGTAGGTAGATTGATAGATAGAGATAGGTAGGTAGGTAGATAGATAGATAGAGATAGGTAGGTAGGTAGATAGATAGATAGACACAGATAGGTAGGTAGGTAGATTGATAGATAGAGATAGGTAGGTAGGTAGATTGATAGATACAGATCGGAAGGTAGGTAGATTGATAGATAGAGATAGGTAGGTAGGTAGATAGATAGATACAGATAGGTAGGTAGGTAGATTGATAGATAGAGATAGGTAGGTAGGTAGATAGATAGATAGAGATAGGTAGGTAGGTAGGTAGATAGATAGATACAGATAGGTAGGTAGGTAGATAGATAGATAGAGATACGTAGGTAGGTAGATAGATAAATACAGATAGGTGAGTAGGTAGATAGATACATACAGATAGGTAGGTAGGTAGATTGATAGATAGAGATAGGTAGGTAGGTAGATATATAGATACAGATATGTAGGTAGGTAGATAGATAGATACAGATAGGTAGGTAGGTAGATATATAGATACAGATATGTAGGTAGGTAGATATATAGATAGAGATAGGTAGGTAGGTAGATAGATAGATACAGATAGGTAGGTAGGTAGATAGATAGATAGATAGAGATAGGTAGGTAGGTAGGTAGATAGATACAGATAGGTAGGTAGGTAGATTGATAGATAGAGATAGGTAGGTAGGTAGATAGATAGATAGATAGAGATAGGTAGGTAGGTAGGTAGATAGATAGATAGAGATAGGTAGATAGGTAGATAGATAGATACAGATAGGTAGGTAGGTAGATAGATAGATAGAGATAGGTGGGTAGGTAGATAGATAGATACAGATAGGTAGGTAGGTAGATTGATAGATAGAGATAGGTAGGTAGGTAGATATATAGATACAGATATGTAGGTAGGTAGATAGATAGATACAGATAGGTAGGTAGGTAGATATATAGATACAGATATGTAGGTAGGTAGATAGATAGATAGAGATAGGTAGGTAGGTAGATAGATAGATACAGATAGGTAGGTAGGTAGATAGATAGATAGAGATAGGTAGGTAGGTAGGTAGATAGATACAGATATGTAGGTAGGTAGATTGATAGAGATAGGTAGGTAGGTAGATAGATAGATAGAGATAGGTAGGTAGGTAGATTGATAGATAGAGATAGGTAGGTAGGTAGGTAGATAGATAGAGATAGGTAGGTAGGTAGATAGATAGATAGAGATAGGTAGGTAGGTAGATAGATAGATAGAGAGAGGTAGGTAGGTAGATTGATATATAGAGATAGGTAGGTAGGTAGGTAGATAGATAGAGATAGGTAGGTAGGTAGATTGATAGATACAGATAGGTAGGTAGGTAGATAGATAGATACAGATAGGTAGGTAGGTAGATTGATAGAGATAGGTAGGTAGGTAGGTAGATAGATAGAGATAGGTAGGTAAGTAGATAGATAGAGATAGGTAGGTAGGTAGATTGATAGATACAGATAGGTAGGTAGGTAGATAGATAGATACAGATAGGTAGGTAGGTAGATAGATAGATAGAGATAGGTAGGTAGGTAGATTGATAGATATAGATAGGAAGGTAGGTAGATTGATAGATAGAGATAGGTAGGTAGGTAGATAGATACAGATAGGTAGGTAGGTAGATTGATAGATAGAGATAGGTAGGTAGGTAGATAGATAGATAGAGATAGGTAGGTAGGTAGATAGATTGATAGAGATAGGTACGTAGGTTGATTGATAGATACAGATAGGTAGGTAGGTAGATTGATAGATAGAGATAGGTAGGTAGGTAGATAGATAGATAGATAGATAGATAGATAGATAGATAGATAGATAGAGATAGGTAGGTAGGTAGATTGATAGATAGAGATGGGTAGGTAGGTAGGTAGATAGATACAGAAAGGTAGGTAGGTAGATATATAGATACAGATATGTAGGTAGATAGATAGAGATAGGTAGGTAGGTAGATTGATAGATACAGATAGGTAGGTAGGTAGATTGATAGATAGAGATAGGTAGGTAGGTAGATAGATAGATAGAGATAGGTAGGTAGGTAGATTGATAGATACAGATAGGTAGGTAGGTAGATTGATAGATAGAGATAGGTAGGTAGGTAGATAGATAGATAGAGATAGGTAGGTAGGTAGATAGATAGATAGAGATAGGTAGGTAGGTAGATAGATAGATACAGATAGGTAGGTAGGTAGGTAGGTAGATAGATAGATAGATAGATAGATAGATAGATAGAGATAGGTAGGTAGGTAGATAGATAGATACAGATAGGTAGGTAGGTAGATAGATAGATAGATACTGATAGGTAGGTAGGTAGATTGATAGATAGAGATAGGTAGGTAGGTAGGTAGATAGATACAGATAGGTAGGTAGGTAGATAGATAGATACAGATAGGTAGGTAGGTAGATTGATAGATAGAGATAGGTAGGTAGGTAGGTAGATAGATACAGATAGGTAGGTAGGTAGATAGATAGATAGAGATAGGTAGGTAGGTAGATTGATAGATACAGGTAGGTAGGTAGGTAGGTAGGTAGATAGATACAGATAGGTAGGTAGGTAGATAGATAGATAGAGATACGTAGGTAGGTAGGTAGATAGATACAGATAGGTAGGTAGATAGATAAATACAGATAGGTGGGTAGGTAGATAGATAGATACATATAGGTAGGTAGGTAGATTGATAGATAGAGATAGGTAGGTAGGTAGATATATAGATACAGATATGTAGGTAGGTAGATAGATAGATACAGATAGGTAGGTAGGTAGATTGATAGATAGAGATAGGTAGATAGGTAGATAGATAGATACAGATAGGTAGGTAGGTAGATTGATAGATAGAGATAGGTAGGTAGATAGATAAATACAGATAGGTGGGTAGGTAGATAGATAGATAGAGATAGGTAGGTAGGTAGATTGATAGAGAGAGATAGGTAGGGAGGTAGATAGATAGATACAGATAGGTAGGTAGGTAGATATATAGATACAGATATGTAGGTGGGTAGATAGATAGATACAGATAGGTAGGTAGGTAGATTGATAGATACAGATAGGTGGGTAGGTAGATTGATAGATACAGATAGGTGGGTAGGTAGATAGATAGATAGAGATAGGTAGGTAGGTAGATTGATAGATAGAGATAGGTAGGTAGGTAGATAGATAGATACAGATAGGTAGGTAGGTAGATTGATAGATAGAGATAGGTAGGTAGGTAGGTAGATAGATAGAGATAGGTAGGTAGGTAGATTGATAGAGATAGGTAAGTAGGTAGGTAGATAGATAGATAGAGATAGGTAGGTAGGTAGATAGATAGATACAGATAGGTAGGTAGGTAGATATATAGATACAGATAGGTAGGTAGGTAGATAGATAGATACAGATAGGTAGGTAGGTAGGTAGGTAGATACAGATATGTAGGTAGGTAGATAGATAGATAGAGATAGGTAGGTAGGTAGATTGATAGATACAGTTAGGTGGGTAGGTAGATAGATATATACAGATATGTAGGTAGGTAGATAGATAGATACAGATAGATAGGTAGGTAGATAGATAGATAGAGATAGGTAGGTGGGTAGATAGATAGATAGAGATAGGTAGGTAGGTAGATTGATAGATAGAGATAGGTAGGTAGGTAGATAGATAGATAGAGATAGGTAGGTAGGTAGATAGATACAGACAGGTAGGTAGATAGATTGATAGAGATAGGTAGGTAGGTAGGTAGATAGATAGATACAGATAGGTAGGTAGGTAGTTTGATAGATAGAGATAGGTAGGTAGGTAGATATATAGATACAGATATGTAGGTAGGTAGGTAGGTAGATAGATAGAAATAGGTAGGTAGGTAGATAGATAGATAGAGATAGGTAGGTAGGTAGATAGATAGAGACAGGTAGGTAGGTAGATAGATAGAAATAGGTAGGTAGGTAGGTAGATAGATAGATAGAGATAGATAGGTAGGTAGATTGATAGATAGAGATAGGTAGATAGGTAGATAGATAGATACAGAGAGGTAGGTAGGTAGATTGATAGATAGAGATAGGTAGGTAGGTAGATAGATAGATAGAGATAGGTAGGTAGGTAGATAGATAGATACAGATAGGTAGGTAGGTAGATTGATAGATACAGATAGGTAGGTAGGTAGATAGATAGATAGAGATACGTAGGTAGGTAGGTAGATAGATACAGATAGGTAGGTAGGTAGATTGATAGATACAGATAGGTAGGTAGGTAGATAGATAGATAGAGATACGTAGGTAGGTAGGTAGATAGATACAGATAGGTAGGTAGGTAGATTGATAGATACAGATAGGTAGGTAGGTAGATAGATAGATACAGATAGGTAGGTAGGTAGATTGATAGATAGAGATAGGTAGGTAGGTAGATAGATAGATAGATAGATAGATAGATAGATAGATAGATAGATAGATAGATAGATAGATAGATAGATAGATAGATAGATAGATAGAGATAGGTAGGTAGGTAGATAGATAGATACAGATAGGTAGGTAGGTAGATTGATAGATACAGATAGGTAGGTAGGTAGATAGATAGATAGATAGAGATACGTAGGTAGGAAGGTAGATAGATACAGATAGGTAGGTAGATAGATAAATACAGATAGGTGGGTAGGTAGATAGATAGATAGAGATAGGTAGGTAGGTAGATTGATAGATAGAGATAGGTAGATAGGTATATAGATAGATACAGATAGGTAGGTAGGTAGATATATAGATACAGATATGTAGGTAGGTAGGTAGATAGATAGAAATAGGTAGGTAGGTAGATTGATAGATACAGATAGGTAGGTAGGTAGATAGATAGATATAGATAGGTAGGTAGGTAGATAGATAGATAGAGATAGGTAGATAGGTATATAGATAGATACAGATAGGTAGGTAGGTAGATATATAGATACAGATATGTAGGTAGGTAGGTAGATAGATAGAGATAGGTAGGTAGGTAGATTGATAGATACAGATAGGTAGGTAGGTAGATAGATAGATACAGATAGGTAGGTAGGTAGATTGATAGATAGGGAGGTAGGTAGGTAGATAGATAGAGATAGGTAGGTAGGTAGATTGATAGATACAGATAGGTAGGTAGGTAGATATATAGATAGAGATAGGTAGGTAGGTAGATAGATAGATAGAGATAGGTAGGTAGGTAGATAGATAGAGATAGGTAGGTAGGTAGGTAGATAGATAGATAGAGATAGATAGGTAAGTAGGTAGATTGATAGAGACAGATAGGTAGGTAGGTAGATAGATAGATACAGATAGGTAGGTAGGTAGATTGATAGATAGAGATAGGTAGGTAGGTAGATAGATAGATACAGATAGGTAGGTAGGTAGATTGATAGATACAGATAGGTAGGTAGGTAGATAGATAGATAGAGATACGTAGGTAGGTAGGTAGATAGATACAGATAGGTAGGTAGGTAGATAGATAGATACAGATAGGTAGGTAAGTAGATATATAGATACAGATATGTAGGTAGGTAGATTGATAGATAGAGATAGGTAGGTAGGTAGATAGATAGATACAGATAGGTAGGTAGGTAGATTGATAGATACAGATAGGTAGGTAGGTAGATAGATAGATAGAGATACGTAGGTAGGTAGGTAGATAGATAAATACAGATAGGTGGGTAGGTAGATAGATAGATAGAGATAGGTAGGTAGGTAGATTGATAGATAGAGATAGGTAGATAGGTATATAGATAGATACAGATAGGTAGGTAGGTAGATATATAGATACAGATATGTAGGTAGGTAGGTAGATAGATAGAGATAGGTAGGTAGGTAGATTGATAGATACAGATAGGTAGGTAGGTAGATAGATAGAGATAGGTAGGTAGGTAGATAGATAGATAGAGATAGGTAGGTAGGTAGATAGATAGAAATAGGTAGGTAGGTAGGTAGATAGATAGATAGATAGAGATAGATAGGTAGGTAGGTAGATTGATAGAGACAGATAGGTAGGTAGGTAGATAGATAGATAGAGATACGTAGGTAGGTAGGTAGATAGATACAGATAGGTAGGTAGGTAGATAGATAGATACAGATAGGTAGGTAAGTAGATATATAGATACAGATATGTAGGTAGGTAGATTGATAGATACAGATAGGTAGGTAGGTAGATAGATAGATACAGATAGGTGGGTAGGTAGATTGATAGATAGAGATAGGTAGGTAGTTAGATTGATAGATAGAGATAGGTAGGTAGGTAGATTGATAGATACAGATAGGTAGGTAGGTAGATATATAGATAAAGATAGGTAGGTAGGTAGATAGATAGATAGAGATAGGTAGGTAGGTAGATTGATAGATAGAGATAGGTAGGTAGGTAGATATATAGATACAGATATGCAAGTAGGTAGATAGATAGATAGAGATAGTTAGGTAGGTAGATTGATAGATACAGATAGGTAGGTAGGTAGATAGATAGATACAGATAGGTGGGTAGATAGATAAATACAGATAGGTGGGTAGGTAGATAGATAGATAGAGATAGGTAGGTAGGTAGATTGATAGATAGAGATAGGTAGATAGGTATATAGATAGATACAGATAGGTAGGTAGGTAGATATATAGATACAGATATGTAGGTAGGTAGGTAGATAGATAGATATAGGTAGGTAGGTAGATTGATAGATACAGATAGGTAGGTAGGTAGATAGATAGATAGAGATAGGTAGGTAGGTAGATAGATAGATAGAGATAGGTAGGTAGGTAGATTGATAGATACAGATAGGTAGGTATGTAGATTGATAGATAGAGATAGGTAGGTAGGTAGATTGATAGATACAGATAGGTAGGTAGGTAGATATATAGATACAGATAGGTAGGTAGGTAGATAGATAGATAGAGATAGGTAGGTAGGTAGATTGATAGATACAGATAGGTAGGTAGGTAGATAGATAGATAGAGATACGTAGGTAGGTAGGTAGATAGATACAGATAGGTAGGTAGATAGATAAATACAGATAGGTGGGTAGGTAGATAGATAGATACATATAGGTAGGTAGGTAGATTGATAGATAGAGATAGGTAGGTAGGTAGATATATAGATACAGATATGTAGGTAGGTAGATAGATAGATACAGATAGGTAGGTAGGTAGATTGATAGATAGAGATAGGTAGATAGGTAGATAGATAGATACAGATAGGTAGGTAGGTAGATTGATAGATAGAGATAGGTAGGTAGATAGATAAATACAGATAGGTGGGTAGGTAGATAGATAGATAGAGATAGGTAGGTAGGTAGATTGATAGATAGAGATAGGTAGGTAGGTAGATAGATAGATACAGATAGGTAGGTAGGTAGATATATAGATACAGATATGTAGGTGGGTAGATAGATAGATACAGATAGGTAGGTAGGTAGATTGATAGATACAGATAGGTGGGTAGGTAGATTGATAGATACAGATAGGTGGGTAGGTAGATAGATAGATAGAGATAGGTAGGTTGGTAGATTGATAGATAGAGATAGGTAGGTAGGTAGATAGATAGATACAGATAGGTAGGTAGGTAGATTGATAGATAGAGATAGGTAGGTAGGTAGGTAGATAGATAGAGATAGGTAGGTAGGTAGATTGATAGAGATAGGTAAGTAGGTAGGTAGATAGATAGATAGAGATAGGTAGGTAGGTAGATAGATAGATAGATACAGATAGGTAGGTAGGTAGATATATAGATACAGATAGGTAGGTAGGTAGATAGATAGATACAGATAGGTAGGTAGGTAGGTAGGTAGATAGATACAGATATGTAGGTAGGTAGATAGATAGATAGAGATAGGTAGGTAGGTAGATTGATAGATACAGTTAGGTGGGTAGGTAGATAGATAGATACAGATATGTAGGTAGGTAGATAGATAGATACAGATAGATAGGTAGGTAGATAGATAGATAGAGATAGGTAGGTGGGTAGATAGATAGATAGAGATAGGTAGGTAGGTAGATTGATAGATAGAGATAGGTAGGTAGGTAGATAGATAGATAGAGATAGGTAGGTAGGTAGGTAGATAGATACAGATAGGTAGGTAGATAGATTGATAGAGATAGGTAGGTAGGTAGGTAGGTAGATAGATAGATACAGATAGGTAGGTAGGTAGTTTGATAGATAGAGATAGGTAGGTAGGTAGATATATAGATACAGATATGTAGGTAGGTAGGTAGGTAGATAGATAGAAATAGGTAGGTAGGTAGATAGATAGATAGAGATAGGTAGCTAGGTAGATTGATAGATACAGATAGGTAGGTAGGTAGATTGATAGATAGGTAGGTGGGTAAATAGATAGAGATAGGTAGGTAGGTAGATAGATAGATAGAGATAGATAGGTAGGTAGATTGATAGTTAGAGATAGGTAGATAGGTAGATAGATAGATACAGATAGGTAGGTAGGTAGATTGATAGATAGAGATAGGTAGGTAGGTAGATAGATAAATAGAGATAGGTAGGTAGGTAGATAGATAGATACAGATAGGTAGGTAGGTAGATTGATAGATACAGATAGGTAGGTAGGTAGATAGATAGATAGAGATACGTAGGTAGGTAGGTAGATAGATAAAGATAGGTAGGTAGGTAGATTGATAGATACAGATAGGTAGGTAGGTAGATAGATAGATAGAGATACGTAGGTAGGTAGGTAGATAGATACAGATAGGTAGGTAGGTAGATTGATAGATACAGATAGGTAGGTAGGTAGATAGATAGATACAGATAGGTAGGTAGGTAGATTGATAGATAGAGATAGGTAGGTAGGTAGGTAGATAGATAGATAGAGATAGGTAGGTAGGTAGATAGATAGATACAGATAGGTAGGTAGGTAGATTGATAGATACAGATAGGTAGGTAAGTAGATAGATAGATAGAGATACGTAGGTAGGAAGGTAGATAGATACAGATAGGTAGGTAGATAGATAAATACAGATAGGTGGGTAGGTAGATAGATAGATAGAGATAGGTAGGTAGGTAGATTGATAGATAGAGATAGGTAGATAGGTATATAGATAGATACAGATAGGTAGGTAGGTAGATATATAGATACAGATATGTAGGTAGGTAGATAGATAGATAGAGATAGGTAGGTAGGTAGATTGATAGATACAGATAGGTAGGTAGGTAGATAGATAGATAGAGATAGGTAGGTAGGTAGATAGATAGATAGAGATAGGTAGGTAGGTAGATAGATAGAAATAGGTAGGTAGGTAGGTAGATAGATAGATAGAGATAGATAGGTAGGTAGGTAGATTGATAGAGACAGATAGGTAGGTAGGTAGATAGATAGAAAGAGATAGCTAGGTAGATAGGTAGATATATAGATACAGATAGGTAGGTAGGTAGATAGATAGATACAGATAGGTAGGTAGGTAGTTTGATAGATAGAGATAGGTAGGTAGGTAGATAGATAGAGATAGGTAGGTAGGTAGATTGATAGATACAGATAGGTAGGTAGGTAGATTGATAGATAGAGATAGGTAGGTAGGTAGATAGATAGATAGAGATAGGTAGGTAGGTAGGTAGATAGATAGATACAGATAGGTAGGTAGGTAGATAGATAGATAGAGATACGTAGGTAGGTAGATAGATAAATACAGATAGGTGAGTAGGTAGATAGATACATACAGATAGGTAGGTAGGTAGATTGATAGATAGAGATAGGTAGGTAGGTAGATATATAGATACAGATATGTAGGTAGGTAGATAGATAGATACAGATAGGTAGGTAGGTAGATATATAGATACAGATATGTAGGTAGGTAGATATATAGATAGAGATAGGTAGGTAGGTAGATAGATAGATACAGATAGGTAGGTAGGTAGATAGATAGATAGATAGAGATAGGTAGGTAGGTAGGTAGATAGATACAGATAGGTAGGTAGGTAGATTGATAGATAGAGATAGGTAGGTAGGTAGATAGATAGATAGATAGAGATAGGTAGGTAGGTAGGTAGATAGATAGATAGAGATAGGTAGATAGGTAGATAGATAGATACAGATAGGTAGGTAGGTAGATAGATAGATAGAGATAGGTGGGTAGGTAGATAGATAGATACAGATAGGTAGGTAGGTAGATTGATAGATAGAGATAGGTAGGTAGGTAGATATATAGATACAGATATGTAGGTAGGTAGATAGATAGATACAGATAGGTAGGTAGGTAGATATATAGATACAGATATGTAGGTAGGTAGATAGATAGATAGAGATAGGTAGGTAGGTAGATAGATAGATACAGATAGGTAGGTAGGTAGATAGATAGATAGAGATAGGTAGGTAGGTAGGTAGATAGATATAGATATGTAGGTAGGTAGATTGATAGAGATAGGTAGGTAGGTAGATTGATAGATAGAGATAGGTAGGTAGGTAGGTAGATAGATAGAGATAGGTAGGTAGGTAGATAGATAGATAGAGATAGGTAGGTAGGTAGATAGATAGATAGAGAGAGGTAGGTAGGTAGATTGATATATAGAGATAGGTAGATAGGTAGGTAGATAGATAGAGATAGGTAGGTAGGTAGATTGATAGATACAGATAGGTAGGTAGGTAGATAGATAGATACAGATAGGTAGGTAGGTAGATTGATAGAGATAGGTAGGTAGGTAGGTAGATAGATAGAGATAGGTAGGTAAGTAGATAGATAGAGATAGGTAGGTAGGTAGATTGATAGATACAGATAGGTAGGTAGGTAGATAGATAGATACAGATAGGTAGGTAGGTAGATAGATAGATAGAGATAGGTAGGTAGGTAGATTGATAGATATAGATAGGAAGGTAGGTAGATTGATAGATAGAGATAGGTAGGTAGGTAGATAGATACAGATAGGTAGGTAGGTAGATTGATAGATAGAGATAGGTAGGTAGGTAGATAGATAGATAGAGATAGGTAGGTAGGTAGATAGATTGATAGAGATAGGTACGTAGGTTGATTGATAGATACAGATAGGTAGGTAGGTAGATTGATAGATAGAGATAGGTAGGTAGGTAGATAGATAGATAGATAGATAGATAGATAGATAGATAGATAGATAGATAGATAGAGATAGGTAGGTAGGTAGATTGATAGATAGAGATGGGTAGGTAGGTAGGTAGATAGATACAGAAAGGTAGGTAGGTAGATATATAGATACAGATATGTAGGTAGATAGATAGAGATAGGTAGGTAGGTAGATTGATAGATACAGATAGGTAGGTAGGTAGATTGATAGATAGAGATAGGTAGGTAGGTAGATAGATAGATAGAGATAGGTAGGTAGGTAGATTGATAGATACAGATAGGTAGGTAGGTAGATTGATAGATAGAGATAGGTAGGTAGGTAGATAGATAGATAGAGATAGGTAGGTAGGTAGATAGATAGATAGAGATAGGTAGGTAGGTAGATAGATAGATACAGATAGGTAGGTAGGTAGGTAGGTAGATAGATAGATAGATAGATAGATAGATAGATAGATAGATAGAGATAGGTAGGTAGGTAGATAGATAGATACAGATAGGTAGGTAGGTAGATAGATAGATAGATACTGATAGGTAGGTAGGTAGATTGATAGATAGAGATAGGTAGGTAGGTAGGTAGATAGATACAGATAGGTAGGTAGGTAGATAGATAGATACAGATAGGTAGGTAGGTAGATTGATAGATAGAGATAGGTAGGTAGGTAGGTAGATAGATACAGATAGGTAGGTAGGTAGATAGATAGATAGAGATAGGTAGGTAGGTAGATTGATAGATACAGGTAGGTAGGTAGGTAGGTAGGTAGATAGATACAGATAGGTAGGTAGGTAGATAGATAGATAGAGATACGTAGGTAGGTAGGTAGATAGATACAGATAGGTAGGTAGATAGATAAATACAGATAGGTGGGTAGGTAGATAGATAGATACATATAGGTAGGTAGGTAGATTGATAGATAGAGATAGGTAGGTAGGTAGATATATAGATACAGATATGTAGGTAGGTAGATAGATAGATACAGATAGGTAGGTAGGTAGATTGATAGATAGAGATAGGTAGATAGGTAGATAGATAGATACAGATAGGTAGGTAGGTAGATTGATAGATAGAGATAGGTAGGTAGATAGATAAATACAGATAGGTGGGTAGGTAGATAGATAGATAGAGATAGGTAGGTAGGTAGATTGATAGAGAGAGATAGGTAGGGAGGTAGATAGATAGATACAGATAGGTAGGTAGGTAGATATATAGATACAGATATGTAGGTGGGTAGATAGATAGATACAGATAGGTAGGTAGGTAGATTGATAGATACAGATAGGTGGGTAGGTAGATTGATAGATACAGATAGGTGGGTAGGTAGATAGATAGATAGAGATAGGTAGGTAGGTAGATTGATAGATAGAGATAGGTAGGTAGGTAGATAGATAGATACAGATAGGTAGGTAGGTAGATTGATAGATAGAGATAGGTAGGTAGGTAGGTAGATAGATAGAGATAGGTAGGTAGGTAGATTGATAGAGATAGGTAAGTAGGTAGGTAGATAGATAGATAGAGATAGGTAGGTAGGTAGATAGATAGATACAGATAGGTAGGTAGGTAGATATATAGATACAGATAGGTAGGTAGGTAGGTAGATAGATACAGATAGGTAGGTAGGTAGGTAGGTAGATACAGATATGTAGGTAGGTAGATAGATAGATAGAGATAGGTAGGTAGGTAGATTGATAGATACAGTTAGGTGGGTAGGTAGATAGATATATACAGATATGTAGGTAGGTAGATAGATAGATACAGATAGATAGGTAGGTAGATAGATAGATAGAGATAGGTAGGTGGGTAGATAGATAGATAGAGATAGGTAGGTAGGTAGATTGATAGATAGAGATAGGTAGGTAGGTAGATAGATAGATAGAGATAGGTAGGTAGGTAGATAGATACAGACAGGTAGGTAGATAGATTGATAGAGATAGGTAGGTAGGTAGGTAGATAGATAGATACAGATAGGTAGGTAGGTAGTTTGATAGATAGAGATAGGTAGGTAGGTAGATATATAGATACAGATATGTAGGTAGGTAGGTAGGTAGATAGATAGAAATAGGTAGGTAGGTAGATAGATAGATAGAGATAGGTAGGTAGGTAGATAGATAGAGACAGGTAGGTAGGTAGATAGATAGAAATAGGTAGGTAGGTAGGTAGATAGATAGATAGAGATAGATAGGTAGGTAGATTGATAGATAGAGATAGGTAGATAGGTAGATAGATAGATACAGAGAGGTAGGTAGGTAGATTGATAGATAGAGATAGGTAGGTAGGTAGATAGATAGATAGAGATAGGTAGGTAGGTAGATAGATAGATACAGATAGGTAGGTAGGTAGATTGATAGATACAGATAGGTAGGTAGGTAGATAGATAGATAGAGATACGTAGGTAGGTAGGTAGATAGATACAGATAGGTAGGTAGGTAGATTGATAGATACAGATAGGTAGGTAGGTAGATAGATAGATAGAGATACGTAGGTAGGTAGGTAGATAGATACAGATAGGTAGGTAGGTAGATTGATAGATACAGATAGGTAGGTAGGTAGATAGATAGATACAGATAGGTAGGTAGGTAGATTGATAGATAGAGATAGGTAGGTAGGTAGATAGATAGATAGATAGATAGATAGATAGATAGATAGATAGATAGATAGATAGATAGATAGATAGATAGATAGATAGAGATAGGTAGGTAGGTAGATAGATAGATACAGATAGGTAGGTAGGTAGATTGATAGATACAGATAGGTAGGTAGGTAGATAGATAGATAGATAGAGATACGTAGGTAGGAAGGTAGATAGATACAGATAGGTAGGTAGATAGATAAATACAGATAGGTGGGTAGGTAGATAGATAGATAGAGATAGGTAGGTAGGTAGATTGATAGATAGAGATAGGTAGATAGGTATATAGATAGATACAGATAGGTAGGTAGGTAGATATATAGATACAGATATGTAGGTAGGTAGGTAGATAGATAGAAATAGGTAGGTAGGTAGATTGATAGATACAGATAGGTAGGTAGGTAGATAGATAGATATAGATAGGTAGGTAGGTAGATAGATAGATAGAGATAGGTAGATAGGTATATAGATAGATACAGATAGGTAGGTAGGTAGATATATAGATACAGATATGTAGGTAGGTAGGTAGATAGATAGAGATAGGTAGGTAGGTAGATTGATAGATACAGATAGGTAGGTAGGTAGATAGATAGATACAGATAGGTAGGTAGGTAGATTGATAGATAGGGAGGTAGGTAGGTAGATAGATAGAGATAGGTAGGTAGGTAGATTGATAGATACAGATAGGTAGGTAGGTAGATATATAGATAGAGATAGGTAGGTAGGTAGATAGATAGATAGAGATAGGTAGGTAGGTAGATAGATAGAGATAGGTAGGTAGGTAGGTAGATAGATAGATAGAGATAGATAGGTAAGTAGGTAGATTGATAGAGACAGATAGGTAGGTAGGTAGATAGATAGATACAGATAGGTAGGTAGGTAGATTGATAGATAGAGATAGGTAGGTAGGTAGATAGATAGATACAGATAGGTAGGTAGGTAGATTGATAGATACAGATAGGTAGGTAGGTAGATAGATAGATAGAGATACGTAGGTAGGTAGGTAGATAGATACAGATAGGTAGGTAGGTAGATAGATAGATACAGATAGGTAGGTAAGTAGATATATAGATACAGATATGTAGGTAGGTAGATTGATAGATAGAGATAGGTAGGTAGGTAGATAGATAGATACAGATAGGTAGGTAGGTAGATTGATAGATACAGATAGGTAGGTAGGTAGATAGATAGATAGAGATACGTAGGTAGGTAGGTAGATAGATAAATACAGATAGGTGGGTAGGTAGATAGATAGATAGAGATAGGTAGGTAGGTAGATTGATAGATAGAGATAGGTAGATAGGTATATAGATAGATACAGATAGGTAGGTAGGTAGATATATAGATACAGATATGTAGGTAGGTAGGTAGATAGATAGAGATAGGTAGGTAGGTAGATTGATAGATACAGATAGGTAGGTAGGTAGATAGATAGAGATAGGTAGGTAGGTAGATAGATAGATAGAGATAGGTAGGTAGGTAGATAGATAGAAATAGGTAGGTAGGTAGGTAGATAGATAGATAGATAGAGATAGATAGGTAGGTAGGTAGATTGATAGAGACAGATAGGTAGGTAGGTAGATAGATAGATAGAGATACGTAGGTAGGTAGGTAGATAGATACAGATAGGTAGGTAGGTAGATAGATAGATACAGATAGGTAGGTAAGTAGATATATAGATACAGATATGTAGGTAGGTAGATTGATAGATACAGATAGGTAGGTAGGTAGATAGATAGATACAGATAGGTGGGTAGGTAGATTGATAGATAGAGATAGGTAGGTAGTTAGATTGATAGATAGAGATAGGTAGGTAGGTAGATTGATAGATACAGATAGGTAGGTAGGTAGATATATAGATAAAGATAGGTAGGTAGGTAGATAGATAGATAGAGATAGGTAGGTAGGTAGATTGATAGATAGAGATAGGTAGGTAGGTAGATATATAGATACAGATATGCAAGTAGGTAGATAGATAGATAGAGATAGTTAGGTAGGTAGATTGATAGATACAGATAGGTAGGTAGGTAGATAGATAGATACAGATAGGTGGGTAGATAGATAAATACAGATAGGTGGGTAGGTAGATAGATAGATAGAGATAGGTAGGTAGGTAGATTGATAGATAGAGATAGGTAGATAGGTATATAGATAGATACAGATAGGTAGGTAGGTAGATATATAGATACAGATATGTAGGTAGGTAGGTAGATAGATAGATATAGGTAGGTAGGTAGATTGATAGATACAGATAGGTAGGTAGGTAGATAGATAGATAGAGATAGGTAGGTAGGTAGATAGATAGATAGAGATAGGTAGGTAGGTAGATTGATAGATACAGATAGGTAGGTATGTAGATTGATAGATAGAGATAGGTAGGTAGGTAGATTGATAGATACAGATAGGTAGGTAGGTAGATATATAGATACAGATAGGTAGGTAGGTAGATAGATAGATAGAGATAGGTAGGTAGGTAGATTGATAGATACAGATAGGTAGGTAGGTAGATAGATAGATAGAGATACGTAGGTAGGTAGGTAGATAGATACAGATAGGTAGGTAGATAGATAAATACAGATAGGTGGGTAGGTAGATAGATAGATACATATAGGTAGGTAGGTAGATTGATAGATAGAGATAGGTAGGTAGGTAGATATATAGATACAGATATGTAGGTAGGTAGATAGATAGATACAGATAGGTAGGTAGGTAGATTGATAGATAGAGATAGGTAGATAGGTAGATAGATAGATACAGATAGGTAGGTAGGTAGATTGATAGATAGAGATAGGTAGGTAGATAGATAAATACAGATAGGTGGGTAGGTAGATAGATAGATAGAGATAGGTAGGTAGGTAGATTGATAGATAGAGATAGGTAGGTAGGTAGATAGATAGATACAGATAGGTAGGTAGGTAGATATATAGATACAGATATGTAGGTGGGTAGATAGATAGATACAGATAGGTAGGTAGGTAGATTGATAGATACAGATAGGTGGGTAGGTAGATTGATAGATACAGATAGGTGGGTAGGTAGATAGATAGATAGAGATAGGTAGGTTGGTAGATTGATAGATAGAGATAGGTAGGTAGGTAGATAGATAGATACAGATAGGTAGGTAGGTAGATTGATAGATAGAGATAGGTAGGTAGGTAGGTAGATAGATAGAGATAGGTAGGTAGGTAGATTGATAGAGATAGGTAAGTAGGTAGGTAGATAGATAGATAGAGATAGGTAGGTAGGTAGATAGATAGATAGATACAGATAGGTAGGTAGGTAGATATATAGATACAGATAGGTAGGTAGGTAGATAGATAGATACAGATAGGTAGGTAGGTAGGTAGGTAGATAGATACAGATATGTAGGTAGGTAGATAGATAGATAGAGATAGGTAGGTAGGTAGATTGATAGATACAGTTAGGTGGGTAGGTAGATAGATAGATACAGATATGTAGGTAGGTAGATAGATAGATACAGATAGATAGGTAGGTAGATAGATAGATAGAGATAGGTAGGTGGGTAGATAGATAGATAAAGATAGGTAGGTAGGTAGATTGATAGATAGAGATAGGTAGGTAGGTAGATAGATAGATAGAGATAGGTAGGTAGGTAGGTAGATAGATACAGATAGGTAGGTAGATAGATTGATAGAGATAGGTAGGTAGGTAGGTAGGTAGATAGATAGATACAGATAGGTAGGTAGGTAGTTTGATAGATAGAGATAGGTAGGTAGGTAGATATATAGATACAGATATGTAGGTAGGTAGGTAGGTAGATAGATAGAAATAGGTAGGTAGGTAGATAGATAGATAGAGATAGGTAGCTAGGTAGATTGATAGATACAGATAGGTAGGTAGGTAGATAGATAGATACAGATAGGTAGGTAGGTAGATTGATAGATAGAGATAGGTAGGTAGGTAGGTAGATAGATAGAGATAGGTAGGTAGGTAGATTGATAGAGATAGGTAAGTAGGTAGGTAGATAGATAGATAGAGATAGGTAGGTAGGTAGATAGATAGATAGATACAGATAGGTAGGTAGGTAGATATATAGATACAGATAGGTAGGTAGGTAGATAGATAGATACAGATAGGTAGGTAGGTAGGTAGGTAGATAGATACAGATATGTAGGTAGGTAGATAGATAGATAGAGATAGGTAGGTAGGTAGATTGATAGATACAGTTAGGTGGGTAGGTAGATAGATAGATACAGATATGTAGGTAGGTAGATAGATAGATACAGATAGATAGGTAGGTAGATAGATAGATAGAGATAGGTAGGTGGGTAGATAGATAGATAGAGATAGGTAGGTAGGTAGATTGATAGATAGAGATAGGTAGGTAGGTAGATAGATAGATAGAGATAGGTAGGTAGGTAGGTAGATAGATACAGATAGGTAGGTAGATAGATTGATAGAGATAGGTAGGTAGGTAGGTAGGTAGATAGATAGATACAGATAGGTAGGTAGGTAGTTTGATAGATAGAGATAGGTAGGTAGGTAGATATATAGATACAGATATGTAGGTAGGTAGGTAGGTAGATAGATAGAAATAGGTAGGTAGGTAGATTGATAGATAGAGATAGGTAGGTAGGTAGGTAGATAGATAGAGATAGGTAGGTAGGTAGAGAGATAGATAGAGATAGGTAGGTAGGTAGATTGATAGATAGGTAGGTGGGTAAATAGATAGAGATAGGTAGGTAGGTAGATAGATAGATAGAGATAGATAGGTAGGTAGATTGATAGATAGAGATAGGTAGATAGGTAGATAGATAGATACAGATAGGTAGGTAGGTAGATTGATAGATAGAGATAGGTAGGTAGGTAGATAGATAAATAGAGATAGGTAGGTAGGTAGATAGATAGATACAGATAGGTAGGTAGGTAGATTGATAGATACAGATAGGTAGGTAGGTAGATAGATAGATAGAGATACGTAGGTAGGTAGGTAGATAGATAAAGATAGGTAGGTAGGTAGATTGATAGATACAGATAGGTAGGTAGGTAGATAGATAGATAGAGATACGTAGGTAGGTAGGTAGATAGATACAGATAGGTAGGTAGGTAGATTGATAGATACAGATAGGTAGGTAGGTAGATAGATAGATACAGATAGGTAGGTAGGTAGATTGATAGATAGAGATAGGTAGGTAGGTAGGTAGATAGATAGATAGAGATAGGTAGGTAGGTAGATAGATAGATACAGATAGGTAGGTAGGTAGATTGATAGATACAGATAGGTAGGTAAGTAGATAGATAGATAGAGATACGTAGGTAGGAAGGTAGATAGATACAGATAGGTAGGTAGATAGATAAATACAGATAGGTGGGTAGGTAGATAGATAGATAGAGATAGGTAGGTAGGTAGATTGATAGATAGAGATAGGTAGATAGGTATATAGATAGATACAGATAGGTAGGTAGGTAGATATATAGATACAGATATGTAGGTAGGTAGATAGATAGATAGAGATAGGTAGGTAGGTAGATTGATAGATACAGATAGGTAGGTAGGTAGATAGATAGATAGAGATAGGTAGGTAGGTAGATAGATAGATAGAGATAGGTAGGTAGGTAGATAGATAGAAATAGGTAGGTAGGTAGGTAGATAGATAGATAGAGATAGATAGGTAGGTAGGTAGATTGATAGAGACAGATAGGTAGGTAGGTAGATAGATAGAAAGAGATAGCTAGGTAGATAGGTAGATATATAGATACAGATAGGTAGGTAGGTAGATAGATAGATACAGATAGGTAGGTAGGTAGTTTGATAGATAGAGATAGGTAGGTAGGTAGATAGATAGAGATAGGTAGGTAGGTAGATTGATAGATACAGATAGGTAGGTAGGTAGATAGATAGATAGAGATACGTAGGTAGGTAGGTAGATAGATACAGATAGGTAGGTAGGTAGATAGATAGAAATAGGTAGGTAGGTAGGTAGATAGATAGATAGAGATAGATAGGTAGGTAGGTAGATTGATAGAGACAGATAGGTAGGTAGGTAGATAGATAGAAAGAGATTGCTAGGTAGATAGGTAGATATATAGATACAGATAGGTAGGTAGGTAGATAGATAGATACAGATAGGTAGGTAGGTAGATTGATAGATAAAGATAGGTAGGTAGGTAGGTAGATAAATAGAGATAGGTAGGTAGGTAGATTGATAGATACAGATAGGTAGGTAGGTAGATATATAGATAGAGATAGGTAGGTAGGTAGATAGATAGATAGAGATAGGTAGGTAGGTAGATAGATAGAGATAGGTAGGTAGGTAGGTAGATTGATAGAGACAGATAGGTAGGTAGGTAGATAGATAGATACAGATAGGTAGGTAGGTAGATTGATAGATAGAGATAGGTAGGTAGGTAGATAGATAGATACAGATAGGTAGGTAGGTAGATTGATCGATACAGATAGGTAGGTAGGTAGATAGATAGATAGAGATACGTAGGTACGTAGGTAGATAGATACAGATAGGTAGGTAGGTAGATAGATAGATATAGATAGGTAGGTAAGTAGATATATAGATACAGATATGTAGGTAGGTAGATTGATAGATAGAGATAGGTAGGTAGGTAGATAGATAGATACAGATAGGTAGGTAGGTAGATTGATAGATACAGATAGGTAGGTAGGTAGATAGATAGATAGAGATACGTAGGTAGGTAGGTAGATAGATAGATACAGATAGGTAGGTAGATAGATAAATACAGATAGGTGGGTAGGTAGATAGATAGATAGAGATAGGTAGGTAGGTAGATTGATAGATAGAGATAGGTAGATAGGTATATAGATAGATACAGATAGGTAGGTAGGTAGATATATAGATACAGATATGTAGGTAGGTAGGTAGATAGATAGAGATAGGTAGGTAGGTAGATTGATAGATACAGATAGGTAGGTAGGTAGATAGATAGAGATAGGTAGGTAGGTAGATAGATAGATAGAGATAGGTAGGTAGGTATATAGATAGAAATAGGTAGGTAGGTAGGTAGATAGATAGATAGAGATAGATAGGTAGGTAGGTAGATTGATAGAGACAGATAGGTAGGTAGGTAGATAGATAGATAGAGATACGTAGGTAGGTAGGTAGATAGATACAGATAGGTAGGTAGGTAGATAGATAGATACAGATAGGTAGGTAAGTAGATATATAGATACAGATATGTAGGTAGGTAGATTGATAGATACAGATAGGTAGGTAGGTAGATAGATAGATACAGATAGGTGGGTAGGTAGATTGATAGATAGAGATAGGTAGGTAGGTAGATTGATAGATAGAGATAGGTAGGTAGGTAGATTGATAGATACAGATAGGTAGGTAGGTAGATATATAGATACAGATAGGTAGGTAGGTAGATAGATAGATAGAGATAGGTAGGTAGGTAGATTGATAGATAGAGATAGGTAGGTAGGTAGATATATAGATACAGATATGCAAGTAGGTAGATAGATAGATAGAGATAGGTAGGTAGATTGATAGATACAGATAGGTAGGTAGGTAGATAGATAGATACAGATAGGTGGGTAGATAGATAAATACAGATAGGTGGGTAGGTAGATAGATAGATAGAGATAGGTAGATAGGTATATAGATAGATACAGATAGGTAGGTAGGTAGATATATAGATACAGATATGTAGGTAGGTAGGTAGATAGATAGATATAGGTAGGTAGGTAGATTGATAGATACAGATAGGTAGGTAGGTAGATAGATAGATAGAGATAGGTAGGTAGGTAGATAGATAGATAGAGATAGGTAGGTAGCTAGATTGATAGATACAGATAGGTAGGTAGGTAGATAGATAGATAGAGATAGGTAGGTAGGTAGATTGATAGATACAGATAGGTAGGTAGGTAGATATATAGATACAGATATGTAGGTAGGGAGATAGATAGATACAGATAGGTAGGTAGGTAGATTGATAGATAGAGATAGGTACGTAGGTAGGTAGATAGATGCAGATAGGTAGGTAGGTAGATAGATAGATACAGATAGGTAGGTAGGTAGATTGATAGATACAGATAGGTAGGTAGGTAGATTGATAGATACAGATAGGTAGGTAGGTAGATATATAGATACAGATATGTAGGTAGGGAGATAGATAGATACAGATAGGTAGGTAGGTAGATTGATAGATAGAGATAGGTACGTAGGTAGGTAGATAGATGCAGATAGGTAGGTAGGTAGATAGATAGATACAGATAGGTAGGTAGGTAGATTGATAGATACAGATAGGTAGGTAGGTAGATAGATAGATAGAGATAGGTAGGTAGGTAGATAGATAGATAGAGATAGGTAGGTAGGTAGATTGATAGATACAGATAGGTAGGTAGGTAGATAGATAGATAGAGATAGGTAGGTAGGTAGATTGATAGATACAGATAGGTAGGTAGGTAGATATATAGATACAGATATGTAGGTAGGGAGATAGATAGATACAGATAGGTAGGTAGGTAGATTGATAGATAGAGATAGGTACGTAGGTAGGTAGATAGATGCAGATAGGTAGGTAGGTAGATAGATAGATACAGATAGGTAGGTAGGTAGATTGATAGATACAGATAGGTAGGTAGGTAGATAGATAGATAGAGATACGTAGGTAGGTAGGTAGATAGATACAGATAGGTAGGTAGGTAGATAGATAGATACAGATAGGTAGGTAAGTAGATATATAGATACAGATATGTAGGTAGGTAGATTGATAGATACAGATAGGTAGGTAGGTAGATAGATAGATACAGATAGGTGGGTAGGTAGATTGATAGATTGAGATAGGTAGGTAGGTAGATTGATAGATAGAGATAGGTAGGTACGTAGATTGATAGATACAGATAGGTAGGTAGGTAGATATATAGATACAGATAGGTAGGTAGGTAGATATATAGATACAGATATGTAGGTAGGGAGATAGATAGATACAGATAGGTAGGTAGGTAGATTGATAGATAGAGATAGGTAGGTAGGTAGGTAGGTAGATATAGGTAGGTAGGTAGATTGATAGATACAGATAGGTAGGTAGGTAGATAGATAGATAGAGATAGGTAGGTAGGTAGATATATAGATACAGATATGCAAGTAGGTAGATAGATAGATAGAGATAGTTAGGTAGGTAGATTGATAGATACAGATAGGTAGGTAGGTAGATAGATAGATACAGATAGGTGGGTTGGTAGATTGATAGATAGAGATAGGTAGGTATGTAGATTGATAGATAGAGATAGGTAGGTAGGTAGATTGATAGATACAGATAGGTAGGTAGGTAGGTAGATAGATACATAGAGATACGTAGGTAGGTAGATAGATAGATACAGATAGGTAGGTAGGTAGATTGATAGATACAGATAGGTAGGTAGGTAGATAGATAGAGATACGTAGGTAGGTAGATACATAGATACAGATAGGTAGGTAGGTAGATTGATAGATACAGATAGGTAGGTAGGTAGATAGATAGATACAGATAGGTAGGTAGGTAGATTGATAGATAGAGATAGGTAGGTAGGTAGATAGATAGATAGAGATAGGTAGGTAGGTAGATTGATAGATACAGATAGGTAGGTAGGTAGATATATAGATACAGATATGTAGGTAGGTAGGTAGATAGATAGAGATAGGTAGGTAGGTAGATTGATAGATACAGATAGGTAGGTAGGTAGATAGATAGATAGAGATAGGTAGGTAGGTAGATAGATAGATAGAGATAGGTAGGTAGGTAGATAGATAGAAATAGGTAGGTAGGTAGATAGATAGATAGAGATAGATAGGTAGGTAGGTAGATTGATAGAGACAGATAGGTAGGTAGGTAGATAGATAGAAAGAGATAGCTAGGTAGATAGGTAGATATATAGATACAGATAGGTAGGTAGGTAGATAGATAGATACAGATAGGTAGGTAGGTAGATTGATAGATAGAGATAGGTAGGTAGGTAGGTAGATAGATAGAGATAGGTAGGTAGGTAGATTGATAGATACAGATAGGTAGGTAGGTAGATAGATAGAGATAGGTAGGTAGGTAGGTAGATAGAGATAGGTAGGTAGGTAGATTGATAGATACAGATAGGTAGGTAGGTAAATAGATAGATACAGATATGTAGGTAGGGAGATAGATAGATACAGATAGGTAGGTAGGTAGATTGATAGATAGAGATAGGTAGATAGGTAGGTAGATAGATATAGGTAGGTAGGTAGATTGATAGATACAGATAGGTAGGTAGGTAGATAGATAGATAGAGATAGGTAGGTAGGTAGATATATAGATACAGATATGCAAGTAGGTAGATAGATAGATAGAGATAGTTAGGTAGGTAGATTGATAGATACAGATAGGTAGGTAGGTAGATAGATAGATACAGATAGGTGGTTTGGTAGATTGATAGATAGAGATAGGTAGGTATGTAGATTGATAGATAGAGATAGGTAGGTAGGTAGGTAGATAGATGCAGATAGGTAGGTAGGTAGATAGATAGATACAGATAGGTAGGTAGGTAGATTGATAGATACAGATAGGTAGGTAGGTAGATAGATAGATAGAGATACGTAGGTAGGTAGGTAGATAGATACAGATAGGTAGGTAGGTAGATAGATAGATACAGATAGGTAGGTAAGTAGATATATAGATACAGATATGTAGGTAGGTAGATTGATAGATACAGATAGGTAGGTAGGTAGATAGATAGATACAGATAGGTGGGTAGGTAGATTGATAGATTGAGATAGGTAGGTAGGTAGATTGATAGATAGAGATAGGTAGGTACGTAGATTGATAGATACAGATAGGTAGGTAGGTAGATATATAGATACAGATAGGTAGGTAGGTAGATAGATAGATAGAGATAGGTAGGTAGGTAGGTAGATAGATACAGATAGGTAGGTAGGTAGATTGATAGATACAGATAGGTAGGTAGGTAGATAGATAGATACAGATAGGTAGGTAGGTAGATTGATAGATAGAGATAGGTAGGTAGGTAGGTAGATAGATAGATAGAGATAGGTAGGTAGGTAGATAGATAGATACAGATAGGTAGGTAGGTAGATTGATAGATACAGATAGGTAGGTAGGTAGATAGATAGATAGAGATACGTAGGTAGGAAGGTAGATAGATACAGATAGGTAGGTAGATAGATAAATACAGATAGGTGGGTAGGTAGATAGATAGATAGAGATAGGTAGGTAGGTAGATTGATAGATAGAGATAGGTAGATAGGTATATAGATAGATACAGATAGGTAGGTAGGTAGATATATAGATACAGATATGTAGGTAGGTAGATAGATAGATAGAGATAGGTAGGTAGGTAGATTGATAGATACAGATAGGTAGGTAGGTAGATAGATAGATAGAGATAGGTAGGTAGGTAGATAGATAGATAGAGATAGGTAGGTAGGTAGATAGATAGAAATAGGTAGGTAGGTAGGTAGATAGATAGATAGAGATAGATAGGTAGGTAGGTAGATTGATAGAGACAGATAGGTAGGTAGGTAGATAGATAGAAAGAGATAGCTAGGTAGATAGGTAGATATATAGATACAGATAGGTAGGTAGGTAGATAGATAGATACAGATAGGTAGGTAGGTAGTTTGATAGATAGAGATAGGTAGGTAGGTAGATAGATAGAGATAGGTAGGTAGGTAGATTGATAGATACAGATAGGTAGGTAGGTAGATAGATAGATAGAGATACGTAGGTAGGTAGGTAGATAGATACAGATAGGTAGGTAGGTAGATAGATAGAAATAGGTAGGTAGGTAGGTAGATAGATAGATAGAGATAGATAGGTAGGTAGGTAGATTGATAGAGACAGATAGGTAGGTAGGTAGATAGATAGAAAGAGATTGCTAGGTAGATAGGTAGATATATAGATACAGATAGGTAGGTAGGTAGATAGATAGATACAGATAGGTAGGTAGGTAGATTGATAGATAAAGATAGGTAGGTAGGTAGGTAGATAAATAGAGATAGGTAGGTAGGTAGATTGATAGATACAGATAGGTAGGTAGGTAGATATATAGATAGAGATAGGTAGGTAGGTAGATAGATAGATAGAGATAGGTAGGTAGGTAGATAGATAGAGATAGGTAGGTAGGTAGGTAGATTGATAGAGACAGATAGGTAGGTAGGTAGATAGATAGATACAGATAGGTAGGTAGGTAGATTGATAGATAGAGATAGGTAGGTAGGTAGATAGATAGATACAGATAGGTAGGTAGGTAGATTGATAGATACAGATAGGTAGGTAGGTAGATAGATAGATAGAGATACGTAGGTAGGTAGGTAGATAGATACAGATAGGTAGGTAGGTAGATAGATAGATATAGATAGGTAGGTAAGTAGATATATAGATACAGATATGTAGGTAGGTAGATTGATAGATAGAGATAGGTAGGTAGGTAGATAGATAGATACAGATAGGTAGGTAGGTAGATTGATAGATACAGATAGGTAGGTAGGTAGATAGATAGATAGAGATACGTAGGTAGGTAGGTAGATAGATAGATACAGATAGGTAGGTAGATAGATAAATACAGATAGGTGGGTAGGTAGATAGATAGATAGAGATAGGTAGGTAGGTAGATTGATAGATAGAGATAGGTAGATAGGTATATAGATAGATACAGATAGGTAGGTAGGTAGATATATAGATACAGATATGTAGGTAGGTAGGTAGATAGATAGAGATAGGTAGGTAGGTAGATTGATAGATACAGATAGGTAGGTAGGTAGATAGATAGAGATAGGTAGGTAGGTAGATAGATAGATAGAGATAGGTAGGTAGGTATATAGATAGAAATAGGTAGGTAGGTAGGTAGATAGATAGATAGAGATAGATAGGTAGGTAGGTAGATTGATAGAGACAGATAGGTAGGTAGGTAGATAGATAGATAGAGATACGTAGGTAGGTAGGTAGATAGATACAGATAGGTAGGTAGGTAGATAGATAGATACAGATAGGTAGGTAAGTAGATATATAGATACAGATATGTAGGTAGGTAGATTGATAGATACAGATAGGTAGGTAGGTAGATAGATAGATACAGATAGGTGGGTAGGTAGATTGATAGATAGAGATAGGTAGGTAGGTAGATTGATAGATAGAGATAGGTAGGTAGGTAGATTGATAGATACAGATAGGTAGGTAGGTAGATATATAGATACAGATAGGTAGGTAGGTAGATAGATAGATAGAGATAGGTAGGTAGGTAGATTGATAGATAGAGATAGGTAGGTAGGTAGATATATAGATACAGATATGCAAGTAGGTAGATAGATAGATAGAGATAGTTAGGTAGGTAGATTGATAGATACAGATAGGTAGGTAGGTAGATAGATAGATACAGATAGGTGGGTAGATAGATAAATACAGATAGGTGGGTAGGTAGATAGATAGATAGAGATAGGTAGATAGGTATATAGATAGATACAGATAGGTAGGTAGGTAGATATATAGATACAGATATGTAGGTAGGTAGGTAGATAGATAGATATAGGTAGGTAGGTAGATTGATAGATACAGATAGGTAGGTAGGTAGATAGATAGATAGAGATAGGTAGGTAGGTAGATAGATAGATAGAGATAGGTAGGTAGGTAGATTGATAGATACAGATAGGTAGGTAGGTAGATAGATAGATAGAGATAGGTAGGTAGGTAGATTGATAGATACAGATAGGTAGGTAGGTAGATATATAGATACAGATATGTAGGTAGGGAGATAGATAGATACAGATAGGTAGGTAGGTAGATTGATAGATAGAGATAGGTACGTAGGTAGGTAGATAGATGCAGATAGGTAGGTAGGTAGATAGATAGATACAGATAGGTAGGTAGGTAGATTGATAGATACAGATAGGTAGGTAGGTAGATAGATAGATAGAGATACGTAGGTAGGTAGGTAGATAGATACAGATAGGTAGGTAGGTAGATAGATAGATACAGATAGGTAGGTAAGTAGATATATAGATACAGATATGTAGGTAGGTAGATTGATAGATACAGATAGGTAGGTAGGTAGATAGATAGATACAGATAGGTGGGTAGGTAGATTGATAGATTGAGATAGGTAGGTAGGTAGATTGATAGATAGAGATAGGTAGGTACGTAGATTGATAGATACAGATAGGTAGGTAGGTAGATATATAGATACAGATAGGTAGGTAGGTAGATATATAGATACAGATATGTAGGTAGGGAGATAGATAGATACAGATAGGTAGGTAGGTAGATTGATAGATAGAGATAGGTAGGTAGGTAGGTAGGTAGATATAGGTAGGTAGGTAGATTGATAGATACAGATAGGTAGGTAGGTAGATAGATAGATAGAGATAGGTAGGTAGGTAGATATATAGATACAGATATGCAAGTAGGTAGATAGATAGATAGAGATAGTTAGGTAGGTAGATTGATAGATACAGATAGGTAGGTAGGTAGATAGATAGATACAGATAGGTGGGTTGGTAGATTGATAGATAGAGATAGGTAGGTATGTAGATTGATAGATAGAGATAGGTAGGTAGGTAGATTGATAGATACAGATAGGTAGGTAGGTAGGTAGATAGATACATAGAGATACGTAGGTAGGTAGATAGATAGATACAGATAGGTAGGTAGGTAGATTGATAGATACAGATAGGTAGGTAGGTAGATAGATAGAGATACGTAGGTAGGTAGATACATAGATACAGATAGGTAGGTAGGTAGATTGATAGATACAGATAGGTAGGTAGGTAGATAGATAGATACAGATAGGTAGGTAGGTAGATTGATAGATAGAGATAGGTAGGTAGGTAGATAGATAGATAGAGATAGGTAGGTAGGTAGATTGATAGATACAGATAGGTAGGTAGGTAGATATATAGATACAGATATGTAGGTAGGTAGGTAGATAGATAGAGATAGGTAGGTAGGTAGATTGATAGATACAGATAGGTAGGTAGGTAGATAGATAGATAGAGATAGGTAGGTAGGTAGATAGATAGATAGAGATAGGTAGGTAGGTAGATAGATAGAAATAGGTAGGTAGGTAGATAGATAGATAGAGATAGATAGGTAGGTAGGTAGATTGATAGAGACAGATAGGTAGGTAGGTAGATAGATAGAAAGAGATAGCTAGGTAGATAGGTAGATATATAGATACAGATAGGTAGGTAGGTAGATAGATAGATACAGATAGGTAGGTAGGTAGATTGATAGATAGAGATAGGTAGGTAGGTAGGTAGATAGATAGAGATAGGTAGGTAGGTAGATTGATAGATACAGATAGGTAGGTAGGTAGATAGATAGAGATAGGTAGGTAGGTAGGTAGATAGAGATAGGTAGGTAGGTAGATTGATAGATACAGATAGGTAGGTAGGTAAATATATAGATACAGATATGTAGGTAGGGAGATAGATAGATACAGATAGGTAGGTAGGTAGATTGATAGATAGAGATAGGTAGATAGGTAGGTAGATAGATATAGGTAGGTAGGTAGATTGATAGATACAGATAGGTAGGTAGGTAGATAGATAGATAGAGATAGGTAGGTAGGTAGATATATAGATACAGATATGCAAGTAGGTAGATAGATAGATAGAGATAGTTAGGTAGGTAGATTGATAGATACAGATAGGTAGGTAGGTAGATAGATAGATACAGATAGGTGGTTTGGTAGATTGATAGATAGAGATAGGTAGGTATGTAGATTGATAGATAGAGATAGGTAGGTAGGTAGGTAGATAGATGCAGATAGGTAGGTAGGTAGATAGATAGATACAGATAGGTAGGTAGGTAGATTGATAGATACAGATAGGTAGGTAGGTAGATAGATAGATAGAGATACGTAGGTAGGTAGGTAGATAGATACAGATAGGTAGGTAGGTAGATAGATAGATACAGATAGGTAGGTAAGTAGATATATAGATACAGATATGTAGGTAGGTAGATTGATAGATACAGATAGGTAGGTAGGTAGATAGATAGATACAGATAGGTGGGTAGGTAGATTGATAGATTGAGATAGGTAGGTAGGTAGATTGATAGATAGAGATAGGTAGGTACGTAGATTGATAGATACAGATAGGTAGGTAGGTAGATATATAGATACAGATAGGTAGGTAGGTAGATATATAGATACAGATATGTAGGTAGGGAGATAGATAGATACAGATAGGTAGGTAGGTAGATTGATAGATAGAGATAGGTAGGTAGGTAGGTAGATAGATATAGGTAGGTAGGTAGATTGATAGATACAGATAGGTAGGTAGGTAGATAGATAGATAGAGATAGGTAGGTAGGTAGATATATAGATACAGATATGCAAGTAGGTAGATAGATAGATAGAGATAGTTAGGTAGGTAGATTGATAGATACAGATAGGTAGGTAGGTAGATAGATAGATACAGATAGGTGGGTTGGTAGATTGATAGATAGAGATAGGTAGGTATGTAGATTGATAGATAGAGATAGGTAGGTAGGTAGATTGATAGATACAGATAGGTAGGTAGGTAGGTAGATAGATACATAGAGATACGTAGGTAGGTAGATAGATAGATACAGATAGGTAGGTAGGTAGATTGATAGATACAGATAGGTAGGTAGGTAGATAGATAGAGATACGTAGGTAGGTAGATACATAGATACAGATAGGTAGGTAGGTAGATTGATAGATACAGATAGGTAGGTAGGTAGATAGATAGATACAGATAGGTAGGTAGGTAGATTGATAGATAGAGATAGGTAGGTAGGTAGATAGATAGATAGAGATAGGTAGGTAGGTAGATTGATAGATACAGATAGGTAGGTAGGTAGATATATAGATACAGATATGTAGGTAGGTAGGTAGATAGATAGAGATAGGTAGGTAGGTAGATTGATAGATACAGATAGGTAGGTAGGTAGATAGATAGATAGAGATAGGTAGGTAGGTAGATAGATAGATAGAGATAGGTAGGTAGGTAGATAGATAGAAATAGGTAGGTAGGTAGATAGATAGATAGAGATAGATAGGTAGGTAGGTAGATTGATAGAGACAGATAGGTAGGTAGGTAGATAGATAGAAAGAGATAGCTAGGTAGATAGGTAGATATATAGATACAGATAGGTAGGTAGGTAGATAGATAGATACAGATAGGTAGGTAGGTAGATTGATAGATAGAGATAGGTAGGTAGGTAGGTAGATAGATAGAGATAGGTAGGTAGGTAGATTGATAGATACAGATAGGTAGGTAGGTAGATAGATAGAGATAGGTAGGTAGGTAGGTAGATAGAGATAGGTAGGTAGGTAGATTGATAGATACAGATAGGTAGGTAGGTAAATATATAGATACAGATATGTAGGTAGGGAGATAGATAGATACAGATAGGTAGGTAGGTAGATTGATAGATAGAGATAGGTAGATAGGTAGGTAGATAGATATAGGTAGGTAGGTAGATTGATAGATACAGATAGGTAGGTAGGTAGATAGATAGATAGAGATAGGTAGGTAGGTAGATATATAGATACAGATATGCAAGTAGGTAGATAGATAGATAGAGATAGTTAGGTAGGTAGATTGATAGATACAGATAGGTAGGTAGGTAGATAGATAGATACAGATAGGTGGTTTGGTAGATTGATAGATAGAGATAGGTAGGTATGTAGATTGATAGATAGAGATAGGTAGGTAGGTAGATTGATAGATACAGATAGGTAGGTAGGTAGATATATAGATACAGATAGGTAGGTAGGTAGATAGATAGATAGAGATAGGTAGGTAGGTAGATTGATAGATAGAGATAGGTAGATAGGTAGATTGATAGATACAGATAGGTAGGTAGGTAGATAGATAGATACAGATAGGTTGGTAGCTAGATTGATAGATAGAGATAGGTAGGTAGGTAGGTAGGTAGATAGATATAGGTAGGTAGGTAGATTGATAGATACAGATAGGTAGGTAGGTAGATAGATAGATAGAGATAGGTAGGTAGGTAGATATATAGATACAGATAGGTGGGTAGGTAGATAGATAGATACAGATATGTAGGTAGGTAGATAGATAGATACAGATAGATAGGTAGGTAGATAGATAGATAGAGATAGGTAGGTGGGTAGATAGATAGATAGAGATAGGTAGGTAGGTAGATTGATAGATAGAGATAGGTAGGTAGGTAGATAGATAGATAGAGATAATTAGGTAGGTAGGTAGATAGATACAGATAGGTAGGTAGATAGATTGATAGAGATAGGTAGGTAGGTAGGTAGATAGATAGAGACAGATAGGTAGGTAGGTAGTTTGATAGATAGAGATAGGTAGGGAGGTAGATATATAGATACAGATATGTAGGTAGGTAGGTAGGTAGATAGATAGAGATAGGTAGGTAGGTAGATAGATAGATAGAGATAGGTAGCTAGGTAGATTGATAGATAAAGATAGGTAGGTAGGTAGATTGATAGATACAGATAGGTAGGTAGGTAGATTGATAGATAGAGATAGGTAGGTAGGTAGATAGATAGATAGAGATAGGTAGGTAGGTAGATAGATAGATACAGATAGGTAGGTAGGTAGATTGATAGATACAGATAGGTAGGTAGGTAGATAGATAGAGATACGTAGGTAGGTAGATACAGATAGGTAGGTAGGTAGATTGATAGATACAGATAGGTAGGTATGTAGATAGATAGATAGAGATACGTAGGTAGGTAGATAGATACAGATAGGTAGGTAGGTAGATTGATAGATACAGATAGGCAGGTAGGTAGATAGATAGATACAGATAGGTAGGTAGGTAGATTGATAGATAGAGATAGGTAGGTAGGTAGATAGATAGTTAGAGATAGGTAGGTAGGTAGATAGATAGATACAGATAGGTAGGTAGGTAGATTGATAGATACAGATAGGTAGGTAGGTAGATTGATAGATAGAGATAGGTAGATAGGTATATAGATAGATACAGATAGGTAGGTAGGTAGATATATAGATACAGATATGTAGGTAAGTAGGTAGAAAGATAGAGATAGGTAGGTAGGTAGATTGATAGATACAGATAGGTAGGTAGGTAGATAGAAAGATAGAGATAGGTAGGTAGGTAGATTGATAGATAGAGATAGGTAGATAGGTAGATAGATAGATACAGATAGGTAGGTAGGTAGATTGATAGATAGAGATAGGTAGGTAGGTAGATAGATAGATAGAGATAGGTAGGTAGGTAGATAGATAGATACAGATAGGTAGGTAGGTAGATTGATAGATACAGATAGGTAGGTAGGTAGATAGATAGATAGAGATACGTAGGTAGGTAGGTAGATAGATACAGATAGGTAGGTAGGTAGATTGATAGATACAGATAGGTAGGTAGGTAGATAGATAGATAGAGATACGTAGGTAGGTAGATAGATAGATACAGATAGGTAGGTAGGTAGATTGATAGATACAGATAGGTAGGTAGGTAGATAGATAGATACAGATAGGTAGGTAGGTAGATTGATAGATAGAGATAGGTAGGTAGGTAGATAGATAGATAGATAGAGATAGGTAGGTAGGTAGATAGATAGATACAGATAGGTAGGTAGGTAGATTGATAGATAGAGATAGGTAGGTAGGTAGGTAGATAGATAGAGATAGGTAGGTAGGTAGATTGATAGATACAGATAGGTAGGTAGGTAGATAGATAGAGATAGGTAGGTAGGTAGGTAGATAGAGATAGGTAGGTAGGTAGATTGATAGATACAGATAGGTAGGTAGGTAGATAGATAGATAGATAGAGATAGGTAGGTAGGTAGATTGATAGATACAGATAGGTAGATAGGTAGATATATAGATACAGATAGGTAGGTAGGTAGATAGATAGATAGAGATAGGTAGGTAGGTAGATTGATAGATAGAGATAGGTAGGTAGGTAGATATATAGATACAGATATGCAAGTAGGTAGATAGATAGATAGAGATAGTTAGGTAGGTAGATTGATAGATACAGATAGGTAGGTAGGTAGATAGATAGATACAGATAGGTGGGTAGATAGATAAATACAGATAGGTGGGTAGGTAGATAGATAGATACAGATAGGTAGGTAGGTAGATTGATAGATAGAGATAGGTAGGTAGGTAGGTAGATAGATAGATAGAGATAGGTAGGTAGGTAGATAGATAGATACAGATAGGTAGGTAGGTAGATTGATAGATACAGATAGGTAGGTAGGTAGATAGATAGATAGAGATACGTAGGTAGGAAGGTAGATAGATACAGATAGGTAGGTAGATAGATAAATACAGATAGGTGGGTAGGTAGATAGATAGATAGAGATAGGTAGGTAGGTAGATTGATAGATAGAGATAGGTAGATAGGTATATAGATAGATACAGATAGGTAGGTAGGTAGATATATAGATACAGATATGTAGGTAGGTAGATAGATAGATAGAGATAGGTAGGTAGGTAGATTGATAGATACAGATAGGTAGGTAGGTAGATAGATAGATAGAGATAGGTAGGTAGGTAGATAGATAGAGATAGGTAGGTAGGTAGATAGATAGAAATAGGTAGGTAGGTAGATTGATAGATACAGATAGGTAGGTAGGTAGATATATTGATAGAGATAGGTAGGTAGGTAGATAGATAGATAGAGATAGGTAGGTAGGTAGATAGATAGAGATAGGTAGGTAGGTAGGTAGATTGATAGAGACCGATAGGTAGGTCGGTAGATAGATAGATACAGATAGGTAGGTAGGTAGATTGATAGATAGAGATAGGTAGGTAGGTAGATAGATAGATACAGATAGGTAGGTAGGTAGATTGATAGATACAGATAGGTAGGTAGGTAGATAGATAGATAGAGATACGTAGGTAGGTAGGTAGATAGATACAGATAGGTAGGTAGGTAGATAGATAGATATAGATAGGTAGGTAAGTAGATATATAGATACAGATATGTAGGTAGGTAGATTGATAGATAGAGATAGGTAGGTAGGTAGATAGATAGATACAGATAGGTAGGTAGGTAGATTGATAGATACAGATAGGTAGGTAGGTAGATAGATAGATAGAGATACGTAGGTAGGTAGGTAGATAGATAGATACAGATAGGTAGGTAGATAGATAAATACAGATAGGTGGGTAGGTAGATAGATAGATAGAGATAGGTAGGTAGGTAGATTGATAGATAGAGATAGGTAGATAGGTATATAGATAGATACAGATAGGTAGGTAGGTAGATATATAGATACAGATATGTAGGTAGGTAGGTAGATAGATAGAGATAGGTAGGTAGGTAGATTGATAGATACAGATAGGTAGGTAGGTAGATAGATAGAGATAGGTAGGTAGGTAGATAGATAGATAGAGATAGGTAGGTAGGTATATAGATAGAAATAGGTAGGTAGGTAGGTAGATAGATAGATAGAGATAGATAGGTAGGTAGGTAGATTGATAGAGACAGATAGGTAGGTAGGTAGATAGATAGATAGAGATACGTAGGTAGGTAGGTAGATAGATACAGATAGGTAGGTAGGTAGATAGATAGATACAGATAGGTAGGTAAGTAGATATATAGATACAGATATGTAGGTAGGTAGATTGATAGATACAGATAGGTAGGTAGGTAGATAGATAGATACAGATAGGTGGGTAGGTAGATTGATAGATAGAGATAGGTAGGTAGGTAGATTGATAGATAGAGATAGGTAGGTAGGTAGATTGATAGATACAGATAGGTAGGTAGGTAGATATATAGATACAGATAGGTAGGTAGGTAGATAGATAGATAGAGTTAGGTAGGTAGGTAGATTGATAGATAGAGATAGGTAGGTAGGTAGATATATAGATACAGATATGCAAGTAGGTAGATAGACAGATAGAGATAGTTAGGTAGGTAGATTGATAGATACAGATAGGTAGGTAGGTAGATAGATAGATACAGATAGGTGGGTAGATAGATAAATACAGATAGGTGGGTAGGTAGATAGATAGATAGATAGAGATAGGTAGGTAGGTAGATTGATAGATAGAGATAGGTAGATAGGTATATAGATAGATACAGATAGGTAGGTAGGTAGATATATAGATACAGATATGTAGGTAGGTAGGTAGATAGATAGATATAGGTAGGTAGGTAGATTGATAGATACAGATAGGTATTTAGGTAGATAGATAGATAGAGATAGGTAGGTAGGTAGATAGATAGATAGAGATAGGTAGGTAGGTAGATTGATAGATACAGATAGGTAGGTAGGTAGATAGATAGATAGAGATAGGTAGGTAGGTAGATTGATAGATACAGATAGGTAGGTAGGTAGATATATAGATACAGATATGTAGGTAGGGAGATAGATAGATACAGATAGGTAGGTAGGTAGATTGATAGATAGAGATAGGTACGTAGGTAGGTAGATAGATGCAGATAGGTAGGTAGGTAGATAGATAGATACAGATAGGTAGGTAGGTAGATTGATAGATACAGATAGGTAGGTAGGTAGATAGATAGATAGAGATACGTAGGTAGGTAGGTAGATAGATACAGATAGGTAGGTAGGTAGATAGATAGATACAGATAGGTAGGTAAGTAGATATATAGATACAGATATGTAGGTAGGTAGATTGATAGATACAGATAGGTAGGTAGGTAGATAGATAGATACAGATAGGTGGGTAGGTAGATTGATAGATTGAGATAGGTAGGTAGGTAGATTGATAGATAGAGATAGGTAGGTACGTAGATTGATAGATACAGATAGGTAGGTAGGTAGATATATAGATACAGATAGGTAGGTAGGTAGATATATAGATACAGATATGTAGGTAGGGAGATAGATAGATACAGATAGGTAGGTAGGTAGATTGATAGATAGAGATAGGTAGGTAGGTAGGTAGATAGATATAGGTAGGTAGGTAGATTGATAGATACAGATAGGTAGGTAGGTAGATAGATAGATAGAGATAGGTAGGTAGGTAGATATATAGATACAGATATGCAAGTAGGTAGATAGATAGATAGAGATAGTTAGGTAGGTAGATTGATAGATACAGATAGGTAGGTAGGTAGATAGATAGATACAGATAGGTGGGTTGGTAGATTGATAGATAGAGATAGGTAGGTATGTAGATTGATAGATAGAGATAGGTAGGTAGGTAGATTGATAGATACAGATAGGTAGGTAGGTAGATAGATACATAGAGATACGTAGGTAGGTAGATAGATAGATACAGATAGGTAGGTAGGTAGATTGATAGATACAGATAGGTAGGTAGGTAGATAGATAGAGATACGTAGGTAGGTAGATACATAGATACAGATAGGTAGGTAGGTAGATTGATAGATACAGATAGGTAGGTAGGTAGATAGATAGATACAGAAAGGTAGGTAGGTAGATTGATAGATAGAGATAGGTAGGTAGGTAGATAGATAGATAGAGATAGGTAGATAGGTAGATAGATAGATACAGATAGGTAGGTAGGTAGATTGATAGATACAGATAGGTAGGTAGGTAGATATATAGATACAGATATGTAGGTAGGTAGGTAGATAGATAGAGATAGGTAGGTAGGTAGATTGATAGATACAGATAGGTAGGTAGGTAGATAGATAGATAGAGATAGGTAGGTAGGTAGATAGATAGATAGAGATAGGTAGGTAGGTAGATAGATAGAAATAGGTAGGTAGGTAGATAGATAGATAGAGATAGATAGGTAGGTAGGTAGATTGATAGAGACAGATAGGTAGGTAGGTAGATAGATAGAAAGAGATAGCTAGGTAGATAGGTAGATATATAGATACAGATAGGTAGGTAGGTAGATAGATAGATACAGATAGGTAGGTAGGTAGATTGATAGAGATAGGTAGGTAGGTAGATTGATAGATACAGATAGGTAGGTAGGTAGGTAGATAGATAGAGATAGGTAGGTAGGTAGGTAGATAGAGATAGGTAGGTAGGTAGATTGATAGATACAGATAGGTAGGTAGGTAAATATATAGATACAGATATGTAGGTAGGGAGATAGATAGATACAGATAGGTAGGTAGGTAGATTGATAGATAGAGATAGGTAGATAGGTAGGTAGATAGATATAGGTAGGTAGGTAGATTGATAGATACAGATAGGTAGGTAGGTAGATAGATAGATAGAGATAGGTAGGTAGGTAGATATATAGATACAGATATGCAAGTAGGTAGATAGATAGATAGAGATAGTTAGGTAGGTAGATTGATAGATACAGATAGGTAGGTAGGTAGATAGATTGATACAGATAGGTGGTTTGGTAGATTGATAGATAGAGATAGGTAGGTATGTAGATTGATAGATAGAGATAGGTAGGTAGGTAGATTGATAGATACAGATAGGTAGGTAGGTAGATATATAGATACAGATAGGTAGGTAGGTAGATAGATAGATAGAGATAGGTAGGTAGGTAGATTGATAGATAGAGATAGGTAGATAGGTAGATTGATAGATACAGATAGGTAGGTAGGTAGATAGATAGATACAGATAGGTTGGTAGCTAGATTGATAGATAGAGATAGGTAGGTAAGTAGGTAGGTAGATAGATATAGGTAGGTAGGTAGATTGATAGATACAGATAGGTAGGTAGGTAGATAGATAGATAGAGATAGGTAGGTTGGTAGATATATAGATACAGATAGGTGGGTAGGTAGATAGATAGATACAGATATGTAGGTAGGTAGATAGATAGATACAGATAGATAGGTAGGTAGATAGATAGATAGAGATAGGTAGGTGGGTAGATAGATAGATAGAGATAGGTAGGTAGGTAGATTGATAGATAGAGATAGGTAGGTAGGTAGATAGATAGATAGAGATAGGTAGGTAGGTAGGTAGATAGATACAGATAGGTAGGTAGATAGATTGATAGAGATAGGTAGGTAGGTAGGTAGATAGATAGAGACAGATAGGTAGGTAGGTAGTTTGATAGATAGAGATAGGTAGGGAGGTAGATATATAGATACAGATATGTAGGTAGGTAGGTAGGTAGATAGATAGAGATAGGTAGGTAGGTAGATAGATAGATAGAGATAGGTAGCTAGGTAGATTGATAGATAAAGATAGGTAGGTAGGTAGATTGATAGGTAGGTAGGTAAATAGATAGAGATAGGTAGGTAGGTAGATAGATAGATAGAGATAGATAGGTAGGTAGATTGATAGATAGAGATAGGTAGATAGGTAGATAGATAGATACAGATAGGTAGGTAGGTAGATAGATAGATAGAGATAGGTAGGTAGGTAGATAGATAGATACAGATAGGTAGGTAGGTAGATTGATAGATACAGATAGGTAGGTAGGTAGATAGATAGATAGAGATACGTAGGTAGGTAGATACAGATAGGTAGGTAGGTAGATTGATAGATACAGATAGGTAGGTATGTAGATAGATAGATAGAGATACGTAGGTAGGTAGATAGATACAGATAGGTAGGTAGGTAGATTGATAGATACAGATAGGTAGGTAGGTAGATAGATAGATACAGATAGGTAGGTAGGTAGATTGATAGATAGAGATAGGTAGGTAGGTAGGTAGATAGATAGTTAGAGATAGGTAGGTAGGTAGATAGATAGATACAGATAGGTAGGTAGGTAGATTGATAGATACAGATAGGTAGGTAGGTAGATTGATAGATAGAGATAGGTAGATAGGTATATAGATAGATACAGATAGGTAGGTAGGTAGATATATAGATACAGATATGTAGGTAGGTAGGTAGAAAGATAGAGATAGGTAGGTAGGTAGATTGATAGATACAGATAGGTAGGTAGGTAGATAGAAAGATAGAGATAGGTAGGTAGGTAGATTGATAGATAGAGATAGGTAGATAGGTAGATAGATAGATACAGATAGGTAGGTAGGTAGATTGATAGATAGAGATAGGTAGGTAGGTAGATAGATAGATAGAGATAGGTAGGTAGGTAGATAGATAGATACAGATAGGTAGGTAGGTAGATTGATAGATACAGATAGGTAGGTAGGTAGATAGATAGATAGAGATACGTAGGTAGGTAGGTAGATAGATACAGATAGGTAGGTAGGTAGATTGATAGATACAGATAGGTAGGTAGGTAGATAGATAGATAGAGATACGTAGGTAGGTAGATAGATAGATACAGATAGGTAGGTAGGTAGATAGATAGATAGAGATACGTAGGTAGGTAGATACAGATAGGTAGGTAGGTAGATTGATAGATACAGATAGGTAGGTAGGTAGATAGATAGATAGAGATAGGTAGGTAGGTAGATAGATAGATACAGATAGGTAGGTAGGTAGATTGATAGATACAGATAGGTAGGTAGGTAGATAGATAGATAGAGATACGTAGGTAGGTAGATACAGATAGGTAGGTAGGTAGATTGATAGATACAGATAGGTAGGTATGTAGATAGATAGATAGAGATACGTAGGTAGGTAGATAGATACAGATAGGTAGGTAGGTAGATTGATAGATACAGATAGGTAGTTAGGTAGATAGATAGATACAGATAGGTAGGTAGGTAGATTGATAGATAGAGATAGGTAGGTAGGTAGATAGATAGTTAGAGATAGGTAGGTAGGTAGATAGATAGATACAGATAGGTAGGTAGGTAGATTGATAGATACAGATAGGTAGGTAGGTAGATTGATAGATAGAGATAGGTAGATAGGTATATAGATAGATACAGATAGGTAGGTAGGTAGATATATAGATACAGATATGTAGGTAGGTAGGTAGAAAGATAGAGATAGGTAGGTAGGTAGATTGATAGATACAGATAGGTAGGTAGGTAGATAGAAAGATAGAGATAGGTAGGTAGGTAGATTGATAGATAGAGATAGGTAGATAGGTAGATAGATAGATACAGATAGGTAGGTAGGTAGATTGATAGATAGAGATAGGTAGGTAGGTAGATAGATAGATAGAGATAGGTAGGTAGGTAGATAGATAGATACAGATAGGTAGGTAGGTAGATTGATAGATACAGATAGGTAGGTAGGTAGATAGATAGATAGAGATACGTAGGTAGGTAGGTAGATAGATACAGATAGGTAGGTAGGTAGATTGATAGATACAGATAGGTAGGTAGGTAGATAGATAGATAGAGATACGTAGGTAGGTAGATAGATAGATACAGATAGGTAGGTAGGTAGATTGATAGATACAGATAGGTAGGTAGGTAGATAGATAGATACGGATAGGTAGGTAGGTAGATTGATAGATAGAGATACGTAGGTAGGTAGATAGATAGATAGATAGAGATAGGTAGGTAGGTAGATAGATAGATACAGATAGGTAGGTAGGTAGATTGATAGATAGAGATAGGTAGGTAGGTAGGTAGATAGATAGAGATAGGTAGGTAGGTAGATTGATAGATACAGATAGGTAGGTAGGTAGATAGATAGAGATAGGTAGGTAGGTAGGTAGATAGAGATAGGTAGGTAGGTAGATTGATAGATACAGATAGGTAGGTAGGTAGATAGATAGATAGATAGAGATAGGTAGGTAGGTAGATTGATAGATACAGATAGGTAGATAGGTAGATAGATAGATACAGATAGGTGGGTAGATAGATAAATACAGATAGGTGGGTAGGTAGATAGATAGATAGAGATAGGTAGGTAGGTAGATTGATAGATAGAGATAGGTAGATAGGTATATAGATAGATACAGATAGGTAGGTAGGTAGATATATAGATACAGATATGTAGGTAGGTAGGTAGATAGATAGATATAGGTAGGTAGGTAGATTGATAGATACAGATAGGTAGGTAGGTAGATAGATAGATAGAGATAGGTAGGTAGGTAGATAGATAGATAGATAGAGATAGGTAGGTAGGTAGATTGATAGATACAGATAGGTAGGTAGGTAGATAGATAGAGATAGGTAGGTAGGTAGGTAGATAGAGATAGGTAGGTAGGTAGATTGATAGATACAGATAGGTAGGTAGGTAGATAGATAGATAGAGATAGGTAGGTAGGTAGATAGATAGATAGAGATAGGTAGGTAGGTAGATAGATAGAAATAGGTAGGTAGGTAGATAGATAGATAGAGATAGATAGGTAGGTAGGTAGATTGATAGAGACAGATAGGTAGGTAGGTAGATAGATAGAAAGAGATAGCTAGGTAGATAGGTAGATATATAGATACAGATAGGTAGGTAGGTAGATAGATAGATACAGATAGGTAGGTAGGTAGATTGATAGATAGAGATAGGTAGGTAGGTAGGTAGATAGATAGAGATAGGTAGGTAGGTAGATTGATAGATACAGATAGGTAGGTAGGTAGATAGATAGAGATAGGTAGGTAGGTATGTAGATAGAGATAGGTAGGTAGGTAGATTGATAGATACAGATAGGTAGGTAGGTAGATAGATAGATAGAGATAGGTAGGTAGGTAGATTGATAGATACAGATAGGTAGATAGGTAGATATATAGATACAGATAGGTAGGTAGGTAGATAGATAGATAGAGATAGGTAGGTAGGTAGATTGATAGATAGAGATAGGTAGGTAGGTAGATATATAGATACAGATATGCAAGTAGGTAGATAGATAGATAGAGATAGTTAGGTAGGTAGATTGATAGATACAGATAGGTAGGTAGGTAGATAGATAGATACAGATAGGTGGGTAGATAGATAAATACAGATAGGTGGGTAGGTAGATAGATAGATAGAGATAGGTAGGTAGGTAGATTGATAGATAGAGATAGGTAGATAGGTATATAGATAGATACAGATAGGTAGGTAGGTAGATATATAGATACAGATATGTAGGTAGGTAGGTAGATAGATAGATATAGGTAGGTAGGTAGATTGATAGATACAGATAGGTAGGTAGGTAGATAGATAGATAGAGATAGGTAGGTAGGTAGATAGATAGATAGAGATAGGTAGGTAGGTAGATTGATAGATACAGATAGGTAGGTAGGTAGATAGATAGAGATAGGTAGGTAGGTAGGTAGATAGAGATAGGTAGGTATGTAGATTGATAGATACAGATAGGTAGGTAGGTAGATAGATAGATAGAGATAGGTAGGTAGGTAGATTGATAGATACAGATAGGTAGGTAGGTAGATACATAGATACAGATAGGTAGGTAGGTAGATAGATAGATAGAGATAGGTAGGTAGGTAGATTGATAGATAGAGATAGGTAGGTAGGTAGATATATAGATACAGATATGCAAGTAGGTAGATAGATAGATAGAGATAGTTAGGTAGGTAGATTGATAGATACAGATAGGTAGGTAGGTAGATAGATAGATACAGATAGGTGGGTAGATAGATAAATACAGATAGGTGGGTAGGTAGATAGATAGATAGAGATAGGTAGGTAGGTAGATTGATAGATAGAGATAGGTAGATAGGTATATAGATAGATACAGATAGGTAGGTAGGTAGATATATAGATACAGATATGTAGGTAGGTAGGTAGATAGATAGATATAGGTAGGTAGGTAGATTGATAGATACAGATAGGTAGGTAGGTAGATAGATAGATAGAGATAGGTAGGTAGGTGAATAGATAGATAGAGATAGGTAGGTAGGTAGATAGATAGAAATAGGTAGGTAGGTAGATAGATAGAGATAGATAGGTAGGTAGGTAGATTGATAGAGACAGATAGGTAGGTAGGTAGATAGATAGAAAGAGATAGCTAGGTAGATAGGTAGATATATAGATACAGATAGGTAGGTAGGTAGATAGATAGATACAGATAGGTAGGTAGGTAGATTGATAGATAGAGATAGGTAGGTAGGTAGGTAGATAGATAGAGATAGGTAGGTAGGTAGATAGATAGAGATAGGTAGGTAGGTAGGTAGATAGATAGATAGAGATAGATAGGTAGGTAGGTAGATTGATAGAGACAGATAGGTAGGTAGGTAGATTGATAGATACAGATAGGTAGGTAGGTAGATATATAGATACAGATAGGTAGGTAGGTAGATAGATAGAAAGAGATAGCTAGGTAGATAGGTAGATATATAGATACAGATAGGTAGGTAGGTAGATAGATAGATACAGATAGGTAGGTAGGTAGATTGATAGATAGAGATAGGTAGGTAGGTAGGTAGATAGATAGAGATAGGTAGGTATGTAGATTGATAGATACAGATAGGTAGGTAGGTAGATAGATAGAGATAGGTAGGTAGGTAGGTAGATAGATAGATACAGATAGGTAGGTAGGTAGATTGATAGATAGAGATAGGTAGGTAGGTAGATAGATAGATAGAGATAGGTAGATAGGTAGATAGATAGATACAGATAGGTAGGTAGGTAGATTGCTAGATACAGATAGGTAGGTAGGTAGATATATAGATACAGATATGTAGGTAGGTAGGTAGATAGATAGAGATAGGTAGGTAGGTAGATTGATAGATACAGATAGGTAGGTATGTAGATAGATAGATAGAGATAGGTAGGTAGGTAGATAGATAGATAGAGATAGGTAGGTAGGTAGATAGATAGAAATAGGTAGGTAGGTAGATAGATAGAGATAGATAGGTAGGTAGGTAGATTGATAGAGACAGATAGGTAGGTAGGTAGATAGATAGAAAGAGATAGCTAGGTAGATAGGTAGATATATAGATACAGATAGGTAGGTAGGTAGATAGATAGATACAGATAGGTAGGTAGGTAGATTGATAGATAGAGATAGATAGGTAGGTAGGTAGATAGATAGAGATAGGTAGGTAGGTAGATTGATAGATACAGATAGGTAGGTAGGTAGATAGATAGAGATAGGTAGGTAGTTAGGTAGATAGAGATAGGTAGGTAGGTAGATTGATAGATACAGATAGGTAGGTAGCTAGATTGATAGATAGAGATAGGTAGGTAGGTAGGTAGATAGATATAGGTAGGTAGGTAGATTGATAGATACAGATAGGTAGGTAGGTAGATAGATAGATAGAGATAGGTAGGTAGGTAGATATATAGATACAGATAGGTGGGTAGGTAGATAGATAGATACAGATATGTAGGTAGGTAGATAGATAGATACAGATAGATAGGTAGGTAGATAGATAGATAGAGATAGGTAGGTGGGTAGATAGATAGATAGAGATAGGTAGGTAGGTAGATTGATAGATAGAGATAGGTAGGTAGGTAGATAGATAGATAGAGATAGGTAGGTAGGTAGGTAGATAGATTGATAGAGATAGGTAGGTAGGTAGGTAGATAGATAGAGACAGATAGGTAGGTAGGTATTTTGATAGATAGAGATAGGTAGGGAGGTAGATATATAGATACAGATATGTAGGTAGGTAGGTAGGTAGATAGATAGAGATAGGTAGGTAGGTAGATAGATAGATAGAGATAGGTAGCTAGGTAGATTGATAGATACAGATAGGTAGGTAGGTAGATTGATAGATAGGTAGGTAGTTAAATAGATAGAGATAGGTAGGTAGGTAGATAGATAGATAGAGATAGATAGGTAGGTAGATTGATAGATAGAGATAGGTAGATAGGTAGATAGATAGATACAGATAGGTAGGTAGGTAGATTGATAGATAGAGATAGGTAGGTAGGTAGATAGATAGATAGAGATAGGTAGGTAGGTAGATTGATAGATACAGATAGGTAGGTAGGTAGATATATAGATACAGATATGTAGGTAGGTAGGTAGATATATAGAGATAGGTAGGTAGGTAGATTGATAGATACAGATAGGTAGGTAGGTAGATAGATAGATAGAGATAGGTAGGTAGGTAGATAGATAGATAGAGATAGGTAGGTAGGTAGATAGATAGAAATAGGTAGGTAGGTAGATAGATAGATAGAGATAGATAGGTAGGTAGGTAGATTGATAGAGACAGATAGGTAGGTAGGTAGATAGATAGAAAGAGATAGCTAGGTAGATAGGTAGATATATAGATACAGATAGGTAGGTAGGTAGATAGATAGATACAGATAGGTAGGTAGGTAGATTGATAGATAGAGATAGGTAGGTAGGTAGGTAGATAGATAGAGATAGGTAGGTAGGTAGATTGATAGATACAGATAGGTAGGTAGCTAGATAGATAGAGATAGGTAGGTAGTTAGGTAGATAGAGATAGGTAGGTAGGTAGATTGATAGATACAGATAGGTAGGTAGCTAGATTGATAGATAGAGATAGGTAGGTAGGTAGGTAGATAGATATAGGTAGGTAGGTAGATTGATAGATACAGATAGGTAGGTAGGTAGATAGATAGATACAGATAGGTGGGTAGGTAGATAGATACAGATATGTAGGTAGGTAGATAGATAGATACAGATAGATAGGTAGGTAGATAGATAGATAGAGATAGGTAGGTGGGTAGATAGATAGATAGTGATAGGTAGGTAGGTAGATTGATAGATAGAGATAGGTAGGTAGGTAGATAGATAGATAGAGATAGGTAGGTAGGTAGGTAGATAGATTGATAGAGATAGGTAGGTAGGTAGGTAGATAGATAGAGACAGATAGGTAGGTAGGTAGTTTGATAGATAGAGATAGGTAGGGAGGTAGATATATAGATACAGATATGTAGGTAGGTAGGTAGGTAGATAGATAGAGATAGGTAGGTAGGTAGATAGATAGATAGAGATAGGTAGCTAGGTAGATTGATAGATACAGATAGGTAGGTAGGTAGATTGATAGATAGGTAGGTAGTTAAATAGATAGAGATAGGTAGGTAGGTAGATAGATAGTTAGATAGAGATAGATAGGTAGGTAGATTGATAGATAGAGATAGGTAGATAGGTAGATAGATAGATACAGATAGGTAGGTAGGTAGATTGATAGATAGAGATAGGTAGGTAGGTAGATAGATAGATAGAGATAGGTAGGTAGGTAGATAGATAGATAGAGATAGGTAGGTAGGTAGATTGATAGATACAGATAGGTAGGTAGGTAGATAGATAGAGATAGGTAGGTAGGTAGGTAGATAGAGATAGGTAGGTAGGTAGATTGATAGATACAGATAGGTAGGTAGGTAGGTAGATAGATAGATAGAGATAGGTAGGTAGGTAGATAGATAGATAGAGATAGGTAGGTAGGTAGATAGATAGAAATAGGTAGGTAGGTAGATAGATAGATAGATAGAGATAGATAGGTAGGTAGGTAGATTGATAGAGACAGATAGGTAGGTAGGTAGATAGATAGAAAGAGATAGCTAGGTAGATAGGTAGATATATAGATACAGATAGGTAGGTAGGTAGATAGATAGATACAGATAGGTAGGTAGGTAGATTGATAGATAGAGATAGGTAGGTAGGTAGGTAGATAGATAGAGATAGGTAGGTAGGTAGATTGATAGATACAGATAGGTAGGTAGATAGATAGAGATAGGTAGGTAGGTAGGTAGGTAGATAGAGATAGGTAGGTAGGTAGATTGATAGATACAGATAGGTAGGTAGGTAGATAGATAGATAGAGATAGGTAGGTAGGTAGATTGATAGATACAGATAGGTAGATAGGTAGATATATAGATACAGATAGGTAGGTAGGTAGATAGATAGATAGAGATAGGTAGGTAGGTAGATTGATAGATAGAGATAGGTAGGTAGGTAGATATATAGATACAGATATGCAAGTAGGTAGATAGATAGATAGAGATAGTTAGGTAGGTAGATTGATAGATACAGATAGGTAGGTAGGTAGATAGATAGATACAGATAGGTGGGTAGATAGATAAATACAGATAGGTGGGTAGGTAGATAGATAGATAGAGATGGGTAGGTAGGTAGATTGATAGATAGAGATAGGTAGATAGGTATATAGATAGATACAGATAGGTAGGTAGGTAGATATATAGATACAGATATGTAGGTAGGTAGGTAGATAGATAGATATAGGTAGGTAGGTAGATTGATAGATACAGATAGGTAGGTAGGTAGATAGATAGATAGAGATAGGTAGGTAGGTAGATAGATAGATAGAGATAGGTAGGTAGGTAGATTGATAGATACAGATAGGTAGGTAGGTAGATAGATAGAGATAGGTAGGTAGGTAGGTAGATAGAGATAGGTAGGTATGTAGATTGATAGATACAGATAGGTAGGTAGGTAGATAGATAGATAGAGATAGGTAGGTAGGTAGATTGATAGATACAGATAGGTAGGTAGGTAGATACATAGATACAGATAGGTAGGTAGGTAGATAGATAGATAGAGATAGGTAGGTAGGTAGATTGATAGATAGAGATAGGTAGGTAGGTAGATATATAGATACAGATATGCAAGTAGGTAGATAGATAGATAGAGATAGTTAGGTAGGTAGATTGATAGATACAGATAGGTAGGTAGGTAGATAGATAGATACAGATAGGTGGGTAGATAGATAAATACAGATAGGTGGGTAGGTAGATAGATAGATAGAGATAGGTAGGTAGGTAGATTGATAGATAGAGATAGGTAGATAGGTATATAGATAGATACAGATAGGTAGGTAGGTAGATATATAGATACAGATATGTAGGTAGGTAGGTAGATAGATAGATATAGGTAGGTAGGTAGATTGATAGATACAGATAGGTAGGTAGGTAGATAGATAGATAGAGATAGGTAGGTAGGTGAATAGATAGATAGAGATAGGTAGGTAGGTAGATAGATAGAAATAGGTAGGTAGGTAGATAGATAGAGATAGATAGGTAGGTAGGTAGATTGATAGAGACAGATAGGTAGGTAGGTAGATAGATAGAAAGAGATAGCTAGGTAGATAGGTAGATATATAAATACAGATAGGTAGGTAGGTAGATAGATAGATACAGATAGGTAGGTAGGTAGATTGATAGATAGAGATAGGTAGGTAGGTAGGTAGATAGATAGAGATAGGTAGGTAGGTAGATAGATAGAGATAGGTAGGTAGGTAGGTAGATAGATAGATAGAGATAGATAGGTAGGTAGGTAGATTGATAGAGACAGATAGGTAGGTAGGTAGATTGATAGATACAGATAGGTAGGTAGGTAGATATATAGATACAGATAGGTAGGTAGGTAGATAGATAGAAAGAGATAGCTAGGTAGATAGGTAGATATATAGATACAGATAGGTAGGTAGGTAGATAGATAGATACAGATAGGTAGGTAGGTAGATTGATAGATAGAGATAGGTAGGTAGGTAGGTAGATAGATAGAGATAGGTAGGTATGTAGATTGATAGATACAGATAGGTAGGTAGGTAGATAGATAGAGATAGGTAGGTAGGTAGGTAGATAGATAGATACAGATAGGTAGGTAGGTAGATTGATAGATAGAGATAGGTAGGTAGGTAGATAGATAGATAGAGATAGGTAGATAGGTAGATAGATAGATACAGATAGGTAGGTAGGTAGATTGATAGATACAGATAGGTAGGTAGGTAGATATATAGATACAGATATGTAGGTAGGTAGGTAGATAGATAGAGATAGGTAGGTAGGTAGATTGATAGATACAGATAGGTAGGTATGTAGATAGATAGATAGAGATAGGTAGGTAGGTAGATAGATAGATAGAGATAGGTAGGTAGGTAGATAGATAGAAATAGGTAGGTAGGTAGATAGATAGAGATAGATAGGTAGGTAGGTAGATTGATAGAGACAGATAGGTAGGTAGGTAGATAGATAGAAAGAGATAGCTAGGTAGATAGGTAGATATATAGATACAGATAGGTAGGTAGGTAGATAGATAGATACAGATAGGTAGGTAGGTAGATTGATAGATAGAGATAGATAGGTAGGTAGGTAGATAGATAGAGATAGGTAGGTAGGTAGATTGATAGATACAGATAGGTAGGTAGGTAGATAGATAGAGATAGGTAGGTAGTTAGGTAGATAGAGATAGGTAGGTAGGTAGATTGATAGATACAGATAGGTAGGTAGCTAGATTGATAGATAGAGATAGGTAGGTAGGTAGGTAGATAGATATAGGTAGGTAGGTAGATTGATAGATACAGATAGGTAGGTAGGTAGATAGATAGATAGAGATAGGTAGGTAGGTAGATATATAGATACAGATAGGTGGGTAGGTAGATAGATAGATACAGATATGTAGGTAGGTAGATAGATAGATACAGATAGATAGGTAGGTAGATAGATAGATAGAGATAGGTAGGTGGGTAGATAGATAGATAGAGATAGGTAGGTAGGTAGATTGATAGATAGAGATAGGTAGGTAGGTAGATAGATAGATAGAGATAGGTAGGTAGGTAGGTAGATAGATTGATAGAGATAGGTAGGTAGGTAGGTAGATAGATAGAGACAGATAGGTAGGTAGGTATTTTGATAGATAGAGATAGGTAGGGAGGTAGATATATAGATACAGATATGTAGGTAGGTAGGTAGGTAGATAGATAGAGATAGGTAGGTAGGTAGATAGATAGATAGAGATAGGTAGCTAGGTAGATTGATAGATACAGATAGGTAGGTAGGTAGATTGATAGATAGGTAGGTAGTTAAATAGATAGAGATAGGTAGGTAGGTAGATAGATAGATAGAGATAGATAGGTAGGTAGATTGATAGATAGAGATAGGTAGATAGGTAGATAGATAGATACAGATAGGTAGGTAGGTAGATTGATAGATAGAGATAGGTAGGTAGGTAGATAGATAGATAGAGATAGGTAGGTAGGTAGATTGATAGATACAGATAGGTAGGTAGGTAGATATATAGATACAGATATGTAGGTAGGTAGGTAGATATATAGAGATAGGTAGGTAGGTAGATTGATAGATACAGATAGGTAGGTAGGTAGATAGATAGATAGAGATAGGTAGGTAGGTAGATAGATAGATAGAGATAGGTAGGTAGGTAGATAGATAGAAATAGGTAGGTAGGTAGATAGATAGATAGAGATAGATAGGTAGGTAGGTAGATTGATAGAGACAGATAGGTAGGTAGGTAGATAGATAGAAAGAGATAGCTAGGTAGATAGGTAGATATATAGATACAGATAGGTAGGTAGGTAGATAGATAGATACAGATAGGTAGGTAGGTAGATTGATAGATAGAGATAGGTAGGTAGGTAGGTAGATAGATAGAGATAGGTAGGTAGGTAGATTGATAGATACAGATAGGTAGGTAGCTAGATAGATAGAGATAGGTAGGTAGTTAGGTAGATAGAGATAGGTAGGTAGGTAGATTGATAGATACAGATAGGTAGGTAGCTAGATTGATAGATAGAGATAGGTAGGTAGGTAGGTAGATAGATATAGGTAGGTAGGTAGATTGATAGATACAGATAGGTAGGTAGGTAGATAGATAGATACAGATAGGTGGGTAGGTAGATAGATACAGATATGTAGGTAGGTAGATAGATAGATACAGATAGATAGGTAGGTAGATAGATAGATAGAGATAGGTAGGTGGGTAGATAGATAGATAGTGATAGGTAGGTAGGTAGATTGATAGATAGAGATAGGTAGGTAGGTAGATAGATAGATAGAGATAGGTAGGTAGGTAGGTAGATAGATTGATAGAGATAGGTAGGTAGGTAGGTAGATAGATAGAGACAGATAGGTAGGTAGGTAGTTTGATAGATAGAGATAGGTAGGGAGGTAGATATATAGATACAGATATGTAGGTAGGTAGGTAGGTAGATAGATAGAGATAGGTAGGTAGGTAGATAGATAGATAGAGATAGGTAGCTAGGTAGATTGATAGATACAGATAGGTAGGTAGGTAGATTGATAGATAGGTAGGTAGTTAAATAGATAGAGATAGGTAGGTAGGTAGATAGATAGTTAGATAGAGATAGATAGGTAGGTAGATTGATAGATAGAGATAGGTAGATAGGTAGATAGATAGATACAGATAGGTAGGTAGGTAGATTGATAGATAGAGATAGGTAGGTAGGTAGATAGATAGATAGAGATAGGTAGGTAGGTAGATAGATAGATAGAGATAGGTAGGTAGGTAGATTGATAGATACAGATAGGTAGGTAGGTAGATAGATAGAGATAGGTAGGTAGGTAGGTAGATAGAGATAGGTAGGTAGGTAGATTGATAGATACAGATAGGTAGGTAGGTAGGTAGATAGATAGATAGAGATAGGTAGGTAGGTAGATAGATAGATAGATAGAGATAGGTAGGTAGGTAGATAGATAGAAATAGGTAGGTAGGTAGATAGATAGATAGAGATAGATAGGTAGGTAGGTAGATTGATAGAGACAGATAGGTAGGTAGGTAGATAGATAGAAAGAGATAGCTAGGTAGATAGGTAGATATATAGATACAGATAGGTAGGTAGGTAGATAGATAGATACAGATAGGTAGGTAGGTAGATTGATAGATAGAGATAGGTAGGTAGGTAGGTAGATAGATAGAGATAGGTAGGTAGGTAGATTGATAGATACAGATAGGTAGGTAGATAGATAGAGATAGGTAGGTAGGTAGGTAGGTAGGTAGGTAGATAGAGATAGGTAGGTAGGTAGATTGATAGATACAGATAGGTAGGTAGGTAGATAGATAGATAGAGATAGGTAGGTAGGTAGATTGATAGATACAGATAGGTAGATAGGTAGATATATAGATACAGATAGGTAGGTAGGTAGATAGATAGATAGATAGAGATAGGTAGGTAGGTAGATTGATAGATAGAGATAGGTAGGTAGGTAGATATATAGATACAGATATGCAAGTAGGTAGATAGATAGATAGAGATAGTTAGGTAGGTAGATTGATAGATACAGATAGGTAGGTAGGTAGATAGATAGATACAGATAGGTGGGTAGATAGATAAATACAGATAGGTGGGTAGGTAGATAGATAGATAGAGATGGGTAGGTAGGTAGATTGATAGATAGAGATAGGTAGATAGGTATATAGATAGATACAGATAGGTAGGTAGGTAGATATATAGATACAGATATGTAGGTAGGTAGGTAGATAGATAGATATAGGTAGGTAGGTAGATAGATAGATAGAGATAGGTAGGTAGGTAGATAGATAGATAGAGATAGGTAGGTAGGTAGATTGATAGATACAGATAGGTAGGTAGGTAGATAGATAGAGATAGGTAGGTAGGTAGGTAGATAGAGATAGGTAGGTAGGTAGATTGATAGATACAGATAGGTAGGTAGGTAGATAGATAGATAGAGATAGGTAGGTAGGTAGATTGATAGATACAGATAGGTAGGTAGGTAGATATATAATTACAGATAGGTAGGTAGGTAGATAGATAGATAGAGATAGGTAGGTAGGTAGATTGATAGATAGAGATAGGTAGGTAGGTAGATATATAGATACAGATATGCGAGTAGGTAGATAGATAGATAGAGATAGTTAGGTAGGTAGATTGATAGATACAGATAGGTAGGTAGGTAGATAGATAGATACAGATAGGTGGGTAGATAGATAAATACAGATAGGTGGGTAGGTAGATAGATAGATAGAGATAGGTAGGTAGGTAGATTGATAGATAGAGATAGGTAGATAGGTATATAGATAGATACAGATAGGTAGGTAGGTAGATATATAGATACAGATATGTAGGTAGGTAGGTAGATAGATAGATATAGGTAGGTAGGTAGATTGATAGATACAGATAGGTAGGTAGGTAGATAGATAGATAGAGATAGGTAGGTAGGTAGATAGATAGATAGAGATAGGTAGGTAGGTAGATAGATAGAAATAGGTAGGTAGGTAGGTAGATAGATAGAGATAGATAGGTAGGTAGGTAGATTGATAGAGACAGATAGGTAGGTAGGTAGATAGATAGAAAGAGATAGCTAGGTAGATAGGTAGATATATAGATACAGATAGGTAGGTAGGTAGATAGATAGATACAGATAGGTAGGTAGGTAGATTGATAGATAGAGATAGGTAGGTAGGTAGGTAGATAGATAGAGATAGGTAGGTAGATAGATAGATAGAGATAGGTAGGTAGGTAGATAGATAGATAGAGATAGATAGGTAGGTAGGTAGATTGATAGAGAGATAGGTAGGTAGGTAGATTGATAGATACAGATAGGTAGGTAGGTAGATATATAGATACAGATAGGTAGGTAGGTAGATAGATAGAAAGAGATAGCTAGGTAGATAGGTAGATATATAGATACAGATAGGTAGGTAGGTAGATAGATAGATACAGATAGGTAGGTAGGTAGATTGATAGATAGAGATAGGTAGGTAGGTAGGTAGATAGATAGAGATAGGTAGGTAGGTAGATTGATAGATACAGATAGGTAGGTAGGTAGATAGATAGAGATAGGTAGGTAGGTAGGTAGATAGATAGATACAGATAGGTAGGTAGGTAGATTGATAGATAGAGATAGGTAGGTAGGTAGATAGATAGATAGATAGAGATAGGTAGATAGGTAGATAGATAGATACAGATAGGTAGGTAGGTAGATTGATAGATACAGATAGGTAGGTAGGTAGATATATAGATACAGATATGTAGGTAGGTAGGTAGATAGATAGAGATAGGTAGGTAGGTAGATTGATAGATACAGATAGGTAGGTAGGTAGATAGATAGATAGAGATAGGTAGGTAGGTAGATAGATAGATAGAGATAGGTAGGTAGGTAGATAGATAGAAATAGGTAGGTAGGTAGATAGATAGATAGAGATAGATAGGTAGGTAGGTAGATTGATAGAGACAGATAGGTAGGTAGGTAGATAGATAGAAAGAGATAGCTAGGTAGATAGGTAGATATATAGATACAGATAGGTAGGTAGGTAGATAGATAGATACAGATAGGTAGGTAGGTAGATTGATAGATAGAGATAGGTAGGTAGGTAGGTAGATAGATAGAGATAGGTAGGTAGGTAGATTGATAGATACAGATAGGTAGGTAGGTAGATAGATAGAGATAGGTAGGTAGGTAGGTAGATAGAGATAGGTAGGTAGGTAGATTGATAGATACAGATAGGTAGGTAGCTAGATTGATAGATAGAGATAGGTAGGTAGGTAGGTAGATAGATATAGGTAGGTAGGTAGATTGATAGATACAGATAGGTAGGTAGGTAGATAGATAGATAGAGATAGGTAGGTAGGTAGATATATAGATACAGATAGGTGGGTAGGTAGATAGATAGATACAGATATGTAGGTAGGTAGATAGATAGATACAGATAGATAGGTAGGTAGATAGATAGATAGAGATAGGTAGGTGGGTAGATAGATAGATAGAGATAGGTAGGTAGGTAGATTGATAGATAGAGATAGGTAGGGAAGTAGATATATAGATATAGATATGTAGGTAGGTAGGTAGGTAGATAGATAGAGATAGGTAGGTAGGTAGATAGATAGATAGAGATAGGTAGCTAGGTAGATTGATAGATACAGATAGGTAGGTAGGTAGATTGATAGATAGGTAGGTAGTTAAATAGATAGAGATAGGTAGGTAGGTAGATAGATAGATAGAGATAGATAGGTAGGTAGATTGATAGATAGAGATAGGTAGATAGGTAGGTAGATAGATACAGATAGGTAGGTAGGTAGATTGATAGATAGAGATAGGTAGGTAGGTAGATAGATAGATAGAGATAGGTAGGTAGGTAGATAGATAGATACAGATAGGTAGGTAGGTAGATTGATAGATACAGATAGGTAGGTAGGTAGATAGATAGATACAGATAGGTAGGTAGGTAGATTGATAGATACAGATAGGTAGGTAGGTAGATAGATAGATAGAGATACGTAGGTAGGTAGGTAGATAGATACAGATAGGTAGGTAGGTAGATAGATAGATACAGATAGGTAGGTAAGTAGATATATAGATACAGATATGTAGGTAGGTAGATTGATAGATAGAGATAGGTAGGTAGGTAGATAGATAGATACAGATAGGTAGGTAGGTAGATTGATAGATACAGATAGGTAGGTAGGTAGATAGATAGATAGAGATACGTAGGTAGGTAGGTAGATAGATAGATACAGATAGGTAGGTAGATAGATAAATACAGATAGGTGGGTAGGTAGATAGATAGATAGAGATAGGTAGGTAGGTAGATTGATAGATAGAGATAGGTAGATAGGTATATAGATAGATACAGATAGGTAGGTAGGTAGATATATAGATACAGATATGTAGGTAGGTAGGTAGATAGATAGAGATAGGTAGGTAGGTAGATTGATAGATACAGATAGGTAGGTAGGTAGATAGATAGAGATAGGTAGGTAGGTAGATAGATAGATAGAGATAGGTAGGTAGGTAGATAGATAGAAATAGGTAGGTAGGTAGGTAGATAGATAGATAGAGATAGATAGGTAGGTAGGTAGATTGATAGAGACAGATAGGTAGGTAGGTAGATAGATAGATAGAGATACGTAGGTAGGTAGGTAGATAGATACAGATAGGTAGGTAGGTAGATAGACAGATACAGATAGGTAGGTAAGTAGATATATAGATACAGATATGTAGGTAGGTAGATTGATAGATACAGATAGGTAGGTAGGTAGATAGATAGATACAGATAGGTGGGTAGGTAGATTGATAGATAGAGATAGGTAGGTAGGTAGATTGATAGATAGAGATAGGTAGGTAGGTAGATTGATAGATAGAGATAGGTAGATAGGTATATAGATAGATACAGATAGGAAGGTAGGTAGATATATAGATACAGATATGTAGGTAGGTAGGTAGATAGATAGAGATAGGTAGGTAGGTAGATTGATAGATACAGATAGGTAGGTAGGTAGATAGATAGATAGAGATAGGTAGGTAGGTAGATAGATAGAGATAGGTAGGTAGGTAGATAGATAGAAATAGGTAGGTAGGTAGGTAGATAGATAGATAGAGATAGATAGGTAGGTAGGTAGATTGATAGAGACAGATAGATAGGTAGGTAGATAGATAGAAAGAGATAGCTAGGTAGATAGGTAGATATATAGATACAGATAGGTAGGTAGGTAGATAGATAGATACAGATAGGTAGGTAAGTAGATTGATAGATAGAGATAGGTAGGTAGGTAGGTAGATAGATAGAGATAGGTAGGTAGGTAGATTGATAGATACAGATAGGTAGGTAGGTAGATAGATAGATAGAGATAGGTAGGTAGGTAGATAGATAGATAGAGATAGGTAGGTAGGTAGATAGATAGAGATAGGTAGGTAGGTAGGTAGATAGATAGATAGAGATAGATAGGTAGGTAGGTAGATAGATACAGATAGGTAGGTAGGTAGATAGATAGATAGAGATAGGTAGGTAGGTAGATTGATAGATACAGGTAGGTAGGTAGGTAGGTAGATAGATAGATACAGATAGGTAGGTAGGTAGATTGATAGATAGAGATAGGTAGGTAGGTAGATTGATAGATACAGATAGGTAGGTAGGTAGATAGATAGATAGAAATACGTAGGTAGGTAGGTAGATAGATACAGATAGGTAGGTAGATAGATAAATACAGATAGGTGGGTAGGTAGATAGATAGATACATATAGGTAGGTAGGTAGATTGATAGATAGAGATAGGTAGGTAGGTAGATATATAGATACAGATATGTAGGTAGGTAGATAGATAGATAAAGATAGGTAGGTAGGTAGATTGATAGATAGAGATAGGTAGATAGGTAGATAGATAGATACAGATAGGTAGGTAGGTAGATTGATAGATAGAGATAGGTAGGTAGATAGATAAATACAGATAGGTGGGTAGGTAGATAGATAGATAGAGATAGGTAGGTAGGTAGATTGATAGATAGAGATAGGTAGGTAGGTAGATAGATAGATACAGATAGGTAGGTAGGTAGATATATAGATACAGATATGTAGGTGGGTAGATAGATAGATACAGATAGGTAGGTAGGTAGATTGATAGATACAGATAGGTGGGTAGGTAGATTGATAGATACAGATAGGTGGGTAGGTAGATAGATAGATAGAGATAGGTAGGTAGGTAGATTGATAGATAGAGATAGGTAGGTAGGTAGATAGATAGATACAGATAGGTAGGTAGGTAGATTGATAGATAGAGATAGGTAGGTAGGTAGGTAGATAGATAGAGATAGGTAGGTAGGTAGATTGATAGAGATAATTAAGTAGGTAGGTAGATAGATAGATAGAGATAGGTAGGTAGGTAGATAGATAGATAGATACAGATAGGTAGGTAGGTAGATATATAGATACAGATAGGTAGGTAGGTAGATAGATAGATAGAGATAGGTAGGTAGGTAGATTGATAGATAGAGATAGGTAGATAGGTATATAGATAGATACAGATAGGTAGGTAGGTAGATATATAGATACAGATATGTAGGTAGGTAGATAGATAGATAGAGATAGGTAGGTAGGTAGATTGATAGATACAGATAGGTAGGTAGGTAGATAGATAGATAGAGATAGGTAGGTAGGTAGATAGATAGATAGAGATAGGTAGGTAGGTAGATAGATAGAAATAGGTAGGTAGGTAGGTAGATAGATAGATAGAGATAGATAGGTAGGTAGGTAGATTGATAGAGACAGATAGGTAGGTAGGTAGATAGATAGAAAGAGATAGCTAGGTAGATAGGTAGATATATAGATACAGATAGGTAGGTAGGTAGATAGATAGATACAGATAGGTAGGTCGGTAGATTGATAGATAGAGATAGGTAGGTAGGTAGATAGATAGAGATAGGTAGGTAGGTAGATTGATAGATACAGATAGGTAGGTAGGTAGATATATAGATAGAGATAGGTAGGTAGGTAGATAGATAGATAGAGATAGGTAGGTAGGTAGATAGATAGAGATAGGTAGGTAGGTAGGTAGATTGATAGAGACAGCTAGGTAGGTAGGTAGATAGATAGATACAGATAGGTAGGTAGGTAGATTGATAGATAGAGATAGGTAGGTAGGTAGATAGATAGATAGATACAGATAGGTAGGTAGGTAGATTGATAGATACAGATAGGTAGGTAGGTAGATAGATAGATAGAGATACGTAGGTAGGTAGGTAGATAGATAGATAGAGATAGATAGGTAGGTAGGTAGATTGATAGAGACAGATAGGTAGGTAGGTAGATAGATAGAAAGAGATTGCTAGGTAGATAGGTAGATATATAGATACAGATAGGTAGGTAGGTAGATAGATAGATACAGATAGGTAGGTAGGTAGATTGATAGATAGAGATAGGTAGGTAGGTAGGTAGATAGATAGAGATAGGTAGGTAAGTAGATTGATAGATACAGATAGGTAGGTAGGTAGATATATAGATAGAGATAGGTAGGTAGGTAGATAGATAGATAGAGATAGGTAGGTAGGTAGATAGATAGAGATAGGTAGGTAGGTAGGTAGATTGATAGAGACAGATAGGTAGGTAGGTAGATAGATAGATACAGATAGGTAGGTAGGTAGATTGATAGATAGAGATAGGTAGGTAGGTAGATAGATAGATACAGATAGGTAGGTAGGTAGATTGATAGATACAGATAGGTAGGTAGGTAGATAGATAGATAGAGATACGTAGGTAGGTAGGTAGATAGATACAGATAGGTAGGTAGGTAGATAGATAGATATAGATAGGTAGGTAAGTAGATATATAGATACAGATATGTAGGTAGGTAGATTGATAGATAGAGATAGGTAGGTAGGTAGATAGATAGATACAGATAGGTAGGTAGGTAGATTGATAGATAGATACAGATAGGTAGGTAGGTAGATAGATAGATAGAGATACGTAGGTAGGTAGGTAGATAGATAGATACAGATAGGTAGGTAGATAGATAAATACAGATAGGTGGGTAGGTAGATAGATAGAGATAGGTAGGTAGGTAGATTGATAGATAGAGATAGGTAGATAGGTATATAGATAGATAGAGATAGGTAGGTAGGTAGATAGATAGATAGAGATAGGTAGGTAGGTAGATTGATAGATACAGATAGGTAGGTAGGTAGATAGATAGATAGAGATAGGTAGGTAGGTAGATTGATAGATAGAGATAGGTACGTAGGTAGGTAGATAGATACAGATAGGTAGGTAAGTAGATATATAGATACAGATATGTAGGTAGGGAGATAGATAGATACAGATAGGTAGGTAGGTAGATTGATAGATAGAGATAGGTACGTAGGTAGGTAGATAGATACAGATAGGTAGGTAGGTAGATAGATAGATACAGATAGGTAGGTAGGTAGATTGATAGATACAGATAGGTAGGTTGGTAGATAGATAGATAGAGATACGTAGGTAGGTAGGTAGATAGATACAGATAGGTAGGTAGGTAGATAGATAGATACAGATAGGTAGGTAAGTAGATATATAGATACAGATATGTAGGTAGGTAGATTGATAGATACAGATAGGTAGGTAGGTAGATAGATAGATACAGATAGGTGGGTAGGTAGATTGATAGATTGAGATAGGTAGGTAGGTAGGTAGGTAGATAGATATAGGTAGGTAGGTAGATTGATAGATACAGATAGGTAGGTAGGTAGATAGATAGATAGAGATAGGTAGGTAGGTAGATATATAGATACAGATATGCAAGTAGGTAGATAGATAGATAGAGATAGTTAGGTAGGTAGATTGATAGATACAGATAGGTAGGTAGGTAGATAGATAGATACAGATAGGTGGGTTGGTAGATTGATAGATAGAGATAGGTAGGTATGTAGATTGATAGATAGAGATAGGTAGGTAGGTAGATTGATAGATACAGATAGGTAGGTAGGTAGATAGATAGATAGAGATACGTAGGTAGGTAGATAGATAGATACAGATAGGTAGGTAGGTAGATTGATAGATACAGATAGGTAGGTAGGTAGATAGATAGATAGAGATACGTAGGTAGGTAGATAGATAGATACAGATAGGTAGGTAGGTAGATTGATAGATACAGATAGGTAGGTAGGTAGATAGATAGATACAGATAGGTAGGTAGGTAGATAGATAGATAGAGATAGGTAGATAGGTAGATAGATAGATACAGATAGGTAGGTAGGTAGATTGATAGATACAGATAGGTAGGTAGGTAGATATATAGATACAGATATGTAGGTAGGTAGGTAGATAGATAGAGATAGGTAGGTAGGTAGATTGATAGATACAGATAGGTAGGTAGGTAGATAGATAGATAGAGATAGGTAGGTAGGTAGATAGATAGATAGAGATAGGTAGGTAGGTAGATAGATAGAAATAGGTAGGTAGGTAGATAGATAGATAGAGATAGATAGGTAGGTAGGTAGATTGATAGAGACAGATAGGTAGGTAGGTAGATAGATAGAAAGAGATAGCTAGGTAGATAGGTAGATATATAGATACAGATAGGTAGGTAGGTAGATAGATAGATACAGATAGGTAGGTAGGTAGATTGATAGATAGAGATAGGTAGGTAGGTAGGTAGATAGATAGAGATAGGTAGGTAGGTAGATTGATAGATACAGATAGGTAGGTAGGTAGATAGATAGAGATAGGTAGGTAGGTAGGTAGATAGAGATAGGTAGGTAGGTAGATTGATAGATACAGATAGGTAGGTAGGTAGATATATAGATACAGATATGTAGGTAGGGAGATAGATAGATACAGATAGGTAGGTAGGTAGATTGATAGATAGAGATAGGTAGGTAGGTAGGTAGATAGATATAGGTAGGTAGGTAGATTGATAGATACAGATAGGTAGGTAGGTAGATAGATAGATAGAGATAGGTAGGTAGGTAGATATATAGATACAGATATGCAAGTAGGTAGATAGATAGATAGAGATAGTTAGGTAGGTAGATTGATAGATACAGATAGGTAGGTAGGTAGATAGATAGATACAGATAGGTGGGTTGGTAGATTGATAGATAGAGATAGGTAGGTATGTAGATTGATAGATAGAGATAGGTAGGTAGGTAGGTAGATTGATAGATACAGATAGGTAGGTAGGTAGATATATAGATACAGATAGGTAGGTAGGTAGATAGATAGATAGAGATAGGTAGGTAGGTAGATTGATAGATAGAGATAGGTAGATAGGTAGATTGATAGATACAGATAGGTAGGTAGGTAGATAGATAGATACAGATAGGTAGGTAGCTAGATTGATAGATAGAGATAGGTAGGTAGGTAGGTAGATAGATATAGGTAGGTAGGTAGATTGATAGATACAGATAGGTAGGTAGGTAGATAGATAGATAGAGATAGGTAGGTAGGTAGATATATAGATACAGATAGGTGGGTAGGTAGATAGATAGATACAGATATGTAGGTAGGTAGATAGATAGATACAGATAGATAGGTAGGTAGATAGATAGATAGAGATAGGTAGGTGGGTAGATAGATAGATAGAGATATGTAGGTAGGTAGATTGATAGATAGAGATAGGTAGGTAGGTAGATAGATAGATAGAGATAGGTAGGTAGGTAGGTAGATAGATACAGATAGGTAGGTAGATAGATTGATAGAGATAGGTAGGTAGATAGATAGAGACAGATAGGTAGGTAGGTAGTTTGATAGATAGAGATAGGTAGGGAGGTAGATATATAGATACAGATATGTAGGTAGGTAGGTAGGTAGATAGATAGAGATAGGTAGGTAGGTAGATAGATAGATAGAGATAGGTAGCTAGGTAGATTGATAGATACAGATAGGTAGGTAGGTAGATTGATAGATAGGTAGGTAGGTAATTAGATAGAGATAGGTAGGTAGGTAGATAGATAGATAGAGATAGATAGGTAGGTAGATTGATAGATAGAGATAGGTAGGTAGGTAGATAGATAGATAGAGATAGGTAGGTAGGTAGATAGATAGATACAGATAGGTAGGTAGGTAGATTGATAGATACAGATAGGTAGGTAGGTAGATAGATAGATAGAGATACGTAGGTAGGTAGGTAGATAGATACAGATAGGTAGGTAGGTAGATTGATAGATACAGATAGGTAGGTAGGTAGATAGATAGATAGAGATACGTAGGTAGGTAGATAGATAGATACAGATAGGTAGGTAGGTAGATTGATAGATACAGATAGGTAGGTAGGTAGATAGATAGATACAGATAGGTAGGAAGGTAGATTGATAGATAGAGATAGGTAGGTAGGTAGATAGATAGATAGAGATAGGTAGGTAGGTAGATAGATAGATACAGATAGGTAGGTAGGTAGATTGATAGATACAGATAGGTAGGTAGGTAGATTGATAGATAGAGATAGGTAGATAGGTATATAGATAGATACAGATAGGTAGGTAGGTAGATATATAGATACAGATATGTAGGTAGGTAGGTAGATAGATAGAGATAGGTAGGTAGATAGATAGATAGAGATAGGTAGGTAGGTAGATAGATAGATAGAGATAGGTAGGTAGGTAGATAGATAGAAATAGGTAGGTAGGTAGATAGATAGATAGAGATAGATAGGTAGGTAGGTAGATTGATAGAGACAGATAGGTAGGTAGGTAGATAGATAGAAAGAGATAGCTAGGTAGATAGGTAGATATATAGATACAGATAGGTAGGTAGGTAGATAGATAGATACAGATAGGTAGGTAGGTATATTGATAGATAGAGATAGGTAGGTAGGTAGGTAGATAGATAGAGATAGGTAGGTAGGTAGATTGATAGATACAGATAGGTAGGTAGGTAGATAGATAGAGATAGGTAGGTAGTTAGGTAGATAGAGATAGGTAGGTAGGTAGATTGATAGATACAGATAGGTAGGTAGGTAGATAGATAGATAGAGATAGGTAGGTAGGTAGATTGATAGATACAGATAGGTAGGTAGGTAGGTAGATAGATAGAGATAGGTAGGTAGGTAGATTGATAGATACAGATAGGTAGGTAGGTAGGTAGATAGAGATAGGTAGGTAGGTAGATTGATAGATACAGATAGGTAGGTAGGTAGATAGATAGATACAGATAGGTAGGTAGGTAGATAGATAGATACAGATAGGTAGGTAGGTAGATTGATAGATAGAGATAGGTAGGTAGGTAGGTAGATAGATAGAGATAGGTAGGTAGGTAGATTGATAGATACAGATAGGTAGGTAGGTAGATAGATAGAGATAGGTAGGTAGGTAGGTAGATAGAGATAGGTAGGTAGGTAGATTGATAGATACAGATAGGTAGGTAGGTAGATATATAGATACAGATAGGTAGGTAGGTAGATAGATAGATAGAGATAGGTAGGTAGGTAGATTGATAGATAGAGATAGGTAGGTAGGTAGATATATAGATACAGATATGCAAGTAGGTAGATAGATAGATAGAGATAGTTAGGTAGGTAGATTGATAGATACAGATAGGTAGGTAGGTAGATAAATAGATACAGATAGGTGGGTAGATAGATAAATACAGATAGGTGGGTAGGTAGATAGATAGATAGAGATAGGTAGGTAGGTAGATTGATAGATAGAGATAGGTAGATAGGTATATAGATAGATACAGATAGGTAGGTAGGTAGATATATAGATACAGATATGTAGGTAGGTAGGTAGATAGATAGATATAGGTAGGTAGGTAGATTGATAGATACAGATAGGTAGGTAGGTAGATAGATAGATAGAGATAGGTAGGTAGATAGATAGATAGAGATAGGTAGGTAGGTAGATTGATAGATACAGATAGGTAGGTAGGTAGATATATAGATACAGATAGGTAGGTAGGTAGATAGATAGATAGAGATAGGTAGGTAGGTAGATTGATAGATAGAGATAGGTAGGTAGGTAGATATATAGATACAGATATGCAAGTAGGTAGATAGATAGATAGAGATAGTTAGGTAGGTAGATTGATAGATACAGATAGGTAGGTAGGTAGATAGATAGATACAGATAGGTGGGTAGATAGATAAATACAGATAGGTGTATGTAGGTAGATAGATAGATACAGATATGTAGGTAGGTAGATAGATAGAAAGAGATAGGTAGGTAGGTAGATAGATAGATACAGATAGGTAGGTAGGTAGATATATAGATACAGATATGTAGGTAGGTAGATAGATAGATAGAGATAGGTAGGTAGGTAGGTAGATAGATACAGATATGTAGGTAGGTAGATATATAGATACAGATATGTAGGTAGGTAGATAGATAGAAAGAGATAGGTAGGTAGGTAGATTGATAGATACAGATAGGTAGGTAGGTAGATAGATAGATACAGATAGGTAGGTAGGTAGATTGATAGATAGAGATAGGTAGGTAGGTAGATTGATAGATACAGATAGGTAGGTAGGTAGATAGATACAGATAGGTAGGTAGGTAGATTGATAGATAGAGATAGGTAGGTAGGTAGATAGATAGGTAGAGATATGTAGGTAGGTAGATTGATAGATACAGATAGGTAGGTAGGTAGATAGATAGATACAGATAGGTAGGTAGGTAGATTGATAGATAGAGATAGGTAGGTAGGTAGGTAGATAGATAGAGATAGGTAGGTAGGTAGATTGATAGATACAGATAGGTAGGTAGGTAGATATATAGATACAGATAGGTAGGTAGGTAGATTGATAGATAGAGATAGGTAGGTAGGTAGGTAGATAGATAGAGATAGGTAGGTAGGTAGATTGATAGATACAGATAGGTAGGTAGGTAGATATATAGATACAGATATGTAGGTAGGTAGATAGATAGAGATAGGTAGGTAGGTAGATAGATAGATAGAGATAGGTAGGTAGGTAGGTAGATAGAGATAGGTAGGTAGGTAGGTAGGTAGATACAGATAGGTAGGTAGATAGATAAATACAGATAGGTGGGTAGGTAGATAGATAGATAGAGATAGGTAGGTAGGTAGATTGATAGATAGAGATAGGTAGATAGGTAGATAGATAGATACAGATAGGTAGGTAGGTAGATATATAGATACAGATATGTAGGTAGGTAGATAGATAGAGATAGGTAGGTAGGTAGATTGATAGATACAGATAGGTAGGTAGGTAGATAGATAGATACAGATAGGTAGGTAGGTAGATTGATAGATAGAGATAGGTAGGTAGGTAGATAGATAGATAGAGAAAGGTAGGTAGGTAGATTGATAGATACAGATAGGTAGGTAGGTAGATAGATAGATACAGATAGGTAGGTAGGTAGATTGATAGATAGAGATAGGTAGGTAGGTAGATAGATAGATAGAGATAGGTAGGTAGGTAGATAGATAGATACAGATAGGTAGGTAGGTAGATTGATAGATACAGATAGGTAGGTAGGTAGATAGATAGATAGAGATACGTAGGTAGGTAGGTAGATAGATACAGATAGGTAGGTAGATTGATAGATACAGATAGGTAGGTAGGTAGATAGATAGATAGAGATACGTAGGTAGGTAGATAGATAGATACAGATAGGTAGGTAGGTAGATTGATAGATACAGATAGGTAGGTAGGTAGATAGATAGATACAGATAGGTAGGTAGGTAGATTGATAGATAGAGATAGGTAGGTAGGTAGATATATAGATACAGATATGTAGGTAGGTAGATAGATAGATACAGATAGGTAGGTAGGTAGATTGATAGATACAGATAGGTAGGTAGGTAGATAGATAGATAGAGATACGTAGGTAGGTAGGTAGATAGATACAGATAGGTAGGTAGATAGATAAATACAGATAGGTGGGTAGGTAGATAGATAGATAGAGATAGGTAGGTAGGTAGATTGATAGATAGAGATAGGTAGATAGGTATATAGATAGATACAGATAGGTAGGTAGGTAGATATATAGATACAGATATGTAGGTAGGTAGGTAGATAGATAGAGATAGGTAGGTAGGTAGATTGATAGATACAGATAGGTAGGTAGGTAGATAGATAGATAGAGATAGGTAGGTAGGTAGATAGATAGATAGAGATAGGTAGGTAGGTAGATAGATAGAAATAGGTAGGTAGGTAGATAGATAGATACAGATAGGTAGGTAGGTAGATAGATAGAGATAGGTAGGTAGGTAGGTAGATAGAGATAGGTAGGTAGGTAGATTGATAGATACAGATAGGTAGGTAGGTAGATAGATAGATAGAGATAGGTAGGTAGGTAGATAGATAGATAGATAGAGATAGGTAGGTAGGTAGATTGATAGATACAGATAGGTATGTAGGTAGATAGATAGATACAGATATTCAGGTAGGTAGATAGATAGATACAGATAGGTAGGTAGGTAGATTGATAGATACAGATAGGTAGGTAGGTAGATAGATAGATAGAGATACGTAGGTAGGTAGGTAGATAGATACAGATAGGTAGGTAGATAGATAAATACAGATAGGTGGGTAGGTAGATAGATAGATAGAGATAGGTAGGTAGGTAGATTGATAGATAGAGATAGGTAGATAGGTATATAGATAGATACAGATAGGTAGGTAGGTAGATATATAGATACAGATATGTAGGTAGGTAGGTAGATAGATAGAGATAGGTAGGTAGGTAGATTGATAGATACAGATAGGTAGGTAGGTAGATAGATAGATAGAGATAGGTAGGTAGGTAGATAGATAGATAGAGATAGGTAGGTAGGTAGATAGATAGAAATAGGTAGGTAGGTAGATAGATAGATACAGATAGGTAGGTAGGTAGATAGATAGAGATAGGTAGGTAGGTAGGTAGATAGAGATAGGTAGGTAGGTAGATTGATAGATACAGATAGGTAGGTAGGTAGATAGATAGATAGAGATAGGTAGGTAGGTAGATAGATAGATAGATAGAGATAGGTAGGTAGGTAGATTGATAGATACAGATAGGTATGTAGGTAGATACATAGATACAGATATGTAGGTAGGTAGATAGATAGATAGAGATAGGTAGGTAGGTAGGTAGATAGATACAGATATGTAGGTAGGTAGATATATAGATACAGATATGTAGGTAGGTAGATAGATAGAAAGAGATAGGTAGGTAGGTAGATTGATAGATATAGATAGGTAGGTAGGTAGATAGATAGATACAGATAGGTAGGTAGGTAGATTGATAGATAGAGATAGGTAGGTAGGTAGTTTGATAGATACAGATAGGTAGGTAGGTAGATAGATACAGATAGGTAGGTAGGTAGATTGATAGATAGAGATAGGTAGGTAGGTAGATAGATAGGTAGAGATATGTAGGTAGGTAGATTGATAGATACAGATAGGTAGGTAGGTAGATAGATAGATACAGATAGGTAGGTAGGTAGATTGATAGATAGAGATAGATAGGTAGGTAGGTAGATAGATAGAGATAGGTAGGTAGGTAGATTGATAGATACAGATAGGTAGGTAGGTAGATATATAGATACAGATATGTAGGTAGGTAGATAGATAGATAGAGATAGGTAGGTAGGTAGATAGACAGATAGAGATATGTAGGTAGGTAGGTAGATAGAGATAGGTAGGTAGGTAGGTAGGTAGATACAGATAGGTAGGTAGATAGATAAATACAGATAGGTGGGTAGGTAGATAGATAGATAGAGATAGGTAGGTAGGTAGATTGATAGATAGAGATAGGTAGATAGGTAGATAGATAGATACAGATAGGTAGGTAGGTAGATATATAGATACAGATATGTAGGTAGGTAGATAGATAGATAGAGATAGGTAGGTAGGTAGATTGATAGATACAGATAGGTAGGTAGGTAGATAGATAGATACAGATAGGTAGGTAGGTAGATTGATAGATAGAGATAGGTAGGTAGATAGATAGATAGATAGAGAAAGGGAGGTAGGTAGATTGATAGATACAGATAGGTAGGTAGGTAGATAGATAGATAGATACAGATAGGTAGGTAGGTAGATTGATAGATAGAGATAGGTAGGTAGGTAGATAGATAGATAGAGATAGGTAGGTAGGTAGATAGATAGATACAGATAGGTAGGTAGGTAGATTGATAGATACAGATAGGTAGGTAGGTAGATAGATAGATAGAGATACGTAGGTAGGTAGGTAGATAGATACAGATAGGTAGGTAGGTAGATTGATAGAGATAGGTAGGTAGGTAGGTAGATAGATAGAGATAGGTAGGTAGGTAGATATATAGATACAGATAGGTGGGTAGGTAGATAGATAGATACAGATATGTAGGTAGGTAGATAGATAGATACAGATAGATAGGTAGGTAGATAGATAGATAGAGATAGGTAGGTGGGTAGATAGATAGATAGAGATAGGTAGGTAGGTAGATTGATAGATAGAGATAGGTAGGTAGGTAGATAGATAGATAGAGATAGGTAGGTAGGTAGGTAGATAGATACAGATAGGTAGGTAGATAGATTGATAGAGATAGGTAGGTAGGTAGGTAGATAGATAGAGACAGATAGGTAGGTAGGTAGTTTGATAGATAGAGATAGGTAGGTAGGTAGATATATAGATACAGATATGTAGGTAGGTAGGTAGGTAGATAGATAGAGATAGGTAGGTAGGTAGGTAGATAGATAGATAGAGATAGGTAGCTAGGTAGATTGATAGAAACAGATAGGTAGGTAGGTAGATTGATAGATAGGTAGGTAGGTAAATAGATAGAGATAGGTAGGTAGGTAGATTGATAGATAGAGATAGGTAGGTAGGTAGATAGATAGATAGAGATAGGTAGGTAGGTAGATAGATAGATACAGATAGGTAGGTAGGTAGATTGATAGATACAGATAGGTAGGTAGGTAGATAGATAGATAGAGATACGTAGGTAGGTAGATAGATACAGATAGGTAGGTAGGTAGATTGATAGATACAGATAGGTAGGTAGGTAGATAGATAGATAGAGAAAGGTAGGTAGGTAGATTGATAGATACAGATAGGTAGGTAGGTAGATAGATAGATACAGATAGGTAGGTAGGTAGATTGATAGATAGAGATAGGTAGGTAGGTAGATAGATAGATAGAGATAGGTAGGTAGGTAGATAGATAGATACAGATAGGTAGGTAGGTAGATTGATAGATACAGATAGGTAGGTAGGTAGATAGATAGATAGAGATACGTAGGTAGGTAGGTAGATAGATACAGATAGGTAGGTAGGTAGATTGATAGATACAGATAGGTAGGTAGGTAGATAGATAGATAGAGATACGTAGGTAGGTAGATAGATAGATACAGATAGGTAGGTAGGTAGATTGATAGATACAGATAGGTAGGTAGGTAGATAGATAGATACAGATAGGTAGGTAGGTAGATTGATAGATAGAGATAGGTAGGTAGGTAGATATATAGATACAGATATGTAGGTAGGTAGATAGATAGATACAGATAGGTAGGTAGGTAGATTGATAGATACAGATAGGTAGGTAGGTACATAGATAGATAGAGATACGTAGGTAGGTAGGTAGATAGATACAGATAGGTAGGTAGATAGATAAATACAGATAGGTGGGTAGGTAGATAGATAGATAGAGATAGGTAGGTAGGTAGATTGATAGATAGAGATAGGTAGATAGGTATATAGATAGATACAGATAGGTAGGTAGGTAGATATATAGATACAGATATGTAGGTAGGTAGGTAGATAGATAGAGATAGGTAGGTAGGTAGATTGATAGATACAGATAGGTAGGTAGGTAGATAGATAGATAGAGATAGGTAGGTAGGTAGATAGATAGATAGAGATAGGTAGGTAGGTAGATAGATAGAAATAGGTAGGTAGGTAGATAGATAGAGAGATAGATAGGTAGGTAGGTAGATTGATAGAGACAGATAGGTAGGTAGGTAGATATATAGATACAGATATGTAGGTAGGTAGGTAGATAGATAGAGATAGGTAGGTAGGTAGATTGATAGATACAGATAGGTAGGTAGGTAGATAGATAGATACAGATAGGTAGGTAGGTAGATTGATAGATAGAGATAGGTAGGTAGGTAGATAGATAGAGATAGGTAGGTAGGTAGATTGATAGATACAGATAGGTAGGTAGGTAGATAGATAGATACAGATAGGTAGGTAGGTAGATTGATAGATAGAGATAGGTAGGTAGGTAGATTGATAGATACAGATAGGTAGGTAGGTAGATAGATACAGATAGGTAGGTAGGTAGATTGATAGATAGAGATAGGTAGGTAGGTAGATAGATAGGTAGAGATATGTAGGTAGGTAGATTGATAGATACAGATAGGTAGGTAGGTAGATAGATAGATACAGATAGGTAGGTAGGTAGATTGATAGATAGAGATAGGTAGGTAGGTAGGTAGATAGATAGAGATAGGTAGGTAGGTAGATTGATAGATACAGATAGGTAGGTAGGTAGATATATAGATACAGATAGGTAGGTAGGTAGATTGATAGATAGAGATAGGTAGGTAGGTAGGTAGATAGATAGAGATAGGTAGGTAGGTAGATTGATAGATACAGATAGGTAGGTAGGTAGATATATAGATACAGATATGTAGGTAGGTAGATAGATAGAGATAGGTAGGTAGGTAGATAGATAGATAGAGATAGGTAGGTAGGTAGGTAGATAGAGATAGGTAGGTAGGTAGGTAGGTAGATACAGATAGGTAGGTAGATAGATAAATACAGATAGGTGGGTAGGTAGATAGATAGATAGAGATAGGTAGGTAGGTAGATTGATAGATAGAGATAGGTAGATAGGTAGATAGATAGATACAGATAGGTAGGTAGGTAGATATATAGATACAGATATGTAGGTAGGTAGATAGATAGATAGAGATAGGTAGGTAGGTAGATTGATAGATACAGATAGGTAGGTAGGTAGATAGATAGATACAGATAGGTAGGTAGGTAGATTGATAGATAGAGATAGGTAGGTAGGTAGATAGATAGATAGAGAAAGGTAGGTAGGTAGATTGATAGATACAGATAGGTAGGTAGGTAGATAGATAGATACAGATAGGTAGGTAGGTAGATTGATAGATAGAGATAGGTAGGTAGGTAGATAGATAGATAGAGATAGGTAGGTAGGTAGATAGATAGATACAGATAGGTAGGTAGGTAGATTGATAGATACAGATAGGTAGGTAGGTAGATAGATAGATAGAGATACGTAGGTAGGTAGGTAGATAGATACAGATAGGTAGGTAGATTGATAGATACAGATAGGTAGGTAGGTAGATAGATAGATAGAGATACGTAGGTAGGTAGATAGATAGATACAGATAGGTAGGTAGGTAGATTGATAGATACAGATAGGTAGGTAGGTAGATAGATAGATACAGATAGGTAGGTAGGTAGATTGATAGATAGAGATAGGTAGGTAGGTAGATATATAGATACAGATATGTAGGTAGGTAGATAGATAGATACAGATAGGTAGGTAGGTAGATTGATAGATACAGATAGGTAGGTAGGTAGATAGATAGATAGAGATACGTAGGTAGGTAGGTAGATAGATACAGATAGGTAGGTAGATAGATAAATACAGATAGGTGGGTAGGTAGATAGATAGATAGAGATAGGTAGGTAGGTAGATTGATAGATAGAGATAGGTAGATAGGTATATAGATAGATACAGATAGGTAGGTAGGTAGATATATAGATACAGATATGTAGGTAGGTAGGTAGATAGATAGAGATAGGTAGGTAGGTAGATTGATAGATACAGATAGGTAGGTAGGTAGATAGATAGATAGAGATAGGTAGGTAGGTAGATAGATAGATAGAGATAGGTAGGTAGGTAGATAGATAGAAATAGGTAGGTAGGTAGATAGATAGATACAGATAGGTAGGTAGGTAGATAGATAGAGATAGGTAGGTAGGTAGGTAGATAGAGATAGGTAGGTAGGTAGATTGATAGATACAGATAGGTAGGTAGGTAGATAGATAGATAGAGATAGGTAGGTAGGTAGATAGATAGATAGATAGAGATAGGTAGGTAGGTAGATTGATAGATACAGATAGGTATGTAGGTAGATAGATAGATACAGATATTCAGGTAGGTAGATAGATAGATACAGATAGGTAGGTAGGTAGATTGATAGATACAGATAGGTAGGTAGGTAGATAGATAGATAGAGATACGTAGGTAGGTAGGTAGATAGATACAGATAGGTAGGTAGATAGATAAATACAGATAGGTGGGTAGGTAGATAGATAGATAGAGATAGGTAGGTAGGTAGATTGATAGATAGAGATAGGTAGATAGGTATATAGATAGATACAGATAGGTAGGTAGGTAGATATATAGATACAGATATGTAGGTAGGTAGGTAGATAGATAGAGATAGGTAGGTAGGTAGATTGATAGATACAGATAGGTAGGTAGGTAGATAGATAGATAGAGATAGGTAGGTAGGTAGATAGATAGATAGAGATAGGTAGGTAGGTAGATAGATAGAAATAGGTAGGTAGGTAGATAGATAGATACAGATAGGTAGGTAGGTAGATAGATAGAGATAGGTAGGTAGGTAGGTAGATAGAGATAGGTAGGTAGGTAGATTGATAGATACAGATAGGTAGGTAGGTAGATAGATAGATAGAGATAGGTAGGTAGGTAGATAGATAGATAGATAGAGATAGGTAGGTAGGTAGATTGATAGATACAGATAGGTATGTAGGTAGATACATAGATACAGATATGTAGGTAGGTAGATAGATAGATAGAGATAGGTAGGTAGGTAGGTAGATAGATACAGATATGTAGGTAGGTAGATATATAGATACAGATATGTAGGTAGGTAGATAGATAGAAAGAGATAGGTAGGTAGGTAGATTGATAGATATAGATAGGTAGGTAGGTAGATAGATAGATACAGATAGGTAGGTAGGTAGATTGATAGATAGAGATAGGTAGGTAGGTAGATTGATAGATACAGATAGGTAGGTAGGTAGATAGATACAGATAGGTAGGTAGGTAGATTGATAGATAGAGATAGGTAGGTAGGTAGATAGATAGGTAGAGATATGTAGGTAGGTAGATTGATAGATACAGATAGGTAGGTAGGTAGATAGATAGATACAGATAGGTAGGTAGGTAGATTGATAGATAGAGATAGATAGGTAGGTAGGTAGATAGATAGAGATAGGTAGGTAGGTAGATTGATAGATACAGATAGGTAGGTAGGTAGATATATAGATACAGATATGTAGGTAGGTAGATAGATAGATAGAGATAGGTAGGTAGGTAGATAGACAGATAGAGATATGTAGGTAGGTAGGTAGATAGAGATAGGTAGGTAGGTAGGTAGGTAGATACAGATAGGTAGGTAGATAGATAAATACAGATAGGTGGGTAGGTAGATAGATAGATAGAGATAGGTAGGTAGGTAGATTGATAGATAGAGATAGGTAGATAGGTAGATAGATAGATACAGATAGGTAGGTAGGTAGATATATAGATACAGATATGTAGGTAGGTAGATAGATAGATAGAGATAGGTAGGTAGGTAGATTGATAGATACAGATAGGTAGGTAGGTAGATAGATAGATACAGATAGGTAGGTAGGTAGATTGATAGATAGAGATAGGTAGGTAGATAGATAGATAGATAGAGAAAGGGAGGTAGGTAGATTGATAGATACAGATAGGTAGGTAGGTAGATAGATAGATAGATACAGATAGGTAGGTAGGTAGATTGATAGATAGAGATAGGTAGGTAGGTAGATAGATAGATAGAGATAGGTAGGTAGGTAGATAGATAGATACAGATAGGTAGGTAGGTAGATTGATAGATACAGATAGGTAGGTAGGTAGATAGATAGATAGAGATACGTAGGTAGGTAGGTAGATAGATACAGATAGGTAGGTAGGTAGATTGATAGAGATAGGTAGGTAGGTAGGTAGATAGATAGAGATAGGTAGGTAGGTAGATATATAGATACAGATAGGTGGGTAGGTAGATAGATAGATACAGATATGTAGGTAGGTAGATAGATAGATACAGATAGATAGGTAGGTAGATAGATAGATAGAGATAGGTAGGTGGGTAGATAGATAGATAGAGATAGGTAGGTAGGTAGATTGATAGATAGAGATAGGTAGGTAGGTAGATAGATAGATAGAGATAGGTAGGTAGGTAGGTAGATAGATACAGATAGGTAGGTAGATAGATTGATAGAGATAGGTAGGTAGGTAGGTAGATAGATAGAGACAGATAGGTAGGTAGGTAGTTTGATAGATAGAGATAGGTAGGTAGGTAGATATATAGATACAGATATGTAGGTAGGTAGGTAGGTAGATAGATAGAGATAGGTAGGTAGGTAGGTAGATAGATAGATAGAGATAGGTAGCTAGGTAGATTGATAGAAACAGATAGGTAGGTAGGTAGATTGATAGATAGGTAGGTAGGTAAATAGATAGAGATAGGTAGGTAGGTAGATTGATAGATAGAGATAGGTAGGTAGGTAGATAGATAGATAGAGATAGGTAGGTAGGTAGATAGATAGATACAGATAGGTAGGTAGGTAGATTGATAGATACAGATAGGTAGGTAGGTAGATAGATAGATAGAGATACGTAGGTAGGTAGATAGATACAGATAGGTAGGTAGGTAGATTGATAGATACAGATAGGTAGGTAGGTAGATAGATAGATAGAGAAAGGTAGGTAGGTAGATTGATAGATACAGATAGGTAGGTAGGTAGATAGATAGATACAGATAGGTAGGTAGGTAGATTGATAGATAGAGATAGGTAGGTAGGTAGATAGATAGATAGAGATAGGTAGGTAGGTAGATAGATAGATAGATACAGATAGGTAGGTAGGTAGATTGATAGATACAGATAGGTAGGTAGGTAGATAGATAGATAGAGATACGTAGGTAGGTAGGTAGATAGATACAGATAGGTAGGTAGGTAGATTGATAGATACAGATAGGTAGGTAGGTAGATAGATAGATAGAGATACGTAGGTAGGTAGATAGATAGATACAGATAGGTAGGTAGGTAGATTGATAGATACAGATAGGTAGGTAGGTAGATAGATAGATACAGATAGGTAGGTAGGTAGATTGATAGATAGAGATAGGTAGGTAGGTAGATATATAGATACAGATATGTAGGTAGGTAGATAGATAGATACAGATAGGTAGGTAGGTAGATTGATAGATACAGATAGGTAGGTAGGTACATAGATAGATAGAGATAGGTAGGTAGGTAGATTGATAGATAGAGATAGGTAGATAGGTATATAGATAGATACAGATAGGTAGGTAGGTAGATATATAGATACAGATATGTAGGTAGGTAGGTAGATAGATAGAGATAGGTAGGTAGGTAGATTGATAGATACAGATAGGTAGGTAGGTAGATAGATAGATAGAGATAGGTAGGTAGGTAGATAGATAGATAGAGATAGGTAGGTAGGTAGATAGATAGAAATAGGTAGGTAGGTAGATAGATAGAGAGATAGATAGGTAGGTAGGTAGATTGATAGAGACAGATAGGTAGGTAGGTAGATATATAGATACAGATATGTAGGTAGGTAGGTAGATAGATAGAGATAGGTAGGTAGGTAGATTGATAGATACAGATAGGTAGGTAGGTAGATAGATAGATACAGATAGGTAGGTAGGTAGATTGATAGATAGAGATAGGTAGGTAGGTAGATAGATAGAGATAGGTAGGTAGGTAGATTGATAGATACAGATAGGTAGGTAGGTAGATAGATAGAGATAGGTAGGTAGGTAGGTAGATAGAGATAGGTAGGTAGGTAGATAGATAGGTAGAGATATGTAGGTAGGTAGATTGATAGATACAGATAGGTAGGTAGGTAGATAGATAGATACAGATAGGTAGGTAGGTAGATTGATAGATAGAGATAGGTAGGTAGGTAGGTAGATAGATAGAGATAGGTAGGTAGATTGATAGATACAGATAGGTAGGTAGGTAGATATATAGATACAGATAGGTAGGTAGGTAGATTGATAGATACAGATAGGTAGGTAGGTAGATAGACAGATAGAGATATGTAGGTAGGTAGGTAGATAGAGATAGGTAGGTAGGTAGGTAGGTAGATACAGATAGGTAGGTAGATAGATAAATACAGATAGGTGGGTAGGTAGATAGATAGATAGAGATAGGTAGGTAGGTAGATTGATAGATAGAGATAGGTAGATAGGTAGATAGATAGATACAGATAGGTAGGTAGGTAGATATATAGATACAGATATGTAGGTAGGTAGATAGATAGATAGAGATAGGTAGGTAGGTAGATTGATAGATACAGATAGGTAGGTAGGTAGATAGATAGATACAGATAGGTAGGTAGGTAGATTGATAGATAGAGATAGGTAGGTAGGTAGATAGATAGATAGAGAAAGGTAGGTAGGTAGATTGATAGATACAGATAGGTAGGTAGGTAGATAGATAGATAGATAGATACAGATAGGTAGGTAGGTAGATTGATAGATAGAGATAGGTAGGTAGGTAGATAGATAGATAGAGATAGGTAGGTAGGTAGATAGATAGATACAGATAGGTAGGTAGGTAGATTGATAGATACAGATAGGTAGGTAGGTAGATAGATAGATAGAGATACGTAGGTAGGTAGGTAGATAGATACAGATAGGTAGGTAGGTAGATTGATAGATACAGATAGGTAGGTAGGTAGATTGATAGATACAGATAGGTAGGTAGGTAGATAGATAGATAGAGATACGTAGGTAGGTAGGTAGATAGATACAGATAGGTAGGTAGGTAGATTGATAGAGATAGGTAGGTAGGTAGGTAGATAGATAGAGATAGGTAGGTAGGTAGATATATAGATACAGATAGGTGGGTAGGTAGATAGATAGATACAGATATGTAGGTAGGTAGATAGATAGATACAGATATGTAGGTAGGTAGGTAGGTAGATAGATAGAGATAGGTAGGTAGGTAGATAGATAGATACAGATAGGTAGGTAGGTAGATTGATAGATAGAGATAGGTAGGTAGGTAGATAGATAGATAGAGAAAGGTAGGTAGGTAGATTGATAGAAACAGATAGGTAGGTAGGTAGATAGATAGATACAGATAGGTAGGTAGGTAGATTGATAGATAGAGATAGGTAGGTAGGTAGGTAGATAGATAGAGATAGGTAGGTAGATTGATAGATACAGATAGGTAGGTAGGTAGATATATAGATACAGATAGGTAGGTAGGTAGATTGATAGATACAGATAGGTAGGTAGGTAGATAGACAGATAGAGATATGTAGGTAGGTAGGTAGATAGAGATAGGTAGGTAGGTAGGTAGGTAGATACAGATAGGTAGGTAGATAGATAAATACAGATAGGTGGGTAGGTAGATAGATAGAGATAGGTAGGTAGGTAGATTGATAGATAGAGATAGGTAGATAGGTAGATAGATAGATACAGATAGGTAGGTAGGTAGATATATAGATACAGATATGTAGGTAGGTAGATAGATAGATAGAGATAGGTAGGTAGGTAGATTGATAGATACAGATAGGTAGGTAGGTAGATAGATAGATACAGATAGGTAGGTAGGTAGATTGATAGATAGAGATAGGTAGGTAGGTAGATAGATAGAGAAAGGTAGGTAGGTAGATTGATAGATACAGATAGGTAGGTAGGTAGATAGATAGATAGATACAGATAGGTAGGTAGGTAGATTGATAGATAGAGATAGGTAGGTAGGTAGATAGATAGATAGAGATAGGTAGGTAGGTAGATAGATAGATACAGATAGGTAGGTAGGTAGATTGATAGATACAGATAGGTAGGTAGGTAGATAGATAGATAGAGATACGTAGGTTGGTAGGTAGATAGATACAGATAGGTAGGTAGGTAGATTGATAGATACAGATAGGTAGGTAGGTAGATTGATAGATACAGATAGGTAGGTAGGTAGATAGATAGATAGAGATACGTAGGTAGGTAGGTAGATAGATACAGATAGGTAGGTAGGTAGATTGATAGAGGTAGGTAGGTAGGTAGGTAGATAGAGATAGGTAGGTAGGTAGATATATAGATACAGATAGGTGGGTAGGTAGATAGATAGATACAGATATGTAGGTAGGTAGATAGATAGATACAGATATGTAGGTAGGTAGGTAGGTAGATAGATAGAGATAGGTAGGTAGGTAGGTAGATAGATAGATAGAGATAGGTAGGTGGGTAGATAGATAGATAGAGATAGGTAGGTAGGTAGATTGATAGATAGAGATAGGTAGGTAGGTAGATAGATAGATAGAGATAGGTAGGTAGGTAGGTAGATAGATACAGATAGGTAGGTAGATAGATTGATAGAGATAGGTAGGTAGGTAGGTAGATAGATAGAGACAGATAGGTAGGTAGGTAGTTTGATAGATAGAGATAGGTAGGTAGGTAGATATATAGATACAGATATGTAGGTAGGTAGGTAGGTAGATAGATAGAGATAGGTAGGTAGGTAGGTAGATAGATAGATAGAGATAGGTAGCTAGGTAGATTGATAGATACAGATAGGTAGGTAGGTAGATTGATAGATAGGTAGGTAGGTAAATAGATAGAGATAGGTAGGTAGGTAGATTGATAGATAGAGATAGGTAGGTAGGTAGATAGATAGATAGAGATAGGTAGGTAGGTAGATAGATAGATACAGATAGGTAGGTAGGTAGATTGATAGATACAGATAGGTAGGTAGGTAGATAGATAGATAGAGATACGTAGGTAGGTAGGTAGATAGATACAGATAGGTAGGTAGGTAGATTGATAGATACAGATAGGTAGGTAGGTAGATAGATAGATAGAGATACGTAGGTAGGTAGATAGATAGATACAGATAGGTAGGTAGGTAGATTGATAGATACAGATAGGTAGGTAGGTAGATTGATAGATAGAGATAGGTAGGTAGGTAGATAGATAGATAGAGATAGGTAGGTAGGTAGATAGATAGATACAGATAGGTAGGTAGGTAGATTGATAGATACAGATAGGTAGGTAGGTAGATAGATAGATAGAGATACGTAGGTAGGTAGGTAGATAGATACAGATAGGTAGGTAGATAGATAAATACAGATAGGTGGGTAGGTAGATAGATAGATAGAGATAGGTAGGTAGGTAGATTGATAGATAGAGATAGGTAGATAGGTATAAAGATAGATACAGATAGGTAGGTAGGTAGATATATAGATACAGATATGTAGGTAGGTAGGTAGATAGATAGAGATAGGTAGGTAGGTAGATTGATAGATACAGATAGGTAGGTAGGTAGATAGATAGATAGAGATAGGTAGGTAGGTAGATAGATAGATAGAGATAGGTAGGTAGGTAGATAGATAGAAATAGGTAGGTAGGTAGGTAGGTAGATAGATAGATAGAGATAGATAGGTAGGTAGGTAGATTGATAGAGACAGATAGGTAGGTAGGTAGATAGATAGAAAGAGATAGCTAGGTAGATAGGTAGATTGATAGATAGAGATAGGTAGGTAGGTAGATAGATAGATACAGATAGGTAGGTAGGTAGATTGATAGATACAGATAGGTAGGTAGGTAGATAGATAGATAGAGATACGTAGGTAGGTAGGTAGATAGATACAGATAGGTAGGTAGGTAGATAGATAGATACAGATAGGTAGGTAAGTAGATATATAGATACAGATATGTAGGTAGGTAGATTGATAGATACAGATAGGTAGGTAGGTAGATAGATAGATACAGATAGGTGGGTAGGTAGATTGATAGATAGAGATAGGTAGGTAGGTAGATTGATAGATAGTGATAGGTAGGTAGGTAGATTGATAGATACAGATAGGTAGGTAGGTAGATATATAGATACAGATAGGTAGGTAGGTAGATAGATAGATAGAGATAGGTAGGTAGGTAGATAGATAGATAGAGATAGGTAGGTAGGTAGATAGATAGAAATAGGTAGGTAGGTAGGTAGATAGATAGATAGAGATAGATAGGTAGGTAGGTAGATTGATAGAGACAGATAGGTAGGTAGGTAGATAGATAGAAAGAGATAGCTAGGTAGATAGGTAGATTGATAGATAGAGATAGGTAGGTAGGTAGATAGATAGATACAGATAGGTAGGTAGGTAGATTGATAGATACAGATAGGTAGGTAGATAGATAGATAGATAGAGATACGTAGGTAGGTAGGTAGATAGATACAGATAGGTAGGTAGGTAGATAGATAGATACAGATAGGTAGGTAAGTAGATATATAGATACAGATATGTAGGTAGGTAGATTGATAGATACAGATAGGTAGGTAGGTAGATAGATAGATACAGATAGGTGGGTAGGTAGATTGATAGATAGAGATAGGTAGGTAGGTAGATTGATAGATACAGATAGGTAGGTAGGTAGATAGATAGATAGAGATAGGTAGGTAGGTAGATAGATAGATAGAGATAGGTAGGTAGGTAGATAGATAGAAATAGGTAGGTAGGTAGGTAGGTAGGTAGGTAGATAGATAGATAGAGATAGATAGGTAGGTAGGTAGATTGATAGAGACAGATAGGTAGGTAGGTAGATAGATAGAAAGAGATAGCTAGGTAGATAGGTAGATTGATAGATAGAGATAGGTAGGTAGGTAGATAGATAGATACAGATAGGTAGGTAGGTAGATTGATAGATACAGATAGGTAGGTAGGTAGATAGATAGATAGAGATACGTAGGTAGGTAGGTAGATAGATACAGATAGGTAGGTAGGTAGATAGATAGATACAGATAGGTAGGTAAGTAGATATATAGATACAGATATGTAGGTAGGTAGATTGATAGATACAGATAGGTAGGTAGGTAGATAGATAGATACAGATAGGTGGGTAGGTAGATTGATAGATAGAGATAGGTAGGTAGGTAGATTGATAGATAGTGATAGGTAGGTAGGTAGATTGATAGATACAGATAGGTAGGTAGGTAGATATATAGATACAGATAGGTAGGTAGGTAGATAGATAGATAGAGATAGGTAGGTAGGTAGATAGATAGATAGAGATAGGTAGGTAGGTAGATAGATAGAAATAGGTAGGTAGGTAGGTAGATAGATAGATAGAGATAGATAGGTAGGTAGGTAGATTGATAGAGACAGATAGGTAGGTAGGTAGATAGATAGAAAGAGATAGCTAGGTAGATAGGTAGATTGATAGATAGAGATAGGTAGGTAGGTAGATAGATAGATACAGATAGGTAGGTAGGTAGATTGATAGATACAGATAGGTAGGTAGGTAGATAGATAGATAGATAGAGATACGTAGGTAGGTAGGTAGATAGATACAGATAGGTAGGTAGGTAGATAGATAGATACAGATAGGTAGGTAAGTAGATATATAGATACAGATATGTAGGTAGGTAGATTGATAGATACAGATAGGTAGGTAGGTAGATAGATAGATACAGATAGGTGGGTAGGTAGATTGATAGATAGAGATAGGTAGGTAGGTAGATTGATAGATAGAGATAGGTAGGTAGGTAGATTGATAGATACAGATAGGTAGGTAGGTAGATATATAGATACAGATAGGTAGGTAGGTAGATAGATAGATAGAGATAGGTAGGTAGGTAGATTGATAGATAGAGATAGGTAGGTAGGTAGATATATAGATACAGATATGCAAGTAGGTAGATAGATAGATAGAGATAGTTAGGTAGGTAGATTGATAGATACAGATAGGTAGGTAGGTAGATAGATAGATACAGATAGGTGGGTTGGTAGATTGATAGATAGAGATAGGTAGGTATGTAGATTGATAGATAGAGATAGGTAGGTAGGTAGATTGATAGATACAGATAGGTAGGTAGGTAGATATATAGATACAGATAGGTAGGTAGGTAGATAGATAGATAGAGATAGGTAGGTAGGTAGATTGATAGATAGAGATAGGTAGGTAGGTAGATATATAGATACAGATATGTAGGTAGGGAGATAGATAGATAGAGATAGGTAGGTAGGTAGATTGATAGATACAGATAGGTAGGTAGGTAGATAGATAGATACAGATAGGTAGGTAGGTAGATTGATAGATACAGATAGGTAGGTAGGTAGATAGATAGATAGAGATAGGTAGGTAGGTAGATTGATAGATACAGATAGGTAGGTAGGTAGATAGATAGATACAGATAGGTAGGTAGGTAGATTGATAGATAGAGATAGGTAGGTAGGTAGATTGATAGATACAGATAGGTAGGTAGGTAGATAGATAGATACAGATAGGTAGGTAGGTAGATTGATAGATAGAGATAGGTAGGTAGGTAGATTGATAGATACAGATAGGTAGGTAGGTAGATAGATAGATAGAGATACGTAGGTAGGTAGATAGATAGATACAGATAGGTAGGTAGGTAGATTGATAGATACAGATAGGTAGGTAGTTAGATAGATAGATAGAGATAGGTAGGTAGGTAGATAGATAGATACAGATAGGTAGGTAGGTAGATTGATAGATACAGATAGGTAGGTAGGTAGATAGATAGATAGAGATACGTAGGTAGGTAGGTAGATAGATACAGATAGGTAGGTAGATAGATAAATACAGATAGGTGGGTAGGTAGATAGATAGATAGAGATAGGTAGCTAGGTAGATTGATAGATAGAGATAGGTAGATAGGTATATAGATAGATACAGATAGGTAGGTAGGTAGATATATAGATACAGATATGTAGGTAGGTAGGTAGATAGATAGAGATAGGTAGGTAGGTAGATTGATAGATACAGATAGGTAGGTAGGTAGATAGATAGATAGAGATAGGTAGGTAGGTAGATAGATAGAGATAGGTAGGTAGGTAGATAGATAGAAATAGGTAGGTAGGTAGGTAGATAGATAGATAGAGATAGATAGGTAGGTAGGTAGATTGATAGAGACAGATAGGTAGGTAGGTAGATAGATAGAAAGAGATAGCTAGGTAGATAGGTAGATATATAGATACAGATAGGTAGGTAGGTAGATAGATAGATACAGATAGGTAGGTAGGTAGATTGGTAGATAGAGATAGGTAGGTAGGTAGGTAGATAGATAGAGATAGGTAGGTAGGTAGATTGATAGATACAGATAGGTAGGTAGGTAGATAGATAGAGATAGGTAGGTAGGTAGATAGATAGAGATAGGTAGGTAGGTAGATAGATAGAGATAGGTAGGTAGGTAGCTAGATAGATAGATAGAGATAGATAGGTAGGTAGGTAGATTGATAGAGACAGATAGGTAGGTAGGTAGATAGATAGATACAGATAGGTAGGTAGGTAGATTGATAGATAGAGATAGGTAGGTAGATAGATAGATAGATACAGATAGGTAGGTATGTAGATAGATAGATAGAGATAGGTAGGTAGGTAGATAGATAGATAGAGATAGGTAGGTAGGTATATTGATAGAGATAGGTAGGTAGGTAGGTAGGTAGATAGATAGAGATAGGTAGGTAGGTAGATTGATAGATACAGATAGGTAGGTAGGTAGATTGATAGATACAGATAGGTAGGTAGGTAGATAGATAGATTCAGATAGGTGGGTAGGTAGATTGATAGATAGAGATAGGGAGATAGGTAGATTGATAGATAGAGATAGGTAGGTAGGTAGATTGATAGATACAGATAGGTAGGTAGGTAGATATATAGATACAGATAGGTAGGTACGTAGATAGATAGATAGAGATAGGTAGGTAGGTAGATTGATAGATAGAGATAGGTAGGTAGGTAGATATATAGATACAGATATGCAAGTAGGTAGATAGATAGATAGAGATAGTTAGGTAGGTAGATTGATAGATACAGATAGGTAGGTAGGTAGATAGATAGATACAGATAGGTGAGTTGGTAGATTGATAGATAGAGATAGGTAGGTATGTAGATTGATAGATAGAGATAGGTAGGTAGGTAGATTGATAGATACAGATAGGTAGGTAGGTAGATATATAGATACAGATAGGTAGGTAGGTAGATAGATAGATAGATAGAGATAGGTAGGTAGGTAGATTGATAGATAGAGATAGGTAGGTAGGTAGATATATAGATACAGATATGTAGGTAGGGAGATAGATAGATAGAGATAGGTAGGTAGGTAGATTGATAGATACAGATAGGTAGGTAGGTAGATAGATAGATACAGATAGGTAGGTAGGTAGATTGATAGATACAGATATGTAGGTAGGTAGATAGATAGATAGAGATAGGTAGGTAGGTAGATTGATAGATACACATAGGTAGGTAGGTAGGTAGATAGATAGATACAGATAGGTAGGTAGGTAGATTGATTGATAGAGATAGGTAGGTAGGTAGATTGATAGATACAGATAGGTAGGTAGGTAGATAGATAGATACAGATAGGTAGGTAGGTAGATTGATAGATAGAGATATGTAGGTAGGTAGATAGATAGATACAGATAGGTAGGTAGGTAGATTGATAGATAGAGATAGGTAGGTAGGTAGGTAGATAGATAGAGATAGGTAGGTAGGTAGATTGATAGAGATAGGTAAGTAGGTAGGTAGATAGATAGATAGAGATAGGTAGGTAGGTAGATAGATAGATACAGATAGGTAGGTAGGTAGATATATAGATACAGATATGAAGGTAGGTAGATAGATAGATACAGATAGGTAGGTAGGTAGGTAGATAGATACAGATATGTAGGTAGATAGATAGATAGAGATAGGTAGGTAGGTAGATTGATAGATACAGATAGGTGGGTAGGTAGATAGATAGATACAGATAGGTAGGTAGGTAGATATATAGATACAGATAGGTAGGTAGGTAGATAGATAGATAGAGATAGGTAGGTAGGTAGATTGATAGATAGAGATAGGTAGGTAGGTAGATATATAGATACAGATATGTAAGTAGGTAGATAGATAGATAGAGATAGTTAGGTAGGTAGATTGATAGATACAGATAGGTAGGTAGGTAGATAGATAGATACAGATAGGTGGGTTGGTAGATTGATAGATAGAGATAGGTAGGTATGTAGATTGATAGATAGAGATAGGTAGTTAGGTTGATTGATAGATACAGATAGGTAGGTAGGTAGATATATAGATACAGATAGGTAGGTAGGTAGATAGATAGATAGAGATAGGTAGGTAGGTAGATTGATAGATAGAGATAGGTAGGTAGGTAGATATATAGATACAGATATGTAGGTAGGGAGATAGATAGATAGAGATAGGTAGGTAGGTAGATAGATAGATACAGATAGGTAGGTAGGTAGATTGATAGATACAGATATGTAGGTAGGTAGATAGATAGATAGAGATAGGTAGGTAGGTAGATAGATAGATAGAGATAGGTAGGTAGGTAGATTGATAGATACAGATAGGTAGGTAGGTAGATAGATAGATAGAGATAGGTAGGTAGGTAGATAGATAGATAGAGATAGGTAGGTAGGTAGATAGATAGAAATAGGTAGGTAGGTAGGTAGGTAGGTAGATAGATAGATAGAGATAGATAGGTAGGTAGGTAGATTGATAGAGACAGATAGGTAGGTAGGTAGATAGATAGAAAGAGATAGCTAGGTAGATAGGTAGATTGATAGATAGAGATAGGTAGGTAGGTAGATAGATAGATACAGATAGGTAGGTAGGTAGATTGATAGATACAGATAGGTAGGTAGGTAGATAGATAGATAGAGATACGTAGGTAGGTAGGTAGATAGATACAGATAGGTAGGTAGGTAGATAGATACAGATAGGTAGGTAAGTAGATATATAGATACAGATATGTAGGTAGGTAGATTGATAGATACAGATAGGTAGGTAGGTAGATAGATAGATACAGATAGGTGGGTAGGTAGATTGATAGATAGAGATAGGTAGGTAGGTAGATTGATAGATAGTGATAGGTAGGTAGGTAGATTGATAGATACAGATAGGTAGGTAGGTAGATATATAGATACAGATAGGTAGGTAGGTAGATAGATAGATAGAGATAGGTAGGTAGGTAGATAGATAGATAGAGATAGGTAGGTAGGTAGATAGATAGAAATAGGTAGGTAGGTAGGTAGATAGATAGATAGAGATAGATAGGTAGGTAGGTAGATTGATAGAGACAGATAGGTAGGTAGGTAGATAGATAGAAAGAGATAGCTAGGTAGATAGGTAGATTGATAGATAGAGATAGGTAGGTAGGTAGATAGATAGATACAGATAGGTAGGTAGGTAGATTGATAGATACAGATAGGTAGGTAGGTAGATAGATAGATAGATAGAGATACGTAGGTAGGTAGGTAGATAGATACAGATAGGTAGGTAGGTAGATAGATAGATACAGATAGGTAGGTAAGTAGATATATAGATACAGATATGTAGGTAGGTAGATTGATAGATACAGATAGGTAGGTAGGTAGATAGATAGATACAGATAGGTGGGTAGGTAGATTGATAGATAGAGATAGGTAGGTAGGTAGATTGATAGATAGAGATAGGTAGGTAGGTAGATTGATAGATACAGATAGGTAGGTAGGTAGATATATAGATACAGATAGGTAGGTAGGTAGATAGATAGATAGAGATAGGTAGGTAGGTAGATTGATAGATAGAGATAGGTAGGTAGGTAGATATATAGATACAGATATGCAAGTAGGTAGATAGATAGATAGAGATAGTTAGGTAGGTAGATTGATAGATACAGATAGGTAGGTAGGTAGATAGATAGATACAGATAGGTGGGTTGGTAGATTGATAGATAGAGATAGGTAGGTATGTAGATTGATAGATAGAGATAGGTAGGTAGGTAGATTGATAGATACAGATAGGTAGGTAGGTAGATATATAGATACAGATAGGTAGGTAGGTAGATAGATAGATAGAGATAGGTAGGTAGGTAGATTGATAGATAGAGATAGGTAGGTAGGTAGATATATAGATACAGATATGTAGGTAGGGAGATAGATAGATAGAGATAGGTAGGTAGGTAGATTGATAGATACAGATAGGTAGGTAGGTAGATAGATAGATACAGATAGGTAGGTAGGTAGATTGATAGATACAGATAGGTAGGTAGGTAGATAGATAGATAGAGATAGGTAGGTAGGTAGATTGATAGATACAGATAGGTAGGTAGGTAGATAGATAGATACAGATAGGTAGGTAGGTAGATTGATAGATAGAGATAGGTAGGTAGGTAGATTGATAGATACAGATAGGTAGGTAGGTAGATAGATAGATACAGATAGGTAGGTAGGTAGATTGATAGATAGAGATAGGTAGGTAGGTAGATTGATAGATACAGATAGGTAGGTAGGTAGATAGATAGATAGAGATACGTAGGTAGGTAGATAGATAGATACAGATAGGTAGGTAGGTAGATTGATAGATACAGATAGGTAGGTAGTTAGATAGATAGATAGAGATAGGTAGGTAGGTAGATAGATAGATACAGATAGGTAGGTAGGTAGATTGATAGATACAGATAGGTAGGTAGGTAGATAGATAGATAGAGATACGTAGGTAGGTAGGTAGATAGATACAGATAGGTAGGTAGATAGATAAATACAGATAGGTGGGTAGGTAGATAGATAGATAGAGATAGGTAGCTAGGTAGATTGATAGATAGAGATAGGTAGATAGGTATATAGATAGATACAGATAGGTAGGTAGGTAGATATATAGATACAGATATGTAGGTAGGTAGGTAGATAGATAGAGATAGGTAGGTAGGTAGATTGATAGATACAGATAGGTAGGTAGGTAGATAGATAGATAGAGATAGGTAGGTAGGTAGATAGATAGAGATAGGTAGGTAGGTAGATAGATAGAAATAGGTAGGTAGGTAGGTAGATAGATAGATAGAGATAGATAGGTAGGTAGGTAGATTGATAGAGACAGATAGGTAGGTAGGTAGATAGATAGAAAGAGATAGCTAGGTAGATAGGTAGATATATAGATACAGATAGGTAGGTAGGTAGATAGATAGATACAGATAGGTAGGTAGGTAGATTGGTAGATAGAGATAGGTAGGTAGGTAGGTAGATAGATAGAGATAGGTAGGTAGGTAGATTGATAGATACAGATAGGTAGGTAGGTAGATAGATAGAGATAGGTAGGTAGGTAGATAGATAGAGATAGGTAGGTAGGTAGATAGATAGAGATAGGTAGGTAGGTAGCTAGATAGATAGATAGAGATAGATAGGTAGGTAGGTAGATTGATAGAGACAGATAGGTAGGTAGGTAGATAGATAGATACAGATAGGTAGGTAGGTAGATTGATAGATAGAGATAGGTAGGTAGATAGATAGATAGATACAGATAGGTAGGTAGGTAGATAGATAGATAGAGATAGGTAGGTAGGTAGATAGATAGATAGAGATAGGTAGGTAGGTATATTGATAGAGATAGGTAGGTAGGTAGGTAGGTAGATAGATAGAGATAGGTAGGTAGGTAGATTGATAGATACAGATAGGTAGGTAGGTAGATTGATAGATACAGATAGGTAGGTAGGTAGATAGATAGATTCAGATAGGTGGGTAGGTAGATTGATAGATAGAGATAGGGAGATAGGTAGATTGATAGATAGAGATAGGTAGGTAGGTAGATTGATAGATACAGATAGGTAGGTAGGTAGATATATAGATACAGATAGGTAGGTACGTAGATAGATAGATAGAGATAGGTAGGTAGGTAGATTGATAGATAGAGATAGGTAGGTAGGTAGATATATAGATACAGATATGCAAGTAGGTAGATAGATAGATAGAGATAGTTAGGTAGGTAGATTGATAGATACAGATAGGTAGGTAGGTAGATAGATAGATACAGATAGGTGAGTTGGTAGATTGATAGATAGAGATAGGTAGGTATGTAGATTGATAGATAGAGATAGGTAGGTAGGTAGATTGATAGATACAGATAGGTAGGTAGGTAGATATATAGATACAGATAGGTAGGTAGGTAGATAGATAGATAGATAGAGATAGGTAGGTAGGTAGATTGATAGATAGAGATAGGTAGGTAGGTAGATATATAGATACAGATATGTAGGTAGGGAGATAGATAGATAGAGATAGGTAGGTAGGTAGATTGATAGATACAGATAGGTAGGTAGGTAGATAGATAGATACAGATAGGTAGGTAGGTAGATTGATAGATACAGATATGTAGGTAGGTAGATAGATAGATAGAGATAGGTAGGTAGGTAGATTGATAGATACACATAGGTAGGTAGGTAGATAGATAGATACAGATAGGTAGGTAGGTAGATTGATTGATAGAGATAGGTAGGTAGGTAGATTGATAGATACAGATAGGTAGGTAGGTAGATAGATAGATACAGATAGGTAGGTAGGTAGATTGATAGATAGAGATATGTAGGTAGGTAGATAGATAGATACAGATAGGTAGGTAGGTAGATTGATAGATAGAGATAGGTAGGTAGGTAGGTAGATAGATAGAGATAGGTAGGTAGGTAGATTGATAGAGATAGGTAAGTAGGTAGGTAGATAGATAGATAGAGATAGGTAGGTAGGTAGATAGATAGATACAGATAGGTAGGTAGGTAGATATATAGATACAGATATGAAGGTAGGTAGATAGATAGATACAGATAGGTAGGTAGGTAGGTAGATAGATACAGATATGTAGGTAGATAGATAGATAGAGATAGGTAGGTAGGTAGATTGATAGATACAGATAGGTGGGTAGGTAGATAGATAGATACAGATAGGTAGGTAGGTAGATATATAGATACAGATAGGTAGGTAGGTAGATAGATAGATAGAGATAGGTAGGTAGGTAGATTGATAGATAGAGATAGGTAGGTAGGTAGATATATAGATACAGATATGTAAGTAGGTAGATAGATAGATAGAGATAGTTAGGTAGGTAGATTGATAGATACAGATAGGTAGGTAGGTAGATAGATAGATACAGATAGGTGGGTTGGTAGATTGATAGATAGAGATAGGTAGGTATGTAGATTGATAGATAGAGATAGGTAGTTAGGTAGATTGATAGATACAGATAGGTAGGTAGGTAGATATATAGATACAGATAGGTAGGTAGGTAGATAGATAGATAGAGATAGGTAGGTAGGTAGATTGATAGATAGAGATAGGTAGGTAGGTAGATATATAGATACAGATATGTAGGTAGGGAGATAGATAGATAGAGATAGGTAGGTAGGTAGATAGATAGATACAGATAGGTAGGTAGGTAGATTGATAGATACAGATATGTAGGTAGGTAGATAGATAGATAGAGATAGGTAGGTAGGTAGATTGATAGATACAGATAGGTAGGTAGGTAGATAGATAGATAGATACAGATAGGTAGGTAGGTAGATTGATAGATAGAGATAGGTAGGTAGGTAGATTGATAGATTGAGATAGGTAGGTAGGTAGATTGATAGATACAGATAGGTAGGTAGGTCGATATGTAGATACAGATAGGTAGGTAGGTAGATAGATAGATAGAGATAGGTAGGTAGGTAGATTGATAGATAGAGATAGGTAGGTAGGTAGATATATAGATACAGATATGTAAGTAGGTAGATAGATAGATAGAGATAGTTAGGTAGGTAAATTGATAGATACAGATAGGTAGGTAGGTAGATAGATAGATACAGATAGGTGGGTTGGTAGGTAGATAGATAGAGATAGGTAGGTAGGTAGATATATAGATACAGATATGCAGGTAGATAGATAAATACAGATAGGTGGGTAGGTAGATAGATAGATAGAGATAGTTAGGTAGGTAGATTGATAGACACAGATAGGTAGGTAGGTAGATAGATAGATACAGATAGGTGGGTTGGTAGGTAGATAGATAGAGATAGGTAGGTAGGTAGATATATAGATACAGATATGCAGGTAGATAGATAAATACAGGTGGGTAGGTAGATAGATAGATAGAGATAGGTAGGTAGGTAGATTGATAGATAGAGATAGGTAGGTAGGTAGATAGATAGATAGAGATAGGTAGGTATGTAGATTGATAGATAGAGATAGGTAGGTAGATTGATAGATACAGATAGGTAGGTAGGTAGATATATAGATACAGATAGGTAGGTAGGTAGATAGATAGATAGAGATAGGTAGGTAGGTAGATTGATAGATACAGATAGGTAGGTGGGTAGATAGATAGAGATAGGTAGGTAGGTAGATTGATAGATAGAGATAGGTAGGTTGGTAGATAGATTGATAGAGATAGGTAGGTAGGTAGGTAGATAGATAGATAGAGATAGGTAGGTAGGTAGATTGATAGATAGAGATAGGTACGTAGGTAGGTAGATAGATACAGATAGGTAGGTAGGTAGATAGATAGATACAGATAGGTAGGTAGGTAGATTGATAGATAGAGATATGTAGGTAGGTAGATTGATAGAAACAGATAGGTAGGTAGGTAGATAGATAGATACAGATATGTAGGTAGGTAGATTGATAGATAGAGATAGGTAGGTAGGTAGATTGATAGATACAGATAGGTAGGTAGGTAGATAGATAGATACAGATAGGTAGGTAGGTAGATTGATAGATAGAGATAGGTCGGTAGGTAGATTGATAGATACAGATAGGTAGGTAGGTAGATAGATAGATACAGATAGGTAGGTAGGTAGATTGATAGATAGAGATAGGTAGGTAGGTAGGTAGATAGATAGAAATAGGTAGGTAGGTAGATTGATAGATACAGATAGGTAGGTAGGTAGGTAGATAGATAGAGATAGGTAGGTAGGTAGATTGATAGATACAGATAGGTAGGTAGGTAGATAGATAGATAGAGATAGGTAGGTAGGTAGATAGATAGATAGAGATAGGTAGGTAGGTAGGTAGATAGATAGATAGAGATAGATAGGTAGGTAGGTAGATTGATAGAGACAGATAGGTAGGTAGGTAGATTGATAGATAGAGATAGGTAGGTAGGTAGATAGATAGATAGAGATAGGTAGGTAGGTAGATAGATAGATAGATAGAGATATGTAGGTAGGTAGATAGATAGATACAGATAGGTAGGTAGGTAGGTAGATAGATACAGATATGTAGGTAGGTAGATAGATAGATAGAGATAGGTAGGTAGGTAGATTGATAGATAGAAATAGGTAGGTAGGTAGATAGAGATAGGTAGGTAGGTAGATTGATAGATACAGATAGGTAGTTAGGTAGATAGATAGATAGAGCTAGGTAGGTAGGTAGATAGATAGATAGAGATAGGTAGGTAGGTAGATAGATAGAGATAGGTAGGTAGGTAGGTAGATAGATAGATAGAGATAGATAGGTAGGTAGGTAGATAGATAGAAAGAGATAGGTAGGTAGGTAGATTGATAGATAGAGATAGGTAGGTAGGTAGATAGATAGATAGAGATAGGTAGGTAGGTAGATAGATAGATAGATAGATAGAGATAGGTAGGTAGGTAGATAGATAGATACAGATAGGTAGGTAGGTAGGTAGATAGATACAGATATGTAGGTAGGTAGATAGATAGATAGAGATAGGTAGGTAGGTAGATTGATAGATAGAAATAGGTAGGTAGGTAGATAGATAGAGATAGGTAGGTAGGTAGATTGATAGATACAGATCGGTAGGTAGGTAGATAGATAGAGATAGGTAGGTAGGTAGATTGATAGATAGAGATAGGTAGGTAGGTAGATAAATAGAGATAGGTAGGTAGGTAGATAGATAGATAGAGATAGGTAGGTAGGTAGATTGATAGATAGAGATAGGTAGATAGGTAGATAGATAGATACAGATATGTAGGTAGGTAGATTGATAGATACAGATAGTTAGGTTGGTCGATAGATAGATACAGATAGGTAGGTAGGTAGATTGATAGATAGAGATAGGTAGGTAGGTAGATAGATAGATTGAGATACGTAGGTAGGTAGGTAGATAGATACAGATAGGTAGGTAGATAGATAAATACAGATAGGTGGGTAGGTAGATAGATAGATAGAGATAGGTAGGTAGGTAGATTGATAGATAGAGATAGGTAGATAGGTATATAGATAGATACAGATAGGTAGGTAGGTAGATTGATAGATACAGATAGGTAGGTAGGTAGATAGATAGATAGATAGATAGAGATAGGTAGGTAGGTAGATAGATAGATACAGATAGGAAGGTAGGTAGATTGATAAATAGAGATAGGTAGGTAGGTAGATAGATAGATACAGATAGGTAGGTAGGTAGATTGATAGATAGAGATAGGTAGGTAGGTAGATTGATAGATACAGATAGGAAGGTAGGTAGATTGATAGAAAGAGATAGGTAGGTAGGTAGATTGATAGATACAGATAGGTAGGTATGTAGATTGATAGATAGAGATAGGTAGGTAGGTAGATTGATAGATACAGATAGGAAGGTATGTAGATTGATAGATAGAGATAGGTAGGTAGGTAGATAGATCGATACAGATAGGTAGGTAGGTAGATTGATAGATAGAGATAGGTAGGTAGGTAGATAGATAGATAGAGATAGGTAGGTAGGTAGATAGATAGATAGAGATAGGTAGGTAGGTAGATAGATAGATACAGATAGGTAGGTAGGTAGATAGATAGATAGACATAGGTGGGTAGGTAGATAGATAGATACAGATAGGTAGGTAGGTAGATTGATAGATAGAGATAGGTAGGTAGATAGATAGATAGAGATAGGTAGGTAGGTAGATTGATAGAGATAGGTAGGTAGGTAGGTAGATAGATAGAGATAGGTAGGTAGGTAGATTGATAGATACAGATCGGTAGGTAGGTAGATTGATAGATAGAGATAGGTAGGTAGGTAGATAGATAGATAGATAGAGATAGGTAGGTAGGTAGATTGATAGATAGAGATAGGTAGGTAGGTAGATATATAGATACAGATATGCAGGTAGATAGATAGAGATAGGTAGGTAGGTAGATTGATAGATACAGATAGGTAGGTAGGTAGATTGATAGATAGAGATAGGTAGGTAGGTAGATTGATAGATAGAGATAGGTAGGTTGGTAGATAGATTGATAGAGATAGGTAGGTAGGTAGGTAGATACATAGATACAGATAGGTAGGTAGGTAGATTGATAGATAGAGATAGGTAGGTAGGTAGGTAGATAGATACAGATAGGTAGGTAGGTAGATAGATAGATACAGATAGGTAGGTAGGTAGATTGATAGATAGAGATAGGTAGGTAGGTAGATTGATAGAAACAGATAGGTAGGTAGGTAGATAGATAGATACAGATATGTAGGTAGGTAGATTGATAGATAGAGATAGGTAGGTAGGTAGATTGATAGATACAGATAGGTAGGTAGGTAGATTGATAGATAGAGATAGGTAGGTAGGTAGGTAGATAGATAGAGATAGGTAGGTAGGTAGATTGATAGAGATAGGTAGGTAGGTAGGTAGATAGATACAGATAGGTAGGTAGGTAGATTGATAGATACAGATAGGTAGGTAGGTAGATAGATAGATACAGATAGGTAGGTAGGTAGATTGATAGATAGAGATAGGTAGGTAGGTAGGTAGATAGATAGAGATAGGTAGGTAGGTAGATTGATAGATACAGATAGGTAGGTAGGTAGATAGATAGATACAGATAGGTAGGTAGGTAGATAGATAGATAGAGATAGGTAGGTAGGTAGATAGATAGATAGAGATAGGTAGGTAGGTAGATTGATAGATACAGATAGGTAGGTAGGTAGATAGATAGATAGAGATAGGTAGGTAGGTAGGTAGGTAGGTAGATAGATAGATAGAGATAGGTAGGTAGGTAGCTAGATAGATAGATACAGATAGGTAGGTAGGTAGGTAGATAGATACAGATATGTAGGTAGGTAGATAGATAGATATAGATAGGTAGGTAGGTAGATTGATAGATAGAAATAGGTAGGTAGGTAGGTAGATAGATAGAGATAGGTAGGTAGGTAGATTGATAGATACAGATAGGTAGGTAGGTAGATAGATAGATACAGATAGGTAGGTAGGTAGATTGATAGATAGAGATAGGTAGGTAGGTAGGTAGATAGATAGAAATAGGTAGGTAGGTAGATTGATAGAGATAGGTAGGTAGGTAGGTAGAAAGATAGAGATAGGTAGGTAGATTGATAGATAAAGATAGGTAGGTAGGTAGATAGATAGATACAGATAGGTAGATAGGTAGATAGATAGATAGAGATAGGTAGGTAGGTAGATTGATAGATACAGATAGGTAGGTAGGTAGATTGATAGATAGAGATAGGTAGGTAGGTAGATTGATAGATACAGATAGGTAGGTAGGTAGATAGATAGATAGATATAGGTAGATAGGTAGATAGATAGATACAGATAGGTAGGTAGGTAGATAGAGAGATAGAGATAGGTGGGTAGGTAGATAGATAGATAGATACAGATAGGTAGGTTGGTCGATAGATAGAGATAGGTAGGTAGGTAGATTGATAGATAGAGATAGGTAGATAGGTAGATAGATAGATACAGATATGTAGGTAGGTAGATTGATAGATACAGATAGGTAGGTTGGTCGATAGATAGATACAGATAGGTAGGTAGGTAGATTGATAGATAGAGATAGGTAGGTAGGTAGATAGATAGATTGAGATACGTAGGTAGGTAGGTAGATAGATACAGATAGGTAGGTAGATAGATAAATACAGATAGGTGGGTAGGTAGATAGATAGATAGAGATAGGTAGGTAGGTAGATTGATAGATAGAGATAGGTAGATAGGTATATAGATAGATACAGATAGGTAGGTAGGTAGATATATAGATACAGATAGGTAGGTAGGTAGATAGATAGATAGACATAGGTGGGTAGGTAGATAGATAGATACAGATAGGTAGGTAGGTAGATTGATAGATAGAGATAGGTAGGTAGATAGATAGATAGAGATAGGTAGGTAGGTAGATTGATAGAGATAGGTAGGTAGGTAGGTAGATAGATAGAGATAGGTAGGTAGGTAGATTGATAGATACAGATCGGTAGGTAGGTAGATTGATAGATAGAGATAGGTAGGTAGGTAGATAGATAGATAGATAGAGATAGGTAGGTAGGTAGATTGATAGATAGAGATAGGTAGGTAGGTAGATATATAGATACAGATATGCAGGTAGATAGATAGAGATAGGTAGGTAGGTAGATTGATAGATACAGATAGGTAGGTAGGTAGATTGATAGATAGAGATAGGTAGGTAGGTAGATTGATAGATAGAGATAGGTAGGTTGGTAGATAGATTGATAGAGATAGGTAGGTAGGTAGGTAGATACATAGATACAGATAGGTAGGTAGGTAGATTGATAGATAGAGATAGGTAGGTAGGTAGGTAGATAGATACAGATAGGTAGGTAGGTAGATAGATAGATACAGATAGGTAGGTAGGTAGATTGATAGATAGAGATAGGTAGGTAGGTAGATTGATAGAAACAGATAGGTAGGTAGGTAGATAGATAGATACAGATATGTAGGTAGGTAGATTGATAGATAGAGATAGGTAGGTAGGTAGATTGATAGATACAGATAGGTAGGTAGGTAGATTGATAGATAGAGATAGGTAGGTAGGTAGGTAGATAGATAGAGATAGGTAGGTAGGTAGATTGATAGAGATAGGTAGGTAGGTAGGTAGATAGATACAGATAGGTAGGTAGGTAGATTGATAGATACAGATAGGTAGGTAGGTAGATAGATAGATACAGATAGGTAGGTAGGTAGATTGATAGATAGAGATAGGTAGGTAGGTAGGTAGATAGATAGAGATAGGTAGGTAGGTAGATTGATAGATACAGATAGGTAGGTAGGTAGATAGATAGATACAGATAGGTAGGTAGGTAGATAGATAGATAGAGATAGGTAGGTAGGTAGATAGATAGATAGAGATAGGTAGGTAGGTAGATTGATAGATACAGATAGGTAGGTAGGTAGATAGATAGATAGAGATAGGTAGGTAGGTAGGTAGGTAGATAGATAGATAGAGATAGGTAGGTAGGTAGATAGATAGATAGATACAGATAGGTAGGTAGGTAGGTAGATAGATACAGATATGTAGGTAGGTAGATAGATAGATATAGATAGGTAGGTAGGTAGATTGATAGATAGAAATAGGTAGGTAGGTAGGTAGATAGATAGAGATAGGTAGGTAGGTAGATTGATAGATACAGATAGGTAGGTAGGTAGATAGATAGATACAGATAGGTAGGTAGGTAGATTGATAGATAGAGATAGGTAGGTAGGTAGGTAGATAGATAGAAATAGGTAGGTAGGTAGATTGATAGAGATAGGTAGGTAGGTAGGTAGAAAGATAGAGATAGGTAGGTAGATTGATAGATAAAGATAGGTAGGTAGGTAGATAGATAGATACAGATAGGTAGATAGGTAGATAGATAGATAGAGATAGGTAGGTAGGTAGATTGATAGATACAGATAGGTAGGTAGGTAGATTGATAGATAGAGATAGGTAGGTAGGTAGATTGATAGATACAGATAGGTAGGTAGGTAGATAGATAGATAGATATAGGTAGATAGGTAGATAGATAGATACAGATAGGTAGGTAGGTAGATAGAGAGATAGAGATAGGTGGGTAGGTAGATAGATAGATAGATACAGATAGGTAGGTTGGTCGATAGATAGAGATAGGTAGGTAGGTAGATTGATAGATAGAGATAGGTAGATAGGTAGATAGATAGATACAGATATGTAGGTAGGTAGATTGATAGATACAGATAGGTAGGTTGGTCGATAGATAGATACAGATAGGTAGGTAGGTAGATTGATAGATAGAGATAGGTAGGTAGGTAGATAGATAGATTGAGATACGTAGGTAGGTAGGTAGATAGATACAGATAGGTAGGTAGATAGATAAATACAGATAGGTGGGTAGGTAGATAGATAGATAGAGATAGGTAGGTAGGTAGATTGATAGATAGAGATAGGTAGATAGGTATATAGATAGATACAGATAGGTAGGTAGGTAGATATATAGATACAGATATGTAGGTAGGTAGGTAGGTAGATAGATAGAGATAGGTAGGTAGGTAGATTGATAGATACAGATAGGTAGGTAGATAGATAGATAGAGATAGGTAGGTAGGTAGATAGATAGATAGAGATAGGTAGGTAGGTAGATTGATAGATACAGATAGGTAGGTAGGTAGATAGATAGATAGAGATAGGTAGGTAGGTAGATAGATAGATACAGATAGGAAGGTAGATAGATTGATAGATAGAGATAGGTAGGTAGGTAGATAGATAGATAGATAGAGATAGGTAGGTAGGTAGATAGATAGATACAGATAGGAAGGTAGGTAGATTGATAGATAGAGATAGGTAGGTAGGTAGATAGATAGATACAGATAGGTAGGTAGGTAGATTGATAGATAGAGATAGGTAGGTAGGTAGATTGATAGATACAGATAGGAAGGTAGGTAGATTGATAGAAAGAGATAGGTAGGTAGGTAGATTGATAGATACAGATAGGTAGGTATGTAGATTTATAGATAGAGATAGGTAGGTAGGTAGATTGATAGATACAGATAGGAAGGTAGGTAGATTGATAGATAGAGATAGGTAGGTAGGTAGATAGATCGATACAGATAGGTAGGTAGGTAGATTGATAGATAGAGATAGGTAGGTAGGTAGATAGATAGATAGAGATAGGTAGGTAGGTAGATAGATAGATAGAGATAGGTATATAGGAAGATAGATAGATACAGATAGGTAGGTAGGTAGATAGATAGATAGACATAGGTGGGTAGGTAGATAGATAGATACAGATAGGTAGGTAGGTAGATTGATAGATAGAGATAGGTAGGTAGATAGATAGATAGAGATAGGTAGGTAGGTAGATTGATAGAGATAGGTAGGTAGGTAGGTAGATAGATAGAGATAGGTAGGTAGGTAGATTGATAGATACAGATCGGTAGGTAGGTAGATTGATAGATAGAGATAGGTAGGTAGGTAGATAGATAGATAGAGATAGGTAGGTAGGTAGATTGATAGATAGAGATAGGTAGGTAGGTAGATATATAGATACAGATATGCAGGTAGATAGATAGAGATAGGTAGGTAGGTAGATTGATAGATACAGATAGGTAGGTAGGTAGATTGATAGATAGAGATAGGTAGGTAGGTAGATTGATAGATAGAGATAGGTAGGTTGGTAGATAGATTGATAGAGATAGGTAGGTAGGTAGGTAGATACATAGATACAGATAGGTAGGTAGGTAGATTGATAGATAGAGATAGGTAGGTAGGTAGGTAGATAGATACAGATAGGTAGGTAGGTAGATAGATAGATACAGATAGGTAGGTAGGTAGATTGATAGATAGAGATAGGTAGGTAGGTAGATTGATAGAAACAGATAGGTAGGTAGGTAGATAGATAGATACAGATATGTAGGTAGGTAGATTGATAGATAGAGATAGGTAGGTAGGTAGATTGATAGATACAGATAGGTAGGTAGGTAGATTGATAGATAGAGATAGGTAGGTAGGTAGGTAGATAGATAGAGATAGGTAGGTAGGTAGATTGATAGAGATAGGTAGGTAGGTAGGTAGATAGATACAGATAGGTAGGTAGGTAGATTGATAAATACAGATAGGTAGGTAGGTAGATAGATAGATACAGATAGGTAGGTAGGTAGATTGATAGATAGAGATAGGTAGGTAGGTAGGTAGATAGATAGAGATAGGTAGGTAGGTAGATTGATAGATACAGATAGGTAGGTAGGTAGATAGATAGATACAGATAGGTAGGTAGGTAGATAGATAGATAGAGATAGGTAGGTAGGTAGATAGATAGATAGAGATAGGTAGGTAGGTAGATTGATAGATACAGATAGGTAGGTAGGTAGATTGATAGATAGAGATAGGTAGGTAGGTAGGTAGGTAGATAGATAGATAGAGATAGGTAGGTAGGTAGATAGATAGATAGATACAGATAGGTAGGTAGGTAGGTAGATAGATACAGATAGGTAGGTAGGTAGATAGATAGATAGAGATAGGTAGGTAGGTAGATTGATAGATAGAAATAGGTAGGTAGGTAGGTAGATAGATAGAGATAGGTAGGTAGGTAGATTGATAGATACAGATAGGTAGGTAGGTAGATAGATAGATACAGATAGGTAGGTAGGTAGATTGATAGATAGAGATAGGTAGGTAGGTAGGTAGATAGATAGAGATAGGTAGGTAGGTAGATTGATAGAGATAGGTAGGTAGGTAGGTAGAAAGATAGAGATAGGTAGGTAGGTAGATTGATAGATAAAGATAGGTAGGTAGGTAGATAGATACATACAGATAGGTAGATAGGTAGATAGATAGATAGAGATAGGTAGGTAGGTAGATTGATAGATACAGATAGGTAGGTAGGTAGATTGATAGATAGAGATAGGTAGGTAGGTAGATTGATAGATACAGATAGGTAGGTAGGTAGATAGATAGATAGATATAGGTAGATAGGTAGATAGATAGATACAGATAGGTAGGTAGGTAGATAGAGAGATAGAGATAGGTGGGTAGGTAGATAGATAGATAGATACAGATAGGTAGGTAGGTAGATTGATAGATAGAGATAGGTAGGTAGGTAGATAGATAGATAGAGATAGGTAGGTAGGTAGATAGATAGATAGAGATAGGTAGGTAGGTATATAGATAGATACAGATAGGTAGGTAGGTAGATATATAGATACAGATATGTAGGTAGGTAGGTAGGTAGATAGATAGAGATAGGTAGGTAGGTAGATTGATAGATACAGATAGGTAGGTAGGTAGATTGATAGATAGACATAGGTGGGTAGGTAGATAGATAGATACAGATAGGTAGGTAGGTAGATTGATAGATAGAGATAGGTAGGTAGATAGATAGATAGAGATAGGTAGGTAGGTAGATTGATAGAGATAGGTAGGTAGGTAGGTAGATAGATAGAGATAGGTAGGTAGGTAGATTGATAGATACAGATCGGTAGGTAGGTAGATTGATAGATAGAGATAGGAAGGTAGGTAGATAGATAGATAGAGATAGGTAGGTAGGTAGATTGATAGATAGAGATAGGTAGGTAGGTAGATATATAGATACAGATATGCAGGTAGATAGATAGAGATAGGTAGGTAGGTAGATTGATAGATACAGATAGGTAGGTAGGTAGATTGATAGATAGAGATAGGTAGGTAGGTAGATTGATAGATAGAGATAGGTAGGTTGGTAGATAGATTGATAGAGATAGGTAGGTAGGTAGGTAGATACATAGATACAGATAGGTAGGTAGGTAGATTGATAGATAGAGATAGGTAGGTAGGTAGGTAGATAGATACAGATAGGTAGGTAGGTAGATAGATAGATACAGATAGGTAGGTAGGTAGATTGATAGATAGAGATAGGTAGGTAGGTAGATTGATAGAAACAGATAGGTAGGTAGGTAGATAGATAGATACAGATATGTAGGTAGGTAGATTGATAGATAGAGATAGGTAGGTAGGTAGATTGATAGATACAGATAGGTAGGTAGGTAGATTGATAGATAGAGATAGGTAGGTAGGTAGGTAGATAGATAGAGATAGGTAGGTAGGTAGATTGACAGAGATAGGTAGGTAGGTAGGTAGATAGATACAGATAGGTAGGTAGGTAGATTGATAAATACAGATAGGTAGGTAGGTAGATAGATAGATACAGATAGGTAGGTAGGTAGATTGATAGATAGAGATAGGTAGGTAGGTAGGTAGATAGATAGAGATAGGTAGGTAGGTAGATTGATAGATACAGATAGGTAGGTAGGTAGATAGATAGATACAGATAGGTAGGTAGGTAGATAGATAGATAGAGATAGGTAGGTAGGTAGATAGATAGATAGAGATAGGTAGGTAGGTAGATTGATAGATACAGATAGGTAGGTAGGTAGATTGATAGATAGAGATAGGTAGGTAGGTAGGTAGGTAGATAGATAGATAGAGATAGGTAGGTAGGTAGATAGATAGATAGATACAGATAGGTAGGTAGGTAGGTAGATAGATACAGATAGGTAGGTAGGTAGATAGATAGATAGAGATAGGTAGGTAGGTAGATTGATAGATAGAAATAGGTAGGTAGGTAGGTAGATAGATAGAGATAGGTAGGTAGGTAGATTGATAGATACAGATAGGTAGGTAGGTAGATAGATAGATACAGATAGGTAGGTAGGTAGATTGATAGATAGAGATAGGTAGGTAGGTAGATAGATAGAGATAGGTAGGTAGGTAGATTGATAGAGATAGGTAGGTAGGTAGGTAGAAAGAGAGATAGGTAGGTAGGTAGATTGATAGATAAAGATAGGTAGGTAGGTAGATAGATAGATACAGATAGGTAGATAGGTAGATAGATAGATAGAGATAGGTAGGTAGGTAGATTGATAGATACAGATAGGTAGGTAGGTAGATTGATAGATAGAGATAGGTAGGTAGGTAGATTGATAGATACAGATAGGTAGGTAGGTAGATAGATAGATAGAGATAGGTAGGTAGGTAGATAGATAGATAGAGATAGGTAGGTAGGTAGATAGATAGAAATAGGTAGGTAGGTAGGTAGATAGATAGATAGAGATAGATAGGTAGGTAGGTAGATTGATAGAGACAGATAGGTAGGTAGGTAGATAGATAGAAAGAGATAGCTAGGTAGATAGGTAGATATATAGATACAGATAGGTAGGTAGGTAGATAGATAGATACAGATAGGTAGGTCGGTAGATTGATAGATAGAGATAGGTAGGTAGGTAGATAGATAGAGATAGGTTGGTAGGTAGATTGATAGATACAGATAGGTAGGTAGGTAGATATATAGATAGAGATAGGTAGGTAGGTAGATAGATAGATAGAGATAGGTAGGTAGGTAGATAGATAGAGATAGGTAGGTAGGTAGGTAGATTGATAGAGACAGCTAGGTAGGTAGGTAGATAGATAGATACAGATAGGTAGGTAGGTAGATTGATAGATAGAGATAGGTAGGTAGGTAGATAGATAGATAGATACAGATAGGTAGGTAGGTAGATTGATAGATACAGATAGGTAGGTAGGTAGATAGATAGATAGAGATACGTAGGTAGGTAGGTAGATAGATAGATAGAGATAGATAGGTAGGTAGGTAGATTGATAGAGACAGATAGGTAGGTAGGTAGATAGATAGAAAGAGATTGCTAGGTAGATAGGTAGATATATAGATACAGATAGGTAGGTAGGTAGATAGATAGATACAGATAGGTAGGTAGGTAGATTGATAGATAGAGATAGGTAGGTAGGTAGGTAGATAGATAGAGATAGGTAGGTAAGTAGATTGATAGATACAGATAGGTAGGTAGGTAGATATATAGATAGAGATAGGTAGGTAGGTAGATAGATAGATAGAGATAGGTAGGTAGGTAGATAGATAGAGATAGGTAGGTAGGTAGGTAGATTGATAGAGACAGATAGGTAGGTAGGTAGATAGATAGATACAGATAGGTAGGTAGGTAGATTGATAGATAGAGATAGGTAGGTAGGTAGATAGATAGATACAGATAGGTAGGTAGGTAGATTGATAGATACAGATAGGTAGGTAGGTAGATAGATAGATAGAGATACGTAGGTAGGTAGGTAGATAGATACAGATAGGTAGGTAGGTAGATAGATAGATATAGATAGGTAGGTAAGTAGATATATAGATACAGATATGTAGGTAGGTAGATTGATAGATAGAGATAGGTAGGTAGGTAGGTAGATAGATACAGATAGGTAGGTAGGTAGATTGATAGATAGATACAGATAGGTAGGTAGGTAGATAGATAGATAGAGATACGTAGGTAGGTAGGTAGATAGATAGATACAGATAGGTAGGTAGATAGATAAATACAGATAGGTGGGTAGGTAGATAGATAGATAGAGATAGGTAGGTAGGTAGATTGATAGATAGAGATAGGTAGATAGGTATATAGATAGATACAGATAGGTAGGTAGGTAGATATATAGATACAGATATGTAGGTAGGTAGGTAGATAGATAGAGATAGGTAGGTAGGTAGATTGATAGATACAGATAGGTAGGTAGGTAGATAGATATAGATAGGTAGGTAGGTAGATAGATAGATAGAGATAGGTAGGTAGGTAGATAGATAGAAATAGGTAGGTAGGTAGGTAGATAGATAGATAGAGATAGATAGGTAGGTAGGTAGATTGATAGAGACAGATAGGTAGGTAGGTAGATAGATAGATAGAGATACGTAGGTAGGTAGGTAGATAGATACAGGTAGGTAGGTAGATAGATAGATACAGATAGGTAGGTAAGTAGATATATAGATACAGATATGTAGGTAGGTAGATTGATAGATACAGATAGGTAGGTAGGTAGATAGATAGATACAGATAGGTGGGTAGGTAGATTGATAGATAGAGATAGGTAGGTAGATTGATAGATAGAGATAGGTAGGTAGGTAGATAGATAGATACAGATAGGTAGGTAGGTAGATTGATAGATACAGATAGGTAGGTAGGTAGATAGATAGATAGAGATACGTAGGTAGGTAGGTAGATAGATAGATACAGATAGGTAGGTAGATAGATAAATACAGATAGGTGTGTAGGTAGATAGATAGAGATAGGTAGGTAGGTAGTTTGATAGATAGAGATAGGTAGATAGGTATATAGATAGATACAGATAGGTAGGTAGGTAGATATATAGATACAGATATGTAGGTAGGTAGGTAGATAGATAGAGATAGGTAGGTAGGTAGATTGATAGATACAGATAGGTAGGTAGGTAGATAGATAGAGATAGGTAGGTAGGTAGATAGATAGATAGAGATAGGTAGGTAGGTAGATAGATAGAAATAGGTAGGTAGGTAGGTAGATAGATAGATAGAGATAGATAGGTAGGTAGATTGATAGAGACAGATAGGTAGGTAGGTAGATAGATAGATAGAGATACGTAGGTAGGTAGGTAGATAGATACAGATATGCAAGTAGGTAGATAGATAGATAGAGATAGTTAGGTAGGTAGATTGATAGATACAGATAGGTAGGTGGGTAGATAGATAAATACAGATAGGTGGGTAGGTAGATAGATAGAGATAGGTAGGTAGGTAGATTGATAGATAGAGATAGGTAGATAGGTATATAGATAGATACAGATAGGTAGGTAGGTAGATATATAGATACAGATATGTAGGTAGGTAGGTAGATAGATAGATATAGGTAGGTAGGTAGATTGATAGATACAGATAGGTAGGTAGGTAGATAGATAGATAGAGATAGGTAGGTAGGTAGATAGATAGATAGAGATAGGTAGGTAGGTAGATTGATAGATACAGATAGGTAGGTAGGTAGATAGATAGATAGAGATAGGTAGGTAGGTAGATTGATAGATACAGATAGGTAGGTAAGTAGATATATAGATACAGATATGTAGGTAGGGAGATAGATAGATACAGATAGGTAGGTAGGTAGATTGATAGATAGAGATAGGTACGTAGGTAGGTAGATAGATACAGATAGGTAGGTAGGTAGATAGATAGATACAGATAGGTAGGTAGGTAGATTGATAGATACAGATAGGTAGGTTGGTAGATAGATAGATAGAGATACGTAGGTAGGTAGGTAGATAGATACAGATAGGTAGGTAGGTAGATAGATAGATACAGATAGGTAGGTAAGTAGATATATAGATACAGATATGTAGGTAGGTAGATTGATAGATACAGATAGGTAGGTAGGTAAATAGATAGATACAGATAGGTGGGTAGGTAGATTGATAGATTGAGATAGGTAGGTAGGTAGGTAGGTAGATAGATATAGGTAGGTAGGTAGATTGATAGATACAGATAGGTAGGTAGGTAGATAGATAGATAGAGATAGGTAGGTAGGTAGATATATAGATACAGATATGCAAGTAGGTAGATAGATAGATAGAGATAGTTAGGTAGGTAGATTGATAGATACAGATAGGTAGGTAGGTAGATAGATAGATACAGATAGGTGGGTTGGTAGATTGATAGATAGAGATAGGTAGGTATGTAGATTGATAGATAGAGATAGGTAGGTAGGTAGATTGATAGATACAGATAGGTAGGTAGGTAGATAGATAGATAGAGATACGTAGGTAGGTAGATAGATAGATACAGATAGGTAGGTAGGTAGATTGATAGATACAGATAGGTAGGTAGGTAGATAGATAGATAGAGATACGTAGGTAGGTAGATAGATAGATACAGATAGGTAGGTAGGTAGATTGATAGATACAGATAGGTAGGTAGGTAGATAGATAGATACAGATAGGTAGGTAGGTAGATAGATAGATAGAGATAGGTAGATAGGTAGATAGATAGATACAGATAGGTAGGTAGGTAGATTGATAGATACAGATAGGTAGGTAGGTAGATATATAGATACAGATATGTAGGTAGGTAGGTAGATAGATAGAGATAGGTAGGTAGGTAGATTGATAGATACAGATAGGTAGGTAGGTAGATAGATAGATAGAGATAGGTAGGTAGGTAGATAGATAGATAGAGATAGGTAGGTAGGTAGATAGATAGAAATAGGTAGGTAGGTAGATAGATAGATAGAGATAGATAGGTAGGTAGGTAGATTGATAGAGACAGATAGGTAGGTAGGTAGATAGATAGAAAGAGATAGCTAGGTAGATAGGTAGATATATAGATACAGATAGGTAGGTAGGTAGATAGATAGATACAGATAGGTAGGTAGGTAGATTGATAGATAGAGATAGGTAGGTAGGTAGGTAGATAGATAGAGATAGGTAGGTAGGTAGATTGATAGATACAGATAGGTAGGTAGGTAGATAGATAGAGATAGGTAGGTAGGTAGGTAGATAGAGATAGGTAGGTAGGTAGATTGATAGGTACAGATAGGTAGGTAGGTAGATATATAGATACAGATATGTAGGTAGGGAGATAGATAGATACAGATAGGTAGGTAGGTAGATTGATAGATAGAGATAGGTAGGTAGGTAGGTAGATAGATATAGGTAGGTAGGTAGATTGATAGATACAGATAGGTAGGTAGGTAGATAGATAGATAGAGATAGGTAGGTAGGTAGATATATAGATACAGATATGCAAGTAGGTAGATAGATAGATAGAGATAGTTAGTTAGGTAGATTGATAGATACAGATAGGTAGGTAGGTAGATAGATAGATAGAGATAGGTGGGTTGGTAGATTGATAGATAGAGATAGGTAGGTATGTAGATTGATAGATAGAGATAGGTAGGTAGGTAGGTAGATTGATAGATACAGATAGGTAGGTAGGTAGATATATAGATACAGATAGGTAGGTAGGTAGATAGATAGATAGAGATAGGTAGGTAGGTAGATTGATAGATAGAGATAGGTAGATAGGTAGATTGATAGATACAGATAGGTAGGTAGGTAGATAGATAGATACAGATAGGTAGGTAGCTAGATTGATAGATAGAGATAGGTAGGTAGGTAGGTAGATAGATATAGGTAGGTAGGTAGATTGATAGATACAGATAGGTAGGTAGGTAGATAGATAGATAGAGATAGGTAGGTAGGTAGATATATAGATACAGATAGGTGGGTAGGTAGATAGATAGATACAGATATGTAGGTAGGTAGATAGATAGATACAGATAGATAGGTAGGTAGATAGATAGATAGAGATAGGTAGGTGGGTAGATAGATAGATAGAGATATGTAGGTAGGTAGATTGATAGATAGAGATAGGTAGGTAGGTAGATAGATAGATAGAGATAGGTAGGTAGGTAGGTAGATAGATACAGATAGGTAGGTAGATAGATTGATAGAGATAGGTAGGTAGATAGATAGAGACAGATAGGTAGGTAGGTAGTTTGATAGATAGAGATAGGTAGGGAGGTAGATATATAGATACAGATATGTAGGTAGGTAGGTAGGTAGATAGATAGAGATAGGTAGGTAGGTAGATAGATAGATAGAGATAGGTAGCTAGGTAGATTGATAGATACAGATAGGTAGGTAGGTAGATTGATAGATAGGTAGGTAGGTAAATAGATAGAGATAGGTAGGTAGGTAGATAGATAGATAGAGATAGATAGGTAGGTAGATTGATAGATAGAGATAGGTAGGTAGGTAGATAGATAGATAGAGATAGGTAGGTATGTAGATAGATAGATACAGATAGGTAGGTAGGTAGATTGATAGATACAGATAGGTAGGTAGGTAGATAGATAGATAGAGATACGTAGGTAGGTAGGTAGATAGATACAGATAGGTAGGTAGGTAGATTGATAGATACAGATAGGTAGGTAGGTAGATAGATAGATAGAGATACGTAGGTAGGTAGATAGATAGATACAGATAGGTAGGTAGGTAGATTGATAGATACAGATAGGTAGGTAGGTAGATAGATAGATACAGATAGGTAGGTAGGTAGATTGATAGATAGAGATAGGTAGGTAGGTAGATAGATAGATAGAGATAGGTAGGTAGGTAGATAGATAGATACAGATAGGTAGGTAGGTAGATTGATAGATACAGATAGGTAGGTAGGTAGATTGATAGATAGAGATAGGTAGATAGGTATATAGATAGATACAGATAGGTAGGTAGGTAGATATATAGATACAGATATGTAGGTAGGTAGGTAGATAGATAGAGATAGGTAGGTAGATAGATAGATAGAGATAGGTAGGTAGGTAGATAGATAGATAGAGATAGGTAGGTAGGTAGATAGATAGAAATAGGTAGGTAGGTAGATAGATAGATAGAGATAGATAGGTAGGTAGGTAGATTGATAGAGACAGATAGGTAGGTAGGTAGATAGATAGAAAGAGATAGCTAGGTAGATAGGTAGATATATAGATACAGATAGGTAGGTAGGTAGATAGATAGATACAGATAGGTAGGTAGGTAGATTGATAGATAGAGATAGGTAGGTAGGTAGGTAGATAGATAGAGATAGGTAGGTAGGTAGATTGATAGATACAGATAGGTAGGTAGGTAGATAGATAGAGATAGGTAGGTAGTTAGGTAGATAGAGATAGGTAGGTAGGTAGATTGATAGATACAGATAGGTAGGTAGGTAGATAGATAGATAGAGATAGGTAGGTAGGTAGATATATAGATACAGATAGGTAGGTAGGTAGATAGATAGATAGAGATAGGTAGGTAGGTAGATTGATAGATACAGATAGGTAGGTAGGTAGATAGATAGAGATAGGTAGGTAGGTAGGTAGATAGAGATAGGTAGGTAGGTAGATTGATAGATACAGATAGGTAGGTAGGTAGGTAGATAGATAGAGATAGGTAGGTAGGTAGATTGATAGATACAGATAGGTAGGTAGGTAGGTAGATAGAGATAGGTAGGTAGGTAGATTGATAGATACAGATAGGTAGGTAGGTAGATAGATAGATACAGATAGGTAGGTAGGTAGATAGATAGATACAGATAGGTAGGTAGGTAGATTGATAGATAGAGATAGGTAGGTAGGTAGGTAGATAGATAGAGATAGGTAGGTAGGTAGATTGATAGATACAGATAGGTAGGTAGGTAGATAGATAGAGATAGGTAGGTAGGTAGGTAGATAGAGATAGGTAGGTAGGTAGATTGATAGATACAGATAGGTAGGTAGGTAGATATATAGATACAGATAGGTAGGTAGGTAGATAGATAGATAGAGATAGGTAGGTAGGTAGATTGATAGATAGAGATAGGTAGGTAGGTAGATATATAGATACAGATATGCAAGTAGGTAGATAGATAGATAGAGATAGTTAGGTAGGTAGATTGATAGATACAGATAGGTAGGTAGGTAGATAAATAGATACAGATAGGTGGGTAGATAGATAAATACAGATAGGTGGGTAGGTAGATAGATAGATAGAGATAGGTAGGTAGGTAGATTGATAGATAGAGATAGGTAGATAGGTATATAGATAGATACAGATAGGTAGGTAGGTAGATATATAGATACAGATATGTAGGTAGGTAGGTAGATAGATAGATATAGGTAGGTAGGTAGATTGATAGATACAGATAGGTAGGTAGGTAGATAGATAGATAGAGATAGGTAGGTAGATAGATAGATAGATAGAGATAGGTAGGTAGGTAGATTGATAGATACAGATAGGTAGGTAGGTAGATATATAGATACAGATAGGTAGGTAGGTAGATAGATAGATAGAGATAGGTAGGTAGGTAGATTGATAGATAGAGATAGGTAGGTAGGTAGATATATAGATACAGATATGCAAGTAGGTAGATAGATAGATAGAGATAGTTAGGTAGGTAGATTGATAGATACAGATAGGTAGGTAGGTAGATAGATAGATACAGATAGGTGGGTAGATAGATAAATACAGATAGGTGTATGTAGGTAGATAGATAGATACAGATATGTAGGTAGGTAGATAGATAGAAAGAGATAGGTAGGTAGGTAGATAGATAGATACAGATAGGTAGGTAGGTAGATATATAGATACAGATATGTAGGTAGGTAGATAGATAGATAGAGATAGGTAGGTAGGTAGGTAGATAGATACAGATATGTAGGTAGGTAGATATATAGATACAGATATGTAGGTAGGTAGATAGATAGAAAGAGATAGGTAGGTAGGTAGATTGATAGATACAGATAGGTAGGTAGGTAGATAGATAGATACAGATAGGTAGGTAGGTAGATTGATAGATAGAGATAGGTAGGTAGGTAGATTGATAGATACAGATAGGTAGGTAGGTAGATAGATACAGATAGGTAGGTAGGTAGATTGATAGATAGAGATAGGTAGGTAGGTAGATAGATAGGTAGAGATATGTAGGTAGGTAGATTGATAGATACAGATAGGTAGGTAGGTAGATAGATAGATACAGATAGGTAGGTAGGTAGATTGATAGATAGAGATAGGTAGGTAGGTAGGTAGATAGATAGAGATAGGTAGGTAGGTAGATTGATAGATACAGATAGGTAGGTAGGTAGATATATAGATACAGATAGGTAGGTAGGTAGATTGATAGATAGAGATAGGTAGGTAGGTAGGTAGATAGATAGAGATAGGTAGGTAGGTAGATTGATAGATACAGATAGGTAGGTAGGTAGATATATAGATACAGATATGTAGGTAGGTAGATAGATAGAGATAGGTAGGTAGGTAGATAGATAGATAGAGATAGGTAGGTAGGTAGGTAGATAGAGATAGGTAGGTAGGTAGGTAGGTAGATACAGATAGGTAGGTAGATAGATAAATACAGATAGGTGGGTAGGTAGATAGATAGATAGAGATAGGTAGGTAGGTAGATTGATAGATAGAGATAGGTAGATAGGTAGATAGATAGATACAGATAGGTAGGTAGGTAGATATATAGATACAGATATGTAGGTAGGTAGATAGATAGATAGAGATAGGTAGGTAGGTAGATTGATAGATACAGATAGGTAGGTAGGTAGATAGATAGATACAGATAGGTAGGTAGGTAGATTGATAGATAGAGATAGGTAGGTAGGTAGATAGATAGATAGAGAAAGGTAGGTAGGTAGATTGATAGATAGAGATAGGTAGGTAGGTAGATAGATAGGTAGAGATATGTAGGTAGGTAGATTGATAGATACAGATAGGTAGGTAGGTAGATAGATAGATACAGATAGGTAGGTAGGTAGATTGATAGATAGAGATAGGTAGGTAGGTAGGTAGATAGATAGAGATAGGTAGGTAGGTAGATTGATAGATACAGATAGGTAGGTAGGTAGATATATAGATACAGATAGGTAGGTAGGTAGATTGATAGATAGAGATAGGTAGGTAGGTAGATTGATAGATACAGATATGCAGGTAGATAGATAGAGATAGGTAGGTAGGTAGATTGATAGATACAGATAGGTAGGTAGGTAGATTGATAGATAGAGATAGGTAGGTAGGTAGATTGATAGATAGAGATAGGTAGGTTGGTAGATAGATTGATAGAGATAGGTAGGTAGGTAGGTAGATACATAGATACAGATAGGTAGGTAGGTAGATTGATAGATAGAGATAGGTAGGTAGGTAGGTAGATAGATACAGATAGGTAGGTAGGTAGATTGATAGAAACAGATAGGTAGGTAGGTAGATAGATAGATACAGATATGTAGGTAGGTAGATTGATAGATAGAGATAGGTAGGTAGGTAGATTGATAGATACAGATAGGTAGGTAGGTAGATTGATAGATAGAGATAGGTAGGTAGGTAGGTAGATAGATAGAGATAGGTAGGTAGGTAGATTGATAGAGATAGGTAGGTAGGTAGGTAGATAGATACAGATAGGTAGGTAGGTAGATTGATAAATACAGATAGGTAGGTAGGTAGATAGATAGATACAGATAGGTAGGTAGGTAGATTGATAGATAGAGATAGGTAGGTAGGTAGGTAGATAGATAGAGATAGGTAGGTAGGTAGATTGATAGATACAGATAGGTAGGTAGGTAGATAGATAGATACAGATAGGTAGGTAGGTAGATAGATAGATAGAGATAGGTAGGTAGGTAGATAGATAGATAGAGATAGGTAGGTAGGTAGATTGATAGATACAGATAGGTAGGTAGGTAGATAGATAGATAGAGATAGGTAGGTAGGTAGGTAGGTAGATAGATAGATAGAGATAGGTAGGTAGGTAGATAGATAGATAGATACAGATAGGTAGGTAGGTAGGTAGATAGATACAGATATGTAGGTAGGTAGATAGATAGATAGAGATAGGTAGGTAGGTAGATTGATAGATAGAAATAGGTAGGTAGGTAGGTAGATAGATAGAGATAGGTAGGTAGGTAGATTGATAGATACAGATAGGTAGGTAGGTAGATAGATAGATACAGATAGGTAGGTAGGTAGATAGATAGATAGAGATAGGTAGGTAGGTAGATAGATAGATAGAGATAGGTAGGTAGGTATATTGATAGAGATAGGTAGGTAGGTAGGTAGAAAGATAGAGATAGGTAGGTAGGTAGATTGATAGATAAAGATAGGTAGGTAGGTAGATTGATAGATACAGATAGGTAGGTAGGTAGATAGATAGATTCAGATAGGTGGGTAGGTAGATTGATAGATAGAGATAGGGAGATAGGTAGATTGATAGATAGAGATAGGTAGGTAGGTAGATTGATAGATACAGATAGGTAGGTAGGTAGATATATAGATACAGATAGGTAGGTACGTAGATAGATAGATAGAGATAGGTAGGTAGGTAGATTGATAGATAGAGATAGGTAGGTAGGTAGATATATAGATACAGATATGCAAGTAGGTAGATAGATAGATAGAGATAGTTAGGTAGGTAGATTGATAGATACAGATAGGTAGGTAGGTAGATAGATAGATACAGATAGGTGAGTTGGTAGATTGATAGATAGAGATAGGTAGGTATGTAGATTGATAGATAGAGATAGGTAGGTAGGTAGATTGATAGATACAGATAGGTAGGTAGGTAGATATATAGATACAGATAGGTAGGTAGGTAGATAGATAGATAGAGATAGGTAGCTAGGTAGATTGATAGATACAGATAGGTAGGTAGGTAGATTGATAGATAGGTAGGTAGGTAAATAGATAGAGATAGGTAGGTAGGTAGATTGATAGATAGAGATAGGTAGGTAGGTAGATAGATAGATAGAGATAGGTAGGTAGGTAGATAGATAGATACAGATAGGTACGTAGGTAGATTGATAGATACAGATAGGTAGGTAGGTAGATAGATAGATAGAGATACGTAGGTAGGTAGGTAGATAGATACAGATAGGTAGGTAGGTAGATTGATAGATACAGATAGGTAGGTAGGTAGATAGATAGATAGAGATACGTAGGTAGGTAGATAGATAGATACAGATAGGTAGGTAGGTAGATTGATAGATACAGATAGGTAGGTAGGTAGATTGATAGATAGAGATAGGTAGGTAGGTAGATAGATAGATAGAGATAGGTAGGTAGGTAGATAGATAGATACAGATAGGTAGGTAGGTAGATTGATAGATACAGATAGGTAGGTAGGTAGATAGATAGATAGAGATACGTAGGTAGGTAGGTAGATAGATACAGATAGGTAGGTAGATAGATAAATACAGATAGGTGGGTAGGTAGATAGATAGATAGAGATAGGTAGGTAGGTAGATTGATAGATAGAGATAGGTAGATAGGTATAAAGATAGATACAGATAGGTAGGTAGGTAGATATATAGATACAGATATGTAGGTAGGTAGGTAGATAGATAGAGATAGGTAGGTAGGTAGATTGATAGATACAGATAGGTAGGTAGGTAGATAGATAGATAGAGATAGGTAGGTAGGTAGATAGATAGATAGAGATAGGTAGGTAGGTAGATAGATAGAAATAGGTAGGTAGGTAGGTAGGTAGATAGATAGATAGAGATAGATAGGTAGGTAGGTAGATTGATAGAGATAGGTAGGTAGGTAGATAGATAGATACAGATAGGTAGGTAGGTAGATAGATAGATAGAGATAGATAGGTAGGTAGGTAGATTGATAGAGACAGATAGGTAGGTAGGTAGATAGATAGAAAGAGATAGCTAGGTAGATAGGTAGATTGATAGATAGAGATAGGTAGGTAGGTAGATAGATAGATACAGATAGGTAGGTAGGTAGATTGATAGATACAGATAGGTAGGTAGGTAGATAGATAGATAGATAGAGATACGTAGGTAGGTAGGTAGATAGATACAGATAGGTAGGTAGGTAGATAGATAGATACAGATAGGTAGGTAAGTAGATATATAGATACAGATATGTAGGTAGGTAGATTGATAGATACAGATAGGTAGGTAGGTAGATAGATAGATACAGATAGGTGGGTAGGTAGATTGATAGATAGAGATAGGTAGGTAGGTAGATTGATAGATACAGATAGGTAGGTAGGTAGATAGATAGATAGAGATAGGTAGGTAGGTAGATAGATAGATAGAGATAGGTAGGTAGGTAGATAGATAGATAGAAATAGGTAGGTAGGTAGGTAGGTAGGTAGGTAGATAGATAGATAGAGATAGATAGGTAGGTAGGTAGATTGATAGAGACAGATAGGTAGGTAGGTAGATAGATAGAAAGAGATAGCTAGGTAGATAGGTAAATTGATAGATAGAGATAGGTAGGTAGGTAGATAGATAGATACAGATAGGTAGGTAGGTAGATTGATAGATACAGATAGGTAGGTAGGTAGATAGATAGATAGAGATACGTAGGTAGGTAGGTAGATAGATACAGATAGGTAGGTAGGTAGATAGATAGATACAGATAGGTAGGTAAGTAGATATATAGATACAGATATGTAGGTAGGTAGATTGATAGATACAGATAGGTAGGTAGGTAGATAGATAGATACAGATAGGTGGGTAGGTAGATTGATAGATAGAGATAGGTAGGTAGGTAGATTGATAGATAGTGATAGGTAGGTAGGTAGATTGATTGATACAGATAGGTAGGTAGGTAGATATATAGATACAGATAGGTAGGTAGGTAGATAGATAGATAGAGATAGGTAGGTAGGTAGATAGATAGAAATAGGTAGGTAGGTAGGTAGATAGATAGATAGAGATAGATAGGTAGGTAGGTAGATTGATAGAGACAGATAGGTAGGTAGGTAGATAGATAGAAAGAGATAGCTAGGTAGATAGGTAGATTGATAGATAGAGATAGGTAGGTAGGTAGATAGATAGATACAGATAGGTAGGTAGGTAGATTGATAGATACAGATAGGTAGGTAGGTAGATAGATAGATAAATAGAGATACGTAGGTAGGTAGGTAGATAGATACAGATAGGTAGGTAGGTAGATAGATAGATACAGATAGGTAGGTAAGTAGATATATAGATACAGATATGTAGGTAGGTAGATTGATAGATACAGATAGGTAGGTAGGTAGATAGATAGATACAGATAGGTGGGTAGGTAGATTGATAGATAGAGATAGGTAGGTAGGTAGATTGATAGATAGAGATAGGTAGGTAGGTAGATTGATAGATACAGATAGGTAGGTAGGTAGATATATAGATACAGATAGGTAGGTAGGTAGATAGATAGATAGAGATAGGTAGGTAGGTAGATTGATAGATAGAGATAGGTAGGTAGGTAGATATATAGATACAGATATGCAAGTAGGTAGATAGATAGATAGAGATAGTTAGGTAGGTAGATTGATAGATACAGATAGGTAGGTAGGTAGATAGATAGATACAGATAGGTGGGTTGGTAGATTGATAGATAGAGATAGGTAGGTATGTAGATTGATAGATAGAGATAGGTAGGTAGGTAGATTGATAGATACAGATAGGTAGGTAGGTAGGTAGATATATAGATACAGATAGGTAGGTAGGTAGATAGATAGATAGAGATAGGTAGGTAGGTAGATTGATAGATAGAGATAGGTAGGTAGGTAGATATATAGATACAGATATGTAGGTAGGGAGATAGATAGATAGAGATAGGTAGGTAGGTAGATTGATAGATACAGATAGGTAGGTAGGTAGATAGATAGATACAGATAGGTAGGTAGGTAGATTGATAGATACAGATAGGTAGGTAGGTAGATAGATAGATAGAGATAGGTAGGTAGGTAGATTGATAGATACAGATAGGTAGGTAGGTAGATAGATAGATACAGATAGGTAGGTAGGTAGATTGATAGATAGAGATAGGTAGGTAGGTAGATTGATAGATACAGATAGGTAGGTAGGTAGATAGATAGATACAGATAGGTAGGTAGGTAGATTGATAGATAGAGATAGGTAGGTAGGTAGATTGATAGATACAGATAGGTAGGTAGGTAGATAGATAGATAGAGATACGTAGGTAGGTAGATAGATAGATACAGATAGGTAGGTAGGTAGATTGATAGATACAGATAGGTAGGTAGGTAGATTGATAGATAGAGATAGGTAGGTAGTTAGATAGATAGATAGATAGAGATAGGTAGGTAGGTAGATAGATAGATACAGATAGGTAGGTAGGTAGATTGATAGATACAGATAGGTAGGTAGGTAGATAGATAGATAGAGATACGTAGGTAGGTAGGTAGATAGATACAGATAGGTAGGTAGATAGATAAATACAGATAGGTGGGTAGGTAGATAGATAGATAGAGATAGGTAGCTAGGTAGATTGATAGATAGAGATAGGTAGATAGGTATATAGATAGATACAGATAGGTAGGTAGGTAGATATATAGATACAGATATGTAGGTAGGTAGGTAGATAGATAGAGATAGGTAGGTAGGTAGATTGATAGATACAGATAGGTAGGTAGGTAGATAGATAGATAGAGATAGGTAGGTAGGTAGATAGATAGAGATAGGTAGGTAGGTAGATAGATAGAAATAGGTAGGTAGGTAGGTAGATAGATAGATAGAGATAGATAGGTAGGTAGGTAGATTGATAGAGACAGATAGGTAGGTAGGTAGATAGATAGAAAGAGATAGCTAGGTAGATAGGTAGATATATAGATACAGATAGGTAGGTAGGTAGATAGATAGATACAGATAGGTAGGTAGGTAGATTGGTAGATAGAGATAGGTAGGTAGGTAGGTAGATAGATAGAGATAGGTAGGTAGGTAGATTGATAGATACAGATAGGTAGGTAGGTAGATAGATAGAGATAGGTAGGTAGGTAGATAGATAGAGATAGGTAGGTAGGTAGATAGATAGAGATAGGTAGGTAGGTAGCTAGATAGATAGATAGAGATAGATAGGTAGGTAGGTAGATTGATAGAGACAGATAGGTAGGTAGGTAGATAGATAGATACAGATAGGTAGGTAGGTAGATTGATAGATAGAGATAGGTAGGTAGATAGATAGATAGATACAGATAGGTAGGTAGGTAGATAGATAGATAGAGATAGGTAGGTAGGTAGATAGATAGATAGAGATAGGTAGGTAGGTATATTGATAGAGATAGGTAGGTAGGTAGGTAGGTAGATAGATAGAGATAGGTAGGTAGGTAGATTGATAGATACAGATAGGTAGGTAGGTAGATTGATAGATACAGATAGGTAGGTAGGTAGATAGATAGATTCAGATAGGTGGGTAGGTAGATTGATAGATAGAGATAGGGAGATAGGTAGATTGATAGATAGAGATAGGTAGGTAGGTAGATTGATAGATACAGATAGGTAGGTAGGTAGATATATAGATACAGATAGGTAGGTACGTAGATAGATAGATAGAGATAGGTAGGTAGGTAGATTGATAGATAGAGATAGGTAGGTAGGTAGATATATAGATACAGATATGCAAGTAGGTAGATAGATAGATAGAGATAGTTAGGTGGGTAGATTGATAGATACAGATAGGTAGGTAGGTAGATAGATAGATACAGATAGGTGAGTTGGTAGATTGATAGATAGAGATAGGTAGGTATGTAGATTGATAGATAGAGATAGGTAGGTAGGTAGATTGATAGATACAGATAGGTAGGTAGGTAGATATATAGATACAGATAGGTAGGTAGGTAGATAGATAGAGATAGGTAGGTAGGTAGCTAGATAGATAGATAGAGATAGATAGGTAGGTAGGTAGATTGATAGAGACAGATAGGTAGGTAGGTAGATAGATAGATACAGATAGGTAGGTAGGTAGATTGATAGATAGAGATAGGTAGGTAGATAGATAGATAGATACAGATAGGTAGGTAGGTAGATAGATAGATAGAGATAGGTAGGTAGGTAGATAGATAGATAGAGATAGGTAGGTAGGTATATTGATAGAGATAGGTAGGTAGGTAGGTAGGTAGATAGATAGAGATAGGTAGGTAGGTAGATTGATAGATACAGATAGGTAGGTAGGTAGATTGATAGATACAGATAGGTAGGTAGGTAGATAGATAGATTCAGATAGGTGGGTAGGTAGATTGATAGATAGAGATAGGGAGATAGGTAGATTGATAGATAGAGATAGGTAGGTAGGTAGATTGATAGATACAGATAGGTAGGTAGGTAGATAGATAGATAGAGATAGGTAGGTAGGTAGATTGATAGATAGAGATAGGTAGGTAGGTAGATATATAGATACAGATATGCAAGTAGGTAGATAGATAGATAGAGATAGGTAGGTAGATTGATAGATACAGATAGGTAGGTAGGTAGATAGATAGATACAGATAGGTGAGTTGGTAGATTGATAGATAGAGATAGGTAGGTATGTAGATTGATAGATAGAGATAGGTAGGTAGGTAGATTGATAGATACAGATAGGTAGGTAGGTAGATATATAGATACAGATAGGTAGGTAGGTAGATAGATAGATAGATAGAGATAGGTAGGTAGGTAGATTGATAGATAGAGATAGGTAGGTAGGTAGATATATAGATACAGATATGTAGGTAGGGAGATAGATAGATAGAGATAGGTAGGTAGGTAGATTGATAGATACAGATAGGTAGGTAGGTAGATAGATAGATACAGATAGGTAGGTAGGTAGATTGATAGATACAGATATGTAGGTAGGTAGATAGATAGATAGAGATAGGTAGGTAGGTAGATTGATAGATACACATAGGTAGGTAGGTAGATAGATAGATACAGATAGGTAGGTAGGTAGATTGATAGATAGAGATAGGTAGGTAGGTAGATTGATAGATACAGATAGGTAGGTAGGTAGATAGATAGATACAGATAGGTAGGTAGGTAGATTGATAGATAGAGATATGTAGGTAGGTAGATAGATAGATACAGATAGGTAGGTAGGTAGATTGATAGATAGAGATAGGTAGGTAGGTAGGTAGATAGATAGAGATAGGTAGGTAGGTAGATTGATAGAGATAGGTAAGTAGGTAGGTAGATAGATAGATAGAGATAGGTAGGTAGGTAGATAGATAGATACAGATAGGTAGGTAGGTAGATATATAGATACAGATATGAAGGTAGGTAGATAGATAGATACAGATAGGTAGGTAGGTAGGTAGATAGATACAGATATGTAGGTAGATAGATAGATAGAGATAGGTAGGTAGGTAGATTGATAGATACAGATAGGTGGGTAGGTAGATAGATAGATACAGATAGGTAGGTAGGTAGATATATAGATACAGATAGGTAGGTAGGTAGATAGATAGATAGAGATAGGTAGGTAGGTAGATTGATAGATAGAGATAGGTAGGTAGGTAGATATATAGATACAGATATGTAAGTAGGTAGATAGATAGATAGAGATAGTTAGGTAGGTAGATTGATAGATACAGATAGGTAGGTAGGTAGATAGATAGATACAGATAGGTGGGTTGGTAGATTGATAGATAGAGATAGGTAGGTATGTAGATTGATAGATAGAGATAGGTAGTTAGGTAGATTGATAGATACAGATAGGTAGGTAGGTAGATATATAGATACAGATAGGTAGGTAGGTAGATAGATAGATAGATAGAGATAGGTAGGTAGGTAGATTGATAGATAGAGATAGGTAGGTAGGTAGATATATAGATACAGATATGTAGGTAGGGAGATAGATAGATAGAGATAGGTAGGTAGGTAGATAGATAGATACAGATAGGTAGGTAGGTAAATTGATAGATACAGATATGTAGGTAGGTAGATAGATAGATAGAGATAGGTAGGTAGGTAGATTGATAGATACAGATAGGTAGGTAGGTAGATAGATAGATAGATACAGATAGGTAGGTAGGTAGATTGATAGATAGAGATAGGTAGGTAGGTAGATTGATAGATTGAGATAGGTAGGTAGGTAGATTGATAGATACAGATAGGTAGGTAGGTCGATATATAGATACAGATAGGTAGGTAGGTAGATAGATAGATAGAGATAGGTAGGTAGGTAGATTGATAGATAGAGATAGGTAGGTAGGTAGATATATAGATACAGATATGTAAGTAGGTAGATAGATAGATAGAGATAGTTAGGTAGGTAAATTGATAGATACAGATAGGTAGGTAGGTAGATAGATAGATACAGATAGGTGGGTTGGTAGGTAGATAGATAGAGATAGGTAGGTAGGTAGATATATAGATACAGATATGCAGGTAGATAGATAAATACAGATAGGTGGGTAGGTAGATAGATAGATAGAGATAGTTAGGTAGGTAGATTGATAGACACAGATAGGTAGGTAGGTAGATAGATAGATACAGATAGGTGGGTTGGTAGGTAGATAGATAGAGATAGGTAGGTAGGTAGATATATAGATACAGATATGCAGGTAGATAGATAAATACAGGTGGGTAGGTAGATAGATAGATAGAGATAGGTAGGTAGGTAGATTGATAGATAGAGATAGGTAGGTAGATAGATAGATAGAGATAGGTAGGTATGTAGATTGATAGATAGAGATAGGTAGGTAGATTGATAGATACAGATAGGTAGGTAGGTAGATATATAGATACAGATAGGTAGGTAGGTAGATAGATAGATAGAGATAGGTAGGTAGGTAGATTGATAGATACAGATAGGTAGGTGGGTAGATAGATAGAGATAGGTAGGTAGGTAGATTGATAGATAGAGATAGGTAGGTTGGTAGATAGATTGATAGAGATAGGTAGGTAGGTAGGTAGATAGATAGATAGAGATAGGTAGGTAGGTAGATTGATAGATAGAGATAGGTAGGTAGGTAGGTAGATAGATACAGATAGGTAGGTAGGTAGATAGATAGATACAGATAGGTAGGTAGGTAGATAGATAGATAGAGATAGGTAGGTAGGTAGATAGATAGAGATAGGTAGGTAGGTAGATAGATAGAGATAGGTAGGTAGGTAGGTAGATAGATAGATAGAGATAGATAGGTAGGTAGGTAGATAGATAGAAAGAGATAGGTAGGTAGGTAGATTGATAGATAGAGATAGGTAGGTAGGTAGATAGATAGATAGAGATAGGTAGGTAGGTAGATAGATAGATAGATAGAGATAGGTAGGTAGGTAGATAGATAGATACAGATAGGTAGGTAGGTAGGTAGATAGATACAGATATGTAGGTAGGTAGATAGATAGATAGAGATAGGTAGGTAGGTAGATTGATAGATAGAAATAGGTAGGTAGGTAGATAGATAGAGATAGGTAGGTAGGTAGATTGATAGATACAGATCGGTAGGTAGGTAGATAGATAGAGATAGGTAGGTAGGTAGATTGATAGATAGAGATAGGTAGGTAGGTAGATAGATAGATAGATAGAGATAGGTAGGTAGGTAGATAGATAGATACAGATAGGAAGGTAGGTAGATTGATAGATAGAGATAGGTAGGTAGGTAGATAGATAGATACAGATAGGTAGGTAGGTAGATTGATAGATAGAGATAGGTAGGTAGGTAGATTGATAGATACAGATAGGAAGGTAGGTAGATTGATAGAAAGAGATAGGTAGGTAGGTAGATTGATAGATACAGATAGGTAGGTATGTAGATTGATAGATAGAGATAGGTAGGTAGGTAGATTGATAGATACAGATAGGAAGGTATGTAGATTGATAGATAGAGATAGGTAGGTAGGTAGATAGATCGATACAGATAGGTAGGTAGGTAGATTGATAGATAGAGATAGGTAGGTAGGTAGATAGATAGATAGAGATAGGTAGGTAGGTAGATAGATAGATAGAGATAGGTATATAGGAAGATAGATAGATACAGATAGGTAGGTAGGTAGATAGATAGATAGACATAGGTGGGTAGGTAGATAGATAGATACAGATAGGTAGGTAGGTAGATTGATAGATAGAGATAGGTAGGTAGATAGATAGATAGAGATAGGTAGGTAGGTAGATTGATAGAGATAGGTAGGTAGGTAGGTAGATAGATAGAGATAGGTAGGTAGGTAGATTGATAGATACAGATCGGTAGGTAGGTAGATTGATAGAGATAGGTAGGTAGGTAGATAGATAGATAGAGATAGGTAGGTAGGTAGATTGATAGATAGAGATAGGTAGGTAGGTAGATATATAGATACAGATATGCAGGTAGATAGATAGAGATAGGTAGGTAGGTAGATTGATAGATACAGATAGGTAGGTAGGTAGATTGATAGATAGAGATAGGTAGGTAGGTAGATTGATAGATAGAGATAGGTAGGTTGGTAGATAGATTGATAGAGATAGGTAGGTAGGTAGGTAGATACATAGATTCAGATATGTAGGTAGGTAGATTGATAGATAGAGATAGGTAGGTAGGTAGGTAGATAGATACAGATAGGTAGGTAGGTAGATAGATAGATACAGATAGGTAGGTAGGTAGATTGATAGATAGAGATAGGTAGGTAGGTAGATTGATAGAAACAGATAGGTAGGTAGGTAGATAGATAGATACAGATATGTAGGTAGGTAGATTGATAGATAGAGATAGGTAGGTAGGTAGATTGATAGATACAGATAGGTAGGTAGGTAGATTGATAGATAGAGATAGGTAGGTAGGTAGGTAGATAGATAGAGATAGGTAGGTAGGTAGATTGATAGAGATAGGTAGGTAGGTAGGTAGATAGATACAGATAGGTAGGTAGGTAGATTGATAGATACAGATAGGTAGGTAGGTAGATAGATAGATACAGATAGGTAGGTAGGTAGATTGATAGATAGAGATAGGTAGGTAGGTAGGTAGATAGATAGAGATAGGTAGGTAGGTAGATTGATAGATACAGATAGGTAGGTACGTAGATAGATAGATACAGATAGGTAGGTAGGTAGATAGATAGATAGAGATAGGTAGGTAGGTAGATAGATAGATAGAGATAGGTAGGTAGGTAGATTGATAGATACAGATAGGTAGGTAGGTAGATAGATAGATAGAGATAGGTAGGTAGGTAGGTAGGTAGATAGATAGATAGAGATAGGTAGGTAGGTAGATAGATAGATAGATACAGATAGGTAGGTAGGTAGGTAGATAGATACAGATATGTAGGTAGGTAGATAGATAGATAGAGATAGGTAGGTAGGTAGATTGATAGATAGAAATAGGTAGGTAGGTAGGTAGATAGATAGAGATAGGTAGGTAGGTAGATTGATAGATACAGATAGGTAGGTAGGTAGATAGATAGATACAGATAGGTAGGTAGGTAGATTGATAGATAGAGATAGGTAGGTAGGTAGGTAGATAGATAGAGATAGGTAGGTAGGTAGATTGATAGAGATAGGTAGGTAGGTAGGTAGAAAGATAGAGATAGGTAGGTAGATTGATAGATAAAGATAGGTAGGTAGGTAGATAGATAGATACAGATAGGTAGATAGGTAGATAGATAGATAGAGATAGGTAGGTAGGTAGATTGATAGATACAGATAGGTAGGTAGGTAGATTGATAGATAGAGATAGGTAGGTAAGTAGATTGATAGATACAGATAGGTAGGTAGGTAGATAGATAGATAGATATAGGTAGATAGGTAGATAGATAGATACAGATAGGTAGGTAGGTAGATAGAGAGATAGAGATAGGTGGGTAGGTAGATAGATAGATAGATACAGATAGGTAGGTTGGTCGATAGATAGAGATAGGTAGGTAGGTAGATTGATAGATAGAGATAGGTAGATAGGTAGATAGATAGATACAGATATGTAGGTAGGTAGATTGATAGATACAGATAGGTAGGTTGGTCGATAGATAGATACAGATAGGTAGGTAGGTAGATTGATAGATAGAGATAGGTAGGTAGGTAGATAGATAGATTGAGATACGTAGGTAGGTAGGTAGATAGATACAGATAGGTAGGTAGATAGATAAATACAGATAGGTGGGTAGGTAGATAGATAGATAGAGATAGGTAGGTAGGTAGATTGATAGATAGAGATAGGTAGATAGGTATATAGATAGATACAGATAGGTAGGTAGGTAGATATATAGATACAGATATGTAGGTAGGTAGGTAGGTAGATAGATAGAGATAGGTAGGTAGGTAGATTGATAGATACAGATAGGTAGGTAGATAGATAGATAGAGATAGGTAGGTAGGTAGATAGATAGATAGAGATAGGTAGGTAGGTAGATTGATAGATACAGATAGGTAGGTAGGTAGATAGATAGATAGAGATAGGTAGGTAGGTAGATAGATAGATACAGATAGGAAGGTAGATAGATTGATAGATAGAGATAGGTAGGTAGGTAGATAGATAGATAGATAGAGATAGGTAGGTAGGTAGATAGATAGATACAGATAGGAAGGTAGGTAGATTGATAGATAGAGATAGGTAGGTAGGTAGATAGATAGATACAGATAGGTAGGTAGGTAGATTGATAGATAGAGATAGGTAGGTAGGTAGATTGATAGATACAGATAGGAAGGTAGGTAGATTGATAGAAAGAGATAGATAGGTAGGTAGATTGATAGATACAGATAGGTAGGTATGTAGATTTATAGATAGAGATAGGTAGGTAGGTAGATTGATAGATACAGATAGGAAGGTAGGTAGATTGATAGATAGAGATAGGTAGGTAGGTAGATAGATCGATACAGATAGGTAGGTAGGTAGATTGATAGATAGAGATAGGTAGGTAGGTAGATAGATAGATAGAGATAGGTAGGTAGGTAGATAGATAGATAGAGATAGGTATATAGGAAGATAGATAGATACAGATAGGTAGGTAGGTAGATAGATAGATAGACATAGGTGGGTAGGTAGATAGATAGATACAGATAGGTAGGTAGGTAGATTGATAGATAGAGATAGGTAGGTAGATAGATAGATAGAGATAGGTAGGTAGGTAGATTGATAGAGATAGGTAGGTAGGTAGGTAGATAGATAGAGATAGGTAGGTAGGTAGATTGATAGATACAGATCGGTAGGTAGGTAGATTGATAGATAGAGATAGGTAGGTAGGTAGATAGATAGATAGAGATAGGTAGGTAGGTAGATTGATAGATACAGATAGGTAGGTAGGTAGATTGATAGATAGAGATAGGTAGGTAGGTAGATTGATAGATAGAGATAGGTAGGTTGGTAGATAGATTGATAGAGATAGGTAGGTAGGTAGGTAGATACATAGATACAGATAGGTAGGTAGGTAGATTGATAGATAGAGATAGGTAGGTAGGTAGGTAGATAGATACAGATAGGTAGGTAGGTAGATAGATAGATACAGATAGGTAGGTAGGTAGATTGATAGATAGAGATAGGTAGGTAGGTAGATTGATAGAAACAGATAGGTAGGTAGGTAGATAGATAGATACAGATATGTAGGTAGGTAGATTGATAGATAGAGATAGGTAGGTAGGTAGATTGATAGATACAGATAGGTAGGTAGGTAGATTGATAGATAGAGATAGGTAGGTAGGTAGGTAGATAGATAGAGATAGGTAGGTAGGTAGATTGATAGAGATAGGTAGGTAGGTAGGTAGATAGATACAGATAGGTAGGTAGGTAGATTGATAAATACAGATAGGTAGGTAGGTAGATAGATAGATACAGATAGGTAGGTAGGTAGATTGATAGATAGAGATAGGTAGGTAGGTAGGTAGATAGATAGAGATAGGTAGGTAGGTAGATTGATAGATAGAGATAGGTAGGTAGGTAGATTGATAGATACAGATAGGAAGGTAGGTAGATTGATAGAAAGAGATAGGTAGGTAGGTAGATTGATAGATACAGATAGGTAGGTATGTAGATTGATAGATAGAGATAGGTAGGTAGGTAGATTGATAGATACAGATAGGAAGGTATGTAGATTGATAGATAGAGATAGGTAGGTAGGTAGATAGATCGATACAGATAGGTAGGTAGGTAGATTGATAGATAGAGATAGGTAGGTAGGTAGATAGATAGATAGAGATAGGTAGGTAGGTAGATAGATAGATAGAGATAGGTATATAGGAAGATAGATAGATACAGATAGGTAGGTAGGTAGATAGATAGATAGACATAGGTGGGTAGGTAGATAGATAGATACAGATAGGTAGGTAGGTAGATTGATAGATAGAGATAGGTAGGTAGATAGATAGATAGAGATAGGTAGGTAGGTAGATTGATAGAGATAGGTAGGTAGGTAGGTAGATAGATAGAGATAGGTAGGTAGGTAGATTGATAGATACAGATCGGTAGGTAGGTAGATTGATAGAGATAGGTAGGTAGGTAGATAGATAGATAGAGATAGGTAGGTAGGTAGATTGATAGATAGAGATAGGTAGGTAGGTAGATATATAGATACAGATATGCAGGTAGATAGATAGAGATAGGTAGGTAGGTAGATTGATAGATACAGATAGGTAGGTAGGTAGATTGATAGATAGAGATAGGTAGGTAGGTAGATTGATAGATAGAGATAGGTAGGTTGGTAGATAGATTGATAGAGATAGGTAGGTAGGTAGGTAGATACATAGATTCAGATATGTAGGTAGGTAGATTGATAGATAGAGATAGGTAGGTAGGTAGGTAGATAGATACAGATAGGTAGGTAGGTAGATAGATAGATACAGATAGGTAGGTAGGTAGATTGATAGATAGAGATAGGTAGGTAGGTAGATTGATAGAAACAGATAGGTAGGTAGGTAGATAGATAGATACAGATATGTAGGTAGGTAGATTGATAGATAGAGATAGGTAGGTAGGTAGATTGATAGATACAGATAGGTAGGTAGGTAGATTGATAGATAGAGATAGGTAGGTAGGTAGGTAGATAGATAGAGATAGGTAGGTAGGTAGATTGATAGAGATAGGTAGGTAGGTAGGTAGATAGATACAGATAGGTAGGTAGGTAGATTGATAGATACAGATAGGTAGGTAGGTAGATAGATAGATACAGATAGGTAGGTAGGTAGATTGATAGATAGAGATAGGTAGGTAGGTAGGTAGATAGATAGAGATAGGTAGGTAGGTAGATTGATAGATACAGATAGGTAGGTACGTAGATAGATAGATACAGATAGGTAGGTAGGTAGATAGATAGATAGAGATAGGTAGGTAGGTAGATAGATAGATAGAGATAGGTAGGTAGGTAGATTGATAGATACAGATAGGTAGGTAGGTAGATAGATAGATAGAGATAGGTAGGTAGGTAGGTAGGTAGATAGATAGATAGAGATAGGTAGGTAGGTAGATAGATAGATAGATACAGATAGGTAGGTAGGTAGGTAGATAGATACAGATATGTAGGTAGGTAGATAGATAGATAGAGATAGGTAGGTAGGTAGATTGATAGATAGAAATAGGTAGGTAGGTAGGTAGATAGATAGAGATAGGTAGGTAGGTAGATTGATAGATACAGATAGGTAGGTAGGTAGATAGATAGATACAGATAGGTAGGTAGGTAGATTGATAGATAGAGATAGGTAGGTAGGTAGGTAGATAGATAGAGATAGGTAGGTAGGTAGATTGATAGAGATAGGTAGGTAGGTAGGTAGAAAGATAGAGATAGGTAGGTAGATTGATAGATAAAGATAGGTAGGTAGGTAGATAGATAGATACAGATAGGTAGATAGGTAGATAGATAGATAGAGATAGGTAGGTAGGTAGATTGATAGATACAGATAGGTAGGTAGGTAGATTGATAGATAGAGATAGGTAGGTAAGTAGATTGATAGATACAGATAGGTAGGTAGGTAGATAGATAGATAGATATAGGTAGATAGGTAGATAGATAGATACAGATAGGTAGGTAGGTAGATAGAGAGATAGAGATAGGTGGGTAGGTAGATAGATAGATAGATACAGATAGGTAGGTTGGTCGATAGATAGAGATAGGTAGGTAGGTAGATTGATAGATAGAGATAGGTAGATAGGTAGATAGATAGATACAGATATGTAGGTAGGTAGATTGATAGATACAGATAGGTAGGTTGGTCGATAGATAGATACAGATAGGTAGGTAGGTAGATTGATAGATAGAGATAGGTAGGTAGGTAGATAGATAGATTGAGATACGTAGGTAGGTAGGTAGATAGATACAGATAGGTAGGTAGATAGATAAATACAGATAGGTGGGTAGGTAGATAGATAGATAGAGATAGGTAGGTAGGTAGATTGATAGATAGAGATAGGTAGATAGGTATATAGATAGATACAGATAGGTAGGTAGGTAGATATATAGATACAGATATGTAGGTAGGTAGGTAGGTAGATAGATAGAGATAGGTAGGTAGGTAGATTGATAGATACAGATAGGTAGGTAGATAGATAGATAGAGATAGGTAGGTAGGTAGATAGATAGATAGAGATAGGTAGGTAGGTAGATTGATAGATACAGATAGGTAGGTAGGTAGATAGATAGATAGAGATAGGTAGGTAGGTAGATAGATAGATACAGATAGGAAGGTAGATAGATTGATAGATAGAGATAGGTAGGTAGGTAGATAGATAGATAGATAGAGATAGGTAGGTAGGTAGATAGATAGATACAGATAGGAAGGTAGGTAGATTGATAGATAGAGATAGGTAGGTAGGTAGATAGATAGATACAGATAGGTAGGTAGGTAGATTGATAGATAGAGATAGGTAGGTAGGTAGATTGATAGATACAGATAGGAAGGTAGGTAGATTGATAGAAAGAGATAGATAGGTAGGTAGATTGATAGATACAGATAGGTAGGTATGTAGATTTATAGATAGAGATAGGTAGGTAGGTAGATTGATAGATACAGATAGGAAGGTAGGTAGATTGATAGATAGAGATAGGTAGGTAGGTAGATAGATCGATACAGATAGGTAGGTAGGTAGATTGATAGATAGAGATAGGTAGGTAGGTAGATAGATAGATAGAGATAGGTAGGTAGGTAGATAGATAGATAGAGATAGGTATATAGGAAGATAGATAGATACAGATAGGTAGGTAGGTAGATAGATAGATAGACATAGGTGGGTAGGTAGATAGATAGATACAGATAGGTAGGTAGGTAGATTGATAGATAGAGATAGGTAGGTAGATAGATAGATAGAGATAGGTAGGTAGGTAGATTGATAGAGATAGGTAGGTAGGTAGGTAGATAGATAGAGATAGGTAGGTAGGTAGATTGATAGATACAGATCGGTAGGTAGGTAGATTGATAGATAGAGATAGGTAGGTAGGTAGATAGATAGATAGAGATAGGTAGGTAGGTAGATTGATAGATACAGATAGGTAGGTAGGTAGATTGATAGATAGAGATAGGTAGGTAGGTAGATTGATAGATAGAGATAGGTAGGTTGGTAGATAGATTGATAGAGATAGGTAGGTAGGTAGGTAGATACATAGATACAGATAGGTAGGTAGGTAGATTGATAGATAGAGATAGGTAGGTAGGTAGGTAGATAGATACAGATAGGTAGGTAGGTAGATAGATAGATACAGATAGGTAGGTAGGTAGATTGATAGATAGAGATAGGTAGGTAGGTAGATTGATAGAAACAGATAGGTAGGTAGGTAGATAGATAGATACAGATATGTAGGTAGGTAGATTGATAGATAGAGATAGGTAGGTAGGTAGATTGATAGATACAGATAGGTAGGTAGGTAGATTGATAGATAGAGATAGGTAGGTAGGTAGGTAGATAGATAGAGATAGGTAGGTAGGTAGATTGATAGAGATAGGTAGGTAGGTAGGTAGATAGATACAGATAGGTAGGTAGGTAGATTGATAAATACAGATAGGTAGGTAGGTAGATAGATAGATACAGATAGGTAGGTAGGTAGATTGATAGATAGAGATAGGTAGGTAGGTAGGTAGATAGATAGAGATAGGTAGGTAGGTAGATTGATAGATACAGATAGGTAGGTAGGTAGATAGATAGATACAGATAGGTAGGTAGGTAGATAGATAGATAGAGATAGGTAGGTAGGTAGATAGATAGATAGAGATAGGTAGGTAGGTAGATTGATAGATACAGATAGGTAGGTAGGTAGATTGATAGATAGAGATAGGTAGGTAGGTAGGTAGGTAGATAGATAGATAGAGATAGGTAGGTAGGTAGATAGATAGATAGATACAGATAGGTAGGTAGGTAGGTAGATAGATACAGATAGGTAGGTAGGTAGATAGATAGATAGAGATAGGTAGGTAGGTAGATTGATAGATAGAAATAGGTAGGTAGGTAGGTAGATAGATAGAGATAGGTAGGTAGGTAGATTGATAGATACAGATAGGTAGGTAGGTAGATAGATAGATACAGATAGGTAGGTAGGTAGATTGATAGATAGAGATAGGTAGGTAGGTAGGTAGATAGATAGAGATAGGTAGGTAGGTAGATTGATAGAGATAGGTAGGTAGGTAGGTAGAAAGATAGAGATAGGTAGGTAGGTAGATTGATAGATAAAGATAGGTAGGTAGGTAGATAGATAGATACAGATAGGTAGATAGGTAGATATATAGATAGAGATAGGTAGGTAGGTAGATTGATAGATACAGATAGGTAGGTAGGTAGATTGATAGATAGAGATAGGTACGTAGGTAGATTGATAGATACAGATAGGTAGGTAGGTAGATAGATAGATAGATATAGGTAGATAGGTAGATAGATAGATACAGATAGGTAGGTAGGTAGATAGAGAGATAGAGATAGGTGGGTAGGTAGATAGATAGATAGATACAGATAGGTAGGTAGGTAGATTGATAGATAGAGATAGGTAGGTAGGTAGATAGATAGATAGAGATAGGTAGGTAGGTAGATAGATAGATAGAGATAGGTAGGTAGGTATATAGATAGATACAGATAGGTAGGTAGGTAGATATATAGATACAGATATGTAGGTAGGTAGGTAGGTAGATAGATAGAGATAGGTAGGTAGGTAGATTGATAGATACAGATAGGTAGGTAGGTAGATTGATAGATAGACATAGGTGGGTAGGTAGATAGATAGATACAGATAGGTAGGTAGGTAGATTGATAGATAGAGATAGGTAGGTAGATAGATAGATAGAGATAGGTAGGTAGGTAGATTGATAGAGATAGGTAGGTAGGTAGGTAGATAGATAGAGATAGGTAGGTAGGTAGATTGATAGATACAGATCGGTAGGTAGATAGATTGATAGATAGAGATAGGTAGGTAGGTAGATAGATAGATAGAGATAGGTAGGTAGGTAGATTGATAGATAGAGATAGGTAGGTAGGTAGATATATAGATACAGATATGCAGGTAGATAGATAGAGATAGGTAGGTAGGTAGATTGATAGATACAGATATGTAGGTAGGTAGATTGATAGATAGAGATAGGTAGGTAGGTAGATTGATAGATAGAGATAGGTAGGTTGGTAGATAGATTGATAGAGATAGGTAGGTAGGTAGGTAGATACATAGATACAGATAGGTAGGTAGGTAGATTGATAGATAGAGATAGGTAGGTAGGTAGGTAGATAGATACAGATAGGTAGGTAGGTAGATAGATAGATACAGATAGGTAGGTAGGTAGATTGATAGATAGAGATAGGTAGGTAGGTAGATTGATAGAAACAGATAGGTAGGTAGGTAGATAGATAGATACAGATATGTAGGTAGGTAGATTGATAGATAGAGATAGGTAGGTAGGTAGATTGATAGATACAGATAGGTAGGTAGGTAGATTGATAGATAGAGATAGGTAGGTAGGTAGGTAGATAGATAGAGATAGGTAGGTAGGTAGATTGATAGAGATAGGTAGGTAGGTAGGTAGATAGATACAGATAGGTAGGTAGGTAGATTGATAAATACAGATAGGTAGGTAGGTAGATAGATAGATACAGATAGGTAGGTAGGTAGATTGATAGATAGAGATAGGTAGGTAGGTAGGTAGATAGATAGAGATAGGTAGGTAGGTAGATTGATAGATACAGATAGGTAGGTAGGTAGATAGATAGATACAGATAGGTAGGTAGGTAGATAGATAGATAGAGATAGGTAGGTAGGTAGATAGATAGATAGAGATAGGTAGGTAGGTAGATTGATAGATACAGATAGGTAGGTAGGTAGATTGATAGATAGAGATAGGTAGGTAGGTAGGTAGGTAGATAGATAGATAGAGATAGGTAGGTAGGTAGATAGATAGATAGATACAGATAGGTAGGTAGGTAGGTAGATAGATACAGATAGGTAGGTAGGTAGGTAGATAGATAGAGATAGGTAGGTAGGTAGATTGATAGATAGAAATAGGTAGGTAGGTAGATAGATAGATAGAGATAGGTAGGTAGGTAGATTGATAGATACAGATAGGTAGGTAGGTAGATAGATAGATACAGATAGGTAGGTAGGTAGATTGATAGATAGAGATAGGTAGGTAGGTAGGTAGATAGATAGAGATAGGTAGGTAGGTAGATTGATAGAGATAGGTAGGTAGGTAGGTAGAAAGAGAGATAGGTAGGTAGGTAGATTGATAGATAAAGATAGGTAGGTAGGTAGATAGATAGATACAGATAGGTAGATAGGTAGATAGATAGATAGAGATAGGTAGGTAGGTAGATTGATAGATACAGATAGGTAGGTAGGTAGATTGATAGATAGAGATAGGTAGGTAGGTAGATTGATAGATACAGATAGGTAGGTAGGTAGATAGATAGATAGATATAGGTAGATAGGTAGATAGATAGATACAGATAGGTAGGTAGGTAGGTAGATAGAGAGATAGAGATAGGTGGGTAGGTAGATAGATAGATAGATACAGATAGGTAGGTAGGTAGATTGATAGATAGAGATAGGTAGGTAGGTAGATAGATAGATAGAGATAGGTAGGTAGGTAGATAGATAGATAGAGATAGGTAGGTAGGTATATAGATAGATACAGATAGGTAGGTAGGTAGATATATAGATACAGATATGTAGGTAGGTAGGTAGGTAGATAGATAGAGATAGGTAGGTAGGTAGATTGATAGATACAGATAGGTAGGTAGATAGATAGATAGAGATAGGTAGGTAGGTAGATAGATAGATAGAGATAGGTAGGTAGGTAGATTGATAGATACAGATAGGTAGGTAGGTAGATAGATAGATAGAGATAGGTAGGTAGGTAGATAGATAGATACAGATAGGAAGGTAGATAGATTGATAGATAGAGATAGGTAGGTAGGTAGATAGATAGATAGATAGAGATAGGTAGGTAGGTAGATAGATAGATACAGATAGGAAGGTAGGTAGATTGATAGATAGAGATAGGTAGGTAGGTAGATAGATAGATACAGATAGGTAGGTAGGTAGATTGATAGATAGAGATAGGTAGGTAGGTAGATTGATAGATACAGATAGGAAGGTAGGTAGATTGATAGAAAGAGATAGGTAGGTAGGTAGATTGATAGATACAGATAGGTAGGTATGTAGATTTATAGATAGAGATAGGTAGGTAGGTAGATTGATAGATACAGATAGGAAGGTAGGTAGATTGATAGATAGAGATAGGTAGGTAGGTAGATAGATCGATACAGATAGGTAGGTAGGTAGATTGATAGATAGAGATAGGTAGGTAGGTAGATAGATAGATAGAGATAGGTAGGTAGGTAGATAGATAGATAGAGATAGGTATATAGGAAGATAGATAGATACAGATAGGTAGGTAGGTAGATAGATAGATAGACATAGGTGGGTAGGTAGATAGATAGATACAGATAGGTAGGTAGGTAGATTGATAGATAGAGATAGGTAGGTAGATAGATAGATAGAGATAGGTAGGTAGGTAGATTGATAGAGATAGGTAGGTAGGTAGGTAGATAGATAGAGATAGGTAGGTAGGTAGATTGATAGATACAGATCGGTAGGTAGGTAGATTGATAGATAGAGATAGGTAGGTAGGTAGATAGATAGATAGAGATAGGTAGGTAGGTAGATTGATAGATAGAGATAGGTAGGTAGGTAGATATATAGATACAGATATGCAGGTAGATAGATAGAGATAGGTAGGTAGGTAGATTGATAGATACAGATAGGTAGGTAGGTAGATTGATAGATAGAGATAGGTAGGTAGGTAGATTGATAGATAGAGATAGGTAGGTTGGTAGATAGATTGATAGAGATAGGTAGGTAGGTAGGTAGATACATAGATACAGATAGGTAGGTAGGTAGATTGATAGATAGATAGAGATAGGTAGGTAGGTAGATAGATAGATACAGATAGGAAGGTAGGTAGATTGATAGATAGAGATAGGTAGGTAGGTAGATAGATAGATACAGATAGGTAGGTAGGTAGATTGATAGATAGAGATAGGTAGGTAGGTAGATTGATAGATACAGATAGGAAGGTAGGTAGATTGATAGAAAGAGATAGGTAGGTAGGTAGATTGATAGATACAGATAGGTAGGTATGTAGATTTATAGATAGAGATAGGTAGGTAGGTAGATTGATAGATACAGATAGGAAGGTAGGTAGATTGATAGATAGAGATAGGTAGGTAGGTAGATAGATCGATACAGATAGGTAGGTAGGTAGATTGATAGATAGAGATAGGTAGGTAGGTAGATAGATAGATAGAGATAGGTAGGTAGGTAGATAGATAGATAGAGATAGGTATATAGGAAGATAGATAGATACAGATAGGTAGGTAGGTAGATAGATAGATAGACATAGGTGGGTAGGTAGATAGATAGATACAGATAGGTAGGTAGGTAGATTGATAGATAGAGATAGGTAGGTAGATAGATAGATAGAGATAGGTAGGTAGGTAGATTGATAGAGATAGGTAGGTAGGTAGGTAGATAGATAGAGATAGGTAGGTAGGTAGATTGATAGATACAGATCGGTAGGTAGGTAGATTGATAGATAGAGATAGGTAGGTAGGTAGATAGATAGATAGAGATAGGTAGGTAGGTAGATTGATAGATAGAGATAGGTAGGTAGGTAGATATATAGATACAGATATGCAGGTAGATAGATAGAGATAGGTAGGTAGGTAGATTGATAGATACAGATAGGTAGGTAGGTAGATTGATAGATAGAGATAGGTAGGTAGGTAGATTGATAGATAGAGATAGGTAGGTTGGTAGATAGATTGATAGAGATAGGTAGGTAGGTAGGTAGATACATAGATACAGATAGGTAGGTAGGTAGATTGATAGATAGAGATAGGTAGGTAGGTAGGTAGATAGATACAGATAGGTAGGTAGGTAGATTGATAGAAACAGATAGGTAGGTAGGTAGATAGATAGATACAGATATGTAGGTAGGTAGATTGATAGATAGAGATAGGTAGGTAGGTAGATTGATAGATACAGATAGGTAGGTAGGTAGATTGATAGATAGAGATAGGTAGGTAGGTAGGTAGATAGATAGAGATAGGTAGGTAGGTAGATTGATAGAGATAGGTAGGTAGGTAGGTAGATAGATACAGATAGGTAGGTAGGTAGATTGATAGATAGAGATAGGTAGGTAGGTAGGTAGATAGATAGAGATAGGTAGGTAGGTAGATTGATAGAGATAGGTAGGTAGGTAGGTAGATAGATACAGATAGGTAGGTAGGTAGATTGATAGATAGAGATACGTAGGTAGGTAGGTAGATAGATACAGATAGGTAGGTAGGTAGATTGATAGATAGAGATAGGTAGGTAGGTAGATAGATAGATACAGATAGGTAGGTAGGTAGATTGATAGATAGAGATAGGTAGGTAGGTAGGTAGATAGATAGAGATAGGTAGGTAGGTAGATTGATAGATACAGATAGGTAGGTAGGTAGATAGATAGATACAGATAGGTAGGTAGGTAGATAGATAGATAGAGATAGGTAGGTAGGTAGATAGATAGATAGAGATAGGTAGGTAGGTAGATTGATAGATACAGATAGGTAGGTAGGTAGATAGATAGATAGAGATAGGTAGGTAGGTAGGTAGGTAGATAGATAGATAGAGATAGGTAGGTAGGTAGATAGATAGATAGATACAGATAGGTAGGTAGGTAGGTAGATAGATACAGATATGTAGGTAGGTAGATAGATAGATAGAGATAGGTAGGTAGGTAGATTGATAGATAGAAATAGGTAGGTAGGTAGGTAGATAGATAGAGATAGGTAGGTAGGTAGATTGATAGATACAGATAGGTAGGTAGGTAGATAGATAGATACAGATAGGTAGGTAGGTAGATTGATAGATAGAGATAGGTAGGTAGGTAGGTAGATAGATAGAGATAGGTAGGTAGGTAGATTGATAGAGATAGGTAGGTAGGTAGGTAGAAAGATAGAGATAGGTAGGTAGGTAGATTGATAGATAAAGATAGGTAGGTAGGTAGATAGATAGATACAGATAGGTAGATAGGTAGATAGATAGATAGAGATAGGTAGGTAGGTAGATTGATAGATACAGATAGGTAGGTAGATAGATAGAGATAGGTAGGTAGGTAGATTGATAGATACAGATCGGTAGGTAGGTAGATAGATAGATAGAGATAGGTAGGTAGGTAGATAGATAGATAGAGATAGGTAGGTAGGTAGATTGATAGATACAGATAGGTAGGTAGGTAGATTGATAGATAGAGATAGGTAGGTAGGTAGATAGATAGATAGAGATAGGTAGGTAGGTAGATTGATAGATACAGATATGTAGGTAGATAGATAGAGATAGGTAGGTAGGCAGATTGATAGATACAGATAGGTAGGTAGGTAGATTGATAGATAGAGATAGGTAGGTAGGTAGATAGATTGATAGAGATAGGTAGGTAGGTAGATTGATAGATACAGATAGGTAGGTAGGTAGATTGATTGATAGAGATAGGTAGGTAGGTAGGTAGATAGATACAGATAGGTAGGTAGGTAGATGGATACAGATAGGTAGGTAGGTAGATTGATAGATAGAGATAGGTAGGTAGGTAGGTAGATAGATACAGATAGGTAGGTAGGTAGATAGATAGATAGAGATAGGTAGGTAGGTAGATTGATAGATACAGATAGGTAGGTAGGTAGATAGATAGATAGATAGAGATAGGTAGGTAGGTAGGTAGGTAGATAGATAGATAGATAGATAGATAGATAGATAGATAGATAGATAGACAGAGATAGGTAGGTAGGTAGATAGATAGATAGATACAGATAGATAGGTAGGTAGATAGATAGATAGAGATAGGTAGGTAGGTAGATTGATAGATAGAAATAGGTAGGTAGGTAGGTAGATAGATACAGATAGGTAGGTAGGTAGGTAGATTGATAGATACAGATAGGTAGGTAGGTAGATAGATAGATACAGATAGGTAGGTAGGTAGATTGATAGATAGAGATAGGTAGGTAGGTAGGTAGATAGATAGAGATAGGTAGGTAGGTAGATTGATAGAGATAGGTAGGTAGGTAGGTAGAAAGATAGAGATTGGTAGGTAGGTAGATTGATAGATAAAGATAGGTAGGTAGGTAGATAGATAGATACAGATAGGTAGATAGGTAGATAGATAGATAGAGATAGGTAGGTAGGTAGATTGATAGATACAGATAGGTAGGTAGGTAGATTGATAGATAGAGATAGGTAGGTAGGTAGATTGATAGATACAGATAGGTAGGTAGGTAGGTAGATAGATAGATATAGGTAGATAGGTAGATAGATAGATACAGATAGGTAGGTAGGTAGATAGAGAGATAGAGATAGGTGGGTAGGTAGATAGATAGATACAGATAGGTAGGTAGGTAGATTGATAGATAGAGATAGGTAGGTAGGTAGATAGATAGATAGAGATAGGTAGGAAGGTAGATAGATAGATAGAGATAGGTAGGTAGGTAGATTGATAGAGATAGGTAGGTAGGTAGATAGATAGAGATAGGTAGGTAGGTAGATTGATAGATAGAGATAGGTAGGTAGGTAGATAGATAGAGATAGGTAGGTAGGTAGGTAGATAGATAGATAGAGATAGGTAGGTAGGTAGATTGATAGAGATAGGTAGGTAGGTAGATAGATAGAGATAGGTAGGTAGGTAGATTGATAGATACAGATCGGTAGGTAGGTAGATTGATAGATAGAGATAGGTAGGTAGGTAGATAGATAGATAGAGATAGGTAGGTAGGTAGATTGATAGATACAGATAGGTAGGTAGGTAGATTGATAGATAGAGATAGGTAGGTAGGTAGATAGATAGATAGAGATAGGTAGGTAGGTAGATTGATAGATAGAGATAGGTAGGTAGGTAGGTAGATAGATAGAGATAGGTAGGTAGGTAGATATATAGATACAGATATGTAGGTAGATAGATAGAGATAGGTAGGTAGGCAGATTGATAGATACAGATAGGTAGGTAGGTAGATTGATAGATAGAGATAGGTAGGTAGATAGATTGATAGAGATAGGTAGGTAGGTAGATTGATAGATACAGATAGGTAGGTAGGTAGATTGATTGATAGAGATAGGTAGGTAGGTAGGTAGATAGATACAGATAGGTAGGTAGGTAGATAGATGGATACAGATAGGTAGGTAGGTAGATTGATAGAGATAGGTAGGTAGGTAGGTAGATAGATACAGATAGGTAGGTAGGTAGATAGATAGATAGAGATAGGTAGGTAGGTAGATTGATAGATACAGATAGGTAGGTAGGTAGATAGATAGATACAGATAGGTAGGTAGGTAGATTGATAGATAGAGATAGGTAGGTAGGTAGATTGATAGATACAGATAGGTAGGTAGGTAGATATATAGATACAGATATGTAGGTAGGCAGATAGATAGATACAGATAGGTAGGTAGGTAGATTGATAGATAGAGATAGGTAGATAGGTAGATAGATAGATACAGATAGGTAGGTAGGTAGATTGATAGATAGAGATAGGTAGGTAGATAGATAAATACAGATAGGTGGGTAGGTAGATAGATAGATAGAGATAGGTAGGTAGGTAGATTGATAGATAGAGATAGGTAGGTAGGTAGATAGATAGATAGAGATAGGTAGGTAGGTAGATTGATAGATACAGATAGGTAGGTAGGTAGGTAGATAGATAGATATAGGTAGATAGGTAGATAGATAGATACAGATAGGTAGGTAGGTAGATAGAGAGATAGAGATAGGTGGGTAGGTAGATAGATAGATACAGATAGGTAGGTAGGTAGATTGATAGATAGAGATAGGTAGGTAGGTAGATAGATAGATAGAGATAGGTAGGAAGGTAGATAGATAGATAGAGATAGGTAGGTAGGTAGATTGATAGAGATAGGTAGGTAGGTAGATAGATAGAGATAGGTAGGTAGGTAGATTGATAGATAGAGATAGGTAGGTAGGTAGATAGATAGAGATAGGTAGGTAGGTAGGTAGATAGATAGATAGAGATAGGTAGGTAGGTAGATTGATAGAGATAGGTAGGTAGGTAGATAGATAGAGATAGGTAGGTAGGTAGATTGATAGATACAGATAGGTAGGTAGGTAGATTGATTGATAGAGATAGGTAGGTAGGTAGGTAGATAGATACAGATAGGTAGGTAGGTAGATGGATACAGATAGGTAGGTAGGTAGATTGATAGATAGAGATAGGTAGGTAGGTAGGTAGATAGATACAGATAGGTAGGTAGGTAGATAGATAGATAGAGATAGGTAGGTAGGTAGATTGATAGATACAGATAGGTAGGTAGGTAGATAGATAGATAGATAGAGATAGGTAGGTAGGTAGGTAGGTAGATAGATAGATAGATAGATAGATAGATAGATAGATAGATAGATAGATAGACAGAGATAGGTAGGTAGGTAGATAGATAGATAGATACAGATAGATAGGTAGGTAGATAGATAGATAGAGATAGGTAGGTAGGTAGATTGATAGATAGAAATAGGTAGGTAGGTAGGTAGATAGATACAGATAGGTAGGTAGGTAGGTAGATTGATAGATACAGATAGGTAGGTAGGTAGATAGATAGATACAGATAGGTAGGTAGGTAGATTGATAGATAGAGATAGGTAGGTAGGTAGGTAGATAGATAGAGATAGGTAGGTAGGTAGATTGATAGAGATAGGTAGGTAGGTAGGTAGAAAGATAGAGATTGGTAGGTAGGTAGATTGATAGATAAAGATAGGTAGGTAGGTAGATAGATAGATACAGATAGGTAGATAGGTAGATAGATAGATAGAGATAGGTAGGTAGGTAGATTGATAGATACAGATAGGTAGGTAGGTAGATTGATAGATAGAGATAGGTAGGTAGGTAGATTGATAGATACAGATAGGTAGGTAGGTAGGTAGATAGATAGATATAGGTAGATAGGTAGATAGATAGATACAGATAGGTAGGTAGGTAGATAGAGAGATAGAGATAGGTGGGTAGGTAGATAGATAGATACAGATAGGTAGGTAGGTAGGTTGATAGATAGAGATAGGTAGGTAGGTAGATAGATAGATAGAGATAGGTAGGAAGGTAGATAGATAGATAGAGATAGGTAGGTAGGTAGATTGATAGAGATAGGTAGGTAGGTAGATAGATAGAGATAGGTAGGTAGGTAGATTGATAGATAGAGATAGGTAGGTAGGTAGATAGATAGAGATAGGTAGGTAGGTAGGTAGATAGATAGATAGAGATAGGTAGGTAGGTAGATTGATAGAGATAGGTAGGTAGGTAGATAGATAGAGATAGGTAGGTAGGTAGATTGATAGATACAGATCGGTAGGTAGGTAGATTGATAGATAGAGATAGGTAGGTAGGTAGATAGATAGATAGAGATAGGTAGGTAGGTAGATTGATAGATACAGATAGGTAGGTAGGTAGATTGATAGATAGAGATAGGTAGGTAGGTAGATAGATAGATAGAGATAGGTAGGTAGGTAGATTGATAGATAGAGATAGGTAGGTAGGTAGGTAGATAGATAGAGATAGGTAGGTAGGTAGATATATAGATACAGATATGTAGGTAGATAGATAGAGATAGGTAGGTAGGCAGATTGATAGATACAGATAGGTAGGTAGGTAGATTGATAGATAGAGATAGGTAGGTAGATAGATTGATAGAGATAGGTAGGTAGGTAGATTGATAGATACAGATAGGTAGGTAGGTAGATTGATTGATAGAGATAGGTAGGTAGGTAGGTAGATAGATACAGATAGGTAGGTAGGTAGATAGATGGATACAGATAGGTAGGTAGGTAGATTGATAGAGATAGGTAGGTAGGTAGGTAGATAGATACAGATAGGTAGGTAGGTAGATAGATAGATAGAGATAGGTAGGTAGGTAGATTGATAGATACAGATAGGTAGGTAGGTAGATAGATAGATACAGATAGGTAGGTAGGTAGATTGATAGATAGAGATAGGTAGGTAGGTAGATTGATAGATACAGATAGGTAGGTAGGTAGATATATAGATACAGATATGTAGGTAGGCAGATAGATAGATACAGATAGGTAGGTAGGTAGATTGATAGATAGAGATAGGTAGATAGGTAGATAGATAGATACAGATAGGTAGGTAGGTAGATTGATAGATAGAGATAGGTAGGTAGATAGATAAATACAGATAGGTGGGTAGGTAGATAGATAGATAGAGATAGGTAGGTAGGTAGATTGATAGATAGAGATAGGTAGATAGGTAGATAGATAGATACAGATAGGTAGGTAGGTAGATATATAGATACAGATATGTAGGTAGGTAGATAGATAGATAGAGATAGGTAGGTAGGTAGATTGATAGATAGAGATAGGTAGGTAAGTAGATAGATAGATAGAGATAGGTAGGTAGGTAGATTGATAGATAGAGATAGGTAGGTAGGTAGGTAGATAGATAGAGATAGGTAGGTAGGTAGATATATAGATACAGATATGTAGGTAGATAGATAGAGATAGGTAGGTAGGTAGATTGATAGATACAGATAGGTAGGTAGGTAGATTGATAGATAGAGATAGGTAGGTAGGTAGATAGATTGATAGAGATAGGTAGGTAGGTAGATTGATAGATACAGATAGGTAGGTAGGTAGATTGATTGATAGAGATAGGTAGGTAGGTAGGTAGATAGATACAGATAGGTAGGTAGGTAGATAGATAGATACAGATAGGTAGGTAGGTAGATTGATAGAGATAGGTAGGTAGGTAGGTAGATAGATACAGATAGGTAGGTAGGTAGATAGATAGATAGAGATACGTAGGTAGGTAGATAGATAGATACAGATAGGGAGGTAGGTAGATTGATAGATAGAGATAGGTAGGTAGGTAGATATATAGATACAGATATGTAGGTAGGCAGATAGATAGATACAGATAGGTAGGTAGGTAGATTGATAGATAGAGATAGGTAGATAGGTAGATAGATAGATACAGATAGGTAGGTAGGTAGATTGATAGATACAGATAGGTAGGTAGATAGATAAATACAGATAGGTGGGTAGGTAGATAGATAGATAGAGATAGGTAGGTAGGTAGATTGATAGATAGAGATAGGTAGATAGGTAGATAGATAGATACAGATAGGTAGGTAGGTAGATATATAGATACAGATATGTAGGTAGGTAGATAAGTAGATAGAGATAGGTAGGTAGGTAGATTGATAGATAGAGATAGGTAGGTAGGTAGATAGATAGATAGATAGAGATAGGTAGGTAGGTAGATTGATAGATAGAGATAGGTAGATAGGTAGATAGATAGATACAGATAGGTAGGTAGGTAGATATATAGATACAGATATGTAGGTAGGTAGATAGATAGATAGAGATAGGTAGGTAGGTAGATTAATAGATAGAGATAGGTAGGTAGGTAGATAGATAGATACAGATAGGTAGGTAGGTAGATAAATAGATAGAGATAGGTAGGTAGGTAGATAGATAGATAGAGATAGGTAGGTAGGTAGATTGATAGATAGAGATAGGTAGGTAGGTAGATAGATAGAGATAGGTAGGTAGGTAGATAGATAGATAGATAGAGATAGGTAGGTAGGTAGATTGATAGATAGAGATAGGTAGATAGGTAGATAGATACAGATATGTAGGTAGGTAGATTGATAGATACAGATAGGTAGGTTGGTCGATAGATAGATACAGATAGGTAGGTAGGTAGATTGATAGATAGAGATAGGTAGGTAGGTAGATATATAGATACAGATATGTAGGTAGGTAGGTAGGTAGATAGATAGAGATAGGTAGGTAGGTAGATTGATAGAGATAGGTAGGTAGGTAGATAGATAGATACAGATAGGTAGGTAGGTAGATTGATAGATACAGATAGGTAGGTAGGTAGATAGATAGATACAGATAGGTAGGTAGGTAGATTGATAGATAGAGATAGGTAGGTAGGTAGATAGATAGATAGAGATAGGTAGGTAGGTAGATAGATAGATACAGATAGGTAGGTAGGTTGATTGATAGATACAGATAGGTAGGTAGGTAGATAGATAGATTGAGATACGTAGGTAGGTAGGTAGATAGATACAGATAGGTAGGTAGATAGATAAATACAGATAGGTGGGTAGGTAGATAGATAGATAGAGATAGGTAGGTAGGTAGATTGATAGATAGAGATAGGTAGATAGGTATATAGATAGATACAGATAGGTAGGTAGGTAGATATATAGATACAGATATGTAGGTAGGTAGGTAGATAGATAGAGATAGGTAGGTAGGTAGATTGATAGATACAGATAGGTAGGTAGGTAGATAGATAGATAGAGGTAGGTAGGTAGGTAGATAGATAGAGATAGGTAGGTAGGTAGATAGATAGATAGAGATATATAGGTAGGTAGGTAGATAGATAGAAAGAGATAGGTAGGTAGGTAGATTGATAGATACAGATAGGTAGGTAGGTAGATAGATAGATAGAGATAGGTAGGTAGGTAGATAGATAGATACAGATAGGAAGGTAGGTAGATTGATAGATAGAGATAGGTAGGTAGGTAGATAGATAGATAGAGATAGGTAGGTAGGTAGATAGATAGATACAGATAGGTAGGTAGGTTGATTGATAGATACAGATAGGTAGGTAGGTAGATAGATAGATTGAGATACGTAGGTAGGTAGGTAGATAGATACAGATAGGTAGGTAGATAGATAGATACAGATATGTAGGTAGGTAGATAGATAGATACAGATAGGTAGGTAGGTAGATATATAGATACAGATATGTAGGTAGGTAGATAGATAGATAGAGATAGGTAGGTAGGTAGATTGATAGATAGAGATAGGTAGGTAAGTAGATAGATAGATAGAGATAGGTAGGTAGGTAGATTGATAGATAGAGATAGGTAGGTAGGTAGGTAGATAGATAGAGATAGGTAGGTAGGTAGATATATAGATACAGATATGTAGGTAGATAGATAGAGATAGGTAGGTAGGTAGATTGATAGATACAGATAGGTAGGTAGGTAGATTGATAGATAGAGATAGGTAGGTAGGTAGATAGATTGATAGAGATAGGTAGGTAGGTAGATTGATAGATACAGATAGGTAGGTAGATTGATTGATAGAGATAGGTAGGTAGGTAGGTAGATAGATACAGATAGGTAGGTAGGTAGATAGATAGATACAGATAGGTAGGTAGGTATATTGATAGATAGAGATAGGTAGGTAGGTAGGGAGATAGATACAGATAGGTAGGTAGGTAGATAGATAGATAGAGATACGTAGGTAGGTAGATAGATAGATACAGATAGGTAGGTAGGTAGATTGATAGATAGAGATAGGTAGGTAGGTAGATATATAGATACAGATATGTAGGTAGGCAGATAGATAGATACAGATAGGTAGGTAGGTAGATTGATAGATACAGATAGGTAGGTAGATAGATAAATACAGATAGGTGGATAGGTAGATAGATAGATAGAGATAGGTAGGTAGGTAGATTGATAGATAGAGATAGGTAGATAGGTAGATAGATAGATACAGATAGGTAGGGAGGTAGATATATAGATACAGATATGTAGGTAGGTAGATAGGTAGATACAGATAGGTAGGTAGGTAGATATATAGATACAGATATGTAGGTAGGTAGATAGATAGATAGAGAGGTAGGTAGGTAGATTAATAGATAGAGATAGGTAGGTAGGTAGATAGATAGATACAGATAGGTAGGTAGGTAGATAGATAGATAGAGATAGGTAGGTAGGTAGATAGATAGAGATAGGTAGGTAGGTAGATTGATAGATAGAGATAGGTAGGTAGGTAGATAGATAGAGATAGGTAGGTAGGTAGATAGATAGATAGAGATAGGTAGGTAGGTAGATTGATAGATAGAGATAGGTAGATAGGTAGATAGATACAGATATGTAGGTAGGTAGATTGATAGATACAGATAGGTAGGTTGGTCGATAGATAGATACAGATAGGTAGGTAGGTAGATTGATAGATAGAGATAGGTAGGTAGGTAGATATATAGATACAGATATGTAGGTAGGTAGGTAGGTAGATAGATAGAGATAGGTAGGTAGGTAGATTGATAGAGATAGGTAGGTAGGTAGATAGATAGATACAGATAGGTAGGTAGGTAGATTGATAGATACAGATAGGTAGGTAGGTAGATAGATAGATACAGATAGGTAGGTAGGTAGATTGATAGAAAGAGATAGGTAGGTAGGTAGGTAGATAGATAGAGATAGGTAGGTAGGTAGATAGATAGATACAGATAGGTAGGTAGGTTGATTGATAGATACAGATAGGTAGGTATGTAGATAGATAGATAGAGATAGGTAGGTAGGTAGATAGATAGATAGAGATAGGTAGGTAGGTAGATAGATAGATACAGATAGGTAGGTAGGTAGATTGATAGATAGAGATAGGTAGGTAGGTAGATTGATAGATACAGATAGGAAGGTAGGTAGATTGATAGAAAGAGATAGGTAGGTAGGTAGATAGATAGATAGAGATAGGTAGGTAGGTAGATAGATAGATACAGATAGGTAGGTAGGTTGATTGATATATACAGATAGGTAGGTAGGTAGATAGATAGATTGAGATACGTAGGTAGGTAGGTAGATAGATACAGATAGGTAGGTAGATAGATAGATACAGATATGTAGGTAGGTAGATAGATAGATACAGATAGGTAGGTAGGTAGATATATAGATACAGATATGTAGGTAGGTAGATAGATAGATAGAGATAGGTAGGTAGGTAGATTGATAGATAGAGATAGGTAGGTAAGTAGATAGATAGATAGAGATAGGTAGGTAGGTAGATTGATAGATAGAGATAGGTAGGTAGGTAGGTAGATAGATAGAGATAGGTAGGTAGGTAGATATATAGATACAGATATGTAGGTAGATAGATAGAGATAGGTAGGTAGGTAGATTGATAGATACAGATAGGTAGGTAGGTAGATTGATAGATAGAGATAGGCAGGTAGGTAGATAGATTGATAGAGATAGGTAGGTAGGTAGATTGATAGATACAGATAGGTAGGTAGGTAGATTGATTGATAGAGATAGGTAGGTAGGTAGGTAGATAGATACAGATAGGTAGGTAGGTAGATAGATAGATACAGATAGGTAGGTAGGTAGATTGATAGATAGAGATAGGTAGGTAGGTAGGTAGGTAGATAGATACAGATAGGTAGGTAGGTAGATAGATAGATAGAGATACGTAGGTAGGTAGATAGATAGATACAGATAGGTAGGTAGGTAGATTGATAGATAGAGATAGGTATGTAGGTAGATATATAGATACAGATATGTAGGTAGGCAGATAGATAGATACAGATAGGTAGGTAGCTAGATTGATAGATAGAGATAGGTAGATAGGTAGATAGATAGATACAGATAGGTAGGTAGGTAGATTGATAGATACAGATAGGTAGGTAGATAGATAAATACAGATAGGTGGGTAGGTAGATAGATAGATAGAGATAGGTAGGTAGGTAGATTGATAGATAGAGATAGGTAGATAGGTAGATAGATAGATACAGATAGGTAGGTAGGTAGATATATAGATACAGATATGTAGGTAGGTAGATAGGTCGATAGAGATAGGTAGGTAGGTAGATTGATAGATAGAGATAGGTAGGTAGGTAGATAGATAGATAGAGATAGGTAGGTAGGTAGATATATAGATACAGATATGTAGGTAGGTAGATAGATAGATAGATAGAGATAGGTAGGTAGGCAGATAGATAGAGAGAGATAGGTAGGTAGGTAGATTGATAGATAGAGATAGGTAGGTAGGTAGATAGATAGAGATAGGTAGGTATGTAGATAGATAGATAGAGATAGGTAGGTAGGTAGATTGATAGATAGAGATAGGTAGATAGGTAGATAGATACAGATATATAGGTAGGTAGATTGATAGATACAGATAGGTAGGTTGGTCGATAGATAGATACAGATAGGTAGGTAGGTAGATTGATAGATAGAGATAGGTAGGTAGGTAGATATATAGATACAGATATGTAGGTAGGTAGGTAGGTAGATAGATAGAGATAGGTAGGTAGGTAGATTGATAGAGATAGGTAGGTAGGTAGATAGATAGATACAGATAGGTAGGTAGGTAGATTGATAGATACAGATAGGTAGGTAGGTAGATAGATAGATACAGATAGGTAGGTAGGTAGATTGATAGATAGAGATAGGTAGGTAGGTAGATAGATAGATAGAGATAGGTAGGTAGGTAGGTAGATAGATAGATACAGATAGGTAGGTAGGTTGATTGATAGATACAGATAGGTAGGTAGGTAGATAGATAGATTGAGATACGTAGGTAGGTAGGTAGATAGATACAGATAGGTAGGTAGATAGATAAATACAGATAGCTGGGTAGGTAGATAGATAGATAGAGATAGGTAGGTAGGTAGATTGATAGATAGAGATAGGTAGATAGGTATATAGATAGATACAGATAGGTAGGTAGGTAGATATATAGATACAGATATGTAGGTAGGTAGGTAGATAGATAGAGATAGGTAGGTAGGTAGATTGATAGATACAGATAGGTAGGTAGGTAGATAGATAGATAGAGGTAGGTAGGTAGGTAGATAGATAGATAGAGATAGGTAGGTAGGTAGATAGATAGAGATAGGTAGGTAGGTAGGTAGATAGATAGATAGAGATATATAGGTAGGTAGGTAGATAGATAGAAAGAGATAGGTAGGTAGGTAGATTGATAGATAGAGATAGGTAGGTAGGTAGATTGATAGATAGAGATAGGTAGATAGGTATATAGATAGATACAGATAGGTAGGTAGGTAGATATATAGATACAGATATGTAGGTAGGTAGGTAGATAGATAGATATAGGTAGGTAGGTAGATAGATAGATAGAGATAGGTAGGTAGGTAGATAGATAGATAGAGATAGGTAGGTAGGTAGATTGATAGATACAGATAGGTAGGTAGGTAGATAGATAGAGATAGGTAGGTAGGTAGGTAGATAGAGATAGGTAGGTAGGTAGATTGATAGATACAGATAGGTAGGTAGGTAGATAGATAGATAGATAGATAGAGATAGGTAGGTAGGTAGATTGATAGATACAGATAGGTAGGTAGGTAGATATATAGATACAGATAGGTAGGTAGGTAGATAGATAGATAGAGATAGGTAGGTAGGTAGATTGATAGATAGAGATAGGTAGGTAGGTAGATATATAGATACAGATATGCAAGTAGGTAGATAGATAGATAGAGATAGTTAGGTAGGTAGATTGATAGATACAGATAGGTAGGTAGGTAGATAGATAGATACAGATAGGTGGGTAGATAGATAAATACAGATAGGTGGGTAGGTAGATAGATAGATAGAGATAGGTAGGTAGGTAGATTGATAGATAGAGATAGGTAGGTAAGTAGATAGATAGATAGAGATAGGTAGGTAGGTAGATTGATAGATAGAGATAGGTAGGTAGGTAGGTAGATAGATAGAGATAGGTAGGTAGGTAGATATATAGATACAGATATGTAGGTAGATAGATAGAGATAGGTAGGTAGGTAGATTGATAGATACAGATAGGTAGGTAGGTAGATTGATAGATAGAGATAGGTAGGTAGGTAGATAGATTGATAGAGATAGGTAGGTAGGTAGATTGATAGATACAGATAGGTAGGTAGGTAGATTGATTGATAGAGATAGGTAGGTAGGTAGGTAGATAGATACAGATAGGTAGGTAGGTAGATAGATAGATACAGATAGGTAGGTAGGTAGATTGATAGATAGAGATAGGTAGGTAGGTAGGTAGGTAGGTAGGTAGATACAGATAGGTAGGTAGGTAGATAGATAGATAGAGATACGTAGGTAGGTAGACAGATAGATACAGATAGGTAGGTAGGTAGATTGATAGATAGAGATAGGTATGTAGGTAGATATATAGATACAGATATGTAGGTAGGCAGATAGATAGATACAGATAGGTAGGTAGCTAGATTGATAGATAGAGATAGGTAGATAGGTAGATAGATAGATACAGATAGGTAGGTAGGTAGATTGATAGATACAGATAGGTAGGTAGATAGATAAATACAGATAGGTGGGTAGGTAGATAGATAGATAGAGATAGGTAGGTAGGTAGATTGATAGATAGAGATAGGTAGATAGGTAGATAGATAGATACAGATAGGTAGGTAGGTAGATATATAGATACAGATATGTAGGTAGGTAGATAGGTCGATAGAGATAGGTAGGTAGGTAGATTGATAGATAGAGATAGGTAGGTAGGTAGATAGATAGATAGAGATAGGTAGGTAGGTAGATTGATAGATAGAGATAGGTAGATAGGTAGATAGATAGATACAGATAGGTAGGTAGGTAGATATATAGATACAGATATGTAGGTAGGTAGATAGATAGATAGATAGAGATAGGTAGGTAGGTAGATAGATAGAGAGAGATAGGTAGGTAGGTAGATTGATAGATAGAGATAGGTAGATAGGTAGATAGATACAGATATATAGGTAGGTAGATTGATAGATACAGATAGGTAGGTTGGTCGATAGATAGATACAGATAGGTAGGTAGGTAGATTGATAGATAGAGATAGGTAGGTAGGTAGATATATAGATACAGATATGTAGGTAGGTAGGTAGGTAGATAGATAGAGATAGGTAGGTAGGTAGATTGATAGAGATAGGTAGGTAGGTAGATAGATAGATACAGATAGGTAGGTAGGTAGATTGATAGATACAGATAGGTAGGTAGGTAGATAGATAGATACAGATAGGTAGGTAGGTAGATTGATAGATAGAGATAGGTAGGTAGGTAGATAGATAGATAGAGATAGGTAGGTAGGTAGGTAGATAGATAGATACAGATAGGTAGGTGGGTTGATTGATAGATACAGATAGGTAGGTAGGTAGATAGATAGATTGAGATACGTAGGTAGGTAGGTAGATAGATACAGATAGGTAGGTAGATAGATAAATACAGATAGCTGGGTAGGTAGATAGATAGATAGAGATAGGTAGGTAGGTAGATTGATAGATAGAGATAGGTAGATAGGTATATAGATAGATACAGATAGGTAGGTAGGTAGATATATAGATACAGATATGTAGGTAGGTAGGTAGATAGATAGAGATAGGTAGGTAGGTAGATTGATAGATACAGATAGGTAGGTAGGTAGATAGATAGATAGAGGTAGGTAGGTAGGTAGATAGATAGATAGAGATAGGTAGGTAGGTAGATAGATAGAGATAGGTAGGTAGGTAGGTAGATAGATAGATAGAGATATATAGGTAGGTAGGTAGATAGATAGAAAGAGATAGGTAGGTAGGTAGATTGATAGATACAGATAGGTAGGTAGGTAGATAGATAGATAGAGATAGGTAGGTAGGTAGATAGATAGATACAGATAGGAAGGTAGATAGATTGATAGATAGAGATAGGTAGGTAGATAGATAGATACAGATAGGTAGGTAGGTAGATTGATAGATAGAGATAGGTAGGTAGGTAGATTGATAGATACAGATAGGAAGGTAGGTAGATTGATAGATACAGATAGGAAGGTAGGTAGATTGATAAATTGAGATAGGTAGGTAGGTAGATAGATAGATAGAGATAGGTAGGTAGGTAGATAGATAGATAGAGATAGGTAGATAGGTAGATAGATAGATACAGATAGGTAGGTAGGTAGATAGATAGATAGACATAGGCGGGTAGGTAGATAGATAGATACAGATAGGTAGGTAGGTAGATTGATAGATAGAGATAGGTAGGTAGGTAGATAGATAGATAGAGATAGGTAGGTAGGTAGATAGATAGATAGACATAGGTAGGTAGGTAGATTGATAGAGATAGGTAGGTAGGTAGGTAGATAGATAGAGATAGGTAGGTAGGTAGATTGATAGATACAGATCGGTAGGTAGGTAGATTGATAGATAGAGATAGGTAGGTAGGTAGATAGATAGATAGAGATAGGTAGGTAGGTAGATTGATAGATAGAGATAGGTAGGTAGGTAGGTAGATAGATAGAGATAGGTAGGTAGGTAGATATATAGATACAGATATGCAGGTAGATAGATAGAGATAGGTAGGTAGGTAGATTGATAGATACAGATAGGTAGGTAGGTAGATAGATAGATACAGATAGGTAGGTAGGTAGATTGATAGATACAGATAGGTAGGTAGGTAGATAGATAGATACAGATAGGTAGGTAGGTAGATTGATAGATAGAGATAGGTAGGTAGGTAGATAGATAGATAGAGATAGGTAGGTAGGTAGGTAGATAGATAGATACAGATAGGTAGGTGGGTTGATTGATAGATACAGATAGGTAGGTAGGTAGATAGATAGATTGAGATACGTAGGTAGGTAGGTAGATAGATACAGATAGGTAGGTAGATAGATAAATACAGATAGCTGGGTAGGTAGATAGATAGATAGAGATAGGTAGGTAGGTAGATTGATAGATAGAGATAGGTAGATAGGTATATAGATAGATACAGATAGGTAGGTAGGTAGATATATAGATACAGATATGTAGGTAGGTAGGTAGATAGATAGAGATAGGTAGGTAGGTAGATTGATAGATACAGATAGGTAGGTAGGTAGATAGATAGATAGAGGTAGGTAGGTAGGTAGATAGATAGATAGAGATAGGTAGGTAGGTAGATAGATAGAGATAGGTAGGTAGGTAGGTAGATAGATAGATAGAGATATATAGGTAGGTAGGTAGATAGATAGAAAGAGATAGGTAGGTAGGTAGATTGATAGATACAGATAGGTAGGTAGGTAGATAGATAGATAGAGATAGGTAGGTAGGTAGATAGATAGATACAGATAGGAAGGTAGATAGATTGATAGATAGAGATAGGTAGGTAGATAGATAGATACAGATAGGTAGGTAGGTAGATTGATAGATAGAGATAGGTAGGTAGGTAGATTGATAGATACAGATAGGAAGGTAGGTAGATTGATAGATACAGATAGGAAGGTAGGTAGATTGATAAATTGAGATAGGTAGGTAGGTAGATAGATAGATAGAGATAGGTAGGTAGGTAGATAGATAGATAGAGATAGGTAGATAGGTAGATAGATAGATACAGATAGGTAGGTAGGTAGATAGATAGATAGACATAGGCGGGTAGGTAGATAGATAGATACAGATAGGTAGGTAGGTAGATTGATAGATAGAGATAGGTAGGTAGGTAGATAGATAGATAGAGATAGGTAGGTAGGTAGATAGATAGATAGACATAGGTAGGTAGGTAGATTGATAGAGATAGGTAGGTAGGTAGGTAGATAGATAGAGATAGGTAGGTAGGTAGATTGATAGATACAGATCGGTAGGTAGGTAGATTGATAGATAGAGATAGGTAGGTAGGTAGATAGATAGATAGAGATAGGTAGGTAGGTAGATTGATAGATAGAGATAGGTAGGTAGGTAGGTAGATAGATAGAGATAGGTAGGTAGGTAGATATATAGATACAGATATGCAGGTAGATAGATAGAGATAGGTAGGTAGGTAGATTGATAGATACAGATAGGTAGGTAGGTAGATAGATAGATACAGATAGGTAGGTAGGTAGATTGATAGATAGAGATAGGTAGGTAGGTAGATAGATAGATAGAGATAGGTAGGTAGGTAGGTAGATAGATAGATACAGATAGGTAGGTGGGTTGATTGATAGATACAGATAGGTAGGTAGGTAGATAGATAGATTGAGATACGTAGGTAGGTAGGTAGATAGATACAGATAGGTAGGTAGATAGATAAATACAGATAGCTGGGTAGGTAGATAGATAGATAGAGATAGGTAGGTAGGTAGATTGATAGATAGAGATAGGTAGATAGGTATATAGATAGATACAGATAGGTAGGTAGGTAGATATATAGATACAGATATGTAGGTAGGTAGGTAGATAGATAGAGATAGGTAGGTAGGTAGATTGATAGATACAGATAGGTAGGTAGGTAGATAGATAGATAGAGGTAGGTAGGTAGGTAGATAGATAGATAGAGATAGGTAGGTAGGTAGATAGATAGAGATAGGTAGGTAGGTAGGTAGATAGATAGATAGAGATATATAGGTAGGTAGGTAGATAGATAGAAAGAGATAGGTAGGTAGGTAGATTGATAGATACAGATAGGTAGGTAGGTAGATAGATAGATAGAGATAGGTAGGTAGGTAGATAGATAGATACAGATAGGAAGGTAGATAGATTGATAGATAGAGATAGGTAGGTAGATAGATAGATACAGATAGGTAGGTAGGTAGATTGATAGATAGAGATAGGTAGGTAGGTAGATTGATAGATACAGATAGGAAGGTAGGTAGATTGATAGATACAGATAGGAAGGTAGGTAGATTGATAAATTGAGATAGGTAGGTAGGTAGATAGATAGATAGAGATAGGTAGGTAGGTAGATAGATAGATAGAGATAGGTAGATAGGTAGATAGATAGATACAGATAGGTAGGTAGGTAGATAGATAGATAGACATAGGCGGGTAGGTAGATAGATAGATACAGATAGGTAGGTAGGTAGATTGATAGATAGAGATAGGTAGGTAGGTAGATAGATAGATAGAGATAGGTAGGTAGGTAGATAGATAGATAGACATAGGTAGGTAGGTAGATTGATAGAGATAGGTAGGTAGGTAGGTAGATAGATAGAGATAGGTAGGTAGGTAGATTGATAGATACAGATCGGTAGGTAGGTAGATTGATAGATAGAGATAGGTAGGTAGGTAGATAGATAGATAGAGATAGGTAGGTAGGTAGATTGATAGATAGAGATAGGTAGGTAGGTAGGTAGATAGATAGAGATAGGTAGGTAGGTAGATATATAGATACAGATATGCAGGTAGATAGATAGAGATAGGTAGGTAGGTAGATTGATAGATACAGAAAGGTAGGTAGGTAGATTGATAGATAGAGATAGGTAGGTAGGTAGATAGATACAGATAGGTAGGTAGGTAGATAGATAGATACAGATAGGTAGGTAGGTAGATAGATACAGATAGGTAGGTAGGTAGATTGATAGATAGAGATAGGTAGGTAGGTAGATTGATAGATAGAGATAGTTAGATAGGTAGATAGATAGATACAGATAGGTAGGTAGGTAGATATATAGATACAGATATGTAGGTAGGTAGATAGATAGATAGAGATAGGTAGGTAGGTAGATTTATAGATAGAGATAGGTAGGTAGGTAGATAGATAGATACAGATAGGTAGGTAGGTAGATTGATAGATAGAGATAGGTAGGTAGGTAGGTAGATAGATAGAGATAGGTAGGTAGGTAGATTGATAGAGATAGGTAAGTAGGTAGGTAGATAGATAGATAGAGATAGGTAGGTAGGTAGATAGATAGATACAGATAGGTAGGTTGGTTGATATATAGATACAGATATGTAGGTAGGTAGATAGATAGATACAGATAGGTAGGTAGGTAGGTAGATAGATAGAGATATGTAGGTAGGTAGATAGATAGATAGAGATAGGTAGGTAGGTAGATTGATAGATACAGATAGGTGGGTAGGTAGATAGATAGATACAGATATGTAGGTAAGTAGATAGATAGATACAGATAGGTAGGTGGGTAGATAGATAGATAGAGATAGGTAGGTAGGTAGATTGATAGATAGAGATAGGTAGGTAGGTAGATAGATACAGATAGGTAGGTAGATAGATTGATAGAGATAGGTAGGTAGGTAGATAGATAGATACAGATAGGTAGGTAGGTAGATTGATATGTAGGTAGATAGATAAATACAGATAGGTGGGTAGGTAGATAGATAGATAGAGATAGGTAGGTAGGTAGATTGATAGATAGAGATAGGTAGATAGGTAGATAGATAGATACAGATAGGTAGGTAGGTAGATATATAGATACAGATATGTAGGTAGGTAGATAGATAGATAGATAGATAGATAGAGATAGGTAGGTAGGTAGATTAATAGATAGAGATAGGTAGGTAGGTAGATAGATAGATACAGATAGGTAGGTAGGTAGATTGATAGATAGAGATAGGTAGGTAGGTAGGTAGATAGATAAAGATAGGTAGGTAGGTAGATTGATAGATACAGATAGGTGAGTAGGTAGATAGATAGATACAGATATGTAGGTAGGTAGATAGATAGATACAGATAGGTAGGTAGGTAGATAGATAGATAGAGATAGCTAGGTGGGTAGATAGATAGATAGAGATAGGTAGGTAGGTAGATTGATAGATAGAGATAGGTAGGTAGGTAGATAGATAGATAGAGATAGGTAGGTAGGTAGATAGATACAGATAGGTAGGTAGATAGATTGATAGAGATAGGTAGGTAGGTAGATAGATAGATACAGATAGGTAGGTAGGTAGTTTGATAGATAGAGATAGGTAGGTAGGTAGATATATAGATACAGATATGTAGGTAGGTAGGTAGGTAGATAGATAGAGATAGGTAGGTAGGTAGATAGATAGAGATAGGTAGGTAGGTAGATAGATAGATAGAGATAGGTAGGTAGGTAGATTGATAGATAGAGATAGGTAGATAGGTAGATAGATAGATACAGATATGTAGGTAGGTAGATTGATAGATACAGATAGGTAGGTAGGTAGATAGATACAGATAGGTAGGTAGGTAGATTGATAGATAGAGATAGGTAGGTAGGTAGATTGATAGATACAGATAGGTAGGTAGGTAGGTAGATAGATAGAGATAGGTAGCTAGGTAGATTGATAGATACAGATAGGTAGGTAGGTAGATTGATAGATAGGTAGGTAGGTAAATAGATAGAGATAGGTAGGTAGGTAGATAGATAGATAGAGATAGGTAGGTAGGTAGATTGATAGATAGAGATAGGTAGATAGGTAGATAGATAGATACAGATATGTAGGTAGGTAGATTGATAGATACAGATAGGTAGGTAGGTAGATAGATACAGATAGGTAGGTAGGTAGATTGATAGATAGAGATAGGTAGGTAGGTAGATTGATAGATACAGATAGGTAGGTAGGTAGGTAGATAGATAGAGATAGGTAGGTAGGTAGATTGATAGAGATAGGTAGGTAGGTAGATAGATAGATAGAGATAGGTAGGTAGCTAGATAGATAGAAAGAGATAGGTAGATAGGTAGATAGATAGATAGAGATAGGTAGGTAGGTAGATAGATACAGATAGGTAGGTAGGTAGATATATAGATACAGATATGTAGGTAGGTAGATAGATAGATAGAGATAGGTAGGTAGGTAGATTGATAGATAGAGATAGGTAGGTAGGTAGATAGATAGATACAGATAGGTAGGTAGGTAGATATATAGATACAGATATGTAGGTAGGTAGATAGATAGATAGAGATAGGTAGGTAGGTAGATTAATAGATAGAGATAGGTAGGTAGGTAGATAGATAGATACAGATAGGTAGGTAGGTAGATTGATAGATAGAGATAGGTAGGTAGGTAGGTAGATAGATAGAGATAGGTAGGTAGGTAGATTGATAGAGATAGGTAAGTAGGTAGGTAGATAGATAGAGATAGGTAGGTAGGTAGATAGATAGATACAGATAGGTAGGTTGGTAGATATATAGATACAGATATGTAGGTAGGTAGATAGATAGATACAGATAGGTAGGTAGGTAGGTAGATAGATAGAGATATGTAGGTAGGTAGATAGATAGATAGAGATAGGTAGGTAGGTAGATTGATAGATACAGATAGGTGGGTAGGTAGATAGATAGATACAGATATGTAGGTAGATAGATAGATAGATAGATACAGATAGGTAGGTAGGTAGATAGATAGATAGAGATAGGTAGGTGGGTAGATAGATAGATAGAGATAGGTAGGTAGGTAGATTGATAGATAGAGATAGGTAGGTAGGTAGATATATAGATACAGATATGTAGGTAGGTAGATAGATAGATAGAGATAGGTAGGTAGGTAGATTGATAGATAGAGATAGGTAGGTAGGTAGATAGATAGATACAGATAGGTAGGTAGGTAGATATATAGATACAGATATGTAGGTAGGTAGATAGATAGATAGAGATAGGTAGGTAGGTAGATTAATAGATAGAGATAGGTAGGAAGGTAGATAGATAGATACAGATAGGTAGGTAGGTAGATTGATAGATAGAGATAGGTAGGTATGTAGGTAGATAGATAGAGATAGGTAGGTAGGTAGATTGATAGAGATAGGTAAGTAGGTAGGTAGATAGATAGAGATAGGTAGGTAGGTAGATAGATAGATACAGATAGGTAGGTTGGTAGATATATAGATACAGATATGTAGGTAGGTAGATAGATAGATACAGATAGGTAGGTAGGTAGGTAGATAGATAGAGATATGTAGGTAGGTAGATAGATAGATAGAGATAGGTAGGTAGGTAGATAGATAGATAGAGATAGGTAGGTGGGTAGATAGATAGATAGAGATAGGTAGGTAGGTAGATTGATAGATAGAGATAGGTAGATAGGTAGATAGATAGATAGAGATAGGTAGGTAGGTAGATAGATACAGATAGGTAGGTAGATAGATTGATAGAGATAGGTAGGTAGGTAGATAGATAGATACAGATAGGTAGGTAGGTAGTTTGATAGATAGAGATAGGTAGGTAGGTAGATATATAGATACAGATATGTAGGTAGGTAGATTGATAGATAGAGATAGGTAGGTAGGTAGATTGATAGAGATAGGTAAGTAGGTAGGTAGATAGATAGAGATAGGTAGGTAGGTAGATAGATAGATACAGATAGGTAGGTTGGTAGATATATAGATACAGATATGTAGGTAGGTAGATAGATAGATACAGATAGGTAGGTAGGTAGGTAGCTAGATAGAGATATGTAGGTAGGTAGATAGATAGATAGAGATAGGTAGGTAGGTAGATAGATAGATAGAGATAGGTAGATAGGTAGATAGATAGATACAGATATGTAGGTAGGTAGATAGATAGATACAGATAGGTAGGTAGGTAGATAGATAGATAGAGATAGGTAGGTGGGTAGATAGATAGATAGAGATAGGTAGGTAGGTAGATTGATAGATAGAGATAGGTAGATAGGTAGATAGATAGATAGAGATAGGTAGGTAGGTAGATAGATACAGATAGGTAGGTAGATAGATTGATAGAGATAGGTAGGTAGGTAGATAGATAGATACAGATAGGTAGGTAGGTAGTTTGATAGATAGAGATAGGTAGGTAGGTAGATATATAGATACAGATATGTAGGTAGGTAGATTGATAGATAGAGATAGGTAGGTAGGTAGGTAGATAGATAGAGATATGTAGGTAGGTAGATTGATAGAGATAGGTAAGTAGGTAGGTAGATAGATAGAGATAGCTAGGTAGGTAGATAGATAGATACAGATAGGTAGGTTGGTAGATATATAGATATAGATAGGTAGGTAGGTAGATAGATAGATACAGATAGGTAGGTAGGTAGGTAGATAGATAGATATGTAGGTAGGTAGATAGATAGATAGATAGAGATAGGTAGGTAGGTAGATAGATAGATAGAGATAGGTAGGTAGGTAGATTGATAGATAGAGATAGGTAGGTAGGTAGGTAGATAGATAGAGATAGGTAGGTAGGTAGATATATAGATACAGATATGTAGGTAGATAGATAGAGATAGGTAGGTAGGTAGATTGATAGATACAGATAGGTAGGTAGGTAGATTGATAGATAGAGATAGGTAGGTAGGTAGATAGATTGATAGAGATAGGTAGGTAGGTAGATTGATAGATACAGATAGGTAGGTAGGTACATTGATTGATAGAGATAGGTAGGTAGGTAGATTGATAGATACAGATAGGTAGGTAGGTAGATAGATACAGATAGGTAGGTAGGTAGATTGATAGATAGAGATAGGTAGGTAGGTAGGTAGATAGATACAGATAGGTAGGTAGGTAGATAGATAGATAGAGATAGGTAGGTAGGTAGATTGATAGATACAGATAGGTAGGTAGGTAGATAGATAGATACAGATAGGTAGGTAGGTAGATTGATAGATAGAGATAGGTAGGTAGGTAGATTGATAGATACAGATAGGTAGGTAGGTAGATAGATAGATAGAGATACGTAGGTAGGTAGATAGATAGATACAGATAGGTAGGTAGGTAGATTGATAGATAGAGATACGTAGGTAGGTAGATATATAGATACAGATATGTAGGTAGGCAGATAGATAGATACAGATAGGTAGGTAGGTAGATTGATAGATAGAGATAGGTAGGTAGGTAGATTGATAGATAGAGATAGGTAGATAGGTAGATAGATAGATAGAGATAGGTAGGTAGGTAGATAGATACAGATAGGTAGGTAGATAGATTGATAGAGATAGGTAGGTAGGTAGTTTGATAGATAGAGATAGGTAGGTAGGTAGATATATAGATACAGATATGTAGGTAGGTAGATTGATAGATAGAGATAGGTAGGTAGGTAGGTAGATAGATAGAGATAGGTAGGTAGGTAGATTGATAGAGATAGGTAAGTAGGTAGGTAGATAGATAGAGATAGGTAGGTAGGTAGATAGATAGATACAGATAGGTAGGTTGGTAGATATATAGATACAGATATGTAGGTAGGTAGATAGATAGATACAGATAGGTAGGTAGGTAGGTAGCTAGATAGAGATATGTAGGTAGGTAGATAGATAGATAGAGATAGGTAGGTAGGTAGATAGATAGATAGAGATAGGTAGATAGGTAGATAGATAGATACAGATATGTAGGTAGGTAGATAGATAGATACAGATAGGTAGGTAGGTAGATAGATAGATAGAGATAGGTAGGTGGGTAGATAGATAGATAGAGATAGGTAGGTAGGTAGATTGATAGATAGAGATAGGTAGATAGGTAGATAGATAGATAGAGATAGGTAGGTAGGTAGATAGATACAGATAGGTAGGTAGATAGATTGATAGAGATAGGTAGGTAGGTAGATAGATAGATACAGATAGGTAGGTAGGTAGTTTGATAGATAGAGATAGGTAGGTAGGTAGATATATAGATACAGATATGTAGGTAGGTAGATTGATAGATAGAGATAGGTAGGTAGGTAGGTAGATAGATAGAGATATGTAGGTAGGTAGATTGATAGAGATAGGTAAGTAGGTAGGTAGATAGATAGAGATAGCTAGGTAGGTAGATAGATAGATACAGATAGGTAGGTTGGTAGATATATAGATATAGATAGGTAGGTAGGTAGATAGATAGATACAGATAGGTAGGTAGGTAGGTAGATAGATAGATATGTAGGTAGGTAGATAGATAGATAGATAGAGATAGGTAGGTAGGTAGATAGATAGATAGAGATAGGTAGGTAGGTAGATTGATAGATAGAGATAGGTAGGTAGGTAGGTAGATAGATAGAGATAGGTAGGTAGGTAGATATATAGATACAGATATGTAGGTAGATAGATAGAGATAGGTAGGTAGGTAGATTGATAGATACAGATAGGTAGGTAGGTAGATTGATAGATAGAGATAGGTAGGTAGGTAGATAGATTGATAGAGATAGGTAGGTAGGTAGATTGATAGATACAGATAGGTAGGTAGGTACATTGATTGATAGAGATAGGTAGGTAGGTAGATTGATAGATAGAGATAGGTAGGTAGGTAGATTGATAGATACAGATAGGTAGGTAGGTAGATAGATACAGATAGGTAGGTAGGTAGATTGATAGATAGAGATAGGTAGGTAGGTAGATTGATAGATACAGATAGGTAGGTAGGTAGATAGATACAGATAGGTAGGTAGGTAGGTAGATAGATACAGATAGGTAGGTAGGTAGATAGATAGATAGAGATAGGTAGGTAGGTAGATTGATAGATACAGATAGGTAGGTAGGTAGATAGATAGATACAGATAGGTAGGTAGGTAGATTGATAGATAGAGATAGGTAGGTAGGTAGATTGATAGATACAGATAGGTAGGTAGGTAGATAGATAGATAGAGATACGTAGGTAGGTAGATAGATAGATACAGATAGGTAGGTAGGTAGATTGATAGATAGAGATACGTAGGTAGGTAGATATATAGATACAGATATGTAGGTAGGCAGATAGATAGATACAGATAGGTAGGTAGGTAGATTGATAGATAGAGATAGGTAGATAGGTAGATAGATAGATACAGATAGGTAGGTAGGTAGATTGATAGATAGAGATAGGTAGGTAGATAGATAAATACAGATAGGTGGGTAGGTAGATAGATAGATAGAGATAGGTAGGTAGGTAGATTGATAGATAGAGATAGGTAGATAGGTAGATAGATAGATACAGATAGGTAGGTAGGTAGATATATAGATACAGATATGTAGGTAGGTAGATAGGTAGATAGAGATAGGTAGGTAGGTAGATTGATAGATAGAGATAGGTAGGTAGGTAGATAGATAGATAGAGATAGGTAGGTAGGTAGATTGATAGATAGAGATAGGTAGATAGGTAGATAGATAGATACAGATAGGTAGGTAGGTAGATATATAGATACAGATATAGGTAGGTAGATAGATAGATAGAGATAGGTAGGTAGGTAGATTAATAGATAGAGATAGGTAGGTAGGTAGGTAGATAGATAGATACAGATAGGTAGGTAGGTAGATAGATAGATAGAGATAGGTAGGTAGGTAGATAGATAGATAGAGATAGGTAGGTAGGTAGATTGATAGATAGAGATAGGTAGGTAGGTAGATAGATAGAGATAGGTAGGTAGGTAGATAGATAGATAGAGATAGGTAGGTAGGTAGATTGATAGATAGAGATAGGTAGATAGGTAGATAGATAGATACAGATATGTAGGTAGGTAGATTGATAGATACAGATAGGTAGGTTGGTCGATAGATAGATACAGATAGGTAGGTAGGTAGATTGATAGATAGAGATAGGTAGGTAGGTAGATATATAGATACAGATATGTAGGTAGGTAGGTAGGTAGATAGATAGAGATAGGTAGGTAGGTAGATAGATAGATACAGATAGGTAGGTAGGTAGATTGATAGATACAGATAGGTAGGTAGATAGATAGATAGATACAGATAGGTAGGTAGGTAGATTGATAGATAGAGATAGGTAGGTAGGTAGATAGATAGATAGAGATAGGTAGGTAGGTAGATAGATAGATACAGATAGTTAGGTAGGTTGATTGATAGATACAGATAGGTAGGTAGGTAGATAGATAGATTGAGATACATAGGTAGGTAGATAGATACAGATAGGTAGGTAGATAGATAAATAAAGATAGGTGGGTAGGTAGATAGATAGATAGAGATAGGTAGGTAGGTAGATTGATAGATAGAGATAGGTAGGTAGGTAGATTGATAGATAGAGATAGGTAGATAGGTATATAGATAGATACAGATAGGTAGGTAGGTAGATATATAGATACAGATATGTAGGTAGGTAGGTAGATAGATAGAGATAGGTAGGTAGGTAGATTGATAGATACAGATAGGTAGGTAGGTAGATAGATAGATAGAGATAGGTAGGTAGGTAGATAGATAGAGATAGGTAGGTAGGTAGGTAGATAGATAGATAGAGATATATAGGTAGGTAGGTAGATAGATAGAAAGAGATAGGTAGGTAGGTAGATTGATAGATACAGATAGGTAGGTAGGTAGATAGATAGATAGAGATAGGTAGGTAGGTAGATAGATAGATACAGATAGGAAGGTAGGTAGATTGATAGATAGAGATAGGTAGGTAGGTAGATAGATAGATACAGATAGGTAGGTAGGTAGATTGATAGATAGAGATAGGTAGATAGGTAGATAGATAGATACAGATAGGTAGGTAGGTAGATTGATAGATAGAGATAGGTAGGTAGATAGATAAATACAGATAGGTGGGCAGGTAGATAGATAGATAGAGATAGGTAGGTAGGTAGATTGATAGATAGAGATAGGTAGATAGGTAGATAGATAGATACAGATAGGTAGGTAGGTAGATATATAGATACAGATATGTAGGTAGGTAGATAGGTAGATAGAGATAGGTAGGTAGGTAGATTGATAGATAGAGATAGGTAGGTAGGTAGATAGATAGATAGAGATAGGTAGGTAGGTAGATTGATAGATAGAGATAGGTAGATAGGTAGATAGATAGATACAGATAGGTAGGTAGGTAGATATATAGATACAGATATGTAGGTAGGTAGATAGATAGATAGAGATAGGTAGGTAGGTAGATTAATAGATAGAGATAGGTAGGTAGGTAGGTAGATAGATAGATACAGATAGGTAGGTAGGTAGATAGATAGATAGAGATAGGTAGGTAGGTAGATAGATAGATAGAGATAGGTAGGTAGGTAGATTGATAGATAGAGATAGGTAGGTAGGTAGATAGATAGAGATAGGTAGGTAGGTAGATAGATAGATAGAGATAGGTAGGTAGGTAGATTGATAGATAGAGATAGGTAGATAGGTAGATAGATAGATACAGATATGTAGGTAGGTAGATTGATAGATACAGATAGGTAGGTTGGTCGATAGATAGATACAGATAGGTAGGTAGGTAGATTGATAGATAGAGATAGGTAGGTAGGTAGATATATAGATACAGATATGTAGGTAGGTAGGTAGGTAGATAGATAGAGATAGGTAGGTAGGTAGATAGATAGATACAGATAGGTAGGTAGGTAGATTGATAGATACAGATAGGTAGGTAGATAGATAGATACAGATAGGTAGGTAGGTAGATTGATAGATAGAGATAGGTAGGTAGGTAGATAGATAGATAGAGATATGTAGGTAGGTAGATAGATAGATACAGATAGTTAGGTAGGTTGATTGATAGATACAGATAGGTAGGTAGGTAGATAGATAGATTGAGATACGTAGGTAGGTAGATAGATACAGATAGGTTGGTAGATAGATAAATAAAGATAGGTGGGTAGGTAGATAGATAGATAGAGATAGGTAGGTAGGTCGATTGATAGATAGAGATAGGTAGGTAGGTAGATTGATAGATAGAGATAGGTAGATAGGTATATAGATAGATACAGATAGGTAGGTAGGTAGATATATAGATACAGATATGTAGGTAGGTAGGTAGATAGATAGAGATAGGTAGGTAGGTAGATTGATAGATACAGATAGGTAGGTAGGTAGATAGATAGATAGATAGAGATAGGTAGGTAGGTAGATAGATAGAGATAGGTAGGTAGGTAGGTAGATAGATAGATAGAGATATATACGTAGGTAGGTAGATAGATAGAAAGAGATAGGTAGGTAGGTAGATTGATAGATACAGATAGGTAGGTAGGTAGATAGATAGATAGAGATAGGTAGGTAGGTAGATAGATAGATACAGATAGGAAGGTAGGTAGATTGATAGATAGAGATAGGTAGGTAGGTAGATAGATAGATACAGATAGGTAGGTAGGTAGATTGATAGATAGAGATAGGTAGGTAGGTAGATTGATAGATACAGATAGGAAGGTAGGTAGATTGATAGAAAGAGATAGGTAGGTAGGTAAATTGATAGATACAGATAGGTAGGTAGGTAGATTGATAGATAGAGATAGGTAGGTAGGTAGATTGATAGATACAGATAGGAAGGTAGGTAGATTGATAGATAGAGATAGGTAGGTAGGTAGATAGATAGATACAGATAGGTAGGTAGGTAGATTGATAGATAGTGATAGGTAGGTAGGTAGATAGATAGATAGAGATAGGTAGATAGGTAGATAGATAGATAGAGATAGGTAGGTAGGTAGATAGATAGATAGAGATAGGTAGATAGGTAGATAGATAGATACAGATAGGTAGGTAGGTAGATAGATAGATAGACATAGGTAGGTAGGTAGATAGATAGATACAGATAGGTAGGTAGGTAGATTGATAGATAGAGATAGGTAGGTAGGTAGATAGATAGATAGAGATAGGTAGGTAGGTAGATAGATAGATACAGATAGGTAGGTAGGTTGATTGATAGATACAGATAGGTAGGTAGGTAGATAGATAGAGATAGGTGGGTAGGTAGGTAGATAGATAGAGATAGGTAGGTAGGTAGATTGATAGATACAGATCGGTAGGTAGGTAGATTGATAGATAGAGATAGGTAGGTAGGTAGATAGATAGATAGAGATATGTAGGTAGGTAGATTGATAGATAGAGATAGGTAGGTAGGTAGGTAGATAGGTAGAGATAGGTAGGTAGGTAGATATATAGATACAGATATGCAGGTAGATAGATAGAGATAGGTAGGTAGGTAGATTGATAGATACAGATAGGTAGGTAGGTAGATTGATAGATAGAGATAGGTAGGTTGGTAGATAGATTGATAGAGATAGGTAGGTAGGTAGATTGATAGATACAGATAGGTAGGTAGGTAGATTGATAGATAGAGATAGGTAGGTAGGTAGATAGATACAGATAGGTAGGTAGGTAGATAGATAGATACAGATAGGTAGGTAGGTAGATAGATACAGATAGGTAGGTAGGTAGATTGATAGACAGAGATAGGTAGGTAGGTAGATATATAGATACAGATATGTAGGTAGGTAGATAGAAACAGATAGGTAGGTAGGTAGATTGATAGATAGAGATAGGTAGATAGGTAGATAGATAGATACAGATAGGTAGGTAGGTAGATTGATAGATAGAGATAGGTAGGTAGATAGATAGATACAGATATGTAGGTAGATAGATAGATAGATACAGATAGGTAGGTAGGTAGATAGATAGATAGAGATAGGTAGGTGGGTAGATAGATAGATAGAGATAGGTAGGTAGGTAGATTGATAGATAGAGATAGGTAGGTAGGTAGATATATAGATACAGATATATAGGTAGGTAGATAGATAGATAGAGATAGGTAGGTAGGTAGATTGATAGATAGAGATAGGTAGGTAGGTAGATAGATAGATACAGATAGGTAGGTAGGTAGATATATAGATACAGATATGTAGGTAGGTAGATAGATAGATAGAGATAGGTAGGTAGGTAGATTAATAGATAGAGATAGGTAGGAAGGTAGATAGATAGATACAGATAGGTAGGTAGGTAGATTGATAGATAGAGATAGGTAGGTATGTAGGTAGATAGATAGAGATAGGTAGGTAGGTAGATTGATAGAGATAGGTAAGTAGGTAGGTAGATAGATAGAGATAGGTAGGTAGGTAGATAGATAGATACAGATAGGTAGGTTGGTAGATATATAGATACAGATATGTAGGTAGGTAGATAGATAGATACAGATAGGTAGGTAGGTAGGTAGATAGATAGAGATATGTAGGTAGGTAGATAGATAGATAGAGATAGGTAGGTAGGTAGATAGATAGATAGAGATAGGTAGGTGGGTAGATAGATAGATAGAGATAGGTAGGTAGGTAGATTGATAGATAGAGATAGGTAGATAGGTAGATAGATAGATAGAGATAGGTAGGTAGGTAGATAGATACAGATAGGTAGGTAGATAGATTGATAGAGATAGGTAGGTAGGTAGATAGATAGATACAGATAGGTAGGTAGGTAGTTTGATAGATAGAGATAGGTAGGTAGGTAGATATATAGATACAGATATGTAGGTAGGTAGATTGATAGATAGAGATAGGTAGGTAGGTAGGTAGATAGATAGAGATAGGTAGGTAGGTAGATTGATAGAGATAGGTAAGTAGGTAGGTAGATAGATAGAGATAGGTAGGTAGGTAGATAGATAGATACAGATAGGTAGGTTGGTAGATATATAGATACAGATATGTAGGTAGGTAGATAGATAGATACAGATAGGTAGGTAGGTAGGTAGCTAGATAGAGATATGTAGGTAGGTAGATAGATAGATACAGATAGGTAGGTAGGTAGGTAGATAGAGAGATAGAGATAGGTGGGTAGGTAGATAGATAGATAGATACAGATAGGTAGGTAGGTAGATTGATAGATAGAGATAGGTAGGTAGGTAGATAGATAGATAGAGATAGGTAGGTAGGTAGATAGATAGATAGAGATAGGTAGATAGGTAGATAGATAGATACAGATATGTAGGTAGGTAGATAGATAGATACAGATAGGTAGGTAGGTAGATAGATAGATAGAGATAGGTAGGTGGGTAGATAGATAGATAGAGATAGGTAGGTAGGTAGATTGATAGATAGAGATAGGTAGATAGGTAGATAGATAGATAGAGATAGGTAGGTAGGTAGATAGATACAGATAGGTAGGTAGATAGATTGATAGAGATAGGTAGGTAGGTAGATAGATAGATACAGATAGGTAGGTAGGTAGTTTGATAGATAGAGATAGGTAGGTAGGTAGATATATAGATACAGATATGTAGGTAGGTAGATTGATAGATAGAGATAGGTAGGTAGGTAGGTAGATAGATAGAGATATGTAGGTAGGTAGATTGATAGAGATAGGTAAGTAGGTAGGTAGATAGATAGAGATAGCTAGGTAGGTAGATAGATAGATACAGATAGGTAGGTTGGTAGATATATAGATATAGATAGGTAGGTAGGTAGATAGATAGATACAGATAGGTAGGTAGGTAGGTAGATAGATAGATATGTAGGTAGGTAGATAGATAGATAGATAGAGATAGGTAGGTAGGTAGATAGATAGATAGAGATAGGTAGGTAGGTAGATTGATAGATAGAGATAGGTAGGTAGGTAGGTAGATAGATAGAGATAGGTAGGTAGGTAGATATATAGATACAGATATGTAGGTAGATAGATAGAGATAGGTAGGTAGGTAGATTGATAGATACAGATAGGTAGGTAGGTAGATTGATAGATAGAGATAGGTAGGTAGGTAGATAGATTGATAGAGATAGGTAGGTAGGTAGATTGATAGATACAGATAGGTAGGTAGGTACATTGATTGATAGAGATAGGTAGGTAGGTAGATTGATAGATAGAGATAGGTAGGTAGGTAGATTGATAGATACAGATAGGTAGGTAGGTAGATAGATACAGATAGGTAGGTAGGTAGATTGATAGATAGAGATAGGTAGGTAGGTAGGTAGATAGATACAGATAGGTAGGTAGGTAGATAGATAGATAGAGATAGGTAGGTAGGTAGATTGATAGATACAGATAGGTAGGTAGGTAGATAGATAGATACAGATAGGTAGGTAGGTAGATTGATAGATAGAGATAGGTAGGTAGGTAGATTGATAGATACAGATAGGTAGGTAGGTAGATAGATAGATAGAGATACGTAGGTAGGTAGATAGATAGATACAGATAGGTAGGTAGGTAGATTGATAGATAGAGATACGTAGGTAGGTAGATATATAGATACAGATATGTAGGTAGGCAGATAGATAGATACAGATAGGTAGGTAGGTAGATTGATAGATAGAGATAGGTAGGTAGGTAGATTGATAGATAGAGATAGGTAGATAGGTAGATAGATAGATAGATAGAGATAGGTAGGTAGGTAGATAGATACAGATAGGTAGGTAGATAGATTGATAGAGATAGGTAGGTAGGTAGATAGATAGATACAGATAGGTAGGTAGGTAGTTTGATAGATAGAGATAGGTAGGTAGGTAGATATATAGATACAGATATGTAGGTAGGTAGATTGATAGATAGAGATAGGTAGGTAGGTAGGTAGATAGATAGAGATAGGTAGGTAGGTAGATTGATAGAGATAGGTAAGTAGGTAGGTAGATAGATAGAGATAGGTAGGTAGGTAGATAGATAGATACAGATAGGTAGGTTGGTAGATATATAGATACAGATATGTAGGTAGGTAGATAGATAGATACAGATAGGTAGGTAGGTAGGTAGCTAGATAGAGATATGTAGGTAGGTAGATAGATAGATAGAGATAGGTAGGTAGGTAGATAGATAGATAGAGATAGGTAGATAGGTAGATAGATAGATACAGATATGTAGGTAGGTAGATAGATAGATACAGATAGGTAGGTAGGTAGATAGATAGATAGAGATAGGTAGGTGGGTAGATTGATAGATAGAGATAGGTAGGTAGGTAGATTGATAGATAGAGATAGGTAGATAGGTAGATAGATAGAGATAGGTAGGTAGGTAGATAGATACAGATAGGTAGGTAGATAGATTGATAGAGATAGGTAGGTAGGTAGATAGATAGATACAGATAGGTAGGTAGGTAGTTTGATAGATAGAGATAGGTAGGTAGGTAGATATATAGATACAGATATGTAGGTAGGTAGATTGATAGATAGAGATAGGTAGGTAGGTAGGTAGATAGATAGAGATATGTAGGTAGGTAGATTGATAGAGATAGGTAAGTAGGTAGGTAGATAGATAGAGATAGCTAGGTAGGTAGATAGATAGATACAGATAGGTAGGTTGGTAGATATATAGATATAGATAGGTAGGTAGGTAGATAGATAGATACAGATAGGTAGGTAGGTAGGTAGATAGATAGATATGTAGGTAGGTAGATAGATAGATAGATAGAGATAGGTAGGTAGGTAGATAGATAGATAGAGATAGGTAGGTAGGTAGATTGATAGATAGAGATAGGTAGGTAGGTAGGTAGATAGATAGAGATAGGTAGGTAGGTAGATATATAGATACAGATATGTAGGTAGATAGATAGAGATAGGTAGGTAGGTAGATTGATAGATACAGATAGGTAGGTAGGTAGATTGATAGATAGAGATAGGTAGGTAGGTAGATAGATTGATAGAGATAGGTAGGTAGGTAGATTGATAGATACAGATAGGTAGGTAGGTACATTGATTGATAGAGATAGGTAGGTAGGTAGATTGATAGATAGAGATAGGTAGGTAGGTAGATTGATAGATACAGATAGGTAGGTAGGTAGATAGATACAGATAGGTAGGTAGGTAGATTGATAGATAGAGATAGGTAGGTAGGTAGGTAGATAGATACAGATAGGTAGGTAGGTAGATAGATAGATAGAGATAGGTAGGTAGGTAGATTGATAGATACAGATAGGTAGGTAGGTAGATAGATAGATACAGATAGGTAGGTAGGTAGATTGATAGATAGAGATAGGTAGGTAGGTAGATTGATAGATACAGATAGGTAGGTAGGTAGATAGATAGATAGAGATACGTAGGTAGGTAGATAGATAGATACAGATAGGTAGGTAGGTAGATTGATAGATAGAGATACGTAGGTAGGTAGATATATAGATACAGATATGTAGGTAGGCAGATAGATAGATACAGATAGGTAGGTAGGTAGATTGATAGATAGAGATAGGTAGATAGGTAGATAGATAGATACAGATAGGTAGGTAGGTAGATTGATAGATAGAGATAGGTAGGTAGATAGATAAATACAGATAGGTGGGTAGGTAGATAGATAGATAGAGATAGGTAGGTAGGTAGATTGATAGATAGAGATAGGTAGATAGGTAGATAGATAGATACAGATAGGTAGGTAGGTAGATATATAGATACAGATATGTAGGTAGGTAGATAGGTAGATAGAGATAGGTAGGTAGGTAGATTGATAGATAGAGATAGGTAGGTAGGTAGATAGATAGATAGAGATAGGTAGGTAGGTAGATTGATAGATAGAGATAGGTAGATAGGTAGATAGATAGATACAGATAGGTAGGTAGGTAGATATATAGATACAGATATGTAGGTAGGTAGATAGATAGATAGAGATAGGTAGGTAGGTAGATTAATAGATAGAGATAGGTAGGTAGGTAGGTAGATAGATAGATACAGATAGGTAGGTAGGTAGATAGATAGATAGAGATAGGTAGGTAGGTAGATAGATAGATAGAGATAGGTAGGTAGGTAGATTGATAGATAGAGATAGGTAGGTAGGTAGATAGATAGAGATAGGTAGGTAGGTAGATAGATAGATAGAGATAGGTAGGTAGGTAGATTGATAGATAGAGATAGGTAGATAGGTAGATAGATAGATACAGATATGTAGGTAGGTAGATTGATAGATACAGATAGGTAGGTTGGTCGATAGATAGATACAGATAGGTAGGTAGGTAGATTGATAGATAGAGATAGGTAGGTAGGTAGATATATAGATACAGATATGTAGGTAGGTAGGTAGGTAGATAGATAGAGATAGGTAGGTAGGTAGATAGATAGATACAGATAGGTAGGTAGGTAGATTGATAGATACAGATAGGTAGGTAGATAGATAGATAGATACAGATAGGTAGGTAGGTAGATTGATAGATAGAGATAGGTAGGTAGGTAGATAGATAGAGATAGGTAGGTAGGTAGATAGATAGATACAGATAGTTAGGTAGGTTGATTGATAGATACAGATAGGTAGGTAGGTAGATAGATAGATTGAGATACATAGGTAGGTAGATAGATACAGATAGGTAGGTAGATAGATAAATAAAGATAGGTGGGTAGGTAGATAGATAGATAGAGATAGGTAGGTAGGTAGATTGATAGATAGAGATAGGTAGGTAGGTAGATTGATAGATAGAGATAGGTAGATAGGTATATAGATAGATACAGATAGGTAGGTAGGTAGATATATAGATACAGATATGTAGGTAGGTAGGTAGATAGATAGAGATAGGTAGGTAGGTAGATTGATAGATACAGATAGGTAGGTAGGTAGATAGATAGATAGAGATAGGTAGGTAGGTAGATAGATAGAGATAGGTAGGTAGGTAGGTAGATAGATAGATAGAGATATATAGGTAGGTAGGTAGATAGATAGAAAGAGATAGGTAGGTAGGTAGATTGATAGATACAGATAGGTAGGTAGGTAGATAGATAGATAGAGATAGGTAGGTAGGTAGATAGATAGATACAGATAGGAAGGTAGGTAGATTGATAGATAGAGATAGGTAGGTAGGTAGATAGATAGATACAGATAGGTAGGTAGGTAGATTGATAGATAGAGATAGGTAGATAGGTAGATAGATAGATACAGATAGGTAGGTAGGTAGATTGATAGAGATAGGTAGGTAGGTAGATAGATAGATACAGATAGGTAGGTAGGTAGATTGATAGATACAGATAGGTAGGTAGGTAGATAGATAGATACAGATAGGTAGGTAGGTAGATTGATAGATACAGATAGGTAGGTAGGTAGATAGATAGATACAGATAGGTAGGTAGGTAGATAGATAGATAGAGATAGGTAGGTAGGTAGATAGATAGATACAGATAGGAAGGTAGGTAGATTGATAGATAGAGATAGGTAGGTAGGTAGATAGATAGATACAGATAGGTAGGTAGGTAGATTGATAGATAGAGATAGGTAGATAGGTAGATAGATAGATACAGATAGGTAGGTAGGTAGATTGATAGAGATAGGTAGGTAGGTAGATAGATAGATACAGATAGGTAGGTAGGTAGATTGATAGATACAGATAGGTAGGTAGGTAGATAGATAGATACAGATAGGTAGGTAGGTAGATTGATAGATACAGATAGGTAGGTAGGTAGATAGATAGATACAGATAGGTAGGTAGGTAGATTGATAGATAGAGATAGGTAGGTAGGTAGATAGATAGATAGAGATAGGTAGGTAGGTAGGTAGATAGATAGATACAGATAGGTAGGTGGGTTGATTGATAGATACAGATAGGTAGGTAGGTAGATAGATAGATTGAGATACGTAGGTAGGTAGGTAGATAGATACAGATAGGTAGGTAGATAGATAAATACAGATAGCTGGGTAGGTAGATAGATAGATAGAGATAGGTAGGTAGGTAGATTGATAGATAGAGATAGGTAGATAGGTATATAGATAGATACAGATAGGTAGGTAGGTAGATATATAGATACAGATATGTAGGTAGGTAGGTAGATAGATAGAGATAGGTAGGTAGGTAGATTGATAGATACAGATAGGTAGGTAGGTAGATAGATAGATAGAGGTAGGTAGGTAGGTAGATAGATAGATAGAGATAGGTAGGTAGGTAGATAGATAGAGATAGGTAGGTAGGTAGGTAGATAGATAGATAGAGATATATAGGTAGGTAGGTAGATAGATAGAAAGAGATAGGTAGGTAGGTAGATTGATAGATACAGATAGGTAGGTAGGTAGATAGATAGATAGAGATAGGTAGGTAGGTAGATAGATAGATACAGATAGGAAGGTAGATAGATTGATAGATAGATAGAGGTAGGTAGGTAGGTAGGTAGATAGATAGATAGAGATAGGTAGGTAGGTAGATAGATAGATAGAGATAGGTAGATAGGTAGATAGATAGATACAGATAGGTAGGTAGGTAGATAGATAGATAGACATAGGCGGGTAGGTAGATAGATAGATACAGATAGGTAGGTAGGTAGATTGATAGATAGAGATAGGTAGGTAGGTAGATAGATAGATAGAGATAGGTAGGTAGGTAGATAGATAGATAGACATAGGTAGGTAGGTAGATTGATAGAGATAGGTAGGTAGGTAGGTAGATAGATAGAGATAGGTAGGTAGGTAGATTGATAGATACAGATCGGTAGGTAGGTAGATTGATAGATAGAGATAGGTAGGTAGGTAGATAGATAGATAGAGATAGGTAGGTAGGTAGATTGATAGATAGAGATAGGTAGGTAGGTAGGTAGATAGATAGAGATAGGTAGGTAGGTAGATATATAGATACAGATATGCAGGTAGATAGATAGAGATAGGTAGGTAGGTAGATTGATAGATACAGAAAGGTAGGTAGGTAGATTGATAGATAGAGATAGGTAGGTAGGTAGATAGATACAGATAGGTAGGTAGGTAGATAGATAGATACAGATAGGTAGGTAGGTAGATAGATACAGATAGGTAGGTAGGTAGATTGATAGATAGAGATAGGTAGGTAGGTAGATTGATAGATAGAGATAGTTAGATAGGTAGATAGATAGATACAGATAGGTAGGTAGGTAGATATATAGATACAGATATGTAGGTAGGTAGATAGATAGATAGAGATAGGTAGGTAGGTAGATTTATAGATAGAGATAGGTAGGTAGGTAGATAGATAGATACAGATAGGTAGATAGGTAGATTGATAGATAGAGATAGGTAGGTAGGTAGGTAGATAGATAGAGATAGGTAGGTAGGTAGATTGATAGAGATAGGTAAGTAGGTAGGTAGATAGATAGATAGAGATAGGTAGGTAGGTAGATAGATAGATACAGATAGGTAGGTTGGTTGATATATAGATACAGATATGTAGGTAGGTAGATAGATAGATACAGATAGGTAGGTAGGTAGGTAGATAGATAGAGATATGTAGGTAGGTAGATAGATAGATAGAGATAGGTAGGTAGGTAGATTGATAGATACAGATAGGTGGGTAGGTAGATAGATAGATACAGATATGTAGGTAAGTAGATAGATAGATACAGATAGGTAGGTGGGTAGATAGATAGATAGAGATAGGTAGGTAGGTAGATTGATAGATAGAGATAGGTAGGTAGGTAGATAGATACAGATAGGTAGGTAGATAGATTGATAGAGATAGGTAGGTAGGTAGATAGATAGATACAGATAGGTAGGTAGGTAGATTGATATGTAGGTAGATAGATAAATACAGATAGGTGGGTAGGTAGATAGATAGATAGAGATAGGTAGGTAGGTAGATTGATAGATAGAGATAGGTAGATAGGTAGATAGATAGATACAGATAGGTAGGTAGGTAGATATATAGATACAGATATGTAGGTAGGTAGATAGATAGATAGATAGATAGAGATAGGTAGGTAGGTAGATTAATAGATAGAGATAGGTAGGTAGGTAGATAGATAGATACAGATAGGTAGGTAGGTAGATTGATAGATAGAGATAGGTAGGTAGGTAGGTAGATAGATAAAGATAGGTAGGTAGGTAGATTGATAGATACAGATAGGTGAGTAGGTAGATAGATAGATACAGATATGTAGGTAGGTAGATAGATAGATACAGATAGGTAGGTAGGTAGATAGATAGATAGAGATAGCTAGGTGGGTAGATAGATAGATAGAGATAGGTAGGTAGGTAGATTGATAGATAGAGATAGGTAGGTAGGTAGATAGATAGATAGAGATAGGTAGGTAGGTAGATAGATACAGATAGGTAGGTAGATAGATTGATAGAGATAGGTAGGTAGGTAGATAGATAGATACAGATAGGTAGGTAGGTAGTTTGATAGATAGAGATAGGTAGGTAGGTAGATATATAGATACAGATATGTAGGTAGGTAGGTAGGTAGATAGATAGAGATAGGTAGGTAGGTAGATAGATAGAGATAGGTAGGTAGGTAGATAGATAGATAGAGATAGGTAGGTAGGTAGATTGATAGATAGAGATAGGTAGATAGGTAGATAGATAGATACAGATATGTAGGTAGGTAGATTGATAGATACAGATAGGTAGGTAGGTAGATAGATACAGATAGGTAGGTAGGTAGATTGATAGATAGAGATAGGTAGGTAGGTAGATTGATAGATACAGATAGGTAGGTAGGTAGGTAGATAGATAGAGATAGGTAGCTAGGTAGATTGATAGATACAGATAGGTAGGTAGGTAGATTGATAGATAGGTAGGTAGGTAAATAGATAGAGATAGGTAGGTAGGTAGATAGATAGATAGAGATAGGTAGGTAGGTAGATTGATAGATAGAGATAGGTAGATAGGTAGATAGATAGATACAGATATGTAGGTAGGTAGATTGATAGATACAGATAGGTAGGTAGGTAGATAGATACAGATAGGTAGGTAGGTAGATTGATAGATAGAGATAGGTAGGTAGGTAGATTGATAGATACAGATAGGTAGGTAGGTAGGTAGATAGATAGAGATAGGTAGGTAGGTAGATTGATAGAGATAGGTAGGTAGGTAGATAGATAGATAGAGATAGGTAGGTAGCTAGATAGATAGAAAGAGATAGGTAGATAGGTAGATAGATAGATAGAGATAGGTAGGTAGGTAGATAGATACAGATAGGTAGGTAGGTAGATATATAGATACAGATATGTAGGTAGGTAGATAGATAGATAGAGATAGGTAGGTAGGTAGATTGATAGATAGAGATAGGTAGGTAGGTAGATAGATAGATACAGATAGGTAGGTAGGTAGATATATAGATACAGATATGTAGGTAGGTAGATAGATAGATAGAGATAGGTAGGTAGGTAGATTAATAGATAGAGATAGGTAGGTAGGTAGATAGATAGATACAGATAGGTAGGTAGGTAGATTGATAGATAGAGATAGGTAGGTAGGTAGGTAGATAGATAGAGATAGGTAGGTAGGTAGATTGATAGAGATAGGTAAGTAGGTAGGTAGATAGATAGAGATAGGTAGGTAGGTAGATAGATAGATACAGATAGGTAGGTTGGTAGATATATAGATACAGATATGTAGGTAGGTAGATAGATAGATACAGATAGGTAGGTAGGTAGGTAGATAGATAGAGATATGTAGGTAGGTAGATAGATAGATAGAGATAGGTAGGTAGGTAGATAGATACAGATAGGTAGGTAGATAGATTGATAGAGATAGGTAGGTAGGTAGATAGATAGATACAGATAGGTAGGTAGGTAGATTGATATGTAGGTAGATAGATAAATACAGATAGGTGGGTAGGTAGATAGATAGATAGAGATAGGTAGGTAGGTAGATTGATAGATAGAGATAGGTAGATAGGTAGATAGATAGATAGAGATATGTAGGTAGGTAGATTGATAGATACAGATAGGTAGGTAGGTAGATAGATAGATACAGATAGGTAGGTAGGTAGATTGATAGATACAGATAGGTAGGTAGGTAGATAGATAGATACAGATAGGTAGGTAGGTAGATTGATAGATAGAGATAGGTAGGTAGGTAGATAGATAGATAGAGATAGGTAGGTAGGTAGGTAGATAGATAGATACAGATAGGTAGGTGGGTTGATTGATAGATACAGATAGGTAGGTAGGTAGATAGATAGATTGAGATACGTAGGTAGGTAGGTAGATAGATACAGATAGGTAGGTAGATAGATAAATACAGATAGCTGGGTAGGTAGATAGATAGATAGAGATAGGTAGGTAGGTAGATTGATAGATAGAGATAGGTAGATAGGTATATAGATAGATACAGATAGGTAGGTAGGTAGATATATAGATACAGATATGTAGGTAGGTAGGTAGATAGATAGAGATAGGTAGGTAGGTAGATTGATAGATACAGATAGGTAGGTAGGTAGATAGATAGATAGAGGTAGGTAGGTAGGTAGATAGATAGATAGAGATAGGTAGGTAGGTAGATAGATAGAGATAGGTAGGTAGGTAGGTAGATAGATAGATAGAGATATATAGGTAGGTAGGTAGATAGATAGATACAGATAGGTAGGTAGGTAGATTGATAGATAGAGATAGGTAGATAGGTAGATAGATAGATACAGATAGGTAGGTAGGTAGATTGATAGAGATAGGTAGGTAGGTAGATAGATAGATACAGATAGGTAGGTAGGTAGATTGATAGATACAGATAGGTAGGTAGGTAGATAGATAGATACAGATAGGTAGGTAGGTAGATTGATAGATACAGATAGGTAGGTAGGTAGATAGATAGATACAGATAGGTAGGTAGGTAGATTGATAGATAGAGATAGGTAGGTAGGTAGATAGATAGATAGAGATAGGTAGGTAGGTAGGTAGATAGATAGATACAGATAGGTAGGTGGGTTGATTGATAGATACAGATAGGTAGGTAGGTAGATAGATAGATTGAGATACGTAGGTAGGTAGGTAGATAGATACAGATAGGTAGGTAGATAGATAAATACAGATAGCTGGGTAGGTAGATAGATAGATAGAGATAGGTAGGTAGGTAGATTGATAGATAGAGATAGGTAGATAGGTATATAGATAGATACAGATAGGTAGGTAGGTAGATATATAGATACAGATATGTAGGTAGGTAGGTAGATAGATAGAGATAGGTAGGTAGGTAGATTGATAGATACAGATAGGTAGGTAGGTAGATAGATAGATAGAGGTAGGTAGGTAGGTAGATAGATAGATAGAGATAGGTAGGTAGGTAGATAGATAGAGATAGGTAGGTAGGTAGGTAGATAGATAGATAGAGATATATAGGTAGGTAGGTAGATAGATAGAAAGAGATAGGTAGGTAGGTAGATTGATAGATACAGATAGGTAGGTAGGTAGATAGATAGAGATAGGTAGGTAGGTAGATAGATAGATACAGATAGGAAGGTAGATAGATTGATAGATAGATAGAGGTAGGTAGGTAGGTAGGTAGATAGATAGATAGAGATAGGTAGGTAGGTAGATAGATAGATAGAGATAGGTAGATAGGTAGATAGATAGATACAGATAGGTAGGTAGGTAGATAGATAGATAGACATAGGCGGGTAGGTAGATAGATAGATACAGATAGGTAGGTAGGTAGATTGATAGATAGAGATAGGTAGGTAGGTAGATAGATAGATAGAGATAGGTAGGTAGGTAGATAGATAGATAGACATAGGTAGGTAGGTAGATTGATAGAGATAGGTAGGTAGGTAGGTAGATAGATAGAGATAGGTAGGTAGGTAGATTGATAGATACAGATCGGTAGGTAGGTAGATTGATAGATAGAGATAGGTAGGTAGGTAGATAGATAGATAGAGATAGGTAGGTAGGTAGATTGATAGATAGAGATAGGTAGGTAGGTAGGTAGATAGATAGAGATAGGTAGGTAGGTAGATATATAGATACAGATATGCAGGTAGATAGATAGAGATAGGTAGGTAGGTAGATTGATAGATACAGAAAGGTAGGTAGGTAGATTGATAGATAGAGATAGGTAGGTAGGTAGATAGATACAGATAGGTAGGTAGGTAGATAGATAGATACAGATAGGTAGGTAGGTAGATAGATACAGATAGGTAGGTAGGTAGATTGATAGATAGAGATAGGTAGGTAGGTAGATTGATAGATAGAGATAGTTAGATAGGTAGATAGATAGATACAGATAGGTAGGTAGGTAGATATATAGATACAGATATGTAGGTAGGTAGATAGATAGATAGAGATAGGTAGGTAGGTAGATTTATAGATAGAGATAGGTAGGTAGGTAGATAGATAGATACAGATAGGTAGATAGGTAGATTGATAGATAGAGATAGGTAGGTAGGTAGGTAGATAGATAGAGATAGGTAGGTAGGTAGATTGATAGAGATAGGTAAGTAGGTAGGTAGATAGATAGATAGAGATAGGTAGGTAGGTAGATAGATAGATACAGATAGGTAGGTTGGTTGATATATAGATACAGATATGTAGGTAGGTAGATAGATAGATACAGATAGGTAGGTAGGTAGGTAGATAGATAGAGATATGTAGGTAGGTAGATAGATAGATAGAGATAGGTAGGTAGGTAGATTGATAGATACAGATAGGTGGGTAGGTAGATAGATAGATACAGATATGTAGGTAAGTAGATAGATAGATACAGATAGGTAGGTGGGTAGATAGATAGATAGAGATAGGTAGGTAGGTAGATTGATAGATAGAGATAGGTAGGTAGGTAGATAGATACAGATAGGTAGGTAGATAGATTGATAGAGATAGGTAGGTAGGTAGATAGATAGATACAGATAGGTAGGTAGGTAGATTGATATGTAGGTAGATAGATAAATACAGATAGGTGGGTAGGTAGATAGATAGATAGAGATAGGTAGGTAGGTAGATTGATAGATAGAGATAGGTAGATAGGTAGATAGATAGATACAGATAGGTAGGTAGGTAGATATATAGATACAGATATGTAGGTAGGTAGATAGATAGATAGATAGATAGAGATAGGTAGGTAGGTAGATTAATAGATAGAGATAGGTAGGTAGGTAGATAGATAGATACAGATAGGTAGGTAGGTAGATTGATAGATAGAGATAGGTAGGTAGGTAGGTAGATAGATAAAGATAGGTAGGTAGGTAGATTGATAGATACAGATAGGTGAGTAGGTAGATAGATAGATACAGATATGTAGGTAGGTAGATAGATAGATACAGATAGGTAGGTAGGTAGATAGATAGATAGAGATAGCTAGGTGGGTAGATAGATAGATAGAGATAGGTAGGTAGGTAGATTGATAGATAGAGATAGGTAGGTAGGTAGATAGATAGATAGAGATAGGTAGGTAGGTAGATAGATACAGATAGGTAGGTAGATAGATTGATAGAGATAGGTAGGTAGGTAGATAGATAGATACAGATAGGTAGGTAGGTAGTTTGATAGATAGAGATAGGTAGGTAGGTAGATATATAGATACAGATATGTAGGTAGGTAGGTAGGTAGATAGATAGAGATAGGTAGGTAGGTAGATAGATAGAGATAGGTAGGTAGGTAGGTAGATAGATAGAGATATGTAGGTAGGTAGATAGATAGATAGAGATAGGTAGGTAGGTAGATAGATACAGATAGGTAGGTAGATAGATTGATAGAGATAGGTAGGTAGGTAGATAGATAGATACAGATAGGTAGGTAGGTAGATTGATATGTAGGTAGATAGATAAATACAGATAGGTGGGTAGGTAGATAGATAGATAGAGATAGGTAGGTAGGTAGATTGATAGATAGAGATAGGTAGATAGGTAGATAGATAGATAGAGATATGTAGGTAGGTAGATTGATAGATACAGATAGGTAGGTAGGTAGATAGATAGATACAGATAGGTAGGTAGGTAGATTGATAGATACAGATAGGTAGGTAGGTAGATAGATAGATACAGATAGGTAGGTAGGTAGATTGATAGATAGAGATAGGTAGGTAGGTAGATAGATAGATAGAGATAGGTAGGTAGGTAGGTAGATAGATAGATACAGATAGGTAGGTGGGTTGATTGATAGATACAGATAGGTAGGTAGGTAGATAGATAGATTGAGATACGTAGGTAGGTAGGTAGATAGATACAGATAGGTAGGTAGATAGATAAATACAGATAGCTGGGTAGGTAGATAGATAGATAGAGATAGGTAGGTAGGTAGATTGATAGATAGAGATAGGTAGATAGGTATATAGATAGATACAGATAGGTAGGTAGGTAGATATATAGATACAGATATGTAGGTAGGTAGGTAGATAGATAGAGATAGGTAGGTAGGTAGATTGATAGATACAGATAGGTAGGTAGGTAGATAGATAGATTGAGGTAGGTAGGTAGGTAGATAGATAGATAGAGATAGGTAGGTAGGTAGATAGATAGAGATAGGTAGGTAGGTAGGTAGATAGATAGATAGAGATATATAGGTAGGTAGGTAGATAGATAGATACAGATAGGTAGGTAGGTAGATTGATAGATAGAGATAGGTAGATAGGTAGATAGATAGATACAGATAGGTAGGTAGGTAGATTGATAGAGATAGGTAGGTAGGTAGATAGATAGATACAGATAGGTAGGTAGGTAGATTGATAGATACAGATAGGTAGGTAGGTAGATAGATAGATACAGATAGGTAGGTAGGTAGATTGATAGATACAGATAGGTAGGTAGGTAGATAGATAGATACAGATAGGTAGGTAGGTAGATTGATAGATAGAGATAGGTAGGTAGGTAGATAGATAGATAGAGATAGGTAGGTAGGTAGGTAGATAGATAGATACAGATAGGTAGGTGGGTTGATTGATAGATACAGATAGGTAGGTAGGTAGATAGATAGATTGAGATACGTAGGTAGGTAGGTAGATAGATACAGATAGGTAGGTAGATAGATAAATACAGATAGCTGGGTAGGTAGATAGATAGATAGAGATAGGTAGGTAGGTAGATTGATAGATAGAGATAGGTAGATAGGTATATAGATAGATACAGATAGGTAGGTAGGTAGATATATAGATACAGATATGTAGGTAGGTAGGTAGATAGATAGAGATAGGTAGGTAGGTAGATTGATAGATACAGATAGGTAGGTAGGTAGATAGATAGATAGAGGTAGGTAGGTAGGTAGATAGATAGATAGAGATAGGTAGGTAGGTAGATAGATAGAGATAGGTAGGTAGGTAGGTAGATAGATAGATAGAGATATATAGGTAGGTAGGTAGATAGATAGAAAGAGATAGGTAGGTAGGTAGATTTATAGATACAGATAGGTAGGTAGGTAGATAGATAGAGATAGGTAGGTAGGTAGATAGATAGATACAGATAGGAAGGTAGATAGATTGATAGATAGATAGAGGTAGGTAGGTAGGTAGGTAGATAGATAGATAGAGATAGGTAGGTAGGTAGATAGATAGATAGAGATAGGTAGATAGGTAGATAGATAGATACAGATAGGTAGGTAGGTAGATAGATAGATAGACATAGGCGGGTAGGTAGATAGATAGATACAGATAGGTAGGTAGGTAGATTGATAGATAGAGATAGGTAGGTAGGTAGATAGATAGATAGAGATAGGTAGGTAGGTAGATAGATAGATAGACATAGGTAGGTAGGTAGATTGATAGAGATAGGTAGGTAGGTAGGTAGATAGATAGAGATAGGTAGGTAGGTAGATTGATAGATACAGATCGGTAGGTAGGTAGATTGATAGATAGAGATAGGTAGGTAGGTAGATAGATAGATAGAGATAGGTAGGTAGTTAGATTGATAGATAGAGATAGGTAGGTAGGTAGGTAGATAGATAGAGATAGGTAGGTAGGTAGATATATAGATACAGATATGCAGGTAGATAGATAGAGATAGGTAGGTAGGTAGATTGATAGATACAGAAAGGTAGGTAGGTAGATTGATAGATAGAGATAGGTAGGTAGGTAGATAGATACAGATAGGTAGGTAGGTAGATAGATAGATACAGATAGGTAGGTAGGTAGATAGATACAGATAGGTAGGTAGGTAGATTGATAGATAGAGATAGGTAGGTAGGTAGATTGATAGATAGAGATAGTTAGATAGGTAGATAGATAGATACAGATAGGTAGGTAGGTAGATATATAGATACAGATATGTAGGTAGGTAGATAGATAGATAGAGATAGGTAGGTAGGTAGATTTATAGATAGAGATAGGTAGGTAGGTAGATAGATAGATACAGATAGGTAGATAGGTAGATTGATAGATAGAGATAGGTAGGTAGGTAGGTAGATAGATAGAGATAGGTAGGTAGGTAGATTGATAGAGATAGGTAAGTAGGTAGGTAGATAGATAGATAGAGATAGGTAGGTAGGTAGATAGATAGATACAGATAGGTAGGTTGGTTGATATATAGATACAGATATGTAGGTAGGTAGATAGATAGATACAGATAGGTAGGTAGGTAGGTAGATAGATAGAGATATGTAGGTAGGTAGATAGATAGATAGAGATAGGTAGGTAGGTAGATTGATAGATACAGATAGGTGGGTAGGTAGATAGATAGATACAGATATGTAGGTAAGTAGATAGATAGATACAGATAGGTAGGTGGGTAGATAGATAGATAGAGATAGGTAGGTAGGTAGATTGATAGATAGAGATAGGTAGGTAGGTAGATAGATACAGATAGGTAGGTAGATAGATTGATAGAGATAGGTAGGTAGGTAGATAGATAGATACAGATAGGTAGGTAGGTAGATTGATATGTAGGTAGATAGATAAATACAGATAGGTGGGTAGGTAGATAGATAGATAGAGATAGGTAGGTAGGTAGATTGATAGATAGAGATAGGTAGATAGGTAGATAGATAGATACAGATAGGTAGGTAGGTAGATATATAGATACAGATATGTAGGTAGGTAGATAGATAGATAGATAGATAGAGATAGGTCGGTAGGTAGATTAATAGATAGAGATAGGTAGGTAGGTAGATAGATAGATACAGATAGGTAGGTAGGTAGATTGATAGATAGAGATAGGTAGGTAGGTAGGTAGATAGATAAAGATAGGTAGGTAGGTAGATTGATAGATACAGATAGGTGAGTAGGTAGATAGATAGATACAGATATGTAGGTAGGTAGATAGATAGATACAGATAGGTAGGTAGGTAGATAGATAGATAGAGATAGCTAGGTGGGTAGATAGATAGATAGAGATAGGTAGGTAGGTAGATTGATAGATAGAGATAGGTAGGTAGGTAGATAGATAGATAGAGATAGGTAGGTAGGTAGATAGATACAGATAGGTAGGTAGATAGATTGATAGAGATAGGTAGGTAGGTAGATAGATAGATACAGATAGGTAGGTAGGTAGTTTGATAGATAGAGATAGGTAGGTAGGTAGATATATAGATACAGATATGTAGGTAGGTAGGTAGGTAGATAGATAGAGATAGGTAGGTAGGTAGATAGATAGAGATAGGTAGGTAGGTAGATAGATAGATAGAGATAGGTAGGTAGGTAGATTGATAGATAGAGATAGGTAGATAGGTAGATAGATAGATACAGATATGTAGGTAGGTAGATTGATAGATACAGATAGGTAGGTAGGTAGATAGATACAGATAGGTAGGTAGGTAGATTGATAGATAGAGATAGGTAGGTAGGTAGATTGATAGATACAGATAGGTAGGTAGGTAGGTAGATAGATAGAGATAGGTAGCTAGGTAGATTGATAGATACAGATAGGTAGGTAGGTAGATTGATAGATAGGTAGGTAGGTAAATAGATAGAGATAGGTAGGTAGGTAGATAGATAGATAGAGATAGGTAGGTAGGTAGATTGATAGATAGAGATAGGTAGATAGGTAGATAGATAGATACAGATATGTAGGTAGGTAGATTGATAGATACAGATAGGTAGGTAGGTAGATAGATACAGATAGGTAGGTAGGTAGATTGATAGATAGAGATAGGTAGGTAGGTAGATTGATAGATACAGATAGGTAGGTAGGTAGGTAGATAGATAGAGATAGGTAGGTAGGTAGATTGATAGAGATAGGTAGGTAGGTAGATAGATAGATAGAGATAGGTAGGTAGCTAGATAGATAGAAAGAGATAGGTAGATAGGTAGATAGATAGATAGAGATAGGTAGGTAGGTAGATAGATACAGATAGGTAGGTAGGTAGATATATAGATACAGATATGTAGGTAGGTAGATAGATAGATAGAGATAGGTAGGTAGGTAGATTGATAGATAGAGATAGGTAGGTAGGTAGATAGATAGATACAGATAGGTAGGTAGGTAGATATATAGATACAGATATGTAGGTAGGTAGATAGATAGATAGAGATAGGTAGGTAGGTAGATTAATAGATAGAGATAGGTAGGTAGGTAGATAGATAGATACAGATAGGTAGGTAGGTAGATTGATAGATAGAGATAGGTAGGTAGGTAGGTAGATAGATAGAGATAGGTAGGTAGGTAGATTGATAGAGATAGGTAAGTAGGTAGGTAGATAGATAGAGATAGGTAGGTAGGTAGATAGATAGATACAGATAGGTAGGTTGGTAGATATATAGATACAGATATGTAGGTAGGTAGATAGATAGATACAGATAGGTAGGTAGGTAGGTAGATAGATAGAGATATGTAGGTAGGTAGATAGATAGATAGAGATAGGTAGGTAGGTAGATTGATAGATACAGATAGGTGGGTAGGTAGATAGATAGATACAGATATGTAGGTAGATAGATAGATAGATACAGATAGGTAGGTAGGTAGATAGATAGATAGAGATAGGTAGGTGGGTAGATAGATAGATAGAGATAGGTAGGTAGGTAGATTGATAGATAGAGATAGGTAGGTAGGTAGATATATAGATACAGATATGTAGGTAGGTAGATAGATAGATAGAGATAGGTAGGTAGGTAGATTGATAGATAGAGATAGGTAGGTAGGTAGATAGATAGATACAGATAGGTAGGTAGGTAGATATATAGATACAGATATGTAGGTAGGTAGATAGATAGATAGAGATAGGTAGGTAGGTAGATAGATAGATACAGATAGGTAGGTTGGTAGATATATAGATACAGATATGTAGGTAGGTAGATAGATAGATACAGATAGGTAGGTAGGTAGGTAGCTAGATAGAGATAGGTAGGAAGGTAGATAGATAGATACAGATAGGTAGGTAGGTAGATTGATAGATAGAGATAGGTAGGTATGTAGGTAGATAGATAGAGATAGGTAGGTAGGTAGATTGATAGAGATAGGTAAGTAGGTAGGTAGATAGATAGAGATAGGTAGGTAGGTAGATAGATAGATACAGATAGGTAGGTTGGTAGATATATAGATACAGATATGTAGGTAGGTAGATAGATAGATACAGATAGGTAGGTAGGTAGGTAGATAGATAGAGATATGTAGGTAGGTAGATAGATAGATAGAGATAGGTAGGTAGGTAGATAGATAGATAGAGATAGGTAGGTGGGTAGATAGATAGATAGAGATAGGTAGGTAGGTAGATTGATAGATAGAGATAGGTAGATAGGTAGATAGATAGATAGAGATAGGTAGGTAGGTAGATAGATACAGATAGGTAGGTAGATAGATTGATAGAGATAGGTAGGTAGGTAGATAGATAGATACAGATAGGTAGGTAGGTAGTTTGATAGATAGAGATAGGTAGGTAGGTAGATATATAGATACAGATATGTAGGTAGGTAGATTGATAGATAGAGATAGGTAGGTAGGTAGGTAGATAGATAGAGATAGGTAGGTAGGTAGATTGATAGAGATAGGTAAGTAGGTAGGTAGATAGATAGAGATAGGTAGGTAGGTAGATAGATAGATACAGATAGGTAGGTGGGTAGATATATAGATACAGATATGTAGGTAGGTAGATAGATAGATACAGATAGGTAGGTAGGTAGGTAGCTAGATAGAGATATGTAGGTAGGTAGATAGATAGATAGAGATAGGTAGGTAGGTAGATAGATAGATAGAGATAGGTAGATAGGTAGATAGATAGATACAGATATGTAGGTAGGTAGATAGATAGATACAGATAGGTAGGTAGGTAGATAGATAGATAGAGATAGGTAGGTGGGTAGATAGATAGATAGAGATAGGTAGGTAGGTAGATTGATAGATAGAGATAGGTAGATAGGTAGATAGATAGATAGAGATAGGTAGGTAGGTAGATAGATACAGATAGGTAGGTAGATAGATTGATAGAGATAGGTAGGTAGGTAGATAGATAGATACAGATAGGTAGGTAGGTAGTTTGATAGATAGAGATAGGTAGGTAGGTAGATATATAGATACAGATATGTAGGTAGGTAGATTGATAGATAGAGATAGGTAGGTAGGTAGGTAGATAGATAGAGATATGTAGGTAGGTAGATTGATAGAGATAGGTAAGTAGGTAGGTAGATAGATAGAGATAGCTAGGTAGGTAGATAGATAGATACAGATAGGTAGGTTGGTAGATATATAGATATAGATAGGTAGGTAGGTAGATAGATAGATACAGATAGGTAGGTAGGTAGGTAGATAGATAGATATGTAGGTAGGTAGATAGATAGATAGATAGAGATAGGTAGGTAGGTAGATAGATAGATAGAGATAGGTAGGTAGGTAGATTGATAGATAGAGATAGGTAGGTAGGTAGGTAGATAGATAGAGATAGGTAGGTAGGTAGATATATAGATACAGATATGTAGGTAGATAGATAGAGATAGGTAGGTAGGTAGATTGATAGATACAGATAGGTAGGTAGGTAGATTGATAGATAGAGATAGGTAGGTAGGTAGATAGATTGATAGAGATAGGTAGGTAGGTAGATTGATAGATACAGATAGGTAGGTAGGTACATTGATTGATAGAGATAGGTAGGTAGGTAGATTGATAGATAGAGATAGGTAGGTAGGTAGATTGATAGATACAGATAGGTAGGTAGGTAGATAGATACAGATAGGTAGGTAGGTAGATTGATAGATAGAGATAGGTAGGTAGGTAGGTAGATAGATACAGATAGGTAGGTAGGTAGATAGATAGATAGAGATAGGTAGGTAGGTAGATTGATAGATACAGATAGGTAGGTAGGTAGATAGATAGATACAGATAGGTAGGTAGGTAGATTGATAGATAGAGATAGGTAGGTAGGTAGATTGATAGATACAGATAGGTAGGTAGGTAGATAGATAGATAGAGATACGTAGGTAGGTAGATAGATAGATACAGATAGGTAGGTAGGTAGATTGATAGATAGAGATACGTAGGTAGGTAGATATATAGATACAGATATGTAGGTAGGCAGATAGATAGATACAGATAGGTAGGTAGGTAGATTGATAGATAGAGATAGGTAGGTAGGTAGATTTATAGATAGAGATAGGTAGATAGGTAGATAGATAGATAGAGATAGGTAGGTAGGTAGATAGATACAGATAGGTAGGTAGATAGATTGATAGAGATAGGTAGGTAGGTAGTTTGATAGATAGAGATAGGTAGGTAGGTAGATATATAGATACAGATATGTAGGTAGGTAGATTGATAGATAGAGATAGGTAGGTAGGTAGGTAGATAGATAGAGATAGGTAGGTAGGTAGATTGATAGAGATAGGTAAGTAGGTAGGTAGATAGATAGAGATAGGTAGGTAGGTAGATAGATAGATACAGATAGGTAGGTTGGTAGATATATAGATACAGATATGTAGGTAGGTAGATAGATAGATACAGATAGGTAGGTAGGTAGGTAGCTAGATAGAGATATGTAGGTAGGTAGATAGATAGATAGAGATAGGTAGGTAGGTAGATAGATAGATAGAGATAGGTAGATAGGTAGATAGATAGATACAGATATGTAGGTAGGTAGATAGATAGATACAGATAGGTAGGTAGGTAGATAGATAGATAGAGATAGGTAGGTGGGTAGATAGATAGATAGAGATAGGTAGGTAGGTAGATTGATAGATAGAGATAGGTAGATAGGTAGATAGATAGATAGAGATAGGTAGGTAGGTAGATAGATACAGATAGGTAGGTAGATAGATTGATAGAGATAGGTAGGTAGGTAGATAGATAGATACAGATAGGTAGGTAGGTAGTTTGATAGATAGAGATAGGTAGGTAGGTAGATATATAGATACAGATATGTAGGTAGGTAGATTGATAGATAGAGATAGGTAGGTAGGTAGGTAGATAGATAGAGATATGTAGGTAGGTAGATTGATAGAGATAGGTAAGTAGGTAGGTAGATAGATAGAGATAGCTAGGTAGGTAGATAGATAGATACAGATAGGTAGGTTGGTAGATATATAGATATAGATAGGTAGGTAGGTAGATAGATAGATACAGATAGGTAGGTAGGTAGGTAGATAGATAGATATGTAGGTAGGTAGATAGATAGATAGATAGAGATAGGTAGGTAGGTAGATAGATAGATAGAGATAGGTAGGTAGGTAGATTGATAGATAGAGATAGGTAGGTAGGTAGGTAGATAGATAGAGATAGGTAGGTAGGTAGATATATAGATACAGATATGTAGGTAGATAGATAGAGATAGGTAGGTAGGTAGATTGATAGATACAGATAGGTAGGTAGGTAGATTGATAGATAGAGATAGGTAGGTAGGTAGATAGATTGATAGAGATAGGTAGGTAGGTAGATTGATAGATACAGATAGGTAGGTAGGTACATTGATTGATAGAGATAGGTAGGTAGGTAGATTGATAGATAGAGATAGGTAGGTAGGTAGATTGATAGATACAGATAGGTAGGTAGGTAGATAGATACAGATAGGTAGGTAGGTAGATTGATAGATAGAGATAGGTAGGTAGGTAGGTAGATAGATACAGATAGGTAGGTAGGTAGATAGATAGATAGAGATAGGTAGGTAGGTAGATTGATAGATACAGATAGGTAGGTAGGTAGATAGATAGATACAGATAGGTAGGTAGGTAGATTGATAGATAGAGATAGGTAGGTAGGTAGATTGATAGATACAGATAGGTAGGTAGGTAGATAGATAGATAGAGATACGTAGGTAGGTAGATAGATAGATACAGATATGTAGGTAGGCAGATAGATAGATACAGATAGGTAGGTAGGTAGATTGATAGATAGAGATAGGTAGATAGGTAGATAGATAGATACAGATAGGTAGGTAGGTAGATTGATAGATAGAGATAGGTAGGTAGATAGATAAATACAGATAGGTGGGTAGGTAGATAGATAGATAGAGATAGGTAGGTAGGTAGATTGATAGATAGAGATAGGTAGATAGGTAGATAGATAGATACAGATAGGTAGGTAGGTAGATATATAGATACAGATATGTAGGTAGGTAGATAGGTAGATAGAGATAGGTAGGTAGGTAGATTGATAGATAGAGATAGGTAGGTAGGTAGATAGATAGATAGAGATAGGTAGGTAGGTAGATTGATAGATAGAGATAGGTAGATAGGTAGATAGATAGATACAGATAGGTAGGTAGGTAGATATATAGATACAGATATGTAGGTAGGTAGATAGATAGATAGAGATAGGTAGGTAGGTAGATTAATAGATAGAGATAGGTAGGTAGGTAGGTAGATAGATAGATACAGATAGGTAGGTAGGTAGATAGATAGATAGAGATAGGTAGGTAGGTAGATAGATAGATAGAGATAGGTAGGTAGGTAGATTGATAGATAGAGATAGGTAGGTAGGTAGATAGATAGAGATAGGTAGGTAGGTAGATAGATAGATAGAGATAGGTAGGTAGGTAGATTGATAGATAGAGATAGGTAGATAGGTAGATAGATAGATACAGATATGTAGGTAGGTAGATTGATAGATACAGATAGGTAGGTTGGTCGATAGATAGATACAGATAGGTAGGTAGGTAGATTGATAGATAGAGATAGGTAGGTAGGTAGATATATAGATACAGATATGTAGGTAGGTAGGTAGGTAGATAGATAGAGATAGGTAGGTAGGTAGATAGATAGATACAGATAGGTAGGTAGGTAGATTGATAGATACAGATAGGTAGGTAGATAGATAGATAGATACAGATAGGTAGGTAGGTAGATTGATAGATAGAGATAGGTAGGTAGGTAGATAGATAGATAGAGATAGGTAGGTAGGTAGATAGATAGATACAGATAGTTAGGTAGGTTGATTGATAGATACAGATAGGTAGGTAGGTAGATAGATAGATTGAGATACATAGGTAGGTAGATAGATACAGATAGGTAGGTAGATAGATAAATAAAGATAGGTGGGTAGGTAGATAGATAGATAGAGATAGGTAGGTAGGTAGATTGATAGATAGAGATAGGTAGGTAGGTAGATTGATAGATAGAGATAGGTAGATAGGTATATAGATAGATACAGATAGGTAGGTAGGTAGATATATAGATACAGATATGTAGGTAGGTAGGTAGATAGATAGAGATAGGTAGGTAGGTAGATTGATAGAAACAGATAGGTAGGTAGGTAGATAGATAGATAGAGATAGGTAGGTAGGTAGATAGATAGAGATAGGTAGGTAGGTAGGTAGATAGATAGATAGAGATATATAGGTAGGTAGGTAGATAGATAGAAAGAGATAGGTAGGTAGGTAGATTGATAGATACAGATAGGTAGGTAGGTAGATAGATAGATAGAGATAGGTAGGTAGGTAGATAGATAGATACAGATAGGAAGGTAGGTAGATTGATAGATAGAGATAGGTAGGTAGGTAGATAGATAGATACAGATAGGTAGGTAGGTAGATTGATAGATAGAGATAGGTAGATAGGTAGATAGATAGATACAGATAGGTAGGTAGGTAGATTGATAGATAGAGATAGGTAGGTAGATAGATAAATACAGATAGGTGGGCAGGTAGATAGATAGATAGAGATAGGTAGGTAGGTAGATTGATAGATAGAGATAGGTAGATAGGTAGATAGATAGATACAGATAGGTAGGTAGGTAGATATATAGATACAGATATGTAGGTAGGTAGATAGGTAGATAGAGATAGGTAGGTAGGTAGATTGATAGATAGAGATAGGTAGGTAGGTAGATAGATAGATAGAGATAGGTAGGTAGGTAGATTGATAGATAGAGATAGGTAGATAGGTAGATAGATAGATACAGATAGGTAGGTAGGTAGATATATAGATACAGATATGTAGGTAGGTAGATAGATAGATAGAGATAGGTAGGTAGGTAGATTAATAGATAGAGATAGGTAGGTAGGTAGGTAGATAGATAGATACAGATAGGTAGGTAGGTAGATAGATAGATAGAGATAGGTAGGTAGGTAGATAGATAGATAGAGATAGGTAGGTAGGTAGATTGATAGATAGAGATAGGTAGGTAGGTAGATAGATAGAGATAGGTAGGTAGGTAGATAGATAGATAGAGATAGGTAGGTAGGTAGATTGATAGATAGAGATAGGTAGATAGGTAGATAGATAGATACAGATATGTAGGTAGGTAGATTGATAGATACAGATAGGTAGGTTGGTCGATAGATAGATACAGATAGGTAGGTAGGTAGATTGATAGATAGAGTTAGGTAGGTAGGTAGATATATAGATACAGATATGTAGGTAGGTAGGTAGGTAGATAGATAGAGATAGGTAGGTAGGTAGATAGATAGATACAGATAGGTAGGTAGGTAGATTGATAGATACAGATAGGTAGGTAGATAGATAGATAGATACAGATAGGTAGGTAGGTAGATTGATAGATAGAGATAGGTAGGTAGGTAGATAGATAGATAGAGATATGTAGGTAGGTAGATAGATAGATACAGATAGTTAGGTAGGTTGATTGATAGATACAGATAGGTAGGTAGGTAGATAGATAGATTGAGATACGTAGGTAGGTAGATAGATACAGATAGGTAGGTAGATAGATAAATAAAGATAGGTGGGTAGGTAGATAGATAGATAGAGATAGGTAGGTAGGTAGATTGATAGATAGAGATAGGTAGGTAGGTAGATTGATAGATAGAGATAGGTAGATAGGTATATAGATAGATACAGATAGGTAGGTAGGTAGATATATAGATACAGATATGTAGGTAGGTAGGTAGATAGATAGAGATAGGTAGGTAGGTAGATTGATAGATACAGATAGGTAGGTAGGTAGATAGATAGATAGATAGAGATAGGTAGGTAGGTAGATAGATAGAGATAGGTAGGTAGGTAGGTAGATAGATAGATAGAGATATATAGGTAGGTAGGTAGATAGATAGAAAGAGATAGGTAGGTAGGTAGATTGATAGATACAGATAGGTAGGTAGGTAGATAGATAGATAGAGATAGGTAGGTAGGTAGATAGATAGATACAGATAGGAAGGTAGGTAGATTGATAGATAGAGATAGGTAGGTAGGTAGATAGATAGATACAGATAGGTAGGTAGGTAGATTGATAGATAGAGATAGGTAGGTAGGTAGATTGATAGATACAGATAGGAAGGTAGGTAGATTGATAGAAAGAGATAGGTAGGTAGGTAAATTGATAGATACAGATAGGTAGGTAGATAGATTGATAGATAGAGATAGGTAGGTAGGTAGATTGATAGATACAGATAGGAAGGTAGGTAGATTGATAGATAGAGATAGGTAGGTAGGTAGATAGATAGATACAGATAGGTAGGTAGGTAGATTGATAGATAGTGATAGGTAGGTAGGTAGATAGATAGATAGAGATAGGTAGATAGGTAGATAGATAGATAGAGATAGGTAGGTAGGTAGATAGATAGATAGAGATAGGTAGATAGGTAGATAGATAGATACAGATAGGTAGGTAGGTAGATAGATAGATAGACATAGGTAGGTAGGTAGATAGATAGATACAGATAGGTAGGTAGGTAGATTGATAGATAGAGATAGGTAGGTAGGTAGATAGATAGATAGAGATAGGTAGGTAGGTAGATAGATAGATACAGATAGGTAGGTAGGTTGATTGATAGATACAGATAGGTAGGTAGGTAGATAGATAGAGATAGGTGGGTAGGTAGGTAGATAGATAGAGATAGGTAGGTAGGTAGATTGATAGATACAGATCGGTAGGTAGGTAGATTGATAGATAGAGATAGGTAGGTAGGTAGATAGATAGATAGAGATATGTAGGTAGGTAGATTGATAGATAGAGATAGGTAGGTAGGTAGGTAGATAGGTAGAGATAGGTAGGTAGGTAGATATATAGATACAGATATGCAGGTAGATAGATAGAGATAGGTAGGTAGGTAGATTGATAGATACAGATAGGTAGGTAGGTAGATTGATAGATAGAGATAGGTAGGTTGGTAGATAGATTGATAGAGATAGGTAGGTAGGTAGATTGATAGATACAGATAGGTAGGTAGGTAGATTGATAGATAGAGATAGGTAGGTAGGTAGATAGATACAGATAGGTAGGTAGGTAGATAGATAGATACAGATAGGTAGGTAGGTAGATAGATACAGATAGGTAGGTAGGTAGATTGATAGATAGAGATAGGTAGGTAGGTAGATATATAGATACAGATATGTAGGTAGGTAGATAGAAACAGATAGGTAGGTAGGTAGATTGATAGATAGAGATAGGTAGATAGGTAGATAGATAGATACAGATAGGTAGGTAGGTAGATTGATAGATAGAGATAGGTAGGTAGATAGATAGATACAGATATGTAGGTAGATAGATAGATAGATACAGATAGGTAGGTAGGTAGATAGATAGATAGAGATAGGTAGGTGGGTAGATAGATAGATAGAGATAGGTAGGTAGGTAGATTGATAGATAGAGATAGGTAGGTAGGTAGATATATAGATACAGATATGTAGGTAGGTAGATAGATAGATAGAGATAGGTAGGTAGGTAGATTGATAGATAGAGATAGGTAGGTAGGTAGATAGATAGATACAGATAGGTAGGTAGGTAGATATATAGATACAGATATGTAGGTAGGTAGATAGATAGATAGAGATAGGTAGGTAGGTAGATTAATAGATAGAGATAGGTAGGAAGGTAGATAGATAGATACAGATAGGTAGGTAGGTAGATTGATAGATAGAGATAGGTAGGTATGTAGGTAGATAGATAGAGATAGGTAGGTAGATAGATAGATACAGATAGGTAGGTAGGTAGGTAGATAGATAGAGATATGTAGGTAGGTAGATAGATAGATAGAGATAGGTAGGTAGGTAGATAGATAGATAGAGATAGGTAGGTGGGTAGATAGATAGATAGAGATAGGTAGGTAGGTAGATTGATAGATAGAGATAGGTAGATAGGTAGATAGATAGATAGAGATAGGTAGGTAGGTAGATAGATACAGATAGGTAGGTAGATAGATTGATAGAGATAGGTAGGTAGGTAGATAGATAGATACAGATAGGTAGGTAGGTAGTTTGATAGATAGAGATAGGTAGGTAGGTAGATATATAGATACAGATATGTAGGTAGGTAGATTGATAGATAGAGATAGGTAGGTAGGTAGGTAGATAGATAGAGATAGGTAGGTAGGTAGATTGATAGAGATAGGTAAGTAGGTAGGTAGATAGATAGAGATAGGTAGGTAGGTAGATAGATAGATACAGATAGGTAGGTTGGTAGATATATAGATACAGATATGTAGGTAGGTAGATAGATAGATACAGATAGGTAGGTAGGTAGGTAGCTAGATAGAGATATGTAGGTAGGTAGATAGATAGATAGAGATAGGTAGGTAGGTAGATAGATAGATAGAGATAGGTAGATAGGTAGATAGATAGATACAGATATGTAGGTAGGTAGATAGATAGATACAGATAGGTAGGTAGGTAGATAGATAGATAGAGATAGGTAGGTGGGTAGATAGATAGATAGAGATAGGTAGGTAGGTAGATTGATAGATAGAGATAGGTAGATAGGTAGATAGATAGATAGAGATAGGTAGGTAGGTAGATAGATACAGATAGGTAGGTAGATAGATTGATAGAGATAGGTAGGTAGGTAGATAGATAGATACAGATAGGTAGGTAGGTAGTTTGATAGATAGAGATAGGTAGGTAGGTAGATATATAGATACAGATATGTAGGTTGGTAGATTGATAGATAGAGATAGGTAGGTAGGTAGGTAGATAGATAGAGATATGTAGGTAGGTAGATTGATAGAGATAGGTAAGTAGGTAGGTAGATAGATAGAGATAGCTAGGTAGGTAGATAGATAGATACAGATAGGTAGGTTGGTAGATATATAGATATAGATAGGTAGGTAGGTAGATAGATAGATACAGATAGGTAGGTAGGTAGGTAGATAGATAGATATGTAGGTAGGTAGATAGATAGATAGATAGAGATAGGTAGGTAGGTAGATAGATAGATAGAGATAGGTAGGTAGGTGGATTGATAGATAGAGATAGGTAGGTAGGTAGATAGATAGAGATAGGTAGGTAGGTAGATATATAGATACAGATATGTAGGTAGATAGATAGAGATAGGTAGGTAGGTAGATTGATAGATACAGATAGGTAGGTAGGTAGATTGATAGATAGAGATAGGTAGGTAGGTAGATAGATTGATAGAGATAGGTAGGTAGGTAGATTGATAGATACAGATAGGTAGGTAGGTACATTGATTGATAGAGATAGGTAGGTAGGTAGATTGATAGATAGAGATAGGTAGGTAGGTAGATTGATAGATACAGATAGGTAGGTAGGTAGATAGATACAGATAGGTAGGTAGGTAGATTGATAGATAGAGATAGGTAGGTAGGTAGGTAGATAGATACAGATAGGTAGGTAGGTAGATAGATAGATAGAGATAGGTAGGTAGGTAGATTGATAGATACAGATAGGTAGGTAGGTAGATAGATAGATACAGATAGGTAGGTAGGTAGATTGATAGATAGAGATAGGTAGGTAGGTAGATTGATAGATACAGATAGGTAGGTAGGTAGATAGATAGATAGAGATACGTAGGTAGGTAGATAGATAGATACAGATAGGTAGGTAGGTAGATTGATAGATAGAGATACGTAGGTAGGTAGATATATAGATACAGATATGTAGGTAGGCAGATAGATAGATACAGATAGGTAGGTAGGTAGATTGATAGATAGAGATAGGTAGGTAGGTAGATTGATAGATAGAGATAGGTAGATAGGTAGATAGATAGATAGAGATAGGTAGGTAGGTAGATAGATACAGATAGGTAGGTAGATAGATTGATAGAGATAGGTAGGTAGGTAGATAGATAGATACAGATAGGTAGGTAGGTAGTTTGATAGATAGAGATAGGTAGGTAGGTAGATATATAGATACAGATATGTAGGTAGGTAGATTGATAGATAGAGATAGGTAGGTAGGTAGATAGATAGATAGAGATAGGTAGGTAGGTAGATTGATAGAGATAGGTAAGTAGGTAGGTAGATAGATAGAGATAGGTAGGTAGGTAGATAGATAGATACAGATAGGTAGGTTGGTAGATATATAGATACAGATATGTAGGTAGGTAGATAGATAGATACAGATAGGTAGGTAGGTAGGTAGCTAGATAGAGATATGTAGGTAGGTAGATAGATAGATAGAGATAGGTAGGTAGGTAGATAGATAGATAGAGATAGGTAGATAGGTAGATAGATAGATACAGATATGTAGGTAGGTAGATAGATAGATACAGATAGGTAGGTAGGTAGATAGATAGATAGAGATAGGTAGGTGGGTAGATAGATAGATAGAGATAGGTAGGTAGGTAGATTGATAGATAGAGATAGGTAGATAGGTAGATAGATAGATAGAGATAGGTAGGTAGGTAGATAGATACAGATAGGTAGGTAGATAGATTGATAGAGATAGGTAGGTAGGTAGATAGATAGATACAGATAGGTAGGTAGGTAGTTTGATAGATAGAGATAGGTAGGTAGGTAGATATATAGATACAGATATGTAGGTAGGTAGATTGATAGATAGAGATAGGTAGGTAGGTAGGTAGATAGATAGAGATATGTAGGTAGGTAGATTGATAGAGATAGGTAAGTAGGTAGGTAGATAGATAGAGATAGCTAGGTAGGTAGATAGATAGATACAGATAGGTAGGTTGGTAGATATATAGATATAGATAGGTAGGTAGGTAGATAGATAGATACAGATAGGTAGGTAGGTAGGTAGATAGATAGATATGTAGGTAGGTAGATAGATAGATAGATAGAGATAGGTAGGTAGGTAGATAGATAGATAGAGATAGGTAGGTAGGTAGATTGATAGATAGAGATAGGTAGGTAGGTAGGTAGATAGATAGAGATAGGTAGGTAGGTAGATATATAGATACAGATATGTAGGTAGATAGATAGAGATAGGTAGGTAGGTAGATTGATAGATACAGATAGGTAGGTAGGTAGATTGATAGAGATAGGTAGGTAGGTAGATAGATTGATAGAGATAGGTAGGTAGGTAGATTGATAGATACAGATAGGTAGGTAGGTACATTGATTGATAGAGATAGGTAGGTAGGTAGATTGATAGATAGAGATAGGTAGGTAGGTAGATTGATAGATACAGATAGGTAGGTAGGTAGATAGATAGATACAGATAGGTAGGTAGGTAGATTGATAGATAGAGATAGGTAGGTAGGTAGATTGATAGATACAGATAGGTAGGTAGGTAGATAGATAGATAGAGATACGTAGGTAGGTAGATAGATAGATACAGATAGGTAGGTAGGTAGATTGATAGATAGAGATACGTAGGTAGGTAGATATATAGATACAGATATGTAGGTAGGCAGATAGATAGATACAGATAGGTAGGTAGGTAGATTGATAGATAGAGATAGGTAGATAGGTAGATAGATAGATACAGATAGGTAGGTAGGTAGATTGATAGATAGAGATAGGTAGGTAGATAGATAAATACAGATAGGTGGGTAGGTAGATAGATAGATAGAGATAGGTAGGTAGGTAGATTGATAGATAGAGATAGGTAGATAGGTAGATAGATAGATACAGATAGGTAGGTAGGTAGATATATAGATACAGATATGTAGGTAGGTAGATAGGTAGATAGAGATAGGTAGGTAGGTAGATTGATAGATAGAGATAGGTAGGTAGGTAGATAGATAGATAGAGATAGGTAGGTAGGTAGATTGATAGATAGAGATAGGTAGATAGGTAGATAGATAGATACAGATAGGTAGGTAGGTAGATATATAGATACAGATATGTAGGTAGGTAGATAGATAGATAGAGATAGGTAGGTAGGTAGATTAATAGATAGAGATAGGTAGGTAGGTAGGTAGATAGATAGATACAGATAGGTAGGTAGGTAGATTGATAGATAGAGATAGGTAGGTAGGTAGATAGATAGAGATAGGTAGGTAGGTAGATAGATAGATAGAGATAGGTAGGTAGGTAGATTGATAGATAGAGATAGGTAGATAGGTAGATAGATAGATACAGATATGTAGGTAGGTAGATTGATAGATACAGATAGGTAGGTTGGTCGATAGATAGATACAGATAGGTAGGTAGGTAGATTGATAGATAGAGATAGGTAGGTAGGTAGATATATAGATACAGATATGTAGGTAGGTAGGTAGGTAGATAGATAGAGATAGGTAGGTAGGTAGATAGATAGATACAGATAGGTAGGTAGGTAGATTGATAGATACAGATAGGTAGGTAGATAGATAGATAGATACAGATAGGTAGGTAGGTAGATTGATAGATAGAGATAGGTAGGTAGGTAGATAGATAGATAGAGATAGGTAGGTAGGTAGATAGATAGATACAGATAGTTAGGTAGGTTGATTGATAGATACAGATAGGTAGGTAGGTAGATAGATAGATTGAGATACATAGGTAGGTAGATAGATACAGATAGGTAGGTAGATAGATAAATAAAGATAGGTGGGTAGGTAGATAGATAGATAGAGATAGGTAGGTAGGTAGATTGATAGATAGAGATAGGTAGGTAGGTAGATTGATAGATAGAGATAGGTAGATAGGTATATAGATAGATACAGATAGGTAGGTAGGTAGATATATAGATACAGATATGTAGGTAGGTAGGTAGATAGATAGAGATAGGTAGGTAGGTAGATTGATAGATACAGATAGGTAGGTAGGTAGATAGATAGATAGAGATAGGTAGGTAGGTAGATAGATAGAGATAGGTAGGTAGGTAGGTAGATAGATAGATAGAGATATATAGGTAGGTAGGTAGATAGATAGAAAGAGATAGGTAGGTAGGTAGATTGATAGATACAGATAGGTAGGTAGGTAGATAGATAGATAGAGATAGGTAGGTAGGTAGATAGATAGATACAGATAGGAAGGTAGGTAGATTGATAGATAGAGATAGGTAGGTAGGTAGATAGATAGATACAGATAGGTAGGTAGGTAGATTGATAGATAGAGATAGGTAGATAGGTAGATAGATAGATACAGATAGGTAGGTAAGTAGATTGATAGATAGAGATAGGTAGGTAGATAGATAAATACAGATAGGTGGGCAGGTAGATAGATAGATAGAGATAGGTAGGTAGGTAGATTGATAGATAGAGATAGGTAGATAGGTAGATAGATAGATACAGATAGGTAGGTAGGTAGATATATAGATACAGATATGTAGGTAGGTAGATAGGTAGATAGAGATAGGTAGGTAGGTAGATTGATAGATAGAGATAGGTAGGTAGGTAGATAGATAGATAGAGATAGGTAGGTAGGTAGATTGATAGATAGAGATAGGTAGATAGGTAGATAGATAGATACAGATAGGTAGGTAGGTAGATATATAGATACAGATATGTAGGTAGGTAGATAGATAGATAGAGATAGGTAGGTAGGTAGATTAATAGATAGAGATAGGTAGGTAGGTAGGTAGATAGATAGATACAGATAGGTAGGTAGGTAGATAGATAGATAGAGATAGGTAGGTAGGTAGATAGATAGATAGAGATAGGTAGGTAGGTAGATTGATAGATAGAGATAGGTAGGTAGGTAGATAGATAGAGATAGGTAGGTAGGTAGATAGATAGATAGAGATAGGTAGGTAGGTAGATTGATAGATAGAGATAGGTAGATAGGTAGATAGATAGATACAGATATGTAGGTAGGTAGATTGATAGATACAGATAGGTAGGTTGGTCGATAGATAGATACAGATAGGTAGGTAGGTAGATTGATAGATAGAGATAGGTAGGTAGGTAGATATATAGATACAGATATGTAGGTAGGTAGGTAGGTAGGTAGATAGATAGAGATAGGTAGGTAGGTAGATAGATAGATACAGATAGGTAGGTAGGTAGATTGATAGATACAGATAGGTAGGTAGATAGATAGATAGATACAGATAGGTAGGTAGGTAGATTGATAGATAGAGATAGGTAGGTAGGTAGATAGATAGATAGAGATAGGTAGGTAGGTAGATAGATAGATACAGATAGTTAGGTAGGTTGATTGATAGATACAGATAGGTAGGTAGGTAGATAGATAGATTGAGATACGTAGGTAGGTAGATAGATACAGATAGGTAGGTAGATAGATAAATAAAGATAGGTGGGTAGGTAGATAGATAGATAGAGATAGGTAGGTAGGTAGATTGATAGATAGAGATAGGTAGGTAGGTAGATTGATAGATAGAGATAGGTAGATAGGTATATAGATAGATACAGATAGGTAGGTAGGTAGATATATAGATACAGATATGTAGGTAGGTAGGTAGATAGATAGAGATAGGTAGGTAGGTAGATTGATAGATACAGATAGGTAGGTAGGTAGATAGATAGATAGAGATAGGTAGGTAGGTAGATAGATAGAGATAGGTAGGTAGGTAGGTAGATAGATAGATAGAGATATATAGGTAGGTAGGTAGATAGATAGAAAGAGATAGGTAGGTAGGTAGATTGATAGATACAGATAGGTAGGTAGGTAGATTGATAGATAGAGATAGGTAGGTAGGTAGATAGATAGATACAGATAGGTAGGTAGGTAGATTGATAGATAGAGATAGGTAGGTAGGTAGATTGATAGATACAGATAGGAAGGTAGGTAGATTGATAGAAAGAGATAGGTAGGTAGGTAAATTGATAGATACAGATAGGTAGGTAGGTAGATTGATAGATAGAGATAGGTAGGTAGGTAGATTGATAGATACAGATAGGAAGGTAGGTAGATTGATAGATAGAGATAGGTAGGTAGGTAGATAGATAGATACAGATAGGTAGGTAGGTAGATTGATAGATAGTGATAGGTAGGTAGGTAGATAGATAGATAGAGATAGGTAGATAGGTAGATAGATAGATAGAGATAGGTAGGTAGGTAGATAGATAGATAGAGATAGGTAGATAGGTAGATAGATAGATACAGATAGGTAGGTAGGTAGATAGATAGATAGACATAGGTAGGTAGGTAGATAGATAGATACAGATAGGTAGGTAGGTAGATTGATAGATAGAGATAGGTAGGTAGGTAGATAGATAGATAGAGATAGGTAGGTAGGTAGATAGATAGATACAGATAGGTAGGTAGGTTGATTGATAGATACAGATAGGTAGGTAGGTAGATAGATAGAGATAGGTGGGTAGGTAGGTAGATAGATAGAGATAGGTAGGTAGGTAGATTGATAGATACAGATCGGTAGGTAGGTAGATTGATAGATAGAGATAGGTAGGTAGGTAGATAGATAGATAGAGATATGTAGGTAGGTAGATTGATAGATAGAGATAGGTAGGTAGGTAGGTAGATAGGTAGAGATAGGTAGGTAGGTAGATATATAGATACAGATATGCAGGTAGATAGATAGAGATAGGTAGGTAGGTAGATTGATAGATACAGATAGGTAGGTAGGTAGATTGATAGATAGAGATAGGTAGGTTGGTAGATAGATTGATAGAGATAGGTAGGTAGGTAGATTGATAGATACAGATAGGTAGGTAGGTAGATTGATAGATAGAGATAGGTAGGTAGGTAGATAGATACAGATAGGTAGGTAGGTAGATAGATAGATACAGATAGGTAGGTAGGTAGATAGATACAGATAGGTAGGTAGGTAGATTGATAGATAGAGATAGGTAGGTAGGTAGATATACAGATACAGATATGTAGGTAGGTAGATAGAAACAGATAGGTAGGTAGGTAGATTGATAGATAGAGATAGGTAGATAGGTAGATAGATAGATACAGATAGGTAGGTAGGTAGATTGATAGATAGAGATAGGTAGGTAGATAGATAAATACAGATAGGTGGGTAGGTAGATAGATAGATAGAGATAGGTAGGTAGGTAGATTGATAGATAGAGATAGTTAGATAGGTAGATAGATAGATACAGATAGGTAGGTAGGTAGATATATAGATACAGATATTTAGGTAGGTAGATAGATAGAGATAGGTAGGTAGGTAGATTAATAAATAGAGATAGGTAGGTAGGTAGATAGATAGATACAGATAGTTAGGTAGGTAGATTGATATGTAGGTAGATAGATAAATACAGATAGGTGGGTAGGTAGATAGATAGATAGAGATAGGTAGGTAGGTAGATTGATAGATAGAGATAGGTAGATAGATAGATAGATAGATACAGATAGGTAGGTAGGTAGATATATAGATACAGATATGTAGGTAGGTAGATAGATAGAGATAGGTAGGTAGGTAGATTAATAAATAGAGATAGGTAGGTAGGTAGATAGATAGATACAGATAGGTAGGTAGGTAGATTGATAGATAGAGATAGGTAGGTAGGTAGGTAGATAGATAGAGATAGGTAGGTAGGTAGATTGATAGAGATAGGTAAGTAGGTAGGTAGATAGATAGATAGAGATAGGTAGGTAGGTAGGTAGATAGATACAGATATGTAGGTTGGTTGATATATAGATACAGATATGTAGGTAGGTAGATAGATAGAGATATGTAGGTAGGTAGATAGATAGATAGAGATAGGTAGGTAGGTAGATTGATAGATACAGATAGGTGGGTAGGTAGATAGATAGATACAGATATGTAGGTAGGTAGATAGATAGATACAGATAGGTAGGTGGGTAGATAGATAGAGATAGGTAGGTAGGTAGATTGTTAGATAGAGATAGGTAGGAAAGTAGATAGATAGATGGAGATAGGTAGGTAGGTAGATAGATACAGATAGGTAGGTAGATAGATTGATAGAGATAGGTAGGTAGGTAGATAGATAGATACAGATAGGTAGGTAGGTAGATTGATATGTAGGTAGATAGATAAATACAGATAGGTGGGTAGGTAGATAGATAGATAGAGATAGGTAGGTAGGTAGATTGACAGATAGAGATAGGTAGATAGGTAGATAGATAGATACAGATAGGTAGGTAGGTAGATATATAGATACAGATATGTAGGTAGGTAGATAGATAGATAGAGATAGGTAGGTAGGTAGATTAATAGATAGAGATAGGTAGGTAGGTAGATAGATAGATACAGATAGGTAGGTAGGTAGATTGATAGATAGAGATAGGTAGGTAGGTAGGTAGATAGATAGAGATAGGTAGGTAGGTAGATAGATAGATACAGATAGGTAGGTAGGTAGATTGATAGATAGAGATAGGTAGATAGGTAGATAGATAGATACAGATAGGTAGGTAGGTAGATAGATAGATAGACATAGGTAGGTAGGTAGATAGATAGATACAGATAGGTAGGTAGGTAGATTGATAGATAGAGATAGGTAGGTAGGTAGATAGATAGATAGAGATAGGTAGGTAGGTAGATAGATAGATACAGATAGGTAGGTAGGTTGATTGATAGATACAGATAGGTAGGTAGGTAGATAGATAGAGATAGGTAGGTAGGTAGGTAGATAGATAGAGATAGGTAGGTAGGTAGATTGATAGATACAGATCGGTAGGTAGGTAGATTGATAGATAGAGATAGGTAGGTAGGTAGATAGATAGATAGAGATAGGTAGGTAGGTAGATTGATAGATAGAGATAGGTAGGTAGGTAGGTAGATAGGTAGAGATAGGTAGGTAGGTAGATATATAGATACAGATATGCAGGTAGATAGATAGAGATAGGTAGGTAGGTAGATTGATAGATACAGATAGGTAGGTAGGTAGATTGATAGATAGAGATAGGTAGGTTGGTAGATAGATTGATAGAGATAGGTAGGTAGGTAGATTGATAGATACAGATAGGTAGGTAGGTAGATTGATAGATAGAGATAGGTAGGTAGGTAGATAGATACAGATAGGTAGGTAGGTAGATAGATAGATACAGATAGGTAGGTAGGTAGATAGATACAGATAGGTAGGTAGGTAGATTGATAGATAGAGATAGGTAGGTAGGTAGATATATAGATACAGATATGTAGGTAGGTAGATAGATAGATACAGATAGGTAGGTAGGTAGATTGATAGATAGAGATAGGTAGATAGGTAGATAGATAGATACAGATAGGTAGGTAGGTAGATATATAGATACAGATATGTAGGTAGGTAGATAGATAGATAGAGATAGGTAGGTAGGTAGATTGATAGATAGAGATAGGTAGGTAGGTAGATAGATAGATACAGATAGGTAGGTAGGTAGATTGATATGTAGGTAGATAGATAAATACAGATAGGTGGGTAGGTAGATAGATAGATAGAGATAGGTAGGTAGGTAGATTGATAGATAGAGATAGGTAGATAGATAGATAGATAGATACAGATAGGTAGGTAGGTAGATATATAGATACAGATATGTAGGTAGGTAGATAGATAGAGATAGGTAGGTAGGTAGATTAATAAATAGAGATAGGTAGGTAGGTAGATAGATAGATACAGATAGGTAGGTAGGTAGATTGATAGATAGAGATAGGTAGGTAGGTAGGTAGATAGATAGAGATAGGTAGGTAGGTAGATTGATAGAGATAGGTAAGTAGGTAGGTAGATAGATAGATAGAGATAGGTAGGTAGGTAGATAGATAGATACAGATATGTAGGTTGGTTGATATATAGATACAGATATGTAGGTAGGTAGATAGATAGATACAGATAGGTAGGTAGGTAGGTAGATAGATAGAGATATGTAGGTAGGTAGATAGATAGATAGAGATAGGTAGGTAGGTAGATTGATAGATACAGATAGGTGGGTAGGTAGATAGATAGATACAGATATGTAGGTAGGTAGATAGATAGATACAGATAGGTAGGTGGGTAGATAGATAGAGATAGGTAGGTAGGTAGATTGATAGATAGAGATAGGTAGGAAGGTAGATAGATAGATAGAGATAGGTAGGTAGGTAGATAGATACAGATAGGTAGGTAGGAAGATAGATAGATACAGATAGGTAGGTAGGTAGATTGATAGATAGAGATAGGTAGGTAGGTAGATTGATAGATACAGATAGGTGGGTAGGTAGATAGATAGATACAGATATGTAGGTAGGTAGATAGATAGATACAGATAGGTAGGTGGGTAGATAGATAGAGATAGGTAGGTAGGTAGATTGATAGATAGAGATAGGTAGGTAGGTAGATAGATAGATAGAGATAGGTAGGTAGGTAGATAGATACAGATAGGTAGGTAGATAGATTGATAGAGATAGGTAGGTAGGTAGATAGATAGATACAGATAGGTAGGTAGGTAGATTGATATGTAGGTAGATAGATAAATACAGATAGGTGGGTAGGTAGATAGATAGATAGAGATAGGTAGGTAGGTAGATTGATAGATAGAGATAGGTAGATAGGTAGATAGATAGATACAGATAGGTAGGTAGGTAGATATATAGATACAGATATGTAGGTAGGTAGATAGATAGATAGAGATAGGTAGGTAGGTAGATTAATAGATAGAGATAGGTAGGTAGGTAGATAGATAGATACAGATAGGTAGGTAGGTAGATTGATAGATAGAGATAGGTAGGTAGGTAGGTAGATAGATAGAGATAGGTAGGTAGGTAGATTGATAGATACAGATAGGTGAGTAGGTAGATAGATAGATACAGATATGTAGGTAGGTAGATAGATAGATACAGATAGGTAGGTAGGTAGATAGATAGATAGATAGAGATAGCTAGGTGGGTAGATAGATAGATAGATAGGTAGGTAGGTAGATTGATAGATAGAGATAGGTAGGTAGGTAGATAGATAGATAGAGATAGGTAGGTAGGTAGATAGATACAGATAGGTAGGTAGATAGATTGATAGAGATAGGTAGGTAGATAGATAGATAGATACAGATAGGTAGGTAGGTAGTTTGATAGATAGAGATAGGTAGGTAGGTAGATATATAGATACAGATATGTAGGTAGGTAGGTAGGTAGATAGATAGAGATAGGTAGGTAGGTAGATAGATAGATAGAGATAGGTAGCTAGGTAGATTGATAGATACAGATAGGTAGGTAGGTAGATTGATAGATAGAGATAGGTAGGTAGGTAGATATATAGATACAGATATGTAGGTAGGCAGATAGATAGATACAGATAGGTAGGTAGGTAGATTGATAGATAGAGATAGGTAGATAGGTAGATAGATAGATACAGATAGGTAGGTAGGTAGATTGATAGATAGAGATAGGTAGGTAGATAGATAAATACAGATAGGTGGGTAGGTAGATAGATAGATAGAGATAGGTAGGTAGGTAGATTGATAGATAGAGATAGGTAGATAGGTAGATAGATAGATACAGATAGGTAGGTAGGTAGATATATAGATACAGATATGTAGGTAGGTAGATAGGTAGATAGAGATAGGTAGGTAGGTAGATTGATAGATAGAGATAGGTAGGTAGGTAGATAGATAGATAGAGATAGGTAGGTAGGTAGATTGATAGATAGAGATAGGTAGATAGGTAGATAGATAGATACAGATAGGTAGGTAGGTAGATATATAGATACAGATATGTAGGTAGGTAGATAGATAGATAGAGATAGGTAGGTAGGTAGATTAATAGATAGAGATAGGTAGGTAGGTAGATAGATAGATACAGATAGGTAGGTAGGTAGATAGATAGATAGAGATAGGTAGGTAGGTAGATTGATAGATAGAGATAGGTAGGTAGGTAGATAGATAGAGATAGGTAGGTAGGTAGATAGATAGATAGAGATAGGTAGGTAGGTAGATTGAGAGATAGAGATAGGTAGATAGGTAGATAGATAGATACAGATATGTAGGTAGGTAGATTGATAGATACAGACAGGTAGGTTGGTCGATAGATAGATACAGATAGGTAGGTAGGTAGATTGATAGATAGAGATAGGTAGGTAGGTAGATATATAGATACAGATATGTAGGTAGGTAGGTAGGTAGATAGATAGAGATAGGTAGGTAGGTAGATTGATAGAGATAGGTAGGTAGGTAAATAGATAGATACAGATAGGTAGGTAGGTAGATTGATAGATACAGATAGGTAGGTAGGTAGATAGATAGATACAGATAGGTAGGTAGGTAGATTGATAGATAGAGATAGGTAGGTAGGTAGATAGATAGATAGACATAGGTAGGTAGGTAGATAGATAGATACAGATAGGTAGGTAGCTTGATTGATAGATACAGATAGGTAGGTAGGTAGATAGATAGATTGAGATACGTAGGTAGGTAGATAGATACAGATAGGTAGGTAGATAGATAAATACAGATAGGTGGGTAGGTAGATAGATAGATAGAGATAGGTAGGTAGGTAGATTGATAGATAGAGATAGGTAGATAGGTATATAGATAGATACAGATAGGTAGGTAGGTAGATATATAGATACAGATATGTAGGTAGGTAGGTAGATAGATAGAGATAGGTAGGTAGGTAGATAGATAGAAAGAGATAGGTAGGTAGGTAGATTGATAGATACAGATAGGAAGGTAGGTAGATTGATAGAAAGAGATAGGTAGGTAGGTAAATTGATAGATACAGATAGGTAGGTAAGTAGATTGATAGATAGAGATAGGTAGGTAGATATATAGATAGATACAGATTGTAGGTAGGTAGGTAGGTAGATTGATAGATAGGTAGATATATAGATAGATATATAGGTAGATACAGATATGTAGGTAGGTAGATAGATAGATACAGATAGGTAGGTAGGTAGGTAGATAGATAGAGATATGTAGGTAGGTAGATAGATAGATAGAGATAGGTAGGTAGGTAGATTGATAGATACAGATAGGTGGGTAGGTAGATATATAGATACAGATATGTAGGTAGGTAGATAGATAGATACAGATAGGTAGGTAGGTAGATAGATAGATAGAGATAGGTAGGTGGGTAGATAGATAGATAGATAGAGATAGGTAGGTAGGTAGATTGATAGATAGAGATAGGTAGGTAGGTAGATAGATAGATAGAGATAGGTAGGTAGGTAGATAGATACAGATAGGTAGGTAGATAGATTGATAGAGATAGGTAGGTAGGTAGATAGATAGATACAGATAGGTAGGTAGGTAGTTTGATAGATAGAGATAGGTAGGTAGGTAGATATATAGATACAGATATGTAGGTAGGTAGGTAGGTAGATAGATAGAGATAGGTAGGTAGGTAGATAGATAGATAGAGATAGGTAGCTGATAGATACAGATAGGTAGGTAGGTAGATTGATAGATAGGTAGGTAGGTAAATAGATAGAGATAGATAGGTAGGTAGATAGATAGATAGATAGAGATAGGTAGGTAGGTAGATAGATAGAGATAGGTAGGTAGGTAGGTAGATAGATAGATAGAGATATATAGGTAGGTAGGTAGATAGATAGAAAGAGATAGGTAGGTAGGTAGATTGATAGATACAGATAGGTAGGTAGGTAGATAGATAGATAGAGATAGGTAGGTAGGTAGATAGATAGATACAGATAGGAAGGTAGGTAGATTGATAGATAGAGATAGGTAGGTAGGTAGATAGATAGATACAGATAGGTAGGTAGGTAGATTGATAGATAGATAGAGATAGGTAGGTAGGTAGATTGATAGATACAGATAGGAAGGTAGGTAGATTGATAGAAAGAGATAGGTAGGTAGGTAAATTGATAGATACAGATAGGTAGGTAGGTAGATTGATAGATAGAGATAGGTAGGTAGGTAGATTGATAGATACAGATAGGAAGGTAGGTAGATTGATAGATAGAGATAGGTAGGTAGGTAGATAGATAGATACAGATAGGTAGGTAGGTAGATTGATAGATAGAGATAGGTAGGTAGGTAGATAGATAGATAGAGATAGGTAGATAGGTAGATAGATAGATAGAGATAGGTAGGTAGGTAGATAGATAGATAGAGATAGGTAGATAGGTAGATAGATAGATACAGATAGGTAGGTAGTTAGATAGATAGATCGACATAGGTGGGTAGGTAGATAGATAGATACAGATAGGTAGGTAGGTAGATTGATAGATAGAGATAGGTAGGTAGGTAGATAGATAGATAGAGATAGGTAGGTAGGTAGATAGATAGATAGAGATAGGTAGATAGGTAGATAGATAGATACAGATAGGTAGGTAGGTAGATAGATAGATAGACATAGGTGGGTAGGTAGATAGATAGATACAGATAGGTAGGTAGGTAGATTGATAGATAGAGATAGGTAGGTAGGTAGATAGATAGATAGAGATAGGTAGGTAGGTAGATAGATAGATAGAGATAGGTAGGTAGGTAGATTGATAGAGATAGGTAGGTAGGTAGGTAGGTAGATAGAGATAGGTAGGTAGGTAGATTGTTAGATACAGATCGGTAGGTAGGTAGATTGATAGACAGAGATAGGTAGGTAGGTAGATAGATAGATAGAGATAGGTAGGTAGGTAGATTGATAGATAGAGATAGGTAGGTAGGTAGGTAGATAGATAGAGATAGGTAGGTAGGTATATATATAGATACAGATATGCAGGTAGATAGATAGAGATAGGTAGGTAGGTAGATTGATAGATACAGATAGGTAGGTAGGTAGATTGATAGATAGAGATAGGTAGGTTGGTAGATAGATTGATAGAGATAGGTAGGTAGGTAGATTGATAGATACAGATAGGTAGGTAGGTAGATTGATAGATAGAGATAGGTAGGTAGGTAGATAGATACAGATAGGTAGGTAGGTAGATAGATAGATACAGATAGGTAGGTAGGTAGATAGATACAGATAGGTAGGTAGGTAGATTGATAGATAGAGATAGGTAGGTAGGTAGATATATAGATACAGATATGTAGGTAGGTAGATAGATAGATACAGATAGGTAGGTAGGTAGATTGATAGAAAGAGATAGGTAGATAGGTAGATAGATAGATACAGATAGGTAGGTAGGTAGATTGATAGATAGAGATAGGTAGGTAGATAGATAAATACAGATAGGTTGGTAGGTAGATAGATAGATAGAGATAGGTAGGTAGGTAGATTGATAGATAGAGATAGTTAGATAGGTAGATAGATAGATACAGATAGGTAGGTAGGTAGATATATAGATACAGATATGTAGGTAGGAAGATAGATAGATAGAGATAGGTAGGTAGGTAGATTGATAGATAGAGATAGGTAGGTAGGTAGATAGATAGATACAGATAGGTAGGTAGGTAGATTGATATGTAGGTAGATAGATAAATACAGATAGGTGGGTAGGTAGATAGATAGATAGAGATAGGTAGGTAGGTAGATTGATAGATAGAGATAGGTAGATTGATAGATAGATACAGATAGGTAGGTAGGTAGATATATAGATACAGATATGTAGGTAGGTAGATAGATAGAGATAGGTAGGTAGGTAGATTAATAGATAGAGATAGGTAGGTAGATAGATAGATACAGATAGGTAGGTAGGTAGATTGATAGATAGAGATAGGTAGGTAGGTAGGTAGATAGATAGAGATAGGTAGGTAGGTAGATTGATAGAGATAGGTAAGTAGGTAGGTAGATAGATAGATAGAGATAGGTAGGTAGGTAGATAGATAGATACAGATATGTAGGTTGGTTGATATATAGATACAGATATGTAGGTAGGTAGATAGATAGATACAGATAGGTAGGTAGGTAGGTAGATAGATAGAGATATGTAGGTAGGTAGATAGAGATAGGTAGGTAGGTAGATTGATAGATACAGATAGGTGGGTAGGTAGATAGATAGATACAGATATGTAGGTAGGTAGATAGATAGATACAGATAGGTAGGTGGGTAGATAGATAGAGATAGGTAGGTAGGTAGATTGATAGATAGAGATAGGTAGGTAGGTAGATAGATAGATAGAGATAGGTAGGTAGGTAGATAGATACAGATAGGTAGGTAGATAGATTGATAGAGATAGGTAGGTAGGTAGATAGATAGATACAGATAGGTAGGTAGGTAGATTGATATGTAGGTAGATAGATAAATACAGATAGGTGGGTAGGTAGATAGATAGATAGAGATAGGTAGGTAGGTAGATTGATAGATAGAGATAGGTAGGTAGGTAGATAGATAGATACAGATAGGTAGGTAGGTAGGTAGATAGATAGAGATATGTAGGTAGGTAGATTGATAGATAGAGATATGTAGATAGGTAGATAGATAGATACAGATAGGTAGGTATGTAGATTGATAGAGATAGGTAGGTAGGTAGATAGATAGATACAGATAGGTAGGTAGGTAGATTGATAGATAGAGATAGGTAGGTAGGTAGATATATAGATACAGATATGTAGGTAGGTAGATAGATAGATAGAGATAGGTAGGTAGGTAGATTAATAGATAGAGATAGGTAGGTAGGTAGATAGATAGATACAGATAGGTAGGTAGGTAGATTGATAGATAGAGATAGGTAGGTAGGTAGGTAGATAGATAGAGATAGGTAGGTAGGTAGATTGATAGAGATAGGTAAGTAGGTAGGTAGATAGTTAGAGATAGGTAGGTAGGTAGATAGATAGATACAGATAGGTAGGTTGGTAGATATATAGAAACAGATATGTAGGTAGGTAGATAGATAGATACAGATAGGTAGGTAGGTAGGTAGATAGATAGAGATATGTAGGTAGGTAGATAGATAGATAGAGATAGGTAGGTAGGTAGATTGATAGATACAGATAGGTGGGTAGGTAGATAGATAGATAGAGAGGTAGGTGGGTAGATAGATAGATAGAGATAGGTAGGTAGGTAGATTGATAGATAGAGATGGGTAGATAGGTAGATAGATAGATACAGATAGGTAGGTAGGTAGATTGATAGATAGAGATAGGTAGGTAGATAGATAAATACAGATAGGTGGGTAGGTAGATAGATAGAGATAGGTAGGTAGGTAGATAGATAGATACAGATAGGTAGGTAGGTAGTTTGATAGATAGAGATAGGTAGGTAGGTAGATATATAGATACAGATATGTAGGTAGGTAGGTAGGTAGATAGATAGAGATAGGTAGGTAGGTAGATAGATAGATAGAGATAGGTAGCTAGGTAGATTGATAGATACAGATAGGTAGGTAGGTAGATTGATAGATAGGTAGGTAGGTAAATAGATAGAGATAGGTAGGTAGCTAGATAGATAGATAGAGATAGGTAGGTAGGTAGATTGATAGATAGAGATAGGTAGATAGGTAGATAGATAGATACAGATATGTAGGTAGGTAGATTGATAGATACAGATAGGAAGGTAGGTAGATAGATAGATACAGATAGGTAGGTAGGTAGATTGATAGATAGAGATAGGTAGGTAGGTAGATTGATAGATACAGATAGGTAGGTAGGTAGGTAGATAGATAGAGATAGGTAGGTAGGTAGATTGATAGAGATAGGTAGGTAGGTAGATAGATAGATAGAGATAGGTAGGTAGGTAGATAGATAGATAGAGATAGGTAGGTAGGTAGATTGATAGATAGAGATAGTTAGGTAGGTAGGTAGACAGATAGAGATAGGTAGGTAGGTAGATAGATAGATAGAGATAGGTAGGTAGGTAGATTGATAGATAGAGATAGGTAGATAGGTAGATAGATAGATACAGATATGTAGGTAGGTAGATTGATAGATACAGATAGGTAGGTTGGTAGATAGATAGATACAGATAGGTAGGTAGGTAGATTGATAGATAGAGATAGGTAGGTAGGTAGATATATAGATACAGATATGTAGGTAGGTAGGTAGGTAGATAGATAGAGATAGGTAGCTAGGTAGATAGATAGATACAGATATGTAGGTAGGTAGATTGATAGATACAGATAGGTAGGTAGGTAGATAGATAGATACAGATAGGTAGGTAGGTAGATTGATAGATAGAGATAGGTAGGTAGGTAGATAGATAGATAGAGATAGGTAGGTAGGTAGATAGATAGATAGAGATAGGTAGGTAGGTAGATTGATAGATACAGATAGGTAGGTAGGTAGATAGATAGATAGAGATACGTAGGTAGGTAGGTAGATAGATACAGATAGGTAGGTAGATAGATAAATACAGATAGGTGGGTAGGTAGATAGATAGATAGAGATAGGTAGGTAGGTAGATTGATAGAGAAAGGTAGATAGGTATATAGATAGATACAGATAGGTAGGTAGGTAGATATATAGATACAGATATGTAGGTAGGTAGGTAGATAGATAGAGATAGGTAGGTAGGTAGATTGATAGATACAGATAGGTAGGTAGGTAGATAGATAGAGATAGGTAGGTAGGTAGATAGATAGATAGAGATAGGTAGGTAGGTAGATAGATAGAGATAGGTAGATAGGTAGGTAGATAGATAGATAGATACAGATATGTAGGTAGGTAGATTGATAGATAGAGATAGGTAGGTAGGTAGATTGATAGATACAGATAGGTAGGTAGGTAGGTAGATAGATAGAGATAGGTAGGTAGGTAGATTGATAGAGATAGGTAGGTAGGTAGATAGATAGATAGAGATAGGTAGGTAGGTAGATAGATAGATAGAGATAGGTAGGTAGGTAGATAGATAGATAGAGATAGGTAGGTAGGTAGATAGATAGATACAGATAGGTAGGTAGGTAGATTGATAGATACAGATAGGTAGGTAGGTAGATAGATAGATTGAGATACGTAGGTAGGTAGGTAGATAGATACAGATAGGTAGGTAGATAGATAAATACAGATAGGTGGGTAGGTAGATAGATAGATAGAGATAGGTAGGTAGGTAGATTGATAGATAGAGATAGGTAGATAGGTATATAGATAGATACAGATAGGTAGGTAGGTAGATATATAGATACAGATATGTAGGTAGGTAGGTAGATAGATAGAGATAGGTAGGTAGGTAGATTGATAGATACAGATAGGTAGGTAGGTAGATAGATAGATAGAGATAGGTAGGTAGGTAGATAGATAGAGATAGGTAGGTAGGTAGATAGTTAGAGATAGGTAGGTAGGTAGGTAGATAGATAGATAGAGATAGATAGGTAGGTAGGTAGATAGATAGAAAGTGATAGGTAGGTAGGTAGGTAGGTAGGTAGATATATAGATACAGATATGTAGGTAGGTAGATAGATAGATAGAGATAGGTAGGTAGGTAGATTGATAGATACAGATATGTAGGTAGGTAGATAGATAGATAGAGACAGATAGGTAGGTAGGTAGATAGATAGATAGAAAGAGATAGGTAGGTAGGTAGATAAATACAGATAGGTAGGTAGGTAGATAGATAGATAGAGATAGGTAGGTAGATAGATAGATAGAGATAGGTAGCTAGGTAGATTGATAGATACAGATAGGTAGGTGGGTAGATTGATAGATAGGTAGGTAGGTAAATAGATAGAGATAGGTAGGTAGGTAGATAGATAGATAGAGATAGGTAGGTAGGTAGATTGATAGATAGAGATAGGTAGATAGGTAGATAGATAGATACAGATATGTAGGTAGGTAGATTGATAGATACAGATAGGTAGGTAGGTAGATTGATAGATACAGATAGGTAGGTTGGTAGATAGATAGATACAGATAGGTAGGTAGGTAGATTGATAGATAGAGATAGGTAGGTAGGTAGATATATAGATACAGATATGTAGGTAGGTAGGTAGGTAGATAGATAGAGATAGGTAGGTAGGTAGATTGATAGAGATAGGTAGCCAGGTAGATAGATAGAATACAGATAGGTAGGTAGGTAGATTGATAGATACAGATAGGTAGGTAGGAAGATAGATAGATACAGATAGGTAGGTAGGTAGATTGATAGATAGAGATAGGTAGGTAGGTAGATAGATAGATAGAGATAGGTAGGTAGGTAGATAGATAGATACAGATAGGTAGGTAGGTAGATTGATAGATACAGATAGGTAGGTAGGTAGATAGATAGATAGAGATACGTAGGTAGGTAGGTAGATAGATACAGATAGGTAGGTAGATAGATAAATACAGATAGGTGTGTAGGTAGATAGATAGATAGAGATAGGTAGGTAGGTAGATTGATAGAGAAAGGTAGATAGGTATATAGATAGATACAGATAGGTAGGTAGATATATAGATACAGATATGTAGGTAGGTAGGTAGATAGATAGAGATAGGTAGGTAGGTAGATTGATAGATACAGATAGGTAGGTAGGTAGATAGATAGATAGATAGAGATAGGTAGGTAGGTAGATAGATAGAGATAGGTAGATAGATAGATAGATAGATACAGATAGGTAGGTAGGTAGATTGATAGATAGAGATAGGTAGGTAGGTAGATTGATAGATACAGCTAGGTAGGTAGGTAGGTAGGTAGATAGATAGAGATAGGTAGGTAGGTAGATTGATAGAGATAGGTAGGTAGGTAGATAGATTGATAGAGATAGGTAGGTAGGTAGATAGATAGATAGAGATAGGTAGGTAGGTAGATTGATAGATAGAGATAGGTAGGTAGGTAGATAGATAGAGATAGGTAGGTAGGTAGATAGATAGATAGAGATAGGTAGGTAGGTAGATTGATAGATAGAGATAGGTAGATAGGTAGATAGATAGATACAGATATGTAGGTAGGTAGATTGATAGATACAGATAGGTAGGTTGGTCGATAGATAGATACAGATAGGTAGGTAGGTAGATTGATAGATAGAGATATATAGGTAGGTAGATATATAGATACAGATATGTAGGTAGGTAGGTAGATAGATAGAGATAGGTAGGTAGGTAGATTGATAGAGATAGGTAGGTAGGTAGATAGATAGATACAGATAGGTAGGTAGGTAGATTGATAGATACAGATAGGTAGGTAGGTAGATAGATAGATACAGATAGGTAGGTAGGTAGATTGATAGATAGAGATAGGTAGGTAGGTAGAAAGATAGATAGAGATAGGTAGGTAGATAGATAGATACAGATAGGTAGGTAGGTAGATAGATAGATACAGATAGGTAGGTAGATATATAGATACAGATATGTAGGTAGGTAGGTAGATAGATAGAGATAGGTAGGTAGGTAGATTGATAGATACAGATAGGTAGGTAGGTAGATAGATAAATAGATAGAGATAGGTAGGTAGGTAGATAGATAGAGATAGGTAGATAGATAGATAGATACAGATAGGTAGGTAGATTGATAGATAGAGATAGGTAGGTAGGTAGATTGATAGATACAGATAGGTAGGTAGGTAGGTAGGTAGGTAGGTAGATAGATAGAGATAGGTAGGTAGGTAGATTGATAGAGATAGGTAGGTAGGTAGATAGATTGATCGAGATAGGTAGGTAGGTAGATAGATAGATAGAGATAGGTAGGTAGGTAGATAGATAGATAGAGATAGGTAGGTAGGTAGGTAGATTGATAGAGAAAGGTAGATAGATATATAGATAGATACAGATAGGTAGGTAGATATATAGATACAGATATGTAGGTAGGTAGGTAGATAGATAGAGATAGGTAGGTAGGTAGATTGATAGATACAGATAGGTAGGTAGGTAGATAGATAAATAGATAGAGATAGGTAGGTAGGTAGATAGATAGAGATAGGTAGATAGATAGATAGATACAGATAGGTAGGTAGATTGATAGATAGAGATAGGTAGGTAGGTAGATTGATAGATACAGATAGGTAGGTAGGTAGGTAGGTAGGTAGGTAGATAGATAGAGATAGGTAGGTAGGTAGATTGATAGAGATAGGTAGGTAGGTAGATAGATTGATCGAGATAGGTAGGTAGGTAGATAGATAGATAGAGATAGGTAGGTAGGTAGATAGATAGAGATAGGTAGGTAGATAGATAAATACAGATAGGTGTGTAGGTAGATAGATAGATAGAGATAGGTAGGTAGGTAGATAGATAGATACAGATAGGTAGGTAGGTAGGTAGATAGATAGATAGAGATACGTAGGTAGGTAGGTAGATAGATACAGATAGGTAGGTAGATAGATAAATACAGATAGGTGTGTAGGTAGATAGATAGATAGAGATAGGTAGGTAGGTAGATTGATAGAGAAAGGTAGATAGGTATATAGATAGATACAGATAGGTAGGTAGATATATAGATACAGATATGTAGGTAGGTAGGTAGATAGATAGAGATAGGTAGGTAGGTAGATTGATAGATACAGATAGGTAGGTAGGTAGATAGATAGATAGATAGAGATAGGTAGGTAGGTAGATAGATAGAGATAGGTAGATAGATAGATAGATACAGATAGGTAGGTAGGTAGATTGATAGATAGAGATAGGTAGGTAGGTAGATTGATAGATACTGATAGGTAGGTAGGTAGGTAGATAGATAGAGATAGGTAGGTAGGTGGATTGATAGAGATAGGTAGGTAGGTAGATAGATTGATAGAGATAGGTAGGTAGGTAGATAGATAGATAGAGATAGGTAGGTAGGTAGATTGATAGATAGAGATAGGTAGGTAGGTAGATAGATAGAGATAGGTAGATAGGTAGATAGATAGATACAGATATGTAGGTAGGTAGATTGATAGATACAGATAGGTAGGTTGGTCGATAGATAGATACAGATAGGTAGGTAGGTAGATTGATAGATACAGATAGGTAGGTAGGTAGATAGATAGATACAGATAGGTAGGTAGGTAGATTGATAGATAGAGATAGGTAGGTAGGTAGATAGATAGATAGAGATAGGTAGGTAGGTAGATAGATAGATACAGATAGGTAGGTAGGTAGATTGATAGATACAGATAGGTAGGTAGGTAGATAGATAGATTGAGATACGTAGGTAGGTAGGTAGATAGATACAGATAGGTAGGTAGATAAATACAGATAGGTGGGTAGGTAGATAGATAGATAGAGATAGGTAGGTAGGTAGATTGATAGATACAGATAGGTAGGTTGGTCGATAGATAGATACAGATAGGTAGGTAGGTAGATTGATAGATAGAGATATGTAGGTAGGTAGATATATAGATACAGATATGTAGGTAGGTAGGTAGGTAGATAGATAGAGATAGGTAGGTAGGTAGATAGATAGAGATAGGTAGATAGGTATATAGATAGATACAGATAGGTAGGTAGGTAGATATATAGATACAGATATGTAGGTAGGTAGGTAGATAGATAGAGATAGGCAGGTAGGTAGATTGATAGATACAGATAGGTAGGTAGGTAGATAGATAGATAGAGATAGGTAGGTAGGTAGATAGATAGAGATAGGTAGGTAGGTAGATAGTTAGAGATAGGTAGGTAGGTAGGTAGATAGATAGATAGAGATAGATAGGTAGGTAGATAGATAGATAGAAAGTGATAGGTAGGTAGGTAGGTAGATATATAGATACAGATATGTAGGTAGGTAGATAGATAGATAGAGATAGGTAGGTAGGTAGATTGATAGATACAGATAGGTAGGTAGGTAGATAGATAGATAGAGACAGATAGGTAGGTAGGTAGATAGATAGAAAGAGATAGGTAGGTAGGTAGGTAGATAAATACAGATAGGTATGTAGGTAGATAGATAGATAGAGATAGGTAGGTAGGTAGATTGATAGATACAGATAGGTAGGTAGGTAGATTGATAGATACAGATAGGAAGGTAGGTAGATTGATAGATAGAGATAGGTAGGTAGGTAGATAGATAGATACAGATAGGTAGGTAGGTAGATTGATAGATAGAGATAGGTAGGTAGGTAGATAGATAGATAGATAGAGATAGGTAGATAGGTAGATAGATAGATAGAGATAGGTAGATAGGTAGATAGATAGATACAGATAGGTAGGTAGGTAGATAGATAGATAGAGATAGGTGGGTAGGTAGATCTATAGATACAGATAGGTAGGTAGGTAGATTGATAGATAGAGATAGGTAGGTAGGTAGATAGATAGATAGAGATAGGTAGGTAGATAGATAGATAGAGATAGGTAGGTAGGTAGATTGATAGAGATAGGTAGGTAGGTAGGTAGATAGATAGAGATAGGTAGGTAGGTAGATTGATAGATACAGATCGGTAGGTAGGTAGATTGATAGATAGAGATAGGTAGGTAGGTACATAGATAGATAGAGATAGGTAGGTAGGTAGATTGATAGATACAGATACTAAGGTAGGTAGATTGATAGATAGAGATAGGTAGGTAGGTAGATAGATAGATACAGATAGGTAGGTAGGTAGATTGATAGATAGAGATAGGTAGGTAGGTAGATAGATAGATAGAGATAGGTAGATAGGTAGATAGATAGATAGAGATAGGTAGATAGGTAGATAGATAGATGCAGATAGGTAGGTAGGTAGATAGATAGATAGAGATAGGTGGGTAGGTAGATAGATAGATACAGATAGGTAGGTAGGTAGATTGATAGATAGAGATAGGTAGGTAGGTAGATAGATAGATAGAGATAGGTAGGTAGATAGATTGATAGAGATAGGTAGGTAGGTAGGTAGATAGATAGAGATAGGTAGGTAGGTAGATTGATAGATACAGATCGGTAGGTAGGTAGATTGATAGATAGAGATAGGTAGGTAGGTACATAGATAGATAGAGATAGGTAGGTAGGTAGATTGATAGATACAGATATGTAGGTAGGTAGATTGATAGATAGAGATAGGTAGGTAGGTAGATAGATAGATAGAGATAGGTAGGTAGGTAGATTGATAGATAGAGATAGGTAGGTAGGTAGATAGATAGAGATAGGTAGGTAGGTAGATATATAGATAGAGATATGTAGGTAGATAGATAGAGATAGGTAGGTAGGTAGATTGATAGATACAGATAGGTAGGTAGGTAGATTGATAGATAGAGATAGGTAGGTAGGTAGATAGATTGATAGAGATAGGTAGGTAGGTAGATTGATAGATACAGATAGGTAGGTAGGTAGATTGATAGATAGAGATAGGTAGGTAGGTAGATAGATAGATACAGATAGGTAGGTAGGTAGATAGATAGATACAGATAGGTAGGTAGGTAGATTGATAGATAGAGATAGGTAGGTAGGTAGGTAGATAGATACTATAGGTAGGTAGGTAGATAGATAGATAGAGATAGGTAGGTAGGTAGATTGATAGATACAGATAGGTAGGTAGGTAGATAGATAGATACAGATAGGTAGGTAGGTAGATTGATAGATAGAGATAGGTAGGTAGGTAGATTGATAGATACAAATAGGTAGGTAGGTAGATAGATAGATAGAGATACGTAGGTAGGTAGATAGATAGATACAGATAGGTAGGTAGGTAGATTGATAGATAGAGATAGGTAGGTAGGTAGATATATAGATACAGATATGTAGGTTGGTAGATAGATAGATACAGATAGGTAGGTAGGTAGATTGATAGATAGAGATAGGTAGATAGGTAGATAGATAGATACAGATAGGTAGGTAGGTAGATTGATAGATAGAGATAGGTAGGTAGGTAGGTAGATTGATAGAGACAGATAGGTAGGTAGGTAGATAGATAGAGATAGGTAGGTAGGTAGATTGATAGATACAGATAGGTAGGTAGGTAGGTAGATTGATAGATAGAGATAGGTAGGTAGGTAGATAGATAGATATAGATAGGTAGGTAGGTAGGTAGATAGATACAGATAGGTAGGTAGATAGATAAATACAGATAGGTGGGTAGGTAGATAGATAGATAGAGATAGGTAGGTAGGTAGATTGATAGATAGAGATAGGTAGGTAGGTAGATTGATAGATACAGATAGGTAGGTAGGTAGGTAAATAGATAGAGATAGGTATGTAGGTAGATAGATACAGATAGGTAGGTAGGTAGATTGATAGATAGAGACAGGTAGGTAGATCGGTAGATAGATAGAGATAGGTAGGTATGTAGATTGATAGATACAGATAGGTAGGTAGGTAGGTAGATAGATAGATAGAGATAGGTAGGTAGGTAGATAGATAGATAGAGATAGGTAGGTAGGTAGATAGATAGAGATAGGTAGGTAGGTAGGTAGATAGATAGATAGAGATAGGTAGGTAGGACGTTTGATAGATAGAGATAGGTAGGTAGGTAGATATATAGATACAGATATGTAGGTAGGTAGGTAGGTAGATAGATAGAGATAGGTAGGTAGATAGATAGATAGAGATAGGTAGCTAGGTAGATTGATAGATACAGATAGGTAGGTAGGTAGATTGATTGATAGGTAGGTAGGTAGATAGATAGAGATAGGTAGGTAGGTAGATTGATAGATAGAGATAGGTAGATAGGTAGATAGATAGATACAGATATGTAGGTAGGTAGATTGATAGATACAGATAGGTAGGTAGGTAGATAGATAGATACAGATAGGTAGGTAGGTAGATTGATAGATAGAGATAGGTAGGTAGGTAGATTGATAGATACAGATAGGTAGGTAGGTAGGTAAATAGATAGAGATAGGTATGTAGGTAGATTGATAGAGATAGGTAGGTAGGTAGATAGATAGATAGAGTTAGGTAGGTAGGTAGATAGATAGATAGAGATAGGTAGGTAGGTAGATTGATAGGTAGAGATAGGTAGGTAGGTAGGTAGATAGATAGCGATAGGTAGGTAGGTAGATAGATAGATAGAGATAGGTAGGTAGGTAGATTGATAGATAGAGATAGGTAGATAGGTAGATAGATAGATACAGATATGTAGGTAGGTAGATTGATAGATACAGATAGGTAGGTTGGTAGATAGATAGATACAGATAGGTAGGTAGGTAGATTGATAGATAGAGATAGGTAGGTAGGTAGATATAAAGATACAGATATGTAGGTAGGTAGATTGATAGATAGAGATAGGTAGGTAGGTAGGTAGATTGATAGAGACAGATAGGTAGGTAGGTAGATAGATAAAGATAGGTAGGTAGGTAGATTGATAGATACAGATAGGTAGGTAGGTAGGTAGATTGATAGATAGAGATAGGTAGGTAGATAGATAGATATAGATAGGTAGGTAGGTAGGTAGATAGATACAGAGGTAGGTAGATAGATAAATACAGATAGGTGGGTAGGTAGATAGATAGATAGAGATAGGTAGGTAGGTAGATTGATAGATAGAGATAGGTAGGTAGGTAGATTGATAGATACAGATAGGTAGGTAGGTAGATATATAGATACAGATAGGTAGGTAGGTAGATAGATAGATAGAGATAGGTAGGTAGGTCGGTAGATAGATAGAGATAGGTAGGTATGTAGATTGATAGATACAGATAGGTAGGTAGGTAGATAGATAGATAGAGATAGGTAGGTAGGTAGATAGATAGATAGAGATAGGTAGGTAGGTAGATAGATAGAGATAGGTAGGTAGGTAGGTAGATAGATAGATAGAGATAGATAGGTAGGTAGGTAGATTGATAGAGACAGATAGGTAGGTAGGTAGATAGATAGATACAGATAGGTAGGAAGGTAGATTGATAGATAGAGATAGGTAGGTAGGTAGATAGATAGATACAGATAGGTAGGTAGGTAGATTGATAGATACAGATAGGTAGGTAGGTAGATAGATAGATAGAGATAGGTAGGTAGGTAGATTGATAGATAGAGATAGGTAGGTAGGTATATATATAGATACAGAAATGTAAGTAGGTAGATAGATAGATAGAGATAGTTAGGTAGGTAGGTAGATAGATACAGATAGGTAGGTAGGTAGATAGATAGATACAGATAGGTAGGTAAGTAGATATATAGATACAGATAGGTAGGTAGGTAGATTGATAGATACAGATAGGTAGGTAGGTAGATAGATAGATACAGATAGGTAGGTAGGTAGATAGATAGATAGAGATAGTTAGGTAGGTAGATTGATAGATACAGATAGGTAGGTAGGTAGACAGATAGATACAGATAGGTAGGTAGGTAGATAGATAGATAGAGATAGGTAGGTAGGTAGATTGATAGAAAGAGATAGGTAGGTAGGTAGATATATAGATACAGATATGTAGGTAGGGAGATAGATAGATAGAGATAGGTAGGTAGGTAGATTGATAGATACAGATAGGTAGGTAGGTAGATATATAGATACAGAAATGTAAGTAGGTAGATAGATAGATAGAGATAGGTAGGTAGATTGATAGATACAGATAGGTAGGTAGGTAGATTGATAGATAGAGATAGGTAGGTAGGTAGATAGATAGATACAGACAGGTAGGTAGGTAGATAGATAGATACAGATATGTAGGTAGGTAGATAGATAGATAGAGATAGGTAGGTAGGTAGATTGATAGATACAGATAGGTAGGTAGGTAGGTAGATAGATACAGATAGGTGGGTAGGTAGATTGATAGATACAGATAGTTAGGTAGGTAGATTGATAGATAGAGATAGGTAGGTAGGTAGATTGATAGATACAGATAGGTAGGTAGGTAGATATATAGATACAGATAGGTAGGTAGGTAGATAGATAGATAGAGATAGGTAGGTAGGTAGATTGATAGATAGAGATATGTAGGTAGGTAGATATATAGATACAGAAATGTAAGTAGGTAGATAGATAGATAGAGATAGGTAGGTAGATTGATAGATACAGATAGGTAGTTAGGTAGATATATAGATACAGATAGGTAGGTAGGTAGATAGATAGATAGAGATAGGTAGGTAGGTAGATTGATAGATAGAGATAGGTAGGTAGCTAGATATATAGATACAGATATGTAGGTAGGGAGATAGATAGATAGAGATAGGTAGGTAGGTAGATTGATAGATACAGATAGGTAGGTAGGTAGATAGATAGATACAGATAGGTAGGTAGGTAGATTGATAGATAGAGATAGGTAGATAGGTAGATAGATAGATACAGATAGGTAGGTAGGTAGATAGATAGATACAGATATGTAGGTAGGTAGATAGATAGATAGAGATAGGTAGGTAGGTAGATTGATAGATACAGATAGGTAGGTAGGTAGATAGATAGATACAGATAGGTAGGTAGGTAGATTGATAGATAGAGATAGGTAGGTAGGTAGATTGATAGATACAGATATGTAGGTAGATAGATAAATATAGATAGGTGGGTAGGTAGATAGATAGAGATAGGTAGGTAGGTAGATTGATAGATAGAGATAGGTAGGTAGGTAGATAGATAGATAGATAGAGATAGGTAGGTAGGTAGATTGATAGATACAGATAGGTAGGTAGGTAGATTGATAGATAGAGATAGGTAGGTAGGTAGATTGATAGATACAGATAGGTAGGTAGGTAGATTGATAGATAGAGATAGGTAGGTAGGTAGATAGATAGATACAGATAGGTAGGTAGGTAGATAGATAGATACAGATATGTAGGTAGGTAGATAGTTAGATAGAGATAGGTAGGTAGGTAGATTGATAGATACAGATAGGTAGGTAGGTAGATAGATAGATACAGATAGGTGGGTAGGTAGATTGATAGATAGAGATAGTTAGGTAGGTAGATTGATAGATAGAGATAGGTAGGTAGGTAGATTGATAGATACAGATAGGTAGGTAGGTAGATATATAGATACAGATAGGTAGGTAGGTAGATAGATAGATAGAGATAGGTAGGTAGGTAGATTGATAGTTAGAGATAGGTAGGTAGGTAGATATATAGATACAGAAATGTAAGTAGGTAGATAGATAGATAGAGATAGGTAGGTAGATTGATAGATACAGATAGGTAGTTAGGTAGATATATAGATACAGATAGGTAGGTAGGTAGATAGATAGATAGAGATAGGTAGGTAGGTAGATTGATAGATAGAGATAGGTAGGTAGCTAGATATATAGATACAGATATGTAGGTAGGGAGATAGATAGAGATAGGTAGGTAGGTAGATTGATAGATACAGATAGGTAGGTAGGTAGATAGATAGATACAGATAGGTAGGTAGGTAGATTGATAGATAGAGATAGGTAGATAGGTAGATAGATAGATACAGATAGGTAGGTAGGTAGATAGATAGATACAGATAGGTAGGTAGGTAGATTGATAGATAGAGATAGGTAGGTAGGTAGATTGATAGATACAGATAGGTAGGTAGGTAGATAGATAGATACAGATAGGTAGGTAGGTAGATTGATAGATAGAGATAGGTAGGTAGGTAGATTCATAGATACAGATAGGTAGGTAGGTAGATACATAGATACAGATAGGTAGGTAGGTAGATTGATAGATAGAGATTGGTAGGTAGGTAGATATATAGATACAGATATCTAGATAGGTAGATAGATAGAGATAGCTAGGTAGGTAGATTGATAGATACAGATAGGTAGGTAGGTAGATAGATAGATACAGATATGTAGGTAGATAGATAAATACAGATAGGTGGGTAGGTAGATAGATAGAGATAGGTAGGTAGGTAGATTGATAGATAGAGATAGGTAGGTAGGTAGATAGATAGATAGAGATAGGTAGGTAGGTAGATTGATAGATACAGATAGGTAGGTAGGTAGATTGATAGATAGAGATAGGTAGGTAGGTACATTGATAGATACAGATAGGTAGGTAGGTAGATTGATAGATAGAGATAGGTAGGTAGGTAGATAGATAGATAGAGATAGGTAAGTAGGTAGATTGATAGATAGAGATAGGTAGGTAGGTAGATAGATAGATAGAGATAGGTAGGTAGGTAGGTAGATAGATACAGATAGGTAGGTAGATAGATAAATACAGATAGGTAGTTAGGTAGATAGATAGATAGAGATAGGTAGGTAGGTAGATTGATAGATAGAGATAGGTAGATAGGTAGATAGATAGATACAGATAGGTAGGTAGGTAGATATATAGATACAGATAGGTAGGTAGGTAGATAGATAGAGATAGGTAGGTAGGTAGATAGATAGATAGAGATAGGTAGGTAGGTAGATAGATAAATACAGATAGGTGGGTAGGTAGATTGATAGATAGAGATAGGTAGGTAGGTAGATTGATACATAGAGATAGGTAGATAGGTAGATTGATAGATACAAATAGGTAGGTAGGTAGATAGATAGATACATATAGGTAGGTAGGTAGATAGATAGATAGAGATATGTAGGTAGGTAGATATATAGATACAGATATGTAGGTAGGTAGATAGATAGATAGAGATAGGTAGGTAGGTAGATAGATAGATAGATAGATAGAGATAGGTAGGTAGGTAGATTGATAGATAGAGATAGGTAGATAGGTAGATTGATACATAGAGATAGGTAGATAGGTAGATTGATAGATACAAATAGGTAGGTAGGTAGATAGATAGATACATATAGGTAGGTAGGTAGGTAGATAGATAGATAGAGATATGTAGGTAGGTAGATATATAGATACAGATATGTAGGTAGGTAGATAGATAGATAGAGATAGGTAGGTAGGTAGATAGATAGATAGATAGATAGAGATAGGTAGGTAGGTAGATTGATAGATAGAGATAGGTAGATAGGTAGATAGATAGATACAGATATGTAGGTAGGTAGATTGATAGATACAGATAGGTAGGTAGGTAGATAGATAGATACAGATAGGTAGGTAGGTAGATTGATAGATAGAGATAGGTAGGTAGGTAGATTGATAGATACAGATAGGTAGGTAGGTAGGTTAAATAGATAGAGATAGGTATGTAGGTAGATTGATAGAGATAGGTAGGTAGGTAGATAGATAGATAGAGATAGGTAGGTAGGTAGATAGATAGAGATAGGTAGGTAGGTAGATTGATAGGTAGAGATAGATAGGTAGGTAGGTAGATAGATAGAGATAGGTAGGTAGGTAGATAGATAGATAGAGATAGGTAGGTAGGTAGATTGATAGATAGAGATAGGTAGATAGGTAGATAGATAGATACAGATATGTAGGTAGGTAGATTGATAGATACAGATAGGTAGGTTGGTAGATAGATAGATACAGATAGGTAGGTAGGTAGATTGATAGATAGAGATAGGTAGGTAGGTAGATATAAAGATACAGATATGTAGGTAGGTAGATTGATAGATAGAGATAGGTAGGTAGGTAGGTAGATTGATAGTGACAGATAGGTAGGTAGGTAGATAGATAGAGATAGGTAGGTAGGTAGATTGATAGATACAGATAGGTAGGTAGGTAGGTAGCTTGATAGATAGAGATAGGTAGGTAGGTAGATAGATAGATATAGATAGGTAGGTAGGTAGGTAGATAGATACAGATAGGTAGGTAGATAGATAAATACAGATAGGTGGGTAGGTAGATAGATAGATAGAGATAGGTAGGTAGGTAGATTTATAGATAGAGATAGGTAGGTAGGTAGATTGATAGATACAGATAGGTAGGTAGGTAGGTAAATAGATAGAGATAGGTATGTAGGTAGATAGATACAGATAGGTAGGTAGGTAGATTGATAGATAGAGACAGGTAGGTAGGTCGGTAGATAGATAGAGATAGGTAGGTATGTAGATTGATAGATACAGATAGGTAGGTAGGTAGGTAGATAGATAGATAGAGATAGGTAGGTAGGTAGATAGATAGATAGAGATAGGTAGGTAGGTAGATAGATAGAGATAGGTAGGTAGGTAGGTAGATAGATAGATAGAGATAGGTAGGTAGGAAGTTTGATAGATAGAGATAGGTAGGTAGGTAGATATATAGATACAGATATGGAGGTAGGTAGGTAGGTAGATAGATAGAGATAGGTAGGTAGATAGATAGATAGAGATAGGTAGCTAGGTAGATTGATAGATACAGATAGGTAGGTAGGTAGGTAGATTGATTGATAGGTAGGTAGGTAGATAGATAGAGATAGGTAGGTAGGTAGATTCATAGATAGAGATAGGTAGGTAGGTAGATATAAAGATACAGATATGTAGGTAGGTAGATTGATAGATAGAGATAGGTAGGTAGGTAGGTAGATTGATAGAGACAGATAGGTAGGTAGGTAGATAGATAGAGATAGGTAGGTAGGTAGATTGATAGATACAGATAGGTAGGTAGGTAGGTAGCTTGATTGATAGAGATAGGTAGGTAGGTAGATAGATAGATACAGATAGGTAGGTAGGTAGGTAGATAGATACAGATAGGTAGGTAGATAGATAAATACAGATAGGTGGGTAGGTAGATAGATAGATAGAGATAGGTAGGTAGGTAGATTGATAGATAGAGATAGGTAGGTAGGTAGATTGATAGATACAGATAGGTAGGTAGGTAAATAGATAGAGATAGGTATGTAGGTAGATAGATACAGATAGGTAGGTAGGTAGATTGATAGATAGAGACAGGTAGGTAGGTCGGTAGATAGATAGAGATAGGTAGGTATGTAGATTGATAGATACAGATAGGTAGGTAGGTAGGTAGATAGATAGATAGAGATAGGTAGGTAGGTAGATAGATAGATAGAGATAGGTAGGTAGGTAGATAGATAGAGATAGGTAGGTAGGTAGGTAGATAGATAGATAGAGATAGGTAGGTAGGAAGTTTGATAGATAGAGATAGGTAGGTAGGTAGATATATAGATACAGATATGTAGGTAGGTAGGTAGGTAGATAGATAGAGATAGGTAGGTAGATAGATAGATAGAGATAGGTAGCTAGGTAGATTGATAGATACAGATAGGTAGGTAGGTAGATTGATTGATAGGTAGGTAGGTAGATAGATAGAGATAGGTAGGTAGGTAGATTGATAGATAGAGATAGGTAGATAGGTAGATAGATAGATACAGATATGTAGGTAGGTAGATTGATAGATACAGATAGGTAGGTAGGTAGATAGATAGATACAGATAGGTAGGTAGGTAGATTGATAGATAGAGATAGGTAGGTAGGTAGATTGATAGATACAGATAGGTAGGTATGTAGGTAAATAGATAGAGATAGGTATGTAGGTAGATTGATAGAGATAGGTAGGTAGGTAGATAGATAGATAGAGTTAGGTAGGTAGGTAGATAGATAGATAGAGATAGGTAGGTAGGTAGATTGATAGGTAGAGATAGGTAGGTAGGTAGGTAGATAGATAGCGATAGGTAGGTAGGTAGATAGATAGATAGAGATAGGTAGGTAGGTAGATTGATAGATAGAGATAGGTAGATAGGTAGATAGATAGATACAGATATGTAGGTAGGTAGATTGATAGATACAGATAGGTAGGTTGGTAGATAGATAGATACAGATAGGTAGGTAGGTAGATTGATAGATAGAGATAGGTAGGTAGGTAGATATAAAGATACAGATATGTAGGTAGGTAGATTGATAGATAGAGATAGGTAGCTAGGTAGGTAGATTGATAGAGACAGATAGGTAGGTAGGTAGATAGATAGAGATAGGTAGGTAGGTAGATTGATAGATACAGATAGGTAGGTAGGTAGATAGATATAGATAGGTAGGTAGGTAGGTAGATAGATACAGATAGGTAGGTAGATAGATAAATACAGATAGGTGGGTAGGTAGATAGATAGATAGAGATAGGTAGGTAGGTAGATTGATAGATAGAGATAGGTAGGTAGGTAGATTGATAGATACAGATAGGTAGGTAGGTAGGTAAATAGATAGAGATAGGTATGTAGGTAGATAGATACAGATAGGCAGGTAGGTAGATTGATAGATAGAGACAGGTAGGTAGGTCGGTAGATAGGTAGGTATGTAGATTGATAGATACAGATAGGTAGGTAGGTAGGTAGATAGATAGATAGAGATAGGTAGGTAGGTAGATAGATAGATAGAGATAGGTAGGTAGGTAGATAGATAGATACAGATAGGTAGGTAGGTAGATAGATAGATACAGATATGTAGGTAGGTAGATAGTTAGATAGAGATAGGTAGGTAGGTAGATTGATAGATACAGATAGGTAGGTAGGTAGATAGATAGATACAGATAGGTGGGTAGGTAGATTGATAGATAGAGATAGTTAGGTAGGTAGATTGATAGATAGAGATAGGTAGGTAGGTAGATTGATAGATACAGATAGGTAGGTAGGTAGATATATAGATACAGATAGGTAGGTAGGTAGATAGATAGATAGAGATAGGTAGGTAGGTAGATTGATAGTTAGAGATAGGTAGGTAGGTAGATATATAGATACAGAAATGTAAGTAGGTAGATAGATAGATAGAGATAGGTAGGTAGATTGATAGATACAGATAGGTAGTTAGGTAGATATATAGATACAGATAGGTAGGTAGGTAGATAGATAGATAGATAGAGATAGGTAGGTAGGTAGATTGATAGATAGAGATAGGTAGGTAGCTAGATATATAGATACAGATATGTAGGTAGGGAGATAGATAGAGATAGGTAGGTAGGTAGATTGATAGATACAGATAGGTAGGTAGGTAGATAGATAGATACAGATAGGTAGGTAGGTAGATTGATAGATAGAGATAGGTAGATAGGTAGATAGATAGATACAGATATGTAGGTAGATAGATAAATACAGATAGGTGGGTAGGTAGATAGATAGAGATAGGTAGGTAGGTAGATTGATAGATAGAGATAGGTAGGTAGGTAGATAGATAGATAGAGATAGGTAGGTAGGTAGATTGATAGATACAGATAGGTAGGTAGGTAGATTGATAGATAGAGATAGGTAGGTAGGTACATTGATAGATACAGATAGGTAGGTAGGTAGATTGATAGATAGAGATAGGTAGGTAGGTAGATAGATAGATAGAGATAGGTAAGTAGGTAGATTGATAGATAGAGATAGGTAGGTAGGTAGATAGATAGATAGAGATAGGTAGGTAGGTAGGTAGATAGATACAGATAGGTAGGTAGATAGATAAATACAGATAGGTAGTTAGGTAGATAGATAGATAGAGATAGGTAGGTAGGTAGATTGATAGATAGAGATAGGTAGATAGGTAGATAGATAGATACAGATAGGTAGGTAGGTAGATATATAGATACAGATAGGTAGGTAGGTAGATAGATAGAGATAGGTAGGTAGGTAGATAGATAGATAGAGATAGGTAGGTAGGTAGATAGATAAATACAGATAGGTGGGTAGGTAGATTGATAGATAGAGATAGGTAGGTAGGTAGATTGATACATAGAGATAGGTAGATAGGTAGATTGATAGATACAAATAGGTAGGTAGGTAGATAGATAGATACATATAGGTAGGTAGGTAGATAGATAGATAGAGATATGTAGGTAGGTAGATATATAGATACAGATATGTAGGTAGGTAGATAGATAGATAGAGATAGGTAGGTAGGTAGATAGATAGATAGATAGATAGAGATAGGTAGGTAGGTAGATTGATAGATAGAGATAGGTAGATAGGTAGATTGATACATAGAGATAGGTAGATAGGTAGATTGATAGATACAAATAGGTAGGTAGGTAGATAGATAGATACATATAGGTAGGTAGGTAGGTAGATAGATAGATAGAGATATGTAGGTAGGTAGATATATAGATACAGATATGTAGGTAGGTAGATAGATAGATAGAGATAGGTAGGTAGGTAGATAGATAGATAGATAGATAGATAGAGATAGGTAGGTAGGTAGATTGATAGATAGAGATAGGTAGATAGGTAGATAGATAGATACAGATATGTAGGTAGGTATATTGATAGATACAGATAGGTAGGTAGGTAGATAGATAGATACAGATAGGTAGGTAGGTAGATTGATAGATAGAGATAGGTAGGTAGGTAGATTGATAGATACAGATAGGTAGGTAGGTAGGTTAAATAGATAGAGATAGGTATGTAGGTAGATTGATAGAGATAGGTAGGTAGGTAGATAGATAGATAGAGATAGGTAGGTAGGTAGATAGATAGATAGAGATAGGTAGGTAGGTAGATTGATAGGTAGAGATAGGTAGGTAGGTAGGTAGATAGATAGAGATAGGTAGGTAGGTAGATAGATAGATAGAGATAGGTAGGTAGGTAGATTGATAGATAGAGATAGGTAGATAGGTAGATAGATAGATACAGATATGTAGGTAGGTAGATTGATAGATACAGATAGGTAGGTTGGTAGATAGATAGATACAGATAGGTAGGTAGGTAGATTGATAGATAGAGATAGGTAGGTAGGTAGATATAAAGATACAGATATGTAGGTAGGTAGATTGATAGATAGAGATAGGTAGGTAGGTAGGTAGATTGATAGTGACAGATAGGTAGGTAGGTAGATAGATAGAGATAGGTAGGTAGGTAGATTGATAGATACAGATAGGTAGGTAGGTAGGTAGCTTGATAGATAGAGATAGGTAGGTAGGTAGATAGATAGATATAGATAGGTAGGTAGGTAGGTAGATAGATACAGATAGGTAGGTAGATAGATAAATACAGATAGGTGGGTAGGTAGATAGATAGATAGAGATAGGTAGGTAGGTAGATTTATAGATAGAGATAGGTAGGTAGGTAGATTGATAGATACAGATAGGTAGGTAGGTAGGTAAATAGATAGAGATAGGTATGTAGGTAGATAGATACAGATAGGTAGGTAGGTAGATTGATAGATAGAGACAGGTAGGTAGGTCGGTAGATAGATAGAGATAGGTAGGTATGTAGATTGATAGATACAGATAGGTAGGTAGGTAGGTAGATAGATAGATAGAGATAGGTAGGTAGGTAGATAGATAGATAGAGATAGGTAGGTAGGTAGATAGATAGAGATAGGTAGGTAGGTAGGTAGATAGATAGATAGAGATAGGTAGGTAGGAAGTTTGATAGATAGAGATAGGTAGGTAGGTAGATATATAGATACAGATATGGAGGTAGGTAGGTAGGTAGATAGATAGAGATAGGTAGGTAGATAGATAGATAGAGATAGGTAGCTAGGTAGATTGATAGATACAGATAGGTAGGTAGGTAGGTAGATTGATTGATAGGTAGGTAGGTAGATAGATAGAGATAGGTAGGTAGGTAGATTGATAGATAGAGATAGGTAGGTAGGTAGATATAAAGATACAGATATGTAGGTAGGTAGATTGATAGATAGAGATAGGTAGGTAGGTAGGTAGATTGATAGAGACAGATAGGTAGGTAGGTAGATAGATAGAGATAGGTAGGTAGGTAGATTGATAGATACAGATAGGTAGGTAGGTAGGTAGCTTGATAGATAGAGATAGGTAGGTAGGTAGATAGATAGATACAGATAGGTAGGTAGGTAGGTAGATAGATACAGATAGGTAGGTAGATAGATAAATACAGATAGGTGGGTAGGTAGATAGATAGATAGAGATAGGTAGGTAGGTAGATTGATAGATAGAGATAGGTAGGTAGGTAGATTGATAGATACAGATAGGTAGGTAGGTAAATAGATAGAGATAGGTATGTAGGTAGATAGATACAGATAGGTAGGTAGGTAGATTGATAGATAGAGACAGGTAGGTAGGTCGGTAGATAGATAGAGATAGGTAGGTATGTAGATTGATAGATACAGATAGGTAGGTAGGTAGGTAGATAGATAGATAGAGATAGGTAGGTAGGTAGATAGATAGATAGAGATAGGTAGGTAGGTAGATAGATAGAGATAGGTAGGTAGGTAGGTAGATAGATAGATAGAGATAGGTAGGTAGGAAGTTTGATAGATAGAGATAGGTAGGTAGGTAGATATATAGATACAGATATGTAGGTAGGTAGGTAGGTAGATAGATAGAGATAGGTAGGTAGATAGATAGATAGAGATAGGTAGCTAGGTAGATTGATAGATACAGATAGGTAGGTAGGTAGATTGATTGATAGGTAGGTAGGTAGATAGATAGAGATAGGTAGGTAGGTAGATTGATAGATAGAGATAGGTAGATAGGTAGATAGATAGATACAGATATGTAGGTAGGTAGATTGATAGATACAGATAGGTAGGTAGGTAGATAGATAGATACAGATAGGTAGGTAGGTAGATTGATAGATAGAGATAGGTAGGTAGGTAGATTGATAGATACAGATAGGTAGGTATGTAGGTAAATAGATAGAGATAGGTATGTAGGTAGATTGATAGAGATAGGTAGGTAGGTAGATAGATAGATAGAGTTAGGTAGGTAGGTAGATAGATAGATAGAGATAGGTAGGTAGGTAGATTGATAGGTAGAGATAGGTAGGTAGGTAGGTAGATAGATAGCGATAGGTAGGTAGGTAGATAGATAGATAGAGATAGGTAGGTAGGTAGATTGATAGATAGAGATAGGTAGATAGGTAGATAGATAGATACAGATATGTAGGTAGGTAGATTGATAGATACAGATAGGTAGGTTGGTAGATAGATAGATACAGATAGGTAGGTAGGTAGATTGATAGATAGAGATAGGTAGGTAGGTAGATATAAAGATACAGATATGTAGGTAGGTAGATTGATAGATAGAGATAGGTAGGTAGGTAGGTAGATTGATAGAGACAGATAGGTAGGTAGGTAGATAGATAGAGATAGGTAGGTAGGTAGATTGATAGATACAGATAGGTAGGTAGGTAGATAGATATAGATAGGTAGGTAGGTAGGTAGATAGATACAGATAGGTAGGTAGATAGATAAATACAGATAGGTGGGTAGGTAGATAGATAGATAGAGATAGGTAGGTAGGTAGATTGATAGATAGAGATAGGTAGGTAGGTAGATTGATAGATACAGATAGGTAGGTAGGTAGGTAAATAGATAGAGATAGGTATGTAGGTAGATAGATACAGATAGGCAGGTAGGTAGATTGATAGATAGAGACAGGTAGGTAGGTCGGTAGATAGGTAGGTATGTAGATTGATAGATACAGATAGGTAGGTAGGTAGGTAGATAGATAGATAGAGATAGGTAGGTAGGTAGATAGATAGATAGAGATAGGTAGGTAGGTAGATAGATAGAGATAGGTAGGTAGGTAGGTAGATAGATAGATAGAGATAGGTAGGTAGGAAGTTTGATAGATAGAGATAGGTAGGTAGGTAGATATATAGATACAGATATGTAGGTAGGTAGGTAGGTAGATAGATAGAGATAGGTAGGTAGATAGATAGATAGAGATAGGTAGCTAGGTAGATTGATAGATACAGATAGGTAGGTAGGTAGATTGATTGATAGGTAGGTAGGTAGATAGATAGAGATAGGTAGGTAGGTAGATTGATAGATAGAGATAGGTAGATAGGTAGATAGATAGATACAGATATGTAGGTAGGTAGATTGATAGATACAGATAGGTAGGTAGCTAGATAGATAGATACAGATAGGTAGGTAGGTAGATTGATAGATAGAGATAGGTAGGTAGGTAGATTGATAGATACAGATAGGTAGATAGGTAGGTAAATAGATAGAGATAGGTATGTAGGTAGATTGATAGAGATAGGTAGGTAGGTAGATAGATAGATAGAGTTAGGTAGGTAGGTAGATAGATAGATAGAGATAGGTAGGTAGGTAGATTGATAGGTAGAGATAGGTAGGTAGGTAGGTAGATAGATAGCGATAGGTAGGTAGGTAGATAGATAGATAGATAGAGATAGGTAGGTAGGTAGATTGATAGATAGAGATAGGTAGATAGGTAGATAGATAGATACAGATATGTAGGTAGGTAGATTGATAGATACAGATAGGTAGGTTGGTAGATAGATAGATACAGATAGGTAGGTAGGTAGATTGATAGATAGAGATAGGTAGGTAGGTAGATATAAAGATACAGATATGTAGGTAGGTAGATTGATAGATAGAGATAGGTAGGTAGGTAGGTAGATTGATAGAGACAGATAGGTAGGTAGGTAGATAGATAGAGATAGGTAGGTAGGTAGATTGATAGATACAGATAGGTAGGTAGGTAGGTAGATTGATAGATAGAGATAGGTAGGTAGGTAGATAGATAGATATAGATAGGTAGGTAGGTAGATAGATACAGAGGTAGGTAGATAGATAAATACAGATAGGTGGGTAGGTAGATAGATAGATAGAGATAGGTAGGTAGGTAGATTGATAGATAGAGATAGGTAGGTAGGTAGATTGATAGATACAGATAGGTAGGTAGGTAGATTGATAGATACAGATAGGTAGGTAGGTAGGTAAATAGATAGAGATAGGTATGTAGGTAGATAGATACAGATAGGTAGGTAGGTAGATTGATAGATAGAGACAGGTAGGTAGGTCGGTAGATAGATAGAGATAGGTAGGTATGTAGATTGATAGATACAGATAGGTAGGTAGGTAGGTAGATAGAAAGATAGAGATAGGTAGGTAGGTAGATAGAGAGATAGAGATAGGTAGGTAGGTAGATAGATAGAGATAGGTAGGTAGGTAGGTAGATAGATAGATAGAGATAGATAGGTAGGTAGGTAGATTGATAGAGACAGATAGGTAGGTAGGTAGATAGATAGATACAGATAGGTAGGAAGGTAGATTGATAGATAGAGATAGGTAGGTAGGTAGATAGATAGATACAGATAGGTAGGTAGGTAGATTGATAGATACAGATAGGTAGGTAGGTAGATAGATAGATAGAGATAGGTAGGTAGGTAGATTGATAGATAGAGATAGGTAGGTAGGTATATATATAGATACAGAAATGTAAGTAGGTAGATAGATAGATAGAGATAGTTAGGTAGGTAGGTAGATAGATACAGATAGGTAGGTAGGTAGATAGATAGATACAGATAGGTAGGTAAGTAGATATATAGATACAGATAGGTAGGTAGGTAGGTAGATTGATAGATAGAGATAGGTAGGTAGGTAGATTGATAGATACAGATAGGTAGGTAGGTAGATAGATAGATACAGATAGGTAGGTAGGTAGATTGATAGATACAGATAGGTAGGTAGGTAGATAGATAGATACAGATAGGTGGGTAGGTAGATTGATAGATAGAGATAGTTAGGTAGGTAGATTGATAGATAGAGATAGGTAGGTAGGTAGATTGATAGATACAGATAGGTAGGTAGGTAGATATATAGATACAGATAGGTAGGTAGGTAGATAGATAGATAGAGATAGGTAGGTAGGTAGATTGATAGATAGAGATAGGTAGGTAGGTAGATTGATAGATAGAGATAGGTAGGTAGGTAGATTGATAGATACAGATAGGTAGGTAGGTAGATTGATAGATAGAGATAGGTAGGTAGGTAGATTGATAGATAGAGATAGGTAGATAGGTAGATAGATAGATACAGATAGGTAGGTAGGTAGATATATAGATACAGATATGTAGGTAGGTAGATAGATAGAGATAGGTAGGTAGGTAGATTGATAGATACAGATAGGTAGGTAGGTAGATTGATAGATAGAGATAGGTAGGTAGGTAGATTGATAGATAGAGATAGGTAGGTAGGTAGATAGATAGATAGAGATAGGTAGGTAGGTAGGTAGATAGATACAGATAGGTAGTTAGATAGATAGAGATAGGTATTTAGGTAGATAGATAGATAGAGATAGGTAGGTAGGTAGATTGATAGATAGAGATAGGTAGATAGGTAGAGAGATAGATACAGATAGGTAGGTAGGTAAATATATAGATACAGATATGTAGGTAGGTAGATAGATAGATAGAGATAGGTAGGTAGGTAGATAGATAGATAGATAGATAGAGATAGGTAGGTAGGTAGATTGATAGATAGAGATAGGTAGGTAGGTAGGTAGATAGATAGAGATAGGTAGGTAGGTAGATAGATAGATAGAGATAGGTAGGTAGGTAGATTGATAGATACAGATAGGTAGGTAGGTAGATTGATAGATAGAGATAGGTAGGTAGGTAGGTAGATAGATAGAGATAGGTAGGTAGGTAGGTAGATAGATACAGATAGGTAGGTAGATAGATAAATACAGATAGGTGGGTAGGTAGATAGATAGATAGAGATAGGTAGGTAGGTAGATTGATAGATAGAGATAGGTAGGTAGGTAGATTGATAGATAGAGATTGGTAGGTAGGTAGATATATAGATACAGATATGTAGGTAGGTAGATAGATAGATAGAGATAGCTAGGTAGGTAGATTGATAGATACAGATAGGTAGGTAGGTAGATAGATAGATACAGATATGTAGGTAGATAGATAAATACAGATAGGTGGGTAGGTAGATAGATAGAGATAGGTAGGTAGGTAGATTGATAGATAGAGATAGGTAGGTAGGTAGATAGATAGATAGAGATAGGTAGGTATGTAGATTGATAGATACAGATAGGTAGGTAGGTAGATTGATATATAGAGATAGGTAGGTAGGTAGATTGATAGATACAGATAGGTAGGTAGGTAGATTGATAGATAGAGATAGGTAGGTAGGTAGATTGATAGATACAGATAGGTAGGTAGGTAAATTGATAGATAGAGATAGGTAGGTAGGTAGATAGATAGATAGAGATAGGTAAGTAGGTAGATTGATAGATAGAGATAGGTAGGTAGGTAGATAGATAGATAGAGATAGGTAGGTAGGTAGGTAGATAGATACAGATAGGTAGGTAGATAGATAAATACAGATAGGTGGTTAGGTAGATAGATAGATAGAGATTGGTAGGTAAGTAGATTGATAGATAGAGATAGGTAGATAGGTAGATAGATTGATACAGATAAGTAGGTAGGTAGATATATAGATACAGATATGTAGGTAGGTAGATAGATAGATAGAGATAGGTAGGTAGGTAGATAGATAGATAGATAGATAGAGATAGGTAGGTAGGTAGATTGATAGATACAGATAGGTAGGTAGGTAGATTGATAGATAGAGATAGGTAGGTAGGTAGATAGATAGATACAGATAGGTAGGTAGGTAGATTGATAGATAGAGATAGGTCGGTAGGTAGATAGATAGATAGAGATAGGTAGGTAGGTAAATTGATAGATACAGATAGGTAGGTAGGTAGGTAGATAGATAGAGATAGGTAGGTAGGTAGATTGATAGATACAGATAGGTAGGTAGGTAGATAGATAGATAGAGATAGGTAGGTAGATAGATAGAGATAGGTAGGTAGGTAGGTAGGTTGATAGATAGATAGAGATAGATAGGTAGGTAGGTAGATTGATAGAGACAGATAGGTAGGTAGGTAGATAGATAGATAGAGATAGGTAGGTAGGTAGATAGATAGAGATAGGTAGGTAGGTAGATTGATAGATACAGATAGGTAGGTAGGTAGATAGATAGATAGAGATAGGTAGGTAGGTAGATTGATAGATAGAGATAGGTAGGTAGGTATATATATAGATAGAGATAGGTAGGTAGGTAGATTGATAGATAGAGATAGGTAGGTAGGTAGATATATAGATACAGAAATGTAAGTAGGTAGATAGATAGATAGAGATAGTTAGGTAGGTAGGTAGATAGATACAGATAGGTAGGTAGGTAGATAGATAGATACAGATAGGTAGGTAAGTAGATATATAGATACAGATAGGTAGGTAGGTAGATTGATAGATACAGATAGGTAGGTAGGTAGATAGATAGATACAGATAGGTGGGTAGGTAGATTGATAGATAGAGATAGTTAGGTAGGTAGATTGATAGATAGACATAGGTAGGTAGGTAGATTGATAGATACAGATAGGTAGGTAGGTAGATATATAGATACAGATAGGTAGGTAGGTAGATAGATAGATAGAGATAGGTAGGTAGGTAGATTGATAGATAGAGATAGGTAGGTAGGTAGATATATAGATACAGAAATGTAAGTAGGTAGATAGATAGATAGATAGAGATAGGTAGGTAGATTGATAGATACAGATAGGTAGGTAGGTAGACAGATAGATACAGATAGGTAGGTAGGTAGATAGATAGATAGAGATAGGTAGGTAGGTAGATTGATAGAAAGAGATAGGTAGGTAGGTAGATATATAGATACAGATATGTAGGTAGGGAGATAGATAGATAGAGATAGGTAGGTAGGTAGATTGATAGATACAGATAGGTAGGTAGGTAGATAGATAGATACAGATAGGTAGGTAGGTAGATTGATAGATAGAGATAGGTAGATAGGTAGATAGATAGATACAGATAGGTAGGTAGGTAGATAGATAGATACAGATATGTAGGTAGGTAGATAGATAGATAGAGATAGGTAGGTAGGTAGATTGATAGATACAGATAGGTAGGTAGGTAGATAGATAGATACAGATAGGTGGGTAGGTAGATTGATAGATAGAGATAGTTAGGTAGGTAGATTGATAGATAGAGATAGGTAGGTAGGTAGATTGATAGATACAGATAGGTAGGTAGGTAGATATATAGATACAGATAGGTAGGTAGGTAGATAGATAGATAGAGATAGGTAGGTAGGTAGATTGATAGATAGAGATAGGTAGGTAGGTAGATTGATAGATAGAGATAGGTAGGTAGGTAGATTGATAGATACAGATAGGTAGGTAGGTAGATTGATAGATAGAGATAGGTAGGTAGGTAGATTGATAGATAGAGATAGGTAGATAGGTAGATAGATAGATACAGATAGGTAGGTAGGTAGATATATAGATACAGATATGTAGGTAGGTAGATAGATAGAGATAGGTAGGTAGGTAGATTGATAGATACAGATAGGTAGGTAGGTAGATAGATAGATACAGATAGGTAGGTAGGTAGATTGATAGATAGAGATAGGTAGGTAGGTAGATTGATAGATAGAGATAGGTAGATAGATAGATAGATAGAGATAGGTAGGTAGGTAGGTAGATAGATACAGATAGGTAGTTAGATAGATAGAGATAGGTATTTAGGTAGATAGATAGATAGAGATAGGTAGGTAGGTAGATTGATAGATAGAGATAGGTAGATAGGTAGAGAGATAGATACAGATAGGTAGGTAGGTAAATATATAGATACAGATATGTAGGTAGGTAGATAGATAGATAGAGATAGGTAGGTAGGTAGATAGATAGATAGATAGATAGAGATAGGTAGGTAGGTAGATTGATAGATAGAGATAGGTAGGTAGGTAGGTAGATAGATAGAGATAGGTAGGTAGGTAGATAGATAGATAGAGATAGGTAGGTAGGTAGATTGATAGATACAGATAGGTAGGTAGGTAGATTGATAGATAGAGATAGGTAGGTAGGTAGGTAGATAGATAGAGATAGGTAGGTAGTTAGGTAGATAGATACAGATAGGTAGGTAGATAGATAAATACAGATAGGTGGGTAGGTAGATAGATAGATAGAGATAGGTAGGTAGGTAGATTGATAGATAGAGATAGGTAGGTAGGTAGATTGATAGATAGAGATTGGTAGGTAGGTAGATATATAGATACAGATATGTAGGTAGGTAGATAGATAGATAGAGATAGCTAGGTAGGTAGATTGATAGATACAGATAGGTAGGTAGGTAGATAGATAGATACAGATATGTAGGTAGATAGATAAATACAGATAGGTGGGTAGGTAGATAGATAGAGATAGGTAGGTAGGTAGATTGATAGATAGAGATAGGTAGGTAGGTAGATAGATAGATAGAGATAGGTAGGTATGTAGATTGATAGATACAGATAGGTAGGTAGGTAGATTGATAGATAGAGATAGGTAGGTAGGTAGATTGATAGATACAGATAGGTAGGTAGGTAGATTGATAGATAGAGATAGGTAGGTAGGTAGATTGATAGATACAGATAGGTAGGTAGGTAAATTGATAGATAGAGATAGGTAGGTAGGTAGATAGATAGATAGAGATAGGTAAGTAGGTAGATTGATAGATAGAGATAGGTAGGTAGGTAGATAGATAGATAGAGATAGGTAGGTAGGTAGGTAGATAGATACAGATAGGTAGGTAGATAGATAAATACAGATAGGTGGTTAGGTAGATAGATAGATAGAGATTGGTAGGTAAGTAGATTGATAGATAGAGATAGGTAGATAGGTAGATAGATTGATACAGATAAGTAGGTAGGTAGATATATAGATACAGATATGTAGGTAGGTAGATAGATAGATAGAGATAGGTAGGTAGGTAGATAGATAGATAGATAGAGATAGGTAGGTAGGTAGATTGATAGATACAGATAGGTAGGTAGGTAGATTGATAGATAGAGATAGGTAGGTAGGTAGATAGATAGATACAGATAGGTAGGTAGGTAGATTGATAGATAGAGATAGGTCGGTAGGTAGATAGATAGATAGAGATAGGTAGGTAGGTAAATTGATAGATACAGATAGGTAGGTAGGTAGGTAGATAGATAGAGATAGGTAGGTAGGTAGATTGATAGATACAGATAGGTAGGTAGGTAGATAGATAGATAGAGATAGGTAGGTAGATAGATAGAGATAGGTAGGTAGGTAGGTAGGTTGATAGATAGATAGAGATAGATAGGTAGGTAGGTAGATTGATAGAGACAGATAGGTAGGTAGGTAGATAGATAGATAGAGATAGGTAGGTAGGTAGATAGATAGAGATAGGTAGGTAGGTAGATTGATAGATACAGATAGGTAGGTAGGTAGATAGATAGATAGAGATAGGTAGGTAGGTAGATTGATAGATAGAGATAGGTAGGTAGGTATATATATAGATAGAGATAGGTAGGTAGGTAGATTGATAGATAGAGATAGGTAGGTAGGTAGATATATAGATACAGAAATGTAAGTAGGTAGATAGATAGATAGAGATAGTTAGGTAGGTAGGTAGATAGATACAGATAGGTAGGTAGGTAGATAGATAGATACAGATAGGTAGGTAAGTAGATATATAGATACAGATAGGTAGGTAGGTAGATTGATAGATACAGATAGGTAGGTAGGTAGATAGATAGATACAGATAGGTGGGTAGGTAGATTGATAGATAGAGATAGTTAGGTAGGTAGATTGATAGATAGACATAGGTAGGTAGGTAGATTGATAGATACAGATAGGTAGGTAGGTAGATATATAGATACAGATAGGTAGGTAGGTAGATAGATAGATAGAGATAGGTAGGTAGGTAGATTGATAGATAGAGATAGGTAGGTAGGTAGATATATAGATACAGAAATGTAAGTAGGTAGATAGATAGATAGATAGAGATAGGTAGGTAGATTGATAGATACAGATAGGTAGGTAGGTAGACAGATAGATACAGATAGGTAGGTAGGTAGATAGATAGATAGAGATAGGTAGGTAGGTAGATTGATAGAAAGAGATAGGTAGGTAGGTAGATATATAGATACAGATATGTAGGTAGGGAGATAGATAGATAGAGATAGGTAGGTAGGTAGATTGATAGATACAGATAGGTAGGTAGGTAGATAGATAGATACAGATAGGTAGGTAGGTAGATTGATAGATAGAGATAGGTAGATAGGTAGATAGATAGATACAGATAGGTAGGTAGGTAGATAGATAGATACAGATATGTAGGTAGGTAGATAGATAGATAGAGATAGGTAGGTAGGTAGATTGATAGATACAGATAGGTAGGTAGGTAGATAGATAGATACAGATAGGTGGGTAGGTAGATTGATAGATAGAGATAGTTAGGTAGGTAGATTGATAGATAGAGATAGGTAGGTAGGTAGATTGATAGATACAGATAGGTAGGTAGGTAGATATATAGATACAGATAGGTAGGTAGGTAGATAGATAGATAGAGATAGGTAGGTAGGTAGATTGATAGATAGAGATAGGTAGGTAGGTAGATTGATAGATAGAGATAGGTAGGTAGGTAGATTGATAGATACAGATAGGTAGGTAGGTAGATTGATAGATAGAGATAGGTAGGTAGGTAGATTGATAGATAGAGATAGGTAGATAGGTAGATAGATAGATACAGATAGGTAGGTAGGTAGATATATAGATACAGATATGTAGGTAGGTAGATAGATAGAGATAGGTAGGTAGGTAGATTGATAGATACAGATAGGTAGGTAGGTAGATAGATAGATACAGATAGGTAGGTAGGTAGATTGATAGATAGAGATAGGTAGGTAGGTAGATTGATAGATAGAGATAGGTAGATAGATAGATAGATAGAGATAGGTAGGTAGGTAGGTAGATAGATACAGATAGGTAGTTAGATAGATAGAGATAGGTATTTAGGTAGATAGATAGATAGAGATAGGTAGGTAGGTAGATTGATAGATAGAGATAGGTAGATAGGTAGAGAGATAGATACAGATAGGTAGGTAGGTAAATATATAGATACAGATATGTAGGTAGGTAGATAGATAGATAGAGATAGGTAGGTAGGTAGATAGATAGATAGATAGATAGAGATAGGTAGGTAGGTAGATTGATAGATAGAGATAGGTAGGTAGGTAGGTAGATAGATAGAGATAGGTAGGTAGGTAGATAGATAGATAGAGATAGGTAGGTAGGTAGATTGATAGATACAGATAGGTAGGTAGGTAGATTGATAGATAGAGATAGGTAGGTAGGTAGGTAGATAGATAGAGATAGGTAGGTAGTTAGATAGATAGATACAGATAGGTAGGTAGATAGATAAATACAGATAGGTGGGTAGGTAGATAGATAGATAGAGATAGGTAGGTAGGTAGATTGATAGATAGAGATAGGTAGGTAGGTAGATTGATAGATAGAGATTGGTAGGTAGGTAGATATATAGATACAGATATGTAGGTAGGTAGATAGATAGATAGAGATAGCTAGGTAGGTAGATTGATAGATACAGATAGGTAGGTAGGTAGATAGATAGATACAGATATGTAGGTAGATAGATAAATACAGATAGGTGGGTAGGTAGATAGATAGAGATAGGTAGGTAGGTAGATTGATAGATAGAGATAGGTAAGTAGGTAGATTGATAGATAGAGATAGGTAGGTAGGTAGGTAGATAGATACAGATAGGTAGGTAGATAGATAAATACAGATAGGTGGTTAGGTAGATAGATAGATAGAGATTGGTAGGTAGGTAGATTGATAGATACAGATAGGTAGGTAGTTAGATTGATAGATAGAGATAGGTAGGTAGGTAGGTAGATAGATTCAGATAGGTAGGTAGATAGATAAATACAGATAGGTGGTTAGGTAGATAGATAGATAGAGATAGGTAGGTAGGTAGATTGATAGATACAGATAGGTAGGTAGGTAGATTGATAGATAGAGATAGGTAGGTAGGTAGATTGATAGATACAGATAGGTAGGTAGGTAAATTGATAGATAGAGATAGGTAGGTAGGTAGATAGATAGATAGAGATAGGTAAGTAGGTAGATTGATAGATAGAGATAGGTAGGTAGGTAGATAGATAGATAGAGATAGGTAGGTAGGTAGGTAGATAGATACAGATAGGTAGGTAGATAGATAAATACAGATAGGTGGTTAGGTAGATAGATAGATAGAGATTGGTAGGTAAGTAGATTGATAGATAGAGATAGGTAGATAGGTAGATAGATTGATACAGATAAGTAGGTAGGTAGATATATAGATACAGATAGGTAGGTAGGTAGATAGATAGATAGAGATAGGTAGGTAGGTAGATAGATAGATAGAGATAGGTAGGTAGGTAGATAGATAAATACAGATAGGTGGGTAGGTAGATTGATAGATAGAGATAGGTAGGTAGGTAGATTGATAGATAGAGATAGGTAGATAGGTAGATTGATAGATACAGATAGGTAGGTAGGTAGATAGATAGATACATATAGGTAGGTAGGTAGATAGATAGATAGAGATAGGTAGGTAGGTAGATATATAGATACAGATATGTAGGTAGGTAGATAGATAGATAGAGATAGGTAGGTAGGTAGATTGATAGATACAGATAGGTAGGTAGGTAGATAGATAGATACAGATAGGTAGGTAGGTAGATTGATAGATAGAGATAGGTAGGTAGGTAGGTAGATTGATAGAGACAGATAGGTAGGTAGGTAGATAGATAGAGATAGGTAGGTAGTTAGATTGATAGATACAGATAGGTAGGTAGGTAGATTGATAGATAGAGATAGGTAGGTAGGTAGATAGATAGATATAGATAGGTAGGTAGGTAGGTAGATAGATACAGATTGGTAGGTAGATAGATAAATACAGATAGGTGGATAGGTAGATAGATAGATAGAGATAGGTAGGTAGGTAGATTGATAGATAGAGATAGGTAGGTAGGTAGATTGATAGATACAGATAGGTAGGTAGGTAGGTAGATAGATAGAGATAGGTAGGTAGGTAGATTGATAGATACAGATAGGTAGGTAGGTAGATAGATAGATAGAGATAGGTAGGTAGATAGATAGAGATAGGTAGGTAGGTAGGTTCATAGATAGATAGAGATAGATAGGTAGGTAGGTAGATTGATAGAGACAGATAGGTAGGTAGGTAGATAGATAGATAGAGATAGGTAGGTAGGTAGATAGATAGAGATAGGTAGGTAGGTAGATTGATAGATAGAGATAGGTAGGTAGGTAGATTGATAGATAGAGATAGGTAGGTAGGTAGATTGATAGATAGAGATAGGTAGGTAGGTAGATTGATAGATACAGATAGGTAGGTAGGTAGATATATAGATACAGATATGTAGGTAGGTAGATAGATAGAGATAGGTAGGTAGGTAGATTGATAGATACAGATAGGAAGGTAGGTAGATAGATAGATACAGATAGGTAGGTAGGTAGATTGATAGATAGAGATAGGTAGGTAGGTAGACAGATAGATAGAGATAGGTAGGTAGGTAGGTAGATAGATACAGATAGGTAGTTAGATAGATAGATAGAGATAGGTATTTAGGTAGATAGATAGATAGAGATAGGTAGGTAGGTAGATTGATAGATAGAGATAGGTAGATAGGTAGATAGATAGATACAGATAGGTAGGTAGGTAGATATATAGATACAGATATGTAGGTAGGTAGATAGATAGATAGAGATAGGTAGGTAGGTAGATAGATAGATAGATAGATAGATAGATAGATAGATAGAGATAGGTAGGTAGGTAGATTGATAGATACAGATAGGTAGGTAGGTAGATTGATAGATAGAGATAGGTAGGTAGGTAGATAGATAGATACAGATAGGTAGGTAGGTAGATTGATAGATAGAGATAGGTCGGTAGGTAGATAGATAGATAGAGATAGGTAGGTAGGTAAATTGATAGATACAGATAGGTAGGTAGGTAGGTAGATAGATAGAGATAGGTAGGTAGGTAGATTGATAGATACAGATAGGTAGGTAGGTAGATAGATAGATAGAGATAGGTAGGTAGATAGATAGAGATAAGTAGGTAGGTAGGTAGGTTGATAGATAGATAGAGATAGATAGGTAGGTAGGTAGGTAGATTGATAGAGACAGATAGGTAGGTAGGTAGATAGATAGATAGAGATAGGTAGGTAGGTAGATAGATAGAGATAGGTAGGTAGGTAGATTGATAGATAGAGATAGGTAGGTAGGTAGATTGATAGATACAGATAGGTAGGTAGGTAGATTGATAGAGATAGGTAGGTAGGTAGATTGATAGATAGAGATAGGTAGATAGGTAGATAGATAGATACAGATAGGTAGGTAGGTAGATATATAGATACAGATATGTAGGTAGGTAGATAGATAGAGATAGGTAGGTAGGTAGATTGATAGATACAGATAGGTAGATAGGTAGATTGATAGATAGAGATAGGTAGGTAGGTAGATTGATAGATAGAGATAGGTAGGTAGGTAGATAGATAGATAGAGATAGGTAGGTAGGTAGATAGATACAGATAGGTAGGTAGATAGATAAATACAGATAGGTGGGTAGGTAGATAGATAGATAGAGATAGGTAGGTAGGTAGATTGATAGATAGAGATAGGTAGATAGGTATATAGATAGATACAGATAGGTAGGTAGATATATAGATACAGATATCTAGGTAGGTAGGTAGATAGATAGAGATAGGTAGGTAGGTAGATAGATAGAGATAGGTAGGTAGGTAGATTGATAGATAGAGATAGGTAGGTAGGTAGATTGATAGATACAGATAGGTAGGTAGGTAGATTGATAGAGATAGGTAGGTAGGTAGATTGATAGATAGAGATAGGTAGATAGGTAGATAGATAGATACAGATAGGTAGGTAGGTAGATATATAGATACAGATATGTAGGTAGGTAGATAGATAGAGATAGGTAGGTAGGTAGATTGATAGATACAGATAGGTAGATAGGTAGATTGATAGATAGAGATAGGTAGGTAGGTAGATTGATAGATAGAGATAGGTAGGTAGGTAGATAGATAGATAGAGATAGGTAGGTAGGTAGGTAGATAGATAGAGATAGGTAGGTAGTTAGGTAGATAGATACAGATATGTAGGTAGATAGATAAATACAGATAGGTGGGTAGGTAGATAGATAGATAGAGATAGGTAGGTAGGTAGATAGATAGATAGAGATAGGTAGGTAGGTAGATAGATAGATAGATAGAGATAGGTAGGTAGGTAGATTGATAGATAGAGATAGGTAGGTAGGTAGGTAGATAGATAGAGATAGGTATGTAGGTAGATAGATAGATAGAGATAGGTAGGTAGGTAGATTGATAGATACAGATAGGTAGGTAGGTAGATTGATAGATAGAGATAGGTAGGTAGGTAGGTAGATAGATAGAGATAGGTAGGTAGTTAGGTAGATAGATACAGATAGGTAGGTAGATAGATAAATACAGATAGGTGGGTAGGTAGATAGATAGATAGAGATAGGTAGGTAGGTAGATTGATAGATAGAGATAGGTAGGTAGGTAGATTGATAGATACAGATAGGTAGGTAGGTAGATAGATAGATACAGATAGGTAGGTAGGTAGATATATAGATACAGATATGTAGGTAGGTAGATAGATAGATAGAGATAGGTAGGTAGGTAGATTGACAGATACAGATAGGTAGGTAGGTAGATAGATAGATACAGATAGGTAGGTAGGTAGATAGATAGATAGAGATAGGTAGGTAGGTAGATAGATAGATAGATAGAGATAAGTAGGTAGATAGGTAGATAGATACAGATAGGTAGGTAGGTAGATTGATAGATAGAGATAGGTAGGTAGGTAGGTAGGTAGGTAGGTAGATAGATAGAGATAGGTAGGTAGGTAGATTGATAGATACAGATAGGTAGGTAGGTAGATAGATAGATAGAGATATGTAGGTAGATAGATAGATAGAGATATGTAGGTAGGTATATATATATATACAGATAGGTAGTTAGGTAGATAGATAGATAGAGATAGGTAGGTAGGTAGATAGATAGAGATTGGTAGGTAGATAGGTAGATAGATACAGATAGGTAGGTAGGTAGATTGGTAGATAGAGATAGGTAGGTAGGTAGATTGATAGATACAGATAGGTAGGTAGGTAGATTGATAGATAGATATAGGAAGGTAGGTAGTTAGATAGATAGAGATAGGTAGGTAGGTAGATTGATAGATACAGATAGGTAGGTAGGTAGATAGATAGATAGAGATAGGTAGGTAGATAGATAGAGATAGGTAGGTAGGTAGGTTGATAGATAGATAGAGATAGATAGGTAGGTAGGTAGATTGATAGATAGAGATAGGTAGGTAGGTAGATAGATAGAGATAGGTAGGTAGGTAGATTGATAGATAGAGATAGGTAGGTAGGTAGATTGATAGATACAGATAGGTAGGTAGGTAGATTGATAGATAGAGATAGGTAGGTAGGTAGATTGATAGATAGAGATAGGTAGATAGGTAGATAGATAGATACAGATAGGTAGGTAGGTAGATATATAGATGCAGATATGTAGGTAGGTAGATAGATAGAGATAGGTAGGTAGGTAGATTGATAGATACAGATAGGTAGGTAGGTAGATTGATAGATACAGATAGGTAGGTAGGTAGATTGATAGATAGAGATAGGTAGGTAGATAGATAGATAGATACAGATAGGTAGGTAGGTAGATTGATAGATAGAGATAGGTAGGTAGGTAGGTAGATTGATAGAGACAGATAGGTAGGTAGGTAGATAGATAGAGATAGGTAGGTAGGTAGATTGATAGATACAGATAGGTAGGTAGGTAGATTGATAGATAGAGATAGGTAGGTAGATAGATAGATAGATATAGATAGGTAGGTAGGTAGGTAGATAGATACAGATTGGTAGGTAGATAGATAAATACAGATAGGTGGATAGGTAGATAGATAGATAGAGATAGGTAGGTAGGTAGATTGATAGATAGAGATAGGTAGGTAGGTAGATTGATAGATACAGATAGGTAGGTAGGTAGATAGATAGATACAGATAGGTAGGTAGGTAGATTGATAGATAGAGATAGGTCGGTAGGTAGATAGATAGATAGAGATAGGTAGGTAGGTAAATTGATAGATACAGATAGGTAGGTAGGTAGGTAGATAGATAGAGATAGGTAGGTAGGTAGATTGATAGATACAGATAGGTAGGTAGGTAGATAGATAGATAGAGATAGGTAGGTAGATAGATAGAGATAGGTAGGTAGGTAGGTTGATAGATAGATAGAGATAGATAGGTAGGTAGGTAGATTGATAGAGACAGATAGGTAGGTAGGTAGATAGATAGAGATAGGTAGGTAGGTAGATAGATAGAGATAGGTAGGTAGGTAGATTGATAGATAGAGATAGGTAGGTAGGTAGATTGATAGATAGAGATAGGTAGGTAGGTAGATTGATAGATACAGATAGGTAGGTAGGTAGATATATAGATACAGATATGTAGGTAGGTAGATAGATAGAGATAGGTAGGTAGGTAGATTGATAGATACAGATAGGAAGGTAGGTAGATAGATAGATACAGATAGGTAGGTAGGTAGATTGATAGATAGAGATAGGTAGGTAGGTAGACAGATAGATAGAGATAGGTAGGTAGGTAGGTAGATAGATACAGATAGGTAGTTAGATAGATAGATAGAGATAGGTATTTAGGTAGATAGATAGATAGAGATAGGTAGGTAGGTAGATTGATAGATAGAGATAGGTAGATAGGTAGATAGATAGATAGAGATAGGTAGGTAGGTAGATATATAGATACAGATATGTAGGTAGGTAGATAGATAGATAGAGATAGGTAGGTAGGTAGATAGATAGATAGATAGATAGATAGAGATAGGTAGGTAGGTAGATTGATAGATACAGATAGGTAGGTAGGTAGATTGATAGATAGAGATAGGTAGGTAGGTAGATAGATAGATACAGATAGGTAGGTAGGTAGATTGATAGATAGAGATAGGTCGGTAGGTAGATAGATAGATAGAGATAGGTAGGTAGGTAAATTGATAGATACAGATAGGTAGGTAGGTAGGTAGATAGATAGAGATAGGTAGGTAGGTAGATTGATAGATACAGATAGGTAGGTAGGTAGATAGATAGATAGAGATAGGTAGGTAGATAGATAGAGATAGGTAGGTAGGTAGGTAGGTTGATAGATAGATAGAGATAGATAGGTAGGTAGGTAGATTGATAGAGACAGATAGGTAGGTAGGTAGATAGATAGATAGAGATAGGTAGGTAGGTAGATAGATAGAGATAGGTAGGTAGGTAGATTGATAGATAGAGATAGGTAGGTAGGTAGATTGATAGATACAGATAGGTAGGTAGGTAGATTGATAGAGATAGGTAGGTAGGTAGATTGATAGATAGAGATAGGTAGATAGGTAGATAGATAGATACAGATAGGTAGGTAGGTAGATATATAGATACAGATATGTAGGTAGGTAGATAGATAGAGATAGGTAGGTAGGTAGATTGATAGATACAGATAGGTAGGTAGGTAGATAGATAGATACAGATAGGTAGGTAGGTAGATTGATAGATAGAGATAGGTAGGTAGGTAGATTGATAGATAGAGATAGGTAGGTAGGTAGATAGATAGATAGAGATAGGTAGGTAGGTAGATAGATACAGATAGGTAGTTAGATAGATAGAGATAGGTATTTAGGTAGATAGATAGATAGAGATAGGTAGGTAGGTAGATTGATAGATAGAGATAGGTAGATAGGTAGATAGATAGATACAGATAGGTAGGTAGGTAGATATATAGATACAGATATGTAGGTAGGTAGATAGAGATAGGTAGGTAGGTAGATAGATAGATAGATAGAGATAGGTAGGTAGGTAGATTGATAGATAGAGATAGGTAGGTAGGTAGGTAGATAGATAGAGATAGGTAGGTAGGTAGATAGATAGATAGAGATAGGTAGGTAGGTAGATTGATAGATACAGATAGGTAGGTAGGTAGATTGATAGATAGAGATAGGTAGGTAGGTAGGTAGATAGATAGAGATAGGTAGGTAGTTAGGTAGATAGATACAGATATGTAGGTAGATAGATAAATACAGATAGGTGGGTAGGTAGATAGATAGATAGAGATAGGTAGGTAGGTAGATAGATAGATAGAGATAGGTAGGTAGGTAGATAGATAGATAGATAGAGATAGGTAGGTAGGTAGATTGATAGATAGAGATAGGTAGGTAGGTAGATAGATAGAGATAGGTATGTAGGTAGATAGATAGATAGAGATAGGTAGGTAGGTAGATTGATAGATACAGATAGGTAGGTAGGTAGATTGATAGATAGAGATAGGTAGGTAGGTAGGTAGATAGATAGAGATAGGTAGGTAGTTAGGTAGATAGATACAGATAGGTAGGTAGATAGATAAATACAGATAGGTGGGTAGGTAGATAGATAGATAGAGATAGGTAGGTAGGTAGATTGATAGATAGAGATAGGTAGGTAGGTAGATTGATAGATACAGATAGGTAGGTAGGTAGATAGATAGATACAGATAGGTAGGTAGGTAGATATATAGATACAGATATGTAGGTAGGTAGATAGATAGATAGAGATAGGTAGGTAGGTAGATTGATAGATACAGATAGGTAGGTAGGTAGATAGATAGATACAGATAGGTAGGTAGGTAGATAGATAGATAGAGATAGGTAGGTAGGTAGATAGATAGATAGATAGATAGATAGATAGAGATAAGTAGGTAGATAGGTAGATAGATACAGATAGGTAGGTAGGTAGATTGATAGATAGAGATAGGTAGGTAGGTAGGTAGGTAGGTAGGTAGGTAGATAGATAGATAGAGATAGGTAGGTAGGTAGATTGATAGATACAGATAGGTAGGTAGGTAGATAGATAGATAGAGATATGTAGGTAGATAGATAGATAGAGATATGTAGGTAGGTATATATATATATACAGATAGGTAGTTAGGTAGATAGATAGATAGAGATAGGTAGGTAGGTAGATAGATAGAGATTGGTAGGTAGATAGGTAGATAGATACAGATAGGTAGGTAGGTAGATTGGTAGATAGAGATAGGTAGGTAGGTAGATTGATAGATACAGATAGGTAGGTAGGTAGATTGATAGATAGAGATAGGTAGGTAGGTAGTTAGATAGATAGAGATAGGTAGGTAGGTAGATTGATAGATACAGATAGGTAGGTAGGTAGATAGATAGATAGAGATAGGTAGGTAGATAGATAGAGATAGGTAGGTAGGTAGGTTGATAGATAGATAGAGATAGATAGGTAGGTAGGTAGATTGATAGATAGAGATAGGTAGGTAGGTAGATAGATAGAGATAGGTAGGTAGGTAGATTGATAGATAGAGATAGGTAGGTAGGTAGATTGATAGATACAGATAGGTAGGTAGGTAGATTGATAGATAGAGATAGGTAGGTAGGTAGATTGATAGATAGAGATAGGTAGATAGGTAGATAGATAGATACAGATAGGTAGGTAGGTAGATATATAGATACAGATATGTAGGTAGGTAGATAGATAGAGATAGGTAGGTAGGTAGATTGATAGATACAGATAGGTAGGTAGGTAGATTGATAGATACAGATAGGTAGGTAGGTAGATTGATAGATAGAGATAGGTAGGTAGGTAGATTGATAGATAGAGATAGGTAGGTAGGTAGGTAGGTAGGTAGGTAGGTAGGTAGATAGATAGAGATAGGTAGGTAGGTAGATTGATAGATACAGATAGGTAGGTAGGTAGATAGATAGATAGAGATATGTAGGTAGATAGATAGATAGAGATATGTAGGTAGGTATATATATATATACAGATAGGTAGTTAGGTAGATAGATAGATAGAGATAGGTAGGTAGGTAGATAGATAGAGATTGGTAGGTAGATAGGTAGATAGATACAGATAGGTAGGTAGGTAGATTGGTAGATAGAGATAGGTAGGTAGGTAGATTGATAGATACAGATAGGTAGGTAGGTAGATTGATAGATAGAGATAGGTAGGTAGGTAGTTAGATAGATAGAGATAGGTAGGTAGGTAGATTGATAGATACAGATAGGTAGGTAGGTAGATAGATAGATAGAGATAGGTAGGTAGATAGATAGAGATAGGTAGGTAGGTAGGTTGATAGATAGATAGAGATAGATAGTAGGTAGGTAGATTGATAGATAGAGATAGGTAGGTAGGTAGATAGATAGAGATAGGTAGGTAGGTAGATTGATAGATAGAGATAGGTAGGTAGGTAGATTGATAGATACAGATAGGTAGGTAGGTAGATTGATAGATAGAGATAGGTAGGTAGGTAGATTGATAGATAGAGATAGGTAGATAGGTAGATAGCTAGATACAGATAGGTAGGTAGGTAGATATATAGATACAGATATGTAGGTAGGTAGATAGATAGAGATAGGTAGGTAGGTAGATTGATAGATACAGATAGGTAGGTAGGTAGATTGATAGATACAGAGAGGTAGGTAGGTAGATTGATAGATAGAGATAGGTAGGTAGGTAGATTGATAGATAGAGATAGGTAGGTAGGTACATAGATAGATAGAGATAGGTAGGTAGGTAGGTAGGTAGATAGATACAGATAGGTAGTTAGATAGATAGATAGATAGAGATAGGTATTTAGGTAGATAGATAGATAGAGATAGGTAGGTAGGTAGATTGATAGATAGAGATAGGTAGATAGGTAGATAGATAGATACAGATAGGTAGGTAGGTAGATATATAGATACAGATATGTAGGTAGGTAGATAGATAGATAGAGATAGGTAGGTAGGTAGATAGATAGATAGATAGATAGAGATAGATAGGTAGGTAGGTAGATTGATAGAGACAGATAGGTAGGTAGGTAGATAGATAGATAGAGATAGGTAGGTAGGTAGATAGATAGATACAGATAGGTAGGTAGGTAGATATATAGATACAGATATGTAGGTAGGTAGATAGATAGATAGAGATAGGTAGGTAGGTAGATAGATAGATAGATAGATAGATAGATAGAGATAGGTAGGTAGGTAGATTGATAGATAGAGATAGGTAGGTAGGTAGGTAGATAGATAGAAATAGGTAGGTAGGTAGATAGATAGATAGAGATAGGTAGGTAGGTAGATTGATAGATACAGATAGGTAGGTAGGTAGATTGATAGATAGAGATAGGTAGGTAGGTAGGTAGATAGAGATAGGTAGGTAGTTAGGTAGATAGATACAGATAGGTAGGTAGATAGATAAATACAGATAGGTGGGTAGGTAGATAGATAGATAGAGATAGGTAGGTAGGTAGATTGATAGATAGAGATAGGTAGATAGGTAGATAGATAGATACAGATAGGTAGGTAGGTAGATATATAGATACAGATATGTAGGTAGGTAGATAGATAGATAGAGATAGGTAGGTAGGTAGATTGATAGATACAGATAGGTAGGTAGGTAGATAGATAGATACAGATAGGTAGGTAGGTAGATATATAGATACAGATATGTAGGTAGGTAGATAGATAGAGATAGGTAGGTAGGTAGATAGATAAATACAGATAGGTGGGTAGGTAGATAGATAGATAGAGATAGGTAGGTAGGTAGATTGATAGATAGAGATAGGTAGATAGGTAGATAGATAGATACAGATAGGTAGGTAGGTAGATATATAGATACAGATATGTAGGTAGGTAGATAGATAGATAGAGATAGGTAGGTAGGTAGATTGATAGATACAGATAGGTAGGTAGGTAGGTAGATAGATAGATACAGATAGGTAGGTAGGTAGATATATAGATACAGATATGTAGGTAGGTAGATAGATAGAGATAGGTAGGTAGGTAGATTGATAGATAGAGATAGGTAGATAGGTAGATTGATAGATAGAGATAGGTAGGTAGGTAGATAGATAGATAGAGATAGGTAGGTAGGTAGATAGATAGATAGAGATAGGTAGGTAGGTAGATTGATAGATAGAGATAGGTAGATAGGTAGATAGATAGATACAGATAGGTAGGTAGGTAGATATATAGATACAGATATGTAGGTAGGTAGATAGATAGAGATAGGTAGGTAGGTAGATTGATAGAGAGAGATAGGTAGGTAGGTAGGTAGATAGATAGATACAGATATGTAGGTAGGTAGATTGATAGATAGAGATAGGTAGGTAGGTAGATAGATAGATAGAGATAGGTAGGTAGGTAGATAGATAGATAGAGATAGGTAGGTAGGTAGATAGATAGATAGAGATAGGTAGGTAGGTAGATGGATAGATAGAGATAGGTAGGTAGGTAGGTAGATAGATAGAGATAGGTAGGTAGGTAGATAGATAGATAGAGATAGGTAGGTAGGTAGATAGATAGATAGAGATAGGTAGGTAGGTAGATTGATAGATAGAGATAGGTAGATAGGTAGATAGATAGATACAGATAGGTAGGTAGGTAGATATATAGATACAGATATGTAGGTAGGTAGATAGATAGAGATATGTAGGTAGGTAGATTGATAGATACAGATAGGTAGGTAGGTAGATTGATAGATACAGATAGGTAGGTAGGTAGATTGATAGATAGAGATAGGTAGGTAGGTAGATTGATTAGTAGAGATAGGTAGGTAGGTAGATAGATAGATAGAGATAGGTAGGTAGGTAGGTAGATAGATACAGATAGGTAGTTAGATAGATAGATAGAGATAGGTATTTAGGTAGATAGATAGATAGAGATAGGTAGGTAGGTAGATTGATAGATAGAGATAGGTAGATAGGTAGATAGATAGATACAGATAGGTAGGTAGGTAGATATATAGATACAGATATGTAGGTAGGTAGATAGATAGAGATAGGTAGGTAGGTAGATAGATAGATAGATAGATAGATAGATAGATAGAGATAGATAGGTAGGTAGGTAGATTGATAGAGACAGATAGGTAGGTAGGTAGATAGATAGATAGAGATAGGTAGGTAGGTAGATAGATAGAGATAGGTAGGTAGGTAGATTGATAGATAGAGATAGGTAGGTAGGTAGATTGATAGATACAGATAAGTAGGTAGGTAGATTGATAGATAGAGATAGGTAGGTAGGTAGATTGATAGATAGAGATAGGTAGATAGGTAGATAGATAGATACAGATAGGTAGGTAGGTAGATATATAGATACAGATATGTAGGTAGGTAGATAGATAGAGATAGGTAGGTAGGTAGATTGATAGATAGATAGATAGATAGATAGATAGAGATAGATAGGTAGGTAGGTAGATTGATAGAGACAGATAGGTAGGTAGGTAGATAGATAGATAGAGATAGGTAGGTAGGTAGATAGATAGAGATAGGTAGGTAGGTAGATTGATAGATAGAGATAGGTAGGTAGGTAGATTGATAGATACAGATAAGTAGGTAGGTAGATTGATAGATAGAGATAGGTAGGTAGGTAGATTGATAGATAGAGATAGGTAGATAGGTAGATAGATAGATACAGATAGGTAGGTAGGTAGATATATAGATACAGATATGTAGGTAGGTAGATAGATAGAGATAGGTAGGTAGGTAGATTGATAGAGAGAGATAGGTAGGTAGGTAGATAGATAGATACAGATATGTAGGTAGGTAGATTGATAGATAGAGATAGGTAGGTAGGTAGATAGATAGATAGAGATAGGTAGGTAGGTAGATAGATAGATAGAGATAGGTAGGTAGGTAGATAGATAGATAGAGATAGGTAGGTAGGTAGATGGATAGATAGAGATAGGTAGGTAGGTAGGTAGATAGATAGAGATAGGTAGGTAGGTAGATAGATAGATAGAGATAGGTAGGTAGATAGATAGATAGATAGAGATAGGTAGGTAGGTAGATTGATAGATAGAGATAGGTAGATAGGTAGATAGATAGATACAGATAGGTAGGTAGGTAGATATATAGATACAGATATGTAGGTAGGTAGATAGATAGAGATAGGTAGGTAGGTAGATTGATAGATACAGATAGGTAGGTAGGTAGATTGATAGATACAGATAGGTAGGTAGGTAGATTGATAGATAGAGATAGGTAGGTAGGTAGATTGATAGATAGAGATAGGTAGGTAGGTAGATAGATAGATAGATAGAGATAGGTAGGTAGGTAGGTAGATAGATACAGATAGGTAGTTAGATAGATAGATAGATAGAGACAGGTATTTAGGTAGATAGATAGATAGAGATAGGTAGGTAGGTAGATTGATAGATAGAGATAGGTAGATAGGTAGATAGATAGATACAGATAGGTAGGTAGGTAGATATATAGATACAGATATGTAGGTAGGTAGATAGATAGATAGAGATAGGTAGGTAGGTAGATAGATAGATAGATAGATAGATAGAGATAGATAGGTAGGTAGGTAGATTGATAGAGACAGATAGGTAGGTAGGTAGATAGATAGATAGAGATAGTTAGGTAGGTAGATTGATAGATAGAGATAGGTAGGTAGGTAGATTGATAGATACAGATAAGTAGGTAGGTAGATTGATAGATAGAGATAGGTAGGTAGGTAGATTGATAGATAGAGATAGGTAGATAGGTAGATAGATAGATACAGATAGGTAGGTAGGTAGATATATAGATACAGATATGTAGGTAGGTAGATAGATAGAGATAGGTAGGTAGGTAGATTGATAGAGAGAGATAGGTAGGTAGGTAGATAGATAGATACAGATATGTAGGTAGGTAGATTGATAGATAGAGATAGGTAGGTAGGTAGATAGATAGATAGAGATAGGTAGGTAGGTAGATAGATAGATAGAGATAGGTAGGTAGGTAGATAGATAGATAGAGATAGGTAGGTAGGTAGATGGATAGATAGAGATAGGTAGGTAGGTAGGTAGATAGATAGAGATAGGTAGGTAGGTAGATAGATAGATAGAGATAGGTAGGTAGGTAGATAGATAGATAGAGATAGGTAGGTAGGTAGATTGATAGATAGAGATAGGTAGATAGGTAGATAGATAGATACAGATAGGTAGGTAGGTAGATATATAGATACAGATATGTAGGTAGGTAGATAGATAGAGATAGGTAGGTAGGTAGATTGATAGATACAGATAGGTAGGTAGGTAGATTGATAGATACAGATAGGTAGGTAGGTAGATTGATAGATAGAGATAGGTAGGTAGGTAGATTGATAGATAGAGATAGGTAGGTAGGTAGATAGATAGATAGATAGAGATAGGTAGGTAGGTAGGTAGATAGATACAGATAGGTAGTTAGATATATAGATAGAGATAGGTATTTAGGTAGATAGATAGATAGAGATAGGTAGGTAGGTAGATTGATAGATAGAGATAGGTAGATAGGTAGATAGATAGATACAGATAGGTAGGTAGGTAGATATATAGATACAGATATGTAGGTAGGTAGATAGATAGATAGAGATAGGTAGGTAGGTAGATAGATAGATAGATAGATAGAGATAGATAGGTAGGTAGGTAGATTGATAGAGACAGATAGGTAGGTAGGTAGATAGATAGATAGAGATAGGTAGGTAGGTAGATAGATAGAGATAGGTAGGTAGGTAGATTGATAGATAGAGATAGGTAGGTAGGTAGATTGATAGATACAGATAAGTAGGTAGGTAGATTGATAGATAGAGATAGGTAGGTAGGTAGATTGATAGATAGAGATAGGTAGATAGGTAGATAGATAGATACAGATAGGTAGGTAGGTAGATATATAGATACAGATATGTAGGTAGGTAGATAGATAGAGATAGGTAGGTAGGTAGATTGATAGATACAGATAGGTAGGTAGGTAGATTGATAGATAGAGATAGGTAGGTAGGTAGATTGATAGATAGAGATAGGTAGGTAGGTAGATAGATAGATACAGATATGTAGGTAGGTAGATATATAGATACAGATATGTAGGTAGGTAGATAGATAGAGATAGGTAGGTAGGTAGATTGATAGATACAGATAGGTAGGTAGGTAGATATATAGATACAGATATGTAGGTAGGTAGATAGATAGAGATAGGTAGGTAGGTAGATTGATAGATAGAGATAGGTAGATAGGTAGATTGATAGATAGAGATAGGTAGGTAGGTAGATAGATAGATAGAGATAGGTAGGTAGGTAGATAGATAGATAGAGATAGGTAGGTAGGTAGATTGATAGATAGAGATAGGTACATAGGTAGATAGATAGATACAGATAGGTAGGTAGGTAGATATATAGATACAGATATGTAGGTAGGTAGATAGATAGAGATAGGTAGGTAGGTAGATTGATAGAGAGAGATAGGTAGGTAGGTAGATAGATTGATACAGATATGTAGGTAGGTAGATTGATAGATAGAGATAGGTAGGTAGGTAGATAGATAGATAGAGATAGGTAGGTAGGTAGATAGATAGATAGAGATAGGTAGGTAGGTAGATAGATAGATAGAGATAGGTAGGTAGGTAGATGGATAGATAGAGATAGGTAGGTAGGTAGGTAGATAGATAGAGATAGGTAGGTAGGTAGATAGATAGATAGAGATAGGTAGGTAGGTAGATAGATAGATAGAGATAGGTAGGTAGGTAGATTGATAGATAGAGATAGGTAGATAGGTAGATAGATAGATACAGATAGGTAGGTAGGTAGATATATAGATACAGATATGTAGGTAGGTAGATAGATAGAGATAGGTAGGTAGGTAGATTGATAGATACAGATAGGTAGGTAGGTAGATTGATAGATAGAGATAGGTAGGTAGGTAGATTGATAGATAGAGATAGGTAGGTAGGTAGGTAGATAGATACAGATAGGTAGTTAGATAGATAGATAGAGATAGGTATTTAGGTAGATAGATAGATAGAGATAGGTAGGTAGGTAGATTGATAGATAGAGATAGGTAGATAGGTAGATAGATAGATACAGATAGGTAGGTAGGTAGATATATAGATACAGATATGTAGGTAGGTAGATAGATAGATAGAGATAGGTAGGTAGATAGATAGATAGATAGATAGATAGATAGAGATAGATAGGTAGGTAGGTAGATTGATAGAGACAGATAGGTAGGTAGGTAGATAGATAGATAGAGATAGGTAGGTAGGTAGATAGATAGAGATAGGTAGGTAGGTAGATTGATAGATAGAGATAGGTAGGTAGGTAGATTGATAGATACAGATAAGTAGGTAGGTAGATTGATAGATAGAGATAGGTAGGTAGGTAGATTGATAGATAGAGATAGGTAGATAGGTAGATAGATAGATACAGATAGGTAGGTAGGTAGATATATAGATACAGATATGTAGGTAGGTACATAGATAGAGATAGGTAGGTAGGTAGATTGATAGATACAGATAGGTAGGTAGGTAGATTGATAGATAGAGATAGGTAGGTAGGTAGATTGATAGATAGAGATAGGTAGATAGGTAGATAGATAGATACAGATAGGTAGGTAGGTAGATATATAGATACAGATATGTAGGTAGGTAGATAGATAGAGATAGGTAGGTAGGTAGATTGATAGATACAGATAGGTAGGTAGGTAGATAGATAGATACAGATAGGTAGGTAGGTAGATTGATAGATAGAGATAGGTAGGTAGGTAGATTGATAGATAGAGATAGGTAGGTAGGTAGATAGATAGATAGAGATAGGTAGGTAGGTAGGTAGATAGATACAGATAGGTAGTTAGATAGATAGATAGAGATAGGTATTTAGGTAGATAGATAGATAGAGATAGGTAGGTAGGTAGATTGATAGATAGAGATAGGTAGATAGGTAGATAGATAGATACAGATAGGTAGGTAGGTAGATATATAGATACAGATATGTAGGTAGGTAGATAGATAGATAGAGATAGGTAGGTAGGTAGATAGATAGATAGATAGAGATAGGTAGGTAGGTAGATTGATAGATAGAGATAGGTAGGTAGGTAGGTAGATAGATAGAAATAGGTAGGTAGGTAGATAGATAGATAGAGATAGGTAGGTAGGTAGATTGATAGATACAGATAGGTAGGTAGGTAGATTGATAGATAGAGATAGGTAGGTAGGTAGGTAGATAGATAGAGATAGGTAGGTAGTTAGGTAGATAGATACAGATAGGTAGGTAGATAGATAAATACAGATAGGTGGGTAGGTAGATAGATAGATAGAGATAGGTAGGTAGGTAGATTGATAGATAGAGATAGGTAGATAGGTAGATAGATAGATACAGATAGGTAGGTAGGTAGATATATAGATACAGATATGTAGGTAGGTAGATAGATAGATAGAGATAGGTAGGTAGGTAGATTGATAGATACAGATAGGTAGGTAGGTAGATAGATAGATACAGATAGGTAGGTAGGTAGATAGATAGATTGAGATAGGTAGGTAGGTAGATAGATAGATAGAGATAAGTAGGTAGATAGGTAGATAGATACAGATAGGTAGGTAGGTAGATTGATAGATAGAGATAGGTAGGTAGGTAGGTAGGTAGATAGATAGAGATAGGTAGGTAGGTAGATTGATAGATACAGATAGGTAGGTAGGTAGATAGATAGATAGTGATATGTAGGTAGATAGATAGATAGAGATAGGTAGGTAGGTATATATATAGATACAGATAGGTAGGTAGGTAGATAGATAGATAGAGATAGGTAGGTAGGTAGATAGATAGATAGAGATTGGTAGGTAGATAGGTAGATAGATACAGATAGGTAGGTAGGTAGATTGATAGATAGAGATAGGTAGGTAGGTAGATTGATAGATAGAGATAGGTAGGTAGGTAGATAGATAGATAGAGATAGGTAGGTAGGTAGATTGATAGATACAGATAGGTAGGTAGGTAGATTGATAGATAGAGACAGGTAGGTATGTAGATAGATAGATAGAGATAGGTAGTTAGGTAGATAGATAGATAAAGATAGGTAGGTAGGTAGATTGATAGATAGAGATAGGTAGGTAGGTAGATAGATAGATAGAGATAGGTAGGTAGGTAGGTAGATAGATACAGATAGGTAGGTAGATAGATAAATACAGATAGGTGGGTAGGTAGATAGATAGATAGAGATAGGTAGGTAGATTGATAGATAGAGATAGGTATGTAGGTAGGTAGATTGATAGATAGAGATAGGTAGGTAGGTATATATATAGATACAGATAGGTAGGTAGGTAGATAGATAGATAGAGATAGGTAGGTAGGTAGATAGATAGATAGAGATTGGTAGGTAGATAGGTAGATAGATACAGATAGGTAGGTAGGTAGATTGATAGATAGAGATAGGTAGGTAGGTAGATTGATAGATAGAGATAGGTAGGTAGGTAGATTGATAGATAGAGATAGTTAGATAGGTAGATAGATAGATACAGATAGGTAGGTAGGTAGATAGATAGATAGAGATAGGTAGGTAGGTAGATAGATAGATAGAGATAGGTAGGTAGGTAGATAGATAGATAGAGATAGGTAGGTAGGTAGATTGATAGATAGAGATAGGTACATAGGTAGATAGATAGATACAGATAGGTAGGTAGGTAGATATATAGATACAGATTTGTAGGTAGGTAGATAGATAGAGATAGGTAGGTAGGTAGATTGATAGAGAGAGATAGGTAGGTAGGTAGATAGATAGATAGAGATAGGTAGGTAGGTAGATATATAGATACAGATATGTAGGTAGGTAGATAGATAGATAGAGATAGGTAGGTAGGTAGATTGATAGATACAGATAGGTAGGTAGGTAGATAGATAGATACAGATAGGTAGGTAGGTAGATAGATAGATAGAGATAGGTAGGTAGGTAGATAGATAGATAGAGATAAGTAGGTAGATAGGTAGATAGATACAGATAGGTAGGTAGGTAGATTGATAGATAGAGATAGGTAGGTAGGTAGGTAGGTAGGTAGGTAGGTAGGTAGGTAGGTAGGTAGATAGATAGAGATAGGTAGGTAGGTAGATTGATAGATACAGATAGGTAGGTAGGTAGATAGATAGATAGAGATATGTAGGTAGATAGATAGATAGAGATATGTAGGTAGGTATATATATAGATACAGATAGGTAGTTAGGTAGATAGATAGATAGAGATAGGTAGGTAGGTAGATAGATAGAGATTGGTAGGTAGATAGGTAGATAGATACAGATAGGTAGGTAGGTAGTTAGATAGATAGAGATAGGTAGGTAGGTAGATTGATAGATACAGATAGGTAGGTAGGTAGATAGATAGATAGAGATAGGTAGGTAGATAGATAGAGATAGGTAGGTAGGTAGGTTGATAGATAGATAGAGATAGATAGGTAGGTAGGTAGATTGATAGATAGAGATAGGTAGGTAGGTAGATAGATAGAGATAGGTAGGTAGGTAGATTGATAGATAGAGATAGGTAGGTAGGTAGATTGATAGATACAGATAGGTAGGTAGGTAGATTGATAGATAGAGATAGGTAGGTAGGTAGATTGATAGATAGAGATAGGTAGATAGGTAGATAGATAGATACAGATAGGTAGGTAGGTAGATATATAGATACAGATATGTAGGTAGGTAGATAGATAGAGATAGGTAGGTAGGTAGATTGATAGATACAGATAGGTAGGTAGGTAGATTGATAGATACAGATAGGTAGGTAGGTAGATTGATAGATAGAGATAGGTAGGTAGGTAGATTGATAGATAGAGATAGGTAGGTAGGTAGATAGATAGATAGAGATAGGTAGGTAGGTAGGTAGATAGATACAGATAGGTAGTTAGATAGATAGATAGAGATAGGTATTTAGGTAGATAGATAGATAGAGATAGGTAGGTAGGTAGATTGATAGATAGAGATAGTTAGATAGGTAGATAGATAGATAGAGATAGGTAGGTAGGTAGATATATAGATACAGATATGTAGGTAGGTAGATAGATAGATAGATAGATAGAGATAGGTAGGTAGGTAGATAGATAGATAGATAGAGATAGATAGGTAGGTAGGTAGATTGATAGAGACAGATAGGTAGGTAGGTAGATAGATAGAGATAGGTAGGTAGGTAGATTGATAGATAGAGATAGGTAGGTAGGTAGATTGATAGATAGAGATAGGTAGATAGGTAGATTGATAGATAGAGATAGGTAGGTAGGTAGATTGATAGATAGAGATAGGTAGATAGGTAGATAGATAGATACAGATAGGTAGGTAGGTAGATATATAGATACAGATATGTAGGTAGGTAGATAGATAGAGATAGGTAGGTAGGTAGATTGATAGATACAGATAGGTAGGTAGGTAGATAGATAGATACAGATAGGTAGGTAGGTAGATTGATAGATAGAGATAGGTAGGTAGGTAGATTGATAGATAGAGATAGGTAGGTAGGTAGATAGATAGATAGAGATAGGTAGGTAGGTAGGTTAGATAGATACAGATAGGTAGTTAGATAGATAGATAGAGAGAGGTATTTAGGTAGATAGATAGATAGAGATAGGTAGGTAGGTAGATTGATAGATAGAGATAGGTAGATAGGTAGATAGATAGATACAGATAGGTAGGTAGGTAGATATATAGATACAGATATGTAGGTAGGTAGATAGATAGATAGAGATAGGTAGGTAGGTAGATAGATAGATAGATAGATAGAGATAGGTAGGTAGGTAGATTGATAGATAGAGATAGGTAGGTAGGTAGGTAGATAGATAGAAATAGGTAGGTAGGTAGATAGATAGATAGAGATAGGTAGGTAGGTAGATTGATAGATACAGATAGGTAGGTAGGTAGATTGATAGATAGAGATAGGTAGTTAGGTAGGTAGATAGATAGAGATAGGTAGGTAGTTAGGTAGATAGATACAGATAGGTAGGTAGATAGATAAATACAGATAGGTGGGTAGGTAGATAGATAGATAGAGATAGGTAGGTAGGTAGATTGATAGATAGAGATAGGTAGATAGGTAGATAGATAGATACAGATAGGTAGGTAGGTAGATATATAGATACAGATATGTAGGTAGGTAGATAGATAGATAGAGATAGGTAGGTAGGTAGATTGATAGATACAGATAGGTAGGTAGGTAGATAGATAGATACAGATAGGTAGGTAGGTAGATATATAGATACAGATATGTAGGTAGGTAGATAGATAGAGATAGGTAGGTAGGTAGATTGATAGATAGAGATAGGTAGATAGGTAGATTGATAGATAGAGATAGGTAGGTAGGTAGATAGATAGATAGAGATAGGTAGGTAGGTAGATAGATAGATAGAGATAGGTAGGTAGGTAGATTGATAGATAGAGATAGGTACATAGGTAGATAGATAGATACAGATAGGTAGGTAGGTAGATATATAGATACAGATATGTAGGTAGGTAGATAGATAGAGATAGGTAGGTAGGTAGATTGATAGAGAGAGATAGGTAGGTAGGTAGATAGATAGATACAGATATGTAGGTAGGTAGATTGATAGATAGAGATAGGTAGGTAGGCAGATAGATAGATAGAGATAGGTAGGTAGGTAGATAGATAGATAGAGATAGGTAGGTAGGTAGATAGATAGATAGAGATAGGTAGGTAGGTAGATGGATAGATAGAGATAGGTAGGTAGGTAGGTAGATAGATAGAGATAGGTAGGTAGGTAGATAGATAGATAGAGATAGGTAGGTAGGTAGATAGATAGATAGAGATAGGTAGGTAGGTAGATTGATAGATAGAGACAGGTAGATAGGTAGATAGATAGATACAGATAGGTAGGTAGGTAGATATATAGATACAGATATGTAGGTAGGTAGATAGATAGAGATAGGTAGGTAGGTAGATTGATAGATACAGATAGGTAGGTAGGTAGATTGATAGATACAGATAGGTAGGTAGGTAGATTGATAGATAGAGATAGGTAGGTAGGTAGATTGATAGATAGAGATAGGTAGGTAGGTAGATAGATAGATAGATAGAGATAGGTAGGTAGGTAGGTAGATAGATACAGATAGGTAGTTAGATAGATAGATAGAGATAGGTATTTAGGTAGATAGATAGATAGAGATAGGTAGGTAGGTAGATTGATAGATAGAGATAGGTAGATAGGTAGATAGATAGATACAGATAGGTAGGTAGGTAGATATATAGATACAGATATGTAGGTAGGTAGATAGATAGATAGAGATAGGTAGGTAGGTAGATAGATAGATAGATAGATAGATAGATAGATAGATAGATAGATAGAGATAGATAGGTAGGTAGGTAGATTGATAGAGACAGATAGGTAGGTAGGTAGATAGATAGATAGAGATAGGTAGGTAGGTAGATAGATAGAGATAGGTAGGTAGGTAGATTGATAGATAGAGATAGGTAGGTAGGTAGATTGATAGATACAGATAAGTAGGTAGGTAGATTGATAGATAGAGATAGGTAGGTAGGTAGATTGATAGATAGAGATAGGTAGATAGGTAGATAGATAGATACAGATAGGTAGGTAGGTAGATATATAGATACAGATATGTAGGTAGGTAGATAGATAGAGATAGGTAGGTAGGTAGATTGATAGATACAGATAGGTAGGTAGGTAGATTGATAGATAGAGATAGGTAGGTAGGTAGATTGATAGATAGAGATAGGTAGATAGGTAGATAGATAGATACAGATAGGTAGGTAGGTAGATATATAGATACAGATATGTAGGTAGGTAGATAGATAGAGATAGGTAGGTAGGTAGATTGATAGATACAGATAGGTAGGTAGGTAGATAGATAGATACAGATAGGTAGGTAGGTAGATTGATAGATAGAGATAGGTAGATAGGTAGATTGATAGATAGAGATAGGTAGGTAGGTAGATAGATAGATAGAGATAGGTAGGTAGTTAGATAGATAGATAGAGATAGGTAGGTAGGTAGATTGATAGATAGAGATAGGTACATAGGTAGATAGATAGATACAGATAGGTAGGTAGGTAGATATATAGATACAGATATGTAGGTAGGTAGATAGATAGAGATAGGTAGGTAGGTAGATTGATAGAGAGAGATAGGTAGGTAGGTAGATTGATAGATACAGATAGGTAGGTAGGTAGATTGATAGATACAGATAGGTAGGTAGGTAGATTGATAGATAGAGATAGGTAGGTAGGTAGATTGATAGATAGAGATAGGTAGGTAGGTAGATAGATAGATAGAGATAGGTAGGTAGGTAGATAGATAGATACAGATAGGTAGTTAGATAGATAGATAGAGATAGGTATTTAGGTAGATAGATAGATAGAGATAGGTAGGTAGGTAGATTGATAGATAGAGATAGGTAGATAGGTAGATAGATAGATACAGATAGGTAGGTAGGTAGATATATAGATACAGATATGTAGGTAGGTAGATAGATAGATAGAGATAGGTAGGTAGGTAGATAGATAGATAGATAGATAGATAGAGATAGATAGATAGGTAGGTAGGTAGATTGATAGAGACAGATAGGTAGGTAGGTAGATAGATAGATAGAGATAGGTAGGTAGGTAGATAGATAGAGATAGGTAGGTAGGTAGATTGATAGATAGAGATAGGTAGGTAGGTAGATTGATAGATACAGATAAGTAGGTAGGTAGATTGATAGATAGAGATAGGTAGGTAGGTAGATTGATAGATAGAGATAGGTAGATAGGTAGATAGATAGATACAGATAGGTAGGTAGGTAGATATATAGATACAGATATGTAGGTAGGTAGATAGATAGAGATAGGTAGGTAGGTAGATTGATAGATACAGATAGGTAGGTAGGTAGATTGATAGATAGAGATAGGTAGGTAGGTAGATTGATAGATAGAGATAGGTAGATAGGTAGATAGATAGATACAGATAGGTAGGTAGGTAGATATATAGATACAGATATGTAGGTAGGTAGATAGATAGAGATAGGTAGGTAGGTAGATTGATAGATACAGATAGGTAGGTAGGTAGATAGATAGATACAGATAGGTAGGTAGGTAGATTGATAGATAGAGATAGGTAGATAGGTAGATTGATAGATAGAGATAGGTAGGTAGGTAGATAGATAGATAGAGATAGGTAGGTAGTTAGATAGATAGATAGAGATAGGTAGGTAGGTAGATTGATAGATAGAGATAGGTACATAGGTAGATAGATAGATACAGATAGGTAGGTAGGTAGATATATAGATACAGATATGTAGGTAGGTAGATAGATAGAGATAGGTAGGTAGGTAGATTGATAGAGAGAGATAGGTAGGTAGGTAGATAGATAGATACAGATATGTAGGTAGGTAGATTGATAGATAGAGATAGGTAGGTAGGCAGATAGATAGATAGAGATAGGTAGGTAGGTAGATAGATAGATTGAGATAGGTAGGTAGGTAGATAGATAGAGATAGGTAGGTAGGTAGATGGATAGATAGAGATAGGTAGGTAGGTAGGTAGATAGATAGAGATAGGTAGGTAGGTAGATAGATAGATAGAGATAGGTAGGTAGGTAGATAGATAGATAGAGATAGGTAGGTAGCTAGATTGATAGATAGAGATAGGTAGGTAGGTAGATTGATAGATACAGATAAGTAGGTAGGTAGATTGATAGATAGAGATAGGTAGGTAGGTAGATTGATAGATAGAGATAGGTAGGTAGGTAGATAGATAGATACAGATAGGTAGGTAGGTAGGTAGATATATAGATACAGATATGTAGGTAGGTAGATAGATAGAGATAGGTAGGTAGGTAGATTGATAGATACAGATAGGTAGGTAGGTAGATTGATAGATAGAGATAGGTAGGTAGGTAGATTGATAGATAGAGATAGGTAGATAGGTAGATAGATAGATACAGATAGATAGGTAGGTAGATATATAGATACAGATATGTAGGTAGGTAGATAGATAGAGATAGGTAGGTAGGTAGGTAGATTGATAGATACAGATAGGTAGATAGGTAGATAGATACAGATAGGTAGGTAGGTAGATTGATAGATAGAGATAGGTAGGTAGGTAGGTAGGTAGGTAGGTAGATAGATAGAGATAGGTAGGTAGGTAGATTGATAGATACAGATAGGTAGGTAGGTAGATAGATAGATAGTGATATGTAGGTAGATAGATAGATAGAGATAGGTATATATATAGATACAGATAGGTAGGTAGGTAGGTAGATAGATAGATAGAGATAGGTAGGTAGGTAGATAGATAGATAGATAGATAGAGATTGGTAGGTAGGTAGATAGATAGATAGAGATAGGTAGGTAGGTAGATTGATAGATACAGATAGGTAGGTAGGTAGATTGATAGATAGAGACAGGTAGGTATGTAGATAGATAGATAGAGATAGGTAGTTAGGTAGATAGATAGATAAAGATAGGTAGGTAGGTAGATTGATAGATAGAGATAGGTAGGTAGGTAGATAGATAGATAGAGATAGGTAGGTAGGTAGGTAGATAGATACAGATAGGTAGGTAGATAGATAAATACAGATAGGTGGGTAGGTAGATAGATAGATAGAGATAGGTAGGTAGATTGATAGATAGAGATAGGTATGTAGGTAGATAGATAGATAGAGATAGGTAGGTAGGTATGTAGATAGATATAGATAGGTAGGTAGATAGATAAATACAGATAGGTGGGTAGGTAGATAGATAGATAGAGATAGGTAGGTAGGTAGATTGATAGATAGAGATAGTTAGATAGGTAGATAGATAGATACAGATAGGTAGGTAGGTAGGTAGATAGATAGAGATAGGTAGGTAGGTAGATAGATAGATAGAGATAGGTAGGTAGGTAGATAGATAGATAGAGATAGGTAGGTAGATAGATAGATAGATAGAGATAGGTAGGTAGGTAGATTGATAGATAGAGATAGGTAGGTAGGTAGGTAGATAGATAGAGATAGGTAGGTAGGTAGATAGATAGATAGAGATAGGTAGGTAGGTAGATTGATAGATACAGATAGGTAGGTAGGTAGATTGATAGATAGAGATAGGTAGGTAGGTAGGTAGATAGATAGAGATAGGTAGGTAGTTAGGTAGATAGATACAGATAGGTAGGTAGGTAGATAAATACAGATAGGTGGGTAGGTAGATAGATAGATAGAGAGAGGTAGGTAGGTAGATTGATAGATAGAGATAGGTAGATAGGTAGATAGATAGATACAGATAGGTAGGTAGGTAGATATATAGATACAGATATGTAGGTAGGTAGATAGATAGATAGAGATAGGTAGGTAGGTAGGTAGATTGATAGATACAGATAGGTAGGTAGGTAGATAGATAGATACAGATAGGTAGGTAGGTAGATAGATAGATAGAGATAGGTAGGTAGGTAGATAGATAGATAGAGATAAGTAGGTAGATAGGTAGATAGATACAGATAGGTAGGTAGGTAGATTGATAGATAGAGATAGGTAGGTAGGTAGGTAGGTAGGTAGATAGATAGAGATAGGTAGGTAGGTAGATTGATAGATACAGATAGGTAGGTAGGTAGATAGATAGATAGAGATATGTAGGTAGATAGATAGATAGAGATATGTAGGTAGGTATATATATAGATACAGATAGGTAGTTAGGTAGATAGATAGATAGAGATAGGTAGGTAGGTAGATAGATAGAGATTGGTAGGTAGATAGGTAGATAGATACAGATAGGTAGGTAGGTAGATTGGTAGATAGAGATAGGTAGGTAGGTAGATTGATAGATACAGATAGGTAGGTAGGTAGATTGATAGATAGAGATAGGTAGGTAGGTAGTTAGATAGATAGAGATAGGTAGGTAGGTAGATTGATAGATACAGATAGGTAGGTAGGTAGATAGATAGATAGAGATAGGTAGGTAGATAGATAGAGATAGGTAGGTAGGTAGGTAGGTTGATAGATAGATAGAGATAGATAGGTAGGTAGGTAGATTGATAGATAGAGATAGGTAGGTAGGTAGATAGATAGAGATAGGTAGGTAGGTAGATTGATAGATAGAGATAGGTAGGTAGGTAGATTGATAGATACAGATAGGTAGGTAGGTAGATTGATAGATAGAGATAGGTAGATAGGTAGATAGATAGATACAGATAGGTAGGTAGGTAGATATATAGATACAGATATGTAGGTAGGTAGATAGATAGAGATAGGTAGGTAGGTAGATTGATAGATACAGATAGGTAGGTAGGTAGATTGATAGATACAGATAGGTAGGTAGGTAGATTGATAGATAGAGATAGGTAGGTAGGTAGATAGATAGATAGAGATAAGGTAGGTAGGTAGGTAGATAGATACAGATAGGTAGTTAGATAGATAGATTGAGATAGGTATTTAGGTAGATAGATAGATAGAGATAGGTAGGTAGGTAGATTGATAGATAGAGATAGGTAGATAGGTAGATAGATAGATAGAGATAGGTAGGTAGGTAGATATATAGATACAGATATGTAGGTAGGTAGATAGATAGATAGATAGAGATAGGTAGGTAGGTAGATAGATAGATAGATAGAGATAGATAGGTAGGTAGGTAGATTGATAGAGACAGATAGGTAGGTAGGTAGATAGATAGAGATAGGTAGGTAGGTAGATAGATAGAGATAGGTAGGTAGGTAGATTGATAGATAGAGATAGGTAGGTAGGTAGATTGATAGATACAGATAGGTAGGTAGGTAGATTGATAGATAGAGATAGGTAGGTAGGTAGATTGATAGATAGAGATAGGTAGGTAGGTAGATTGATAGATAGAGATAGGTAGATAGGTAGATAGATAGATACAGATAGGTAGGTAGGTAGATATATAGATACAGATATGTAGGTAGGTAGATAGATAGAGATAGGTAGGTAGGTAGATTGATAGATACAGATAGGTAGGTAGGTAGATTGATAGATACAGATAGGTAGGTAGGTAGATTGATAGATAGAGATAGGTAGGTAGGTAGATTGATAGATAGAGATAGGTAGGTAGGTAGATAGATAGATAGAGATAGGTAGGTAGGTAGGTAGATAGATACAGATAGGTAGTTAGATAGATAGATAGAGATAGGTATTTAGGTAGATAGATAGATAGAGATAGGTAGGTAGGTAGATTGATAGATAGAGATAGGTAGATAGGTAGATAGATAGATACAGATAGGTAGGTAGGTAGATATATAGATACAGATATGTAGGTAGGTAGATAGATAGATAGAGATAGGTTGGTAGGTAGGTAGATAGATAGATAGATAGAGATAGGTAGGTAGGTAGATTGATAGATAGATAGAGATAGGTAGGTAGGTAGATTGATAGATAGTGATAGGTAGATAGGTAGATAGATAGATACAGATAGGTAGGTAGGTAGATAGATAGAGATAGGTAGGTAGGTATGTAGATAGATATAGATAGGTAGGTAGATAGATAAATACAGATAGATGGGTAGGTAGATAGATAGATAGAGATAGGTAGGTAGGTAGATTGATAGATAGAGATAGTTAGATAGGTAGATAGATAGATACAGATATGTAGGTAGGTAGATAGATAGATAGAGATAGGTTGGTAGGTAGATTGATAGATGCAGATAGGTAGGTAGGTAGATAGATACAGATATGTAGGTAGGTAGATTGATAGATACAGATAGGTAGGTAGGTAGATTGATAGATAGAGATAGGTAGGTAGGTAGGTAGATAGATACAGATAGGTAGGTAGATAGATAAATACAGATAGGTGGGTAGGTAGATAGATAGATAGAGATAGGTAGGTAGGTAGATTGATAGATAGATAGAGATAGGTAGATAGGTAGGTAGATAGATAGAGATAGGTAGGTAGGTAGATTGATAGATACAGATAGGTAGGTAGGTAGATAGATAGATAGAGATAGGTAGGTAGATAGATAGATAGAGATAGGTAGGTAGGTAGATAGATAGATAGATAGAGATAGGTAGGTAGGTAGATTGATAGATAGAGATAGGTAGGTATGTAGATAGATAGATAGAGATAGGTAGTTAGGTAGATAGATAGATAAAGATAGGTAGGTAGGTAGATTGATAGATAGAGATAGGTAGGTAGGTAGATAGATAGATAGAGATAGTTAGGTAGGTAGGTAGATAGATACAGATAGGTAGGTAGATAGATAAATACAGATAGGTGGGTAGGTAGATAGATAGATAGAGATAGGTAGGTAGATTGATAGATAGAGATAGGTATGTAGGTACATAGATAGATAGAGATAGCTAGGTAGGTAGATAGATAGATACAGATAGGTAGGTAGATACATAAATACAGATAGGTGGGTAGGTAGATAGATAGATAGAGATAGGTAGGTAGGTAGATTGATAGATAGAGATAGGTAGGTAGGTAGATAGATAGATAGAGATAGGTAGGTAGGTAGATAGATAGATAGAGATAGGTAGGTAGGTAGATTGATAGATAGAGATAGGTACATAGGTAGATAGATAGATACAGATAGGTAGGTACGTAGATATATAGATACAGATAGGTAGGTAGGTAGGTAGATAGATAGATAGAGATAGGTAGTTAGGTAGATAGATAGATAAAGATAGGTAGGTAGGTAGATTGATAGATAGAGATAGGTAGGTAGGTAGATAGATAGATAGAGATAGGTAGGTAGGTAGGTAGATAGATACAGATAGGTAGGTAGATAGATAAATACAGATAGGTGGGTAGGTAGATAGATAGATAGAGATAGGTAGGTAGATTGATAGATAGAGATAGGTATGTAGGTACATAGATAGATAGAGATAGCTAGGTAGGTAGATAGATAGATACAGATAGGTAGGTAGATACATAAATACAGATAGGTGGGTAGGTAGATAGATAGATAGATAGAGATAGGTAGGTAGGTAGATTGATAGATAGAGATAGTTAGATAGGTAGATAGATAGATACAGATAGTTAGGTAGGTAGATATATAGATACAGATAGGTAGGTAGGTAGATAGATAGATAGAGATAGGTAGGTAGGTAGATAGATAGATAGAGATAGGTAGGTAGGTAGATAGATAGATAGAGATAGGTAGGTAGGTAGATTGATAGATAGAGATAGGTACATAGGTAGATAGATAGATACAGATAGGTAGGTACGTAGATATATAGATACAGATAGGTAGGTAGGTAGATAGATAGATAGAGATAGGTAGTTAGGTAGATAGATAGATAAAGATAGGTAGGTAGGTAGATTGATAGATAGAGATAGGTAGGTAGGTAGATAGATAGATAGAGATAGGTAGGTAGGTAGGTAGATAGATACAGATAGGTAGGTAGATAGATAAATACAGATAGGTGGGTAGGTAGATAGATAGATAGAGATAGGTAGGTAGATTGATAGATAGAGATAGGTATGTAGGTACATAGATAGATAGAGATAGCTAGGTAGGTAGATAGATAGATACAGATAGGTAGGTAGATACATAAATACAGATAGGTGGGTAGGTAGATAGATAGATAGAGATAGGTAGGTAGGTAGATTGATAGATAGAGATAGTTAGATAGGTAGATAGATAGATACAGATAGTTAGGTAGGTAGATATATAGATACAGATAGGTAGGTAGGTAGATAGATAGATAGAGATAGGTAGGTAGGTAGATAGATAGATAGAGATAGGTAGGTAGGTAGATAGATAGATAGATAGAGATAGGTAGGTAGGTAGATTGATAGATAGAGATAGGTACATAGGTAGATAGATAGATACAGATAGGTAGGTACGTAGATATATAGATACAGATAGGTAGGTAGGTAGATAGATAGATAGATAGAGATAGGTAGGTAGGTAGGTAGATAGATAGATAGAGATAGGTAGGTAGGTAGATAGATAGATAGAGATATGTAGGTAGGTAGGTAGGTAGATAGATAGAGATAGGTAGGTAGGTAGATTGATAGAGATAGGTAGCCAGGTAGATAGATAGATACAGATAGGTAGGTAGGTAGATTGATAGATACAGATAGGTAGGTAGGAAGATAGATAGATACAGATAGGTAGGTAGGTAGATTGATAGATAGAGATAGGTAGGTAGGTAGATAGATAGATAGAGATAGGTAGGTAGGTAGATAGATAGATACAGATAGGTAGGTAGGTAGATTGATAGATACATATAGGTAGGTAGGTAGATAGATAGATAGAGATACGTAGGTAGGTAGGTTGATAGATACAGATAGGTAGGTAGATAGATAAATACAGATAGGTGTGTAGGTAGATAGATAGATAGAGATAGGTAGGTAGGTAGATTGATAGAGAAAGGTAGATAGGTATATAGATAGATACAGATAGGTAGGTAGATATATAGATACAGATATGTAGGTAGGTAGGTAGATAGATAGAGATAGGTAGGTAGGTAGATTGATAGATACAGATAGGTAGGTAGGTAGATAGATAGATAGATAGAGATAGGTAGGTAGGTAGATAGAGATAGGTAGATAGATAGATAGATACAGATATGTAGGTAGGTAGATTGATAGATAGAGATAGGTAGGTAGGTAGATTGATAGATACAGATAGGTAGGTAGGTAGGTAGGTAGATAGATAGAGATAGGTAGGTAGGTAGATTGATAGAGATAGGTAGGTAGGTAGATAGATTGATAGAGATAGGTAGGTAGGTAGATAGATAGATAGAGATAGGTAGGTAGGTAGATTGATAGATAGAGATAGGTAGGTAGGTAGATAGATAGATAGAGATAGGTAGGTAGGTAGATAGATAGATAGATAGATAGATAGAGATAGGTAGGTAGGTAGATAGATAGATAGAGATAGGTAGGTAGGTAGATTGATAGATAGAGATAGGTAGGTAGGTAGGTAGATAGATAGAGATAGGTAGGTAGGTAGATAGATAGATAGATAGATAGAGATAGGTAGGTAGGTAGATAGATAGATAGAGATAGGTAGGTAGGTAGATAGATAGATAGAGATAGGTAGGTAGGTAGGTAGATAGATACAGATAGGTAGGTAGGTAGATAGATAGAGATAGGTAGGTAGGTAGATAGATAGATAGATAGATAGAGATAGGTAGGTAGGTAGATTGATAGATAGTGATAGGTAGATAGGTAGATAGATAGATACAGATAGGTAGGTAGGTAGATATATAGATACAGATATGTAGGTAGGTAGATAGATAGATAGAGATAGGTAGGTAGGTAGATTGATAGATACAGATAGGTAGGTAGGTAGATAGATACAGATAGGTAGGTAGGTAGATTGATAGATACAGATAGGTAGGTAGGTAGATTGATAGATAGAGATAGGTAGGTAGGTAGGTAGATAGATACAGATAGGTAGGTAGATAGATAAATACAGATAGGTGGGTAGGTAGATAGATAGATAGAGATAGGTAGGTAGGTAGATTGATAGATAGATAGAGATAGGTAGATAGGTAGATAGATAGATACAGATAGGTAGGTAGGTAGATATATAGATACAGATATGTAGGTAGGTAGATAGATAGATAGATAGAGATAGGTAGGTAGGTAGATTGATAGATACAGATAGGTAGGTAGGTAGATAGATAGATACAGATAGGTAGGTAGGTAGATAGATAGATAGAGATAGGTAGGTAGGTAGATAGATAGATAGATAGAGATAGGTAGGTAGGTAGGTAGATAGATAGATAGAGATAGGTAGGTAGGTAGATAGATAGATAGAGATAGGTAGGTAGGTAGGTAGATAGATACAGATAGGTAGGTAGGTAGATAGATAGAGATAGGTAGGTAGGTAGATAGATAGATAGATAGATAGAGATAGGTAGGTAGGTAGATTGATAGATAGTGATAGGTAGATAGGTAGATAGATAGATACAGATAGGTAGGTAGGTAGATATATAGATACAGATATGTAGGTAGGTAGATAGATAGATAGAGATAGGTAGGTAGGTAGATTGATAGATACAGATAGGTAGGTAGGTAGATAGATACAGATAGGTAGGTAGGTAGATTGATAGATACAGATAGGTAGGTAGGTAGATTGATAGATAGAGATAGGTAGGTAGGTAGGTAGATAGATACAGATAGGTAGGTAGATAGATAAATACAGATAGGTGGGTAGGTAGATAGATAGATAGAGATAGGTAGGTAGGTAGATTGATAGATAGATAGAGATAGGTAGATAGGTAGATAGATAGATACAGATAGGTAGGTAGGTAGATATATAGATACAGATATGTAGGTAGGTAGATAGATAGATAGAGATAGGTAGGTAGGTAGATTGATAGATACAGATAGGTAGGTAGGTAGATAGATAGATACAGATAGGTAGGTAGGTAGATAGATAGATAGAGATAGGTAGGTAGGTAGATAGATAGATAGAGATAGGTAGGTAGGTAGGTAGATAGATACAGATAGGTAGGTAGGTAGATTGATAGATAGAGATAGGTAGGTAGGTAGGTAGATAGATAGAGATAGGTAGGTAGGTAGATTGATAGATACAGATAGGTAGGTAGGTAGATAGATAGATAGAGATAGGTAGGTAGATAGATAGATAGAGATAGGTAGGTAGGTAGATAGATAGATAGAGATAGGTAGGTAGGTAGATATATAGATACAGATATGTAGGTAGGTAGATAGATAGATAGAGATAGGTAGGTAGGTAGATTGATAGATACAGATAGGTAGGTAGGTAGATAGATAGATACAGATAGGTAGGTAGGTAGATTGATAGATAGAGATAGGTAGGTAGGTAGATTGATAGATACAGATAGGTAGGTAGGTAGATAGATAGATAGATACAGATATGTAGGTAGGTAGATTGATAGATAGAGATAGGTAGGTAGGTAGATTGATAGATACAGATAGGTAGGTAGGTAGATAGATAGATACAGATAGGTAGGTAGGTAGATTGATAGATAGAGATAGGTAGGTAGGTAGATTGATAGATAGAGATAGGTAGGTAGGTAGGTAGGTAGATAGATAGAGATAGGTAGGTAGGTAGATTGATAGATACAGATAGGTAGGTAGGTAGATATATAGATACAGATAGGTAGGTAGGTAGATTGATAGATACAGATAGGTAGGTAGGTAGATAGATAGATACAGATAGGTGGGTAGGTAGATTGATAGATAGAGATAGGTAGGTAGGTAGATTGATAGATACAGATAGGTAGGTAGGAAGATATATAGATACAGATAGGTAGGTAGGTAGATAGATAGATAGAGATAGGTAGGTAGGTAGATAGATAGATAGAGATAGATAGGTAGGTAGGTAGATAGATAGATACAGATAGGTAGGTAGGTAGATAGATAGATACAGATAGGTAGGTAGATAGATAGATAGATAGAGATAGGTAGGTAGGTAGTTAGATAGATACAGATAGGTAGGTAGGTAGATAGATAGATAGATAGAGATAGGTAGGTAGGTAGATAGATAGATAGATACAGATATGTAGGTAGGTAGATTGATAGACAGAGATAGGTAGGTAGTTAGGTAGATAGATAGAGATAGGTAGGTAGGTAGATATATAGATACAGATATGTAGGTAGATAGATAAATACAGATAGGTGGGTAGGTAGATAGATAGATAGAGATAGGTAGGTAGGTAGATTGATAGATAGAGATAGGTAGATAGATAGATAGATAGATAGATAGATACAGATAGGTAGGTAGGTAGATAGATAGATACAGATATGTAGGTAGGTAGATAGATAGATAGAGATAGGTAGGTAGGTAGATTGATAGATACAGATATGTAGGTAGGTAGATAGATAGATAGATAGATAGAGATAGGTAGGTAGGTAGATTGATAGATACAGATAGGTTGGTATTTAGATAGATAGATACAGATAGGTAGGTAGGTAGATTGATAGATAGAGATAGGTAGGTAGGTGAGTAGATAGATAGAGATAGGTAGGTAGGTAGATATATAGATTCAGATATGTAGGTAGATAGATAAATACAGATAGGTGGGTAGGTAGATAGATAGATAGAGATAGGTAGGTAGGTAGATTGATAGATAGAGATAGGTAGGTAGGTAGATATATAGATACAGATAGGTAGGTAGGTAGATAGATACAGATATGTAGGTAGGTAGATAGATAGATACAGATAGGTAGGTAGGTAGATTGATAGATAGAGATAGGTAGGTAGGTAGGTAGATAGATAGAGATAGGTAGGTAGGTAGATTGATAGAGATAGGTAGGTAGGTAGGTAGATAGATAGAGATAGGTAGGTAGGTAGATTGATAGATACAGATAGGTAGGTAGGTAGATTGATAGATAGAGATAGGTAGGTAGGAAGATAGATAGATACAGATAGGTAGGTAGGTAGATTGATAGATAGAGATAGGTAGGTAGGTAGATAGATAGATAGAGATAGGTAGGTAGGTAGATTGATAGATAGAGATAGGTAGGTAGGTAGATAGATAGATACAGATAGGTAGGTAGATAGATAAATACAGATAGGTGTGTAGGTAGATAGATAGATAGAGATAGGTAGGTAGGTAGATTGATAGAGAAAGGTAGATAGGTATATAGATAGATACAGATAGGTAGGTAGATATATAGATACAGATATGTAGGTAGGTAGGTAGATAGATAGAGATAGGTAGGTAGGTAGATTGATAGATACAGATAGGTAGGTAGGTAGATAGATAGATAGATAGATAGATAGAGATAGGTAGGTAGGTAGATAGAGATAGGTAGATAGATAGATAGATACAGATATGTAGGTAGGTAGATTGATAGATAGAGATAGGTAGGTAGGTAGATTGATAGATACAGATAGGTAGGTAGGTAGGTAGGTAGATAGATAGAGATAGGTAGGTAGGTAGATTGATAGAGATAGGTAGGTAGGTAGATAGATTGATAGAGATAGGTAGGTAGGTAGATAGATAGATAGAGATAGGTAGGTAGGTAGATTGATAGATAGAGATAGGTAGGTAGGTAGATAGATAGAGATAGGTAGGTAGGTAGATAGATAGATAGAGATAGGTAGGTAGGTAGATTGATAGATAGAGATAGGTAGATAGGTAGATATATAGATACAGATATGTAGGTAGGTAGGTAGATAGATAGAGATAGGTAGGTAGGTAGATTGATAGAGATAGGTAGGTAGGTAGATAGATAGATACAGATAGGTAGGTAGGTAGATTGATAGATACAGATAGGTAGGTAGGTAGAGAGATAGATACAGAAAGGTAGGTAGGTAGATTGATAGATAGAGATATGTAGGTAGGTAGATATATAGATACAGATATGTAGGTAGGTAGGTAGATAGATAGAGATAGGTAGGTAGGTAGATTGATAGAGATAGGTAGGTAGGTAGATAGATAGATACAGATAGGTAGGTAGGTAGATTGATAGATACAGATAGGTAGGTAGGTAGAGAGATAGATACAGAAAGGTAGGTAGGTAGATTGATAGATAGAGATAGGTAGGTAGGTAGATAGATAGATAGAGATAGGTAGGTAGGTAGATAGATAGATAGATAGATAGATAGATAGATAGATAGATAGATAGAGATAGGTAGGTAGGTAGATAGATAGAGATAGGTAGGTAGGTAGATTGATAGATAGAGATAGGTAGGTAGGTAGGTAGATAGATAGAGATAGGTAGGTAGGTAGATAGATAGATAGATAGATAGAGATAGGTAGGTAGGTAGATAGATAGATAGAGATAGGTAGGTAGGTAGATAGATAGATAGAGATAGGTAGGTAGGTAGGTAGATAGATACAGATAGGTAGGTAGGTAGATAGAGATAGGTAGGTAGGTAGATAGATAGATAGATAGATAGATAGAGATAGGTAGGTAGGTAGATTGATAGATAGTGATAGGTAGATAGGTAGATAGATAGATACAGATAGGTAGGTAGGTAGATATATAGATACAGATATGTAGGTAGGTAGATAGATAGATAGAGATAGGTAGGTAGGTAGATTGATAGATACAGATAGGTAGGTAGGTAGATAGATACAGATAGGTAGGTAGGTAGATTGATAGATACAGATAGGTAGGTAGGTAGATTGATAGATAGAGATAGGTAGGTAGGTAGGTAGATAGATACAGATAGGTAGGTAGATAGATAAATACAGATAGGTGGGTAGGTAGATAGATAGATAGAGATAGGTAGGTAGGTAGATTGATAGATAGATAGAGATAGGTAGATAGGTAGATAGATAGATACAGATAGGTAGGTAGGTAGATATATAGATACAGATATGTAGGTAGGTAGATAGATAGATAGAGATAGGTAGGTAGGTAGATTGATAGATACAGATAGGTAGGTAGGTAGATAGATAGATACAGATAGGTAGGTAGGTAGATAGATAGATAGAGATAGGTAGGTAGGTAGATAGATAGATAGAGATAGGTAGGTAGGTAGGTAGATAGATACAGATAGGTAGGTAGGTAGATATATAGATACAGATAGGTAGGTAGGTAGATTGATAGATACAGATAGGTAGGTAGGTAGATAGATAGATACAGATAGGTGGGTAGGTAGATTGATAGATAGAGATAGGTAGGTAGGTAGATTGATAGATACAGATAGGTAGGTAGGAAGATATATAGATACAGATAGGTAGGTAGGTAGATAGATAGATAGAGATAGGTAGGTAGGTAGATAGATAGATAGAGATAGATAGGTAGGTAGGTAGATAGATAGATACAGATAGGTAGGTAGGTAGATAGATAGATACAGATAGGTAGGTAGATAGATAGATAGATAGATAGAGATAGGTAGGTAGGTAGTTAGATAGATACAGATAGGTAGGTAGGTAGATAGATAGATAGATAGATAGATAGAGATAGGTAGGTAGGTAGATAGATAGATACAGATATGTAGGTAGGTAGATTGATAGACAGAGATAGGTAGGTAGTTAGGTAGATAGATAGAGATAGGTAGGTAGGTAGATATATAGATACAGATATGTAGGTAGATAGATAAATACAGATAGGTGGGTAGGTAGATAGATAGATAGAGATAGGTAGGTAGGTAGATTGATAGATAGAGATAGGTAGATAGATAGATAGATAGATAGATAGATAGATACAGATAGGTAGGTAGGTAGATAGATAGATACAGATATGTAGGTAGGTAGATAGATAGATAGAGATAGGTAGGTAGGTAGATTGATAGATACAGATATGTAGGTAGGTAGATAGATAGATAGATAGATAGAGATAGGTAGGTAGGTAGATTGATAGATACAGATAGGTTGGTATTTAGATAGATAGATACAGATAGGTAGGTAGGTAGATTGATAGATAGAGATAGGTAGGTAGGTGAGTAGATAGATAGAGATAGGTAGGTAGGTAGATATATAGATTCAGATATGTAGGTAGATAGATAAATACAGATAGGTGGGTAGGTAGATAGATAGATAGAGATAGGTAGGTAGGTAGATTGATAGATAGAGATAGGTAGGTAGGTAGATATATAGATACAGATAGGTAGGTAGGTAGATAGATACAGATATGTAGGTAGGTAGATAGATAGATACAGATAGGTAGGTAGGTAGATTGATAGATAGAGATAGGTAGGTAGGTAGGTAGATAGATAGAGATAGGTAGGTAGGTAGATTGATAGAGATAGGTAGGTAGGTAGGTAGATAGATAGAGATAGGTAGGTAGGTAGATTGATAGATACAGATAGGTAGGTAGGTAGATTGATAGATAGAGATAGGTAGGTAGGAAGATAGATAGATACAGATAGGTAGGTAGGTAGATTGATAGATAGAGATAGGTAGGTAGGTAGATAGATAGATAGAGATAGGTAGGTAGGTAGATTGATAGATAGAGATAGGTAGGTAGGTAGATAGATAGATACAGATAGGTAGGTAGATAGATAAATACAGATAGGTGTGTAGGTAGATAGATAGATAGAGATAGGTAGGTAGGTAGATTGATAGAGAAAGGTAGATAGGTATATAGATAGATACAGATAGGTAGGTAGATATATAGATACAGATATGTAGGTAGGTAGGTAGATAGATAGAGATAGGTAGGTAGGTAGATTGATAGATACAGATAGGTAGGTAGGTAGATAGATAGATAGATAGATAGAGATAGGTAGGTAGGTAGATAGAGATAGGTAGATAGATAGATAGATACAGATATGTAGGTAGGTAGATTGATAGATAGAGATAGGTAGGTAGGTAGATTGATAGATACAGATAGGTAGGTAGGTAGGTAGGTAGATAGATAGAGATAGGTAGGTAGGTAGATTGATAGAGATAGGTAGGTAGGTAGATAGATTGATAGAGATAGGTAGGTAGGTAGATAGATAGATAGAGATAGGTAGGTAGGTAGATTGATAGATAGAGATAGGTAGGTAGGTAGATAGATAGAGATAGGTAGGTAGGTAGATAGATAGATAGAGATAGGTAGGTAGGTAGATTGATAGATAGAGATAGGTAGATAGGTAGATAGATAGATACAGATATGTAGGTAGGTAGATTGATAGATACAGATAGGTAGGTTGGTCGATAGATAGATACAGATAGGTAGGTAGGTAGATTGATAGATAGAGATATGTAGGTAGGTAGATATATAGATACAGATATGTAGGTAGGTAGGTAGATAGATAGAGATAGGTAGGTAGGTAGATTGATAGAGATAGGTAGGTAGGTAGATAGATAGATACAGATAGGTAGGTAGGTAGATTGATAGATACAGATAGGTAGGTAGGTAGAGAGATAGATACAGAAAGGTAGGTAGGTAGATTGATAGATAGAGATAGGTAGGTAGGTAGATAGATAGATAGAGATAGGTAGGTAGATAGATAGATAGATAGATAGATAGATAGATAGATAGATAGATAGATAGATAGATAGATAGATAGATAGATAGATAGATAGATAGATAGAGATAGGTAGGTAGGTAGATAGATAGAGATAGGTAGGTAGGTAGATTGATAGATAGAGATAGGTAGGTAGGTAGGTAGATAGATAGAGATAGGTAGGTAGGTAGATAGATAGATAGATAGATAGAGATAGGTAGGTAGGTAGATAGATAGATAGAGATAGGTAGGTAGGTAGATAGATAGATAGAGATAGGTAGGTAGGTAGGTAGATAGATACAGATAGGTAGGTAGGTAGATAGATAGAGATAGGTAGGTAGGTAGATAGATAGATAGATAGATAGATAGAGATAGATAGGTAGGTAGATTGATAGATAGTGATAGGTAGATAGGTAGATAGATAGATACAGATAGGTAGGTAGGTAGATATATAGATACAGATATGTAGGTAGGTAGATAGATAGATAGAGATAGGTAGGTAGGTAGATTGATAGATACAGATAGGTAGGTAGGTAGATAGATACAGATAGGTAGGTAGGTAGATTGATAGATACAGATAGGTAGGTAGGTAGATTGATAGATAGAGATAGGTAGGTAGGTAGGTAGATAGATACAGATAGGTAGGTAGATAGATAAATACAGATAGGTGGGTAGGTAGATAGATAGATAGAGATAGGTAGGTAGGTAGATTGATAGATAGATAGAGATAGGTAGATAGGTAGATAGATAGATACAGATAGGTAGGTAGGTAGATATATAGATACAGATATGTAGGTAGGTAGATAGATAGATAGAGATAGGTAGGTAGGTAGATTGATAGATACAGATAGGTAGGTAGGTAGGTAGATAGATAGATACAGATAGGTAGGTAGGTAGATAGATAGATAGAGATAGGTAGGTAGGTAGATAGATATATAGAGATAGGTAGGTAGGTAGGTAGATAGATACAGATAGGTAGGTAGGTAGATTGATAGATAGAGATAGGTAGGTAGGTAGGTAGATAGATAGAGATAGGTAGGTAGGTAGATTGATAGATACAGATAGGTAGGTAGGTAGATAGATAGATAGAGATAGGTAGGTAGATAGATAGATAGAGATAGGTAGGTAGGTAGATAGATAGATAGAGATAGGTAGGTAGGTAGATATATAGATACAGATATGTAGGTAGGTAGATAGATAGATAGAGATAGGTAGGTAGGTAGATTGATAGATACAGATAGGTAGGTAGGTAGATAGATAGATACAGATAGGTAGGTAGGTAGATTGATAGATAGAGATAGGTAGGTAGGTAGATTGATAGATACAGATAGGTAGGTAGGTAGATAGATAGATAGATACAGATATGTAGGTAGGTAGATTGATAGATAGAGATAGGTAGGTAGGTAGATTGATAGATACAGATAGGTAGGTAGGTAGATAGATAGATACAGATAGGTAGGTAGGTAGATTGATAGATAGAGATAGGTAGGTAGGTAGATTGAGAGATACAGATAGGTAGGTAGGTAGATAGATAGATACAGATAGGTAGGTAGGTAGATTGATAGATAGAGATAGGTAGGTAGGTAGGTAGGTAGATAGATAGAGATAGGTAGGTAGGTAGATTGATAGATACAGATAGGTAGGTAGGTAGATATATAGATACAGATAGGTAGGTAGGTAGATTGATAGATACAGATAGGTAGGTAGGTAGATAGATAGATACAGATAGGTGGGTAGGTAGATTGATAGATAGAGATAGGTAGGTAGGTAGATTGATAGATAGAGATAGGTAGGTAGGTAGATTGATAGATACAGATAGGTAGGTAGGAAGATATATAGATACAGATAGGTAGGTAGGTAGATAGATAGATAGAGATAGGTAGGTAGGTAGATAGATAGATAGAGATAGATAGGTAGGTAGGTAGATAGATAGATACAGATAGGTAGGTAGGTAGATAGATAGATACAGATAGGTAGGTAGGTAGATAGATAGATAGAGATAGGTAGGTAGGTAGTTAGATAGATACAGATAGGTAGGTAGGTAGATAGATAGATAGATAGAGATAGGTAGGTAGGTAGATAGATAGATACAGATATGTAGGTAGGTAGATTGATAGACAGAGATAGGTAGGTAGTTAGGTAGATAGATAGAGATAGGTAGGTAGGTAGATATATAGATACAGATATGTAGGTAGATAGATAAATACAGATAGGTGGGTAGGTAGATAGATAGATAGAGATAGGTAGGTAGGTAGATAGATAGATAGATACAGATATGTAGGTAGGTAGATTGATAGATAGAGATAGGTAGGTAGGTAGATTGATAGATACAGATAGGTAGGTAGGTAGATAGATAGATACAGATAGGTAGGTAGGTAGATTGATAGATAGAGATAGGTAGGTAGGTAGATTGAGAGATACAGATAGGTAGGTAGGTAGATAGATAGATACAGATAGGTAGGTAGGTAGATTGATAGATAGAGATAGGTAGGTAGGTAGGTAGGTAGATAGATAGAGATAGGTAGGTAGGTAGATTGATAGATACAGATAGGTAGGTAGGTAGATATATAGATACAGATAGGTAGGTAGGTAGATAGATAGATACAGATATGTAGGTAGGTAGATAGATAGATAGAGATAGGTAGGTAGGTAGATTGATAGATACAGATATGTAGGTAGGTAGATAGATAGATAGATAGATAGAGATAGGTAGGTAGGTAGATTGATAGATACAGATAGGTTGGTATTTAGATAGATAGATACAGATAGGTAGGTAGGTAGATTGATAGATAGAGATAGGTAGGTAGGTGAGTAGATAGATAGAGATAGGTAGGTAGGTAGATATATAGATTCAGATATGTAGGTAGGTAGATAGATAGATACAGATAGGTAGGTAGGTAGATAGATAGATAGAGATAGGTAGGTAGGTAGTTAGATAGATACAGATAGGTAGGTAGGTAGATAGATAGATAGATAGAGATAGGTAGGTAGGTAGATAGATAGATACAGATATGTAGGTAGGTAGATTGATAGACAGAGATAGGTAGGTAGTTAGGTAGATAGATAGAGATAGGTAGGTAGGTAGATATATAGATACAGATATGTAGGTAGATAGATAAATACAGATAGGTGGGTAGGTAGATAGATAGATAGAGATAGGTAGGTAGGTAGATTGATAGATAGAGATAGGTAGATAGATAGATAGATAGATACAGATAGGTAGGTAGGTAGATAGATAGATACAGATATGTAGGTAGGTAGATAGATAGATAGAGATAGGTAGGTAGGTAGATTGATAGATACAGATATGTAGGTAGGTAGATAGATAGATAGATAGATAGAGATAGGTAGGTAGGTAGATTGATAGATACAGATAGGTTGGTATTTAGATAGATAGATACAGATAGGTAGGTAGGTAGATTGATAGATAGAGATAGGTAGGTAGGTGAGTAGATAGATAGAGATAGGTAGGTAGGTAGATATATAGATTCAGATATGTAGGTAGATAGATAAATACAGATAGGTGGGTAGGTAGATAGATAGATAGAGATAGATAGGTAGGTAGGTAGATTGATAGATAGAGATAGGTAGGTAGGTAGATATATAGATACAGATAGGTAGGTAGGTAGATAGATACAGATATGTAGGTAGGTAGATAGATAGATACAGATAGGTAGGTAGGTAGATTGATAGATAGAGATAGGTAGGTAGGTAGGTAGATAGATAGAGATAGGTAGGTAGGTAGATTGATAGAGATAGGTAGGTAGGTAGGTAGATAGATAGAGATAGGTAGGTAGGTAGATTGATAGATACAGATAGGTAGGTAGGTAGATTGATAGATAGAGATAGGTAGGTAGGTAGATAGATAGAGATAGGTAGGTAGGTAGATTGATAGATACAGATAGGTAGGTAGATAGATTGATAGATAGAGATAGGTAGGTAGGTAGATAGATAGATAGAGATAGGTAGGTAGGTAGGTAGGTAGATACAGATAGGAAGGTAGATTGATAGATAGAGATAGGTAGGTAGGTAGATAGATAGATAGAGATAGGTAGGTAGGTAGATTGATAGATACAGATAGGTAGGTAGGTAGATAGATAGATACAGATAGGTAGGTAGGTAGATTGATAGATAGAGATAGGTAGTTAGGTAGATTGATAGATAGAGATAGGTAGGTAGGTAGATAGATAGATACAGATATGTAGGTAGGTAGATAGATAGATACAGATAGGTAGGTAGATAGATAGATAGAGATAGGTAGGTAGGTAGATTGATAGAGATAGTTAGGTAGGTAGGTAGATAGATAGAGATAGGTAGGTAGGTAGATTGATAGATACAGATAGGTAGGTAGGTAGATAGATAGATACAGATAGGTAGGTAGGTAGATTGATAGATAGAGATAGGTAGGTAGGTAGGTAGATAGATAGAGATAGGTAGGTAGGTAGATATATAGATACAGATATGTAGGTAGATAGATAAATACAGATAGGTGGGTAGGTAGATAGATAGATAGAGATAGGTAGGTAGGTAGATTGATAGATAGAGATAGGTAGGTAGGTAGATAGATAGAGATAGGTAGGTAGGTAGGTAGATAGATACAGATAGGTAGGTAGATAGATAAATACAGATAGGTGCTAGGTAGATAGATAGATAGATAGAGATAGGTAGGTAGGTAGATTGATAGATACAGATAGGTAGGTAGGTAGATAGATAGATACAGATAGGTAGGTAGGTAGATTGATAGATAGAGATAGGTAGGTAGGTAGATAGATAGATAGAGATAGGTAGGTAGGTAGATAGATAGATAGAGATAAGTAGGTAGGTAGATTGATAGATACAGATAGGTAGGTAGGTAGATAGATAGATAGAGATAGGTAGGTAGGTAGATATATAGATAGAGATAGGTAGGTAGGTAGATTGATAGAGATAGGTAGGTAGGTAGATTGATAGATAAAGATAAGTAGGTAGGTAGACAGATAGATACAGGTAGGTAGGTAGGTAGATATATAGATACAGATATGTAGGTAGGTAGATAGATAAATACAGATAGGTGGGTAGGTAGATAGATAGATAGAGATAGGTAGGTAGGTAGATTGATAGATAGAGATTGGTAGGTAGGTAGATTGATAGATACAGATAGGTAGGTAGGTAGGTAGATAGATACAGATAGGTAGGTAGATAGATAAATACAGATAGGTGCTAGGTAGATAGATAGATAGAGATAGGTAGGTAGGTAGATTGATAGATACAGATAGGTAGGTAGGTAGATAGATAGATACAGATAGGTAGGTAGGTAGATTGATATATAGAGATAGGTAGGTAGGTAGATAGATAGAGATAGGTAGGTAGGTAGATAGATAGATAGAGATAGGTAGGTAGGTAGATTGATAGATACAGATAGGTAGGTAGGTAGATAGATAGATAGAGATAGGTACGTAGGTAGATAGATAGATAGATAGAGATAGGTAGGTAGGTAGATTGATAGAGATAGGTAGGTAGGTAGATAGATAGAGATAGGTAGGTAGGTAGATTGATAGATACAGATAGGTAGGTAGGTAGATAGATAGATAGAGATAGGTAGGTAGGTAGATAGATAGATAGAGATAGGTAGGTAGGTAGATTGATAGAGATAGGTAGGTAGGTAGATAGATAGATACAGATAGGTAGGTAGGTAGATATATAGATACAGATATGTAGGTAGGTAGATAGATAGATACAGATAGGTAGGTAGATAGATAGATAGATACAGATAGGTAGGTAGGTCGATAGATACAGATAGGTAGGTAGATAGATAAATACAGATAGGTGGGTAGGTAGATAGATAGATAGAGATAGGTAGGTAGGTAGATTGATAGATACAGATAGGTAGGTAGATAGATAGATACAGATAGGTAGGTAGGTAGATAGATACAGATAGGTAGGTAGATAGATAAATACAGATAGGTGGGTAGGTAGATAGATAGATAGAGATAGGTAGGTAGGTAGATTGATAGATAGAGATAGGTAGGTAGGTAGGTAGATTGATAGATACAGATAGGTAGGTAGGTAGGTAGGTAGGTAGGTAGGTAGATAGATAGATAGATAGATAGATAGATAGATAGATAGATAGATAGATAGATAGATAGATAGATAGATAGAGATAGGTAGGTAGGTAGATAGATAGATAGAGATAGGTAGGTAGGTAGATTGATAGATACAGATAGGTAGGTAGGTAGATAGATAGATAGAGATAGGTAGGTAGGTAGATAGATAGAGATAGGTAGGTAGGTAGATTGATAGAGATAGGTAGGTAGGTAGATAGATAGATAGAGATAGGTAGGTAGGTAGGTAGGTAGATACAGATAGGAAGGTAGATTGATAGATAGAGATAGGTAGGTAGGTAGATAGATAGATAGAGATAGGTAGGTAGGTAGATTGATAGAATGAGATAGGTAGATAGGTAGATAGATAGATACAGATAGGTAGGTAGGTAGATATATAGATACAGATATGTAGGTAGGTAGATAGATAGATAGAGATAGGTAGGTAGGTAGATAGATAGATACAGATAGGTAGGTAGATTGATAGATAGAGATAGGTAGGTAGGTAGATTGATAGATACAGATAGGTAGGTAGGTAGATAGATAGATACAGATAGGTAGGTAGGTAGATTGATAGATAGAGATAGGTAGTTAGGTAGATTGATAGATAGAGATAGGTAGGTAGGTAGATAGATAGATACAGATATGTAGGTAGGTAGATAGATAGATACAGATAGGTAGGTAGATAGATAGATAGAGATAGGTAGGTAGGTAGATTGATAGAGATAGTTAGGTAGGTAGGTAGATAGATAGAGATAGGTAGGTAGGTAGATTGATAGATACAGATAGGTAGGTAGGTAGATAGATAGATACAGATAGGTAGGTAGGTAGATAGATAGATACAGATAGGTAGGTAGGTAGATTGATAGATAGAGATAGGTAGTTAGGTAGATTGATAGATAGAGATAGGTAGGTAGGTAGATAGATAGATACAGATATGTAGGTAGGTAGATAGATAGATACAGATAGGTAGGTAGATAGATAGATAGAGATAGGTAGGTAGGTAGATTGATAGAGATAGTTAGGTAGGTAGGTAGATAGATAGAGATAGGTAGGTAGGTAGATTGATAGATACAGATAGGTAGGTAGATAGATTGATAGATAGAGATAGGTAGGTAGGTAGATAGATAGATAGAGATAGGTAGGTAGGTAGGTAGGTAGATACAGATAGGAAGGTAGATTGATAGATAGAGATAGGTAGGTAGGTAGATAGATAGATAGAGATAGGTAGGTAGGTAGATTGATAGAATGAGATAGGTAGATAGGTAGATAGATAGATACAGATAGGTAGGTAGGTAGATATATAGATACAGATATGTAGGTAGGTAGATAGATAGATAGAGATAGGTAGGTAGGTAGATAGATAGATACAGATAGGTAGGTAGATTGATAGATAGAGATAGGTAGGTAGGTAGATTGATAGATACAGATAGGTAGGTAGGTAGATAGATAGATACAGATAGGTAGGTAGGTAGATTGATAGATAGAGATAGGTAGTTAGGTAGATTGATAGATAGAGATAGGTAGGTAGGTAGATAGATAGATACAGATATGTAGGTAGGTAGATAGATAGATACAGATAGGTAGGTAGATAGATAGATAGAGATAGGTAGGTAGGTAGATTGATAGAGATAGTTAGGTAGGTAGGTAGATAGATAGAGATAGGTAGGTAGGTAGATTGATAGATACAGATAGGTAGGTAGGTAGATAGATAGATACAGATAGGTAGGTAGGTAGATTGATAGATAGAGATAGGTAGGTAGGTAGGTAGATAGATAGAGATAGGTAGGTAGGTAGATATATAGATACAGATATGTAGGTAGATAGATAAATACAGATAGGTGGGTAGGTAGATAGATAGATAGAGATAGGTAGGTAGGTAGATTGATAGATAGAGATAGGTTGGTAGGTAGATAGATAGAGATAGGTAGGTAGGTAGGTAGATAGATACAGATAGGTAGGTAGATAGATAAATACAGATAGGTGCTAGGTAGATAGATAGATAGATAGAGATAGGTAGGTAGGTAGATTGATAGATACAGATAGGTAGGTAGGTAGATAGATAGATACAGATAGGTAGGTAGGTAGATTGATAGATAGAGATAGGTAGGTAGGTAGATAGATAGATAGAGATAGGTAGGTAGGTAGATAGATAGATAGAGATAAGTAGGTAGGTAGATTGATAGATACAGATAGGTAGGTAGGTAGATAGATAGATAGAGATAGGTAGGTAGGTAGATATATAGATAGAGATAGGTAGGTAGGTAGATTGATAGAGATAGGTAGGTAGGTAGATTGATAGATAAAGATAAGTAGGTAGGTAGACAGATAGATACAGGTAGGTAGGTAGGTAGATATATAGATACAGATATGTAGGTAGGTAGATAGATAAATACAGATAGGTGGGTAGGTAGATAGATAGATAGAGATAGGTAGGTAGGTAGATTGATAGATAGAGATTGGTAGGTAGGTAGATTGATAGATACAGATAGGTAGGTAGGTAGGTAGATAGATACAGATAGGTAGGTAGATAGATAAATACAGATAGGTGCTAGGTAGATAGATAGATAGAGATAGGTAGGTAGGTAGATTGATAGATACAGATAGGTAGGTAGGTAGATAGATAGATACAGATAGGTAGGTAGGTAGATTGATATATAGAGATAGGTAGGTAGGTAGATAGATAGAGATAGGTAGGTAGGTAGATAGATAGATAGAGATAGGTAGGTAGGTAGATTGATAGATACAGATAGGTAGGTAGGTAGATAGATAGATAGAGATAGGTAGGTAGGTAGATAGATAGATAGATAGAGATAGGTAGGTAGGTAGATTGATAGAGATAGGTAGGTAGGTAGATAGATAGAGATAGGTAGGTAGGTAGATTGATAGATACAGATAGGTAGGTAGGTAGATAGATAGATAGAGATAGGTAGGTAGGTAGATAGATAGATACAGATAGGTAGGTAGATAGATAGATAGATACAGATAGGTAGGTAGGTCGATAGATACAGATAGGTAGGTAGATAGATAAATACAGATAGGTGGATAGGTAGATAGATAGATAGAGATAGGTAGGTAGGTAGATTGATAGATACAGATAGGTAGGTAGATAGATAGATAGATACAGATAGGTAGGTAGGTAGATAGATACAGATAGGTAGGTAGATAGATAAATACAGATAGGTGGGTAGGTAGATAGATAGATAGAGATAGGTAGGTAGGTAGATTGATAGATAGAGATAGGTAGGTAGGTAGGTAGATTGATAGATACAGATAGGTAGGTAGGTAGGTAGGTAGATAGATAGATAGATAGATAGATAGATAGAGATAGGTAGGTAGGTAGATAGATAGATAGAGATAGGTAGGTAGGTAGATTGATAGATACAGATAGGTAGGTAGGTAGATAGATAGATAGAGATAGGTAGGTAGGTAGATAGATAGAGATAGGTAGGTAGGTAGATTGATAGAGATAGGTAGGTAGGTAGATTGATAGATAGAGATAGGTAGTTAGGTAGATAGATAGATACAGATAGGTAGGTAGGTAGATTGATAGATAGAGATAGGTAGGTAGGTAGATAGATAGATAGAGATAGGTAGGTAGGTAGATAGATAGATAGAGATAGGTAGGTAGGTAGATTGATAGATACAGATAGGTAGGTAGGTAGATAGATAGATAGATAGAGATAGGTAGGTAGGTAGATAGATAGATAGAGATAGGTAGGTAGGTAGATAGATAGATACAGATAGGTAGGTAGGTAGATAGATAGATACAGATAGGTAGGTAGGTAGATTGATAGATAGAGATAGGTAGGTAGGTAGGTAGATAGATAGAAATAGGTAGGTAGGTAGATTGATAGAGATAGGTAGGTAGGTAGGTAGATAGATAGAGATAGGTAGGTAGGTAGATTGATAGATACAGATAGGTAGGTAGGTAGATTGATAGATAGAGATAGGTAGGTAGGTAGATAGATAGATAGAGATAGGTAGGTAGGTAGGTAGATAGATACAGATAGGTAGGTAGATTGATAGATAGATATAGGTAGGTAGGTAGATAGATACAGATAGGTAGGTAGGTAGATTGATAGATACAGATAGGTAGGTAGGTAGATTGATAGATACAGATAGGTAGGTAGGTAGGTAGATAGATACAGATAGGTAGGTAGGTAGATTGATAGATACAGATAGGTAGGTATGTAGATTCATAGATATAGATAGGTAGATAGGTAGATAGATAGATACAGATAGGTAGGTAGGTAGATTGATAGATAGAGATAGGTAGGTAGATAGATAAATACAGATAGGTGGGTAGGTAGATAGATAGATAGAGATAGGTAGGTAGGTAGATTGATAGATAGAGATAGGTAGATAGGTAGATAGATAGATACAGATAGGTAGGTAGGTAGATATATAGATACAGATATGTAGGTAGGTAGATAGATAGATAGATAGATAGATAGAGATAGGTAAGTAGGTAGATTGATAGATAGAGATAGGTAGGTAGGTAGATAGATAGATAGAGATAGGTAGGTAGGTAGATAGATAGATACAGATAGGTAGGTAGGTAAGTAGATAGATACAGATAGGTAGGTAGATAGATAAATACAGATAGGTGGGTAGGTAGATAGACAGATAGAGATAGGTAGGTAGGTAGATTGATAGATAGAGATAGGTAGGTAGGTAGATAGATTGATAGATACAGATAGGTAGGTAGGTAGGTAGATAGATACAGATAGGTAAGTAGATAGATAAATACAGATAGGTGGGTAGGTAGATAGATTGATAGAGATAGGTAGGTAGGTAGATTGATAGATACAGATAGGTAGGTAGGTAGATAGATAGATACAGATAGGTAGGTAGGTAGATAGATAGATACAGATAGGTAGGTAGGTAGATTGATAGATAGAGATAGGTAGGTAGGTAGGTAGATAGATAGAAATAGGTAGGTAGGTAGATTGATAGAGATAGGTAGGTAGGTAGGTAGATAGATAGAGATAGGTAGGTAGGTAGATTGATAGATACAGATAGGTAGGTATGTAGATTGATAGATAGAGATAGGTAGGTAGGTAGGTAGATAGATACAGATAGGTAGGTAGATTGATAGATAGATATAGGTAGGTAGGTAGGTAGGTAGGTAGATAGATACAGATAGGTAGGTAGATTGATAGATAGATATAGGTAGGTAGGTAGATAGATACAGATAGGTAGGTAGGTAGATTGATAGATACAGATAGGTAGGTAGGTAGATTGATAGATACAGATAGGTAGGTAGGTAGGTAGATAGATACAGATAGGTAGGTAGGTAGATTGATAGATACAGATAGGTAGGTATGTAGATTCATAGATAGAGATAGGTAGATAGGTAGATAGATAGATACAGATAGGTAGGTAGGTAGATTGATAGATAGAGATAGGTAGGTAGATAGATAAATACAGATAGGTGGGTAGGTAGATAGATAGATAGAGATAGGTAGGTAGGTAGATTGATAGATAGAGATAGGTAGATAGGTAGATAGATAGATACAGATAGGTAGGTAGGTAGATATATAGATACAGATATGTAGGTAGGTAGATAGATAGATAGATAGATAGATAGAGATAGGTAAGTAGGTAGATTGATAGATAGAGATAGGTAGGTAGGTAGATAGATAGATAGAGATAGGTAGGTAGGTAGATAGATAGATACAGATAGGTAGGTAGGTAAGTAGATAGATACAGATAGGTAGGTAGATAGATAAATACAGATAGGTGGGTAGGTAGATAGACAGATAGAGATAGGTAGGTAGGTAGATTGATAGATAGAGATAGGTAGGTAGGTAGATAGATTGATAGATACAGATAGGTAGGTAGGTAGGTAGATAGATACAGATAGGTAAGTAGATAGATAAATACAGATAGGTGGGTAGGTAGATAGATTGATAGAGATAGGTAGGTAGGTAGATTGATAGATACAGATAGGTAGGTAGGTAGATAGATAGATACAGATAGGTAGGTAGGTAGATTGATAGATAGAGATAGGTAGGTAGGTAGGTAGATAGATAGATAGATAGATAGATAGATAGAGATAGGTAGGTAGGTAGATAGATAGATAGAGATAGGTAGGTAGGTAGATTGATAGATACAGATAGGTAGGTAGGTAGATAGATAGAGATAGGTAGGTAGGTAGGTAGATAGATAGAGATAGGTAGGTAGGTAGATTGATAGAGATAGGTAGGTAGGTAGATTGATAGATAGAGATAGGTAGTTTGGTAGATAGATAGATACAGATAGGTAGGTAGGTAGATAGATAGATACAGATAGGTAGGTATGTAGATTGATAGAGCTAGGTAGATAGGTAGATAGATAGATACAGATAGGTAGGTAGATTGATAGATACAGATAGGTAGGTAGACAGATAAATACAGATAGGTGGGTAGGTAGATAGATAGATAGAGATAGGTAGGTAGGTAGATTGATAGATAGAGATAGGTAGATAGGTAGATAGATAGATACTGATAGGTAGGTAGGTAGATATATAGATACAGATATGTAGGTAGGTAGATAGATAGATAGAGATAGGTAAGTAGGTAGATTGAAAGATAGAGATAGGTAGGTAGGTAGATAGATAGATAGATAGAGATAGGTAGGTAGGTAGATAGATAGATAGATACAGATAGGTAGGTAGGTAGATAGATAGATACAGATAGGTAGGTAGGTAGATTGATAGATAGAGATAGGTAGGTAGGTAGATAGATAGATACAGATAGGTAGGTAGGTAGATAGATAGATACAGATAGGTAGGTAGGTAGATTGATAGATAGAGATAGGTAGGTAGGTAGATTGAGAGATACAGATAGGTAGGTAGGTAGATAGATAGATACAGATAGGTAGGTAGGTAGATTGATAGATAGAGATAGGTAGGTAGGTAGGTAGGTAGATAGATAGAGATAGGTAGGTAGGTAGATTGATAGATACAGATAGGTAGGTAGGTAGATATATAGATACAGATAGGTAGGTAGGTAGATTGATAGATACAGATAGGTAGGTAGGTAGATAGATAGATACAGATAGGTGGGTAGGTAGATTGATAGATAGAGATAGGTAGGTAGGTAGATTGATAGATAGAGATAGGTAGGTAGGTAGATTGATAGATACAGATAGGTAGGTAGGAAGATATATAGATACAGATAGGTAGGTAGGTAGATAGATAGATAGAGATAGGTAGGTAGGTAGATAGATAGATAGAGATAGATAGGTAGGTAGGTAGATAGATAGATACAGATAGGTAGGTAGGTAGATAGATAGATACAGATAGGTAGGTAGGTAGATAGATAGATAGAGATAGGTAGGTAGGTAGTTAGATAGATACAGATAGGTAGGTAGGTAGATAGATAGATAGATAGAGATAGGTAGGTAGGTAGATAGATAGATACAGATATGTAGGTAGGTAGATTGATAGACAGAGATAGGTAGGTAGTTAGGTAGATAGATAGAGATAGGTAGGTAGGTAGTTATATAGATACAGATATGTAGGTAGATAGATAAATACAGATAGGTGGGTAGGTAGATAGATAGATAGAGATAGGTAGGTAGGTAGATTGATAGATAGAGATAGGTAGATAGATAGATAGATAGATACAGATAGGTAGGTAGGTAGATAGATAGATACAGATAGGTAGGTAGGTAGATAGATAGATACAGATAGGTAGGTAGGTAGATTGATAGATAGAGATAGGTAGGTAGGTAGATTGAGAGATACAGATAGGTAGGTAGGTAGATAGATAGATACAGATAGGTAGGTAGGTAGATTGATAGATAGAGATAGGTAGGTAGGTAGGTAGGTAGATAGATAGAGATAGGTAGGTAGGTAGATTGATAGATACAGATAGGTAGGTAGGTAGATATATAGATACAGATAGGTAGGTAGGTAGATTGATAGATACAGATAGGTAGGTAGGTAGATAGATAGATACAGATAGGTGGGTAGGTAGATTGATAGATAGAGATAGGTAGGTAGGTAGATTGATAGATAGAGATAGGTAGGTAGGTAGATTGATAGATACAGATAGGTAGGTAGGAAGATATATAGATACAGATAGGTAGGTAGGTAGATAGATAGATAGAGATAGGTAGGTAGGTAGATAGATAGATAGAGATAGATAGGTAGGTAGGTAGATAGATAGATACAGATAGGTAGGTAGGTAGATAGATAGATACAGATAGGTAGGTAGGTAGATAGATAGATAGAGATAGGTAGGTAGGTAGTTAGATAGATACAGATAGGTAGGTAGGTAGATAGATAGATAGAGATAGGTAGGTAGGTAGATAGATAGATACAGATATGTAGGTAGGTAGATTGATAGACAGAGATAGGTAGGTAGTTAGGTAGATAGATAGAGATAGGTAGGTAGGTAGATATATAGATACAGATATGTAGGTAGATAGATAAATACAGATAGGTGGGTAGGTAGATAGATAGATAGAGATAGGTAGGTAGGTAGATTGATAGATAGAGATAGGTAGATAGATAGATAGATAGATAGATACAGATAGGTAGGTAGGTAGATAGATAGATACAGATATGTAGGTAGGTAGATAGATAGATAGAGATAGGTAGGTAGGTAGATTGATAGATACAGATATGTAGGTAGGTAGATAGATAGATAGATAGATAGAGATAGGTAGGTAGGTAGATTGATAGATACAGATAGGTAGGTATTTAGATAGATAGATACAGATAGGTAGGTAGGTAGATTGATAGATAGAGATAGGTAGGTAGGTGAGTAGATAGATAGAGATAGGTAGGTAGGTAGATATATAGATTCAGATATGTAGGTAGATAGATAAATACAGATAGGTGGGTAGGTAGATAGATAGATAGAGATAGGTAGGTAGGTAGATTGATAGATAGAGATAGGTAGGTAGGTAGATATATAGATACAGATAGGTAGGTAGGTAGATAGATACAGATATGTAGGTAGGTAGATAGATAGATACAGATAGGTAGGTAGGTAGATTGATAGATAGAGATAGGTAGGTAGGTAGGTAGATAGATAGAGATAGGTAGGTAGGTAGATTGATAGAGATAGGTAGGTAGGTAGGTAGATAGATAGAGATAGGTAGGTAGGTAGATTGATAGATACAGATAGGTAGGTAGGTAGATTGATAGATAGAGATAGGTAGGTAGGTAGATAGATAGAGATAGGTAGGTAGGTAGATTGATAGATACAGATAGGTAGGTAGATAGATTGATAGATAGAGATAGGTAGGTAGGTAGATAGATAGATAGAGATAGGTAGGTAGGTAGGTAGGTAGATACAGATAGGAAGGTAGATTGATAGATAGAGATAGGTAGGTAGGTAGATAGATAGATAGAGATAGGTAGGTAGGTAGATTGATAGAATGAGATAGGTAGATAGGTAGATAGATAGATACAGATAGGTAGGAAGGTAGATATATAGATACAGATATGTAGGTAGGTAGATAGATAGATAGAGATAGGTAGGTAGGTAGATAGATAGATACAGATAGGTAGGTAGATTGATAGATAGAGATAGGTAGGTAGGTAGATTGATAGATACAGATAGGTAGGTAGGTAGATAGATAGATACAGATAGGTAGGTAGGTAGATTGATAGAGCTAGGTAGATAGGTAGATAGATAGATACAGATAGGTAGGTAGATTGATAGATAGAGATAGGTAGGTAGACAGATAAATACAGATAGGTGGGTAGGTAGATAGATAGATAGAGATAGGTAGGTAGGTAGATTGATAGATAGAGATAGGTAGATAGGTAGATAGATAGATACTGATAGGTAGGTAGGTAGATATATAGATACAGATATGTAGGTAGGTAGATAGATAGATAGAGATAGGTAAGTAGGTAGATTGAAAGATAGAGATAGGTAGGTAGGTAGGTAGATAGATAGATAGATAGATAGATAGATAGATAGAGATAGGTAGGTAGGTAGATAGATAGATAGATACAGATAGGTAGGTAGGTAGATAGATAGATACAGATAGGTAGGTAGGTAGATTGATAGATAGAGATAGGTAGGTAGGTAGATAGATAGATACAGATAGGTAGGTAGGTAGATAGATAGATACAGATAGGTAGGTAGGTAGATTGATAGATAGAGATAGGTAGGTAGGTAGATTGAGAGATACAGATAGGTAGGTAGGTAGATAGATAGATACAGATAGGTAGGTAGGTAGATTGATAGATAGAGATAGGTAGGTAGGTAGGTAGGTAGATAGATAGAGATAGGTAGGTAGGTAGATTGATAGATACAGATAGGTAGGTAGGTAGATATATAGATACAGATAGGTAGGTAGGTAGATTGATAGATACAGATAGGTAGGTAGGTAGATAGATAGATACAGATAGGTGGGTAGGTAGATGATAGTAGATAGGTAGGTAGGAGAATTGATAGATAGAGATAGGTAGGTAGGTAGATTGATAGATAAGATAGGTAGGGGGTGGTTGTAGTGTATAGTTGGTTGGAGTTAGAGATAGATAGATAGAGTAGGTAGATAGATAGATAGTTAGGATAGGTAGGTAGTTAGATAGATAGATAGGATAGGTAGGTAGAGTAGATAGATAGAGATAGGTAGGTAGGTAGATAGATAGATAGAGATAGGTAGGTAGGTAGTTAGATAGATACAGATAGGTAGGTAGGTAGATAGATAGATAGATAGATAGAGATAGGTAGGTAGGTAGATAGATAGATACAGATATGTAGGTAGGTAGATTGATAGACAGAGATAGGTAGGTAGTTAGGTAGATAGATAGAGATAGGTAGGTAGGTAGATATATAGATACAGATATGTAGGTAGATAGATAAATACAGATAGGTGGGTAGGTAGATAGATAGATAGAGATAGGTAGGTAGGTAGATTGATAGATAGAGATAGGTAGATAGATAGATAGATAGATACAGATAGGTAGGTAGGTAGATAGATAGATACAGATATGTAGGTAGGTAGATAGATAGATAGAGATAGGTAGGTAGGTAGATTGATAGATACAGATATGTAGGTAGGTAGATAGATAGATAGATAGATAGATAGAGATAGGTAGGTAGGTAGATTGATAGATACAGATAGGTAGGTATTTAGATAGATAGATACAGATAGGTAGGTAGGTAGATTGATAGATAGAGAAAGGTAGGTAGGTGAGTAGATAGATAGAGATAGGTAGGTAGGTAGATATATAGATTCAGATATGTAGGTAGATAGATAAATACAGATAGGTGGGTAGGTAGATTGATAGATAGAGATAGGTAGGTAGGTAGATAGATAGATAGAGATAGGTAGGTAGGTAGATTGATAGAATGAGATAGGTAGATAGGTAGATAGATAGATACAGATAGGTGGGTAGGTAGATATATAGATACAGATATGTAGGTAGGTAGATAGATAGATAGAGATAGGTAGGTAGGTAGATAGATAGATACAGATAGGTAGGTAGATTGATAGATAGAGATAGGTAGGTAGGTAGATTGATAGATACAGATAGGTAGGTAGGTAGATAGATAGATACAGATAGGTAGGTAGGTAGATTGATAGATAGAGATAGGTAGTTAGGTAGATTGATAGATAGAGATAGGTAGGTAGGTAGATAGATAGATACAGATATGTAGGTAGGTAGATAGATAGATACAGATAGGTAGGTAGATAGATAGATAGAGATAGGTAGGTAGGTAGATTGATAGAGATAGGTAGGTAGGTAGGTAGATAGATAGAGATAGGTAGGTAGGTAGATTGATAGATACAGATAGGTAGGTAGGTAGATAGATAGATACAGATAGGTAGGTAGGTAGATTGATAGATAGAGATAGGTAGGTAGGTAGGTAGATAGATAGAGATAGGTAGGTAGGTAGATATATAGATAGAGATAGGTAGGTAGGTAGGTAGATAGATAGAGATAGGTAGGTAGGTAGATATATAGATACAGATATGTAGGTAGATAGATAAATACAGATAGGTGGGTAGGTAGATAGATAGATAGAGATAGGTAGGTAGGTAGATTGATAGATAGAGATAGGTAGGTAGGTAGATAGATAGAGATAGGTAGGTAGGTAGGTAGATAGATACAGATAGGTAGGTAGATAGATAAATACAGATAGGTGCTAGGTAGATAGATAGATAGATAGAGATAGGTAGGTAGGTAGATTGATAGATACAGATAGGTAGGTAGGTAGATAGATAGATACAGATAGGTAGGTAGGTAGATTGATAGATAGAGATAGGTAGGTAGGTAGATAGATAGATAGAGATAGGTAGGTAGGTAGATAGATAGATAGAGATAAGTAGGTAGGTAGATTGATAGATACAGATAGGTAGGTAGGTAGATAGATAGATAGAGATAGGTAGGTAGGTAGATATATAGATAGAGATAGGTAGGTAGGTAGATTGATAGAGATAGGTAGGTAGGTAGATTGATAGATAAAGATAAGTAGGTAGGTAGACAGATAGATACAGGTAGGTAGGTAGGTAGATATATAGATACAGATATGTAGGTAGGTAGATAGATAAATACAGATAGGTGGGTAGGTAGATAGATAGATAGAGATAGGTAGGTAGGTAGATTGATAGATAGAGATTGGTAGGTAGGTAGATTGATAGATACAGATAGGTAGGTAGGTAGGTAGATAGATACAGATAGGTAGGTAGATAGATAAATACAGATAGGTGCTAGGTAGATAGATAGATAGAGATAGGTAGGTAGGTAGATTGATAGATACAGATAGGTAGGTAGGTAGATAGATAGATACAGATAGGTAGGTAGGTAGATTGATATATAGAGATAGGTAGGTAGGTAGATAGATAGAGATAGGTAGGTAGGTAGATAGATAGATAGAGATAGGTAGGTAGGTAGATTGATAGATACAGATAGGTAGGTAGGTAGATAGATAGATAGAGATAGGTAGGTAGGTAGATAGATAGATAGATAGAGATAGGTAGGTAGGTAGATAGATAGAGATAGGTAGGTAGGTAGATAGATAGATAGAGATAGGTAGGTAGGTAGATAGATAGATAGAGATAGGTAGGTAGGTAGATTGATAGAGATAGGTAGGTAGGTAGATAGATAGATACAGATAGGTAGGTAGGTAGATATATAGATACAGATATGTAGGTAGGTAGATAGATAGATACAGATAGGTAGGTAGATAGATAGATAGATACAGATAGGTAGGTAGGTCGATAGATACAGATAGGTAGGTAGATAGATAAATACAGATAGGTGGGTAGGTAGATAGATAGATAGAGATAGGTAGGTAGGTAGATTGATAGATACAGATAGGTAGGTAGATAGATAGATAGATACAGATAGATAGGTAGGTAGATAGATACAGATAGGTAGGTAGATAGATAAATACAGATAGGTGGGTAGGTAGATAGATAGATAGAGATAGGTAGGTAGGTAGATTGATAGATAGAGATAGGTAGGTAGGTAGGTAGATTGATAGATACAGATAGGTAGGTAGGTAGGTAGGTAGATAGATAGATAGATAGATAGATAGATAGAGATAGGTAGGTAGGTAGATAGATAGATAGAGATAGGTAGGTAGGTAGATTGATAGATACAGATAGGTAGGTAGGTAGATAGATAGAGATAGGTAGGTAGGTAGATAGATAGAGATAGGTAGGTAGGTAGATTGATAGAGATAGGTAGGTAGGTAGATTGATAGATAGAGATAGGTAGTTAGGTAGATAGATAGATACAGATAGGTAGGTAGGTAGATTGATAGATAGAGATAGGTAGGTAGGTAGATAGATAGATAGAGATAGGTAGGTAGGTAGATAGATAGATAGAGATAGGTAGGTAGGTAGATTGATAGATACAGATAGGTAGGTAGGTAGATAGATAGATAGATAGAGATAGGTAGGTAGGTAGATAGATAGATAGAGATAGGTAGGTAGGTAGATAGATAGATACAGATAGGTAGGTAGGTAGATAGATAGATACAGATAGGTAGGTAGGTAGATTGATAGATAGAGATAGGTAGGTAGGTAGGTAGATAGATAGAAATAGGTAGGTAGGTAGATTGATAGAGATAGGTAGGTAGGTAGGTAGGTAGATAGAGATAGGTAGGTAGGTAGATTGATAGATACAGATAGGTAGGTAGGTAGATTGATAGATAGAGATAGGTAGGTAGGTAGATAGATAGATAGAGATAGGTAGGTAGGTAGGTAGATAGATACAGATAGGTAGGTAGATTGATAGATAGATATAGGTAGGTAGGTAGATAGATACAGATAGGTAGGTAGGTAGATTGATAGATACAGATAGGTAGGTAGGTAGATTGATAGATACAGATAGGTAGGTAGGTAGGTAGATAGATACAGATAGGTAGGTAGGTAGATTGATAGATACAGATAGGTAGGTATGTAGATTCATAGATAGAGATAGGTAGATAGGTAGATAGATAGATACAGATAGGTAGGTAGGTAGATTGATAGATAGAGATAGGTAGGTAGATAGATAAATACAGATAGGTGGGTAGGTAGGTAGATAGATAGAGATAGGTAGGTAGGTAGATTGATAGATAGAGATAGGTAGATAGGTAGATAGATAGATACAGATAGGTAGGTAGGTAGATATATAGATACAGATATGTAGGTAGGTAGATAGATAGATAGATAGATAGATAGATAGAGATAGGTAAGTAGGTAGATTGATAGATAGAGATAGGTAGGTAGGTAGATAGATAGATAGAGATAGGTAGGTAGGTAGATAGATAGATACAGATAGGTAGGTAGGTAAGTAGATAGATACAGATAGGTAGGTAGATAGATAAATACAGATACGTGGGTAGGTAGATAGACAGATAGAGATAGGTAGGTAGGTAGATTGATAGATAGAGATAGGTAGGTAGGTAGATAGATTGATAGATACAGATAGGTAGGTAGGTAGGTAGATAGATACAGATAGGTAAGTAGATAGATAAATACAGATAGGTGGGTAGGTAGATAGATTGATAGAGATAGGTAGGTAGGTAGATTGATAGATACAGATAGGTAGGTAGGTAGATAGATAGATACAGATAGGTAGGTAGGTAGATTGATAGATAGAGATAGGTAGGTAGGTAGGTAGGTAGATAGATAGATAGATAGATAGATAGAGATAGGTAGGTAGGTAGATAGATAGATAAGATAGGTAGGTAGGTAGATTGATAGATACAGATAGGTAGGTAGGTAGATAGATAGAGATAGGTAGGTAGGTAGGTAGGTAGATAGATAGAGATAGGTAGGTAGGTAGATTGATAGAGATAGGTAGGTAGGTAGATTGATAGATAGAGATAGGTAGTTTGGTAGATAGATAGATACAGATAGGTAGGTAGGTAGATTGATAGAGATAGGTAGATAGGAAAATTGATTGATACAGATAGGTAGGTAGGTATGTAGGTAGATAGATACAGATAGGTAGGTAGGTAGATAGATAGATACAGATAGGTAGGTATGTAGATTGATAGAGCTAGGTAGATAGGTAGATAGATAGATACAGATAGGTAGGTAGATTGATAGATAGAGATAGGTAGGTAGACAGATAAATACAGATAGGTGGGTAGGTAGATAGATAGATAGAGATAGGTAGGTAGGTAGATTGATAGATAGAGATAGGTAGATAGGTAGATAGATAGATACTGATAGGTAGGTAGGTAGATATATAGATACAGATATGTAGGTAGGTAGATAGATAGATAGAGATAGGTAAGTAGGTAGATTGAAAGATAGAGATAGGTAGGTAGGTAGATAGATAGATAGATAGATAGATACAGATAGGTGGGTAGGTAGATAGATAGATACAGATAGGTAGGTAGGTAGATTGATAGATAGAGATAGGTACGTAGGTAGATAGATAGATTGAGATACGTAGGTAGGTAGGTAGATAGATACCGATAGGTAGGTAGATAGATAAATACAGATAGGTAGGTAGGTAGATTGATAGATACAGATAGGTAGGTAGGTAGATTGATAGATAGAGATAGGTAGATAGGTAGATAGATAGATACTGATAGGTAGGTAGGTAGATATATAGATACAGATATGTAGGTAGGTAGATAGATAGATAGAGATAGGTAAGTAGGTAGATTGAAAGATAGAGATAGGTAGGTAGGTAGATAGATAGATAGATAGATAGAGATAGGTAGGTAGGTAGATAGATAGATAGATACAGATAGGTAGGTAGGTAGATAGATAGATACAGATAGGTAGGTAGGTAGATTGATAGATAGAGATAGGTACGTAGGTAGATAGATAGATTGAGATACGTAGGTAGGTAGGTAGATAGATACCGATAGGTAGGTAGATAGATAAATACAGATAGGTAGGTAGGTAGATTGATAGATACAGATAGGTAGGTAGGTAGATAGATAGATAGAGATAGGTAGGTAGGTAGATAGATAGATAGAGATAGGTAGGTCGGTAGACAGATAGATAGAGATAGGTAGGTAGGTAGATAGATACAGAGGTAGGTAGGTAGATAGATACAGATAGGTAGGTAGGTAGATTGATAGATACAGATAGGTAGGTAGATTGATAGATAGAAATAGGTAGGTAGGTAGATAGATAGATACAGATAGGTAGGTAGGTAGATTCATAGATAGAGATAGGTAGGTAGGTAGATTGATAGATACAGATAGGTAGGTAGGTAGATAGATAGATACAGATAGGTAGGTATGTAGATTCATAGATAGAGATAGGTAGATAGGTAGATAGATAGATACAGATAGGTAGGTAGGTAGATTGATAGATAGAGATAGGTAGGTAGATAGATAAATACAGATAGGTGGGTAGGTAGATAGATAGATAGAGATAGGTAGGTAGGTAGATTGATAGATAGAGATAGGTAGATAGGTAGATAGATAGATACAGATAGGTAGGTAGGTAGATATATAGATACAGATATGTAGGTAGGTAGACAGATAGATAGAGATAGGTAAGTAGGTAGATTGATAGATAGAGATAGGTAGGTAGGTAGGTAGATAGATAGAGATAGGTAGGTAGGTAGATAGATAGATACAGATAGGTAGGTAGGTAAGTAGATTGATAGATACAGATAGGTAGGTAGGTAGATAGATACAGATAGGTAGGCAGATAGATAAATACAGATAGGTGGGTAGGTAGATAGATAGATAGAGATAGGTAGGTAGGTAGATTGATAGATAGAGATAGGTAGGTAGGTAGGTAGATTGATAGATACAGATAGGTAGGTAGGTAGATAGATACAGATAGGTAGGTAGATAGATAAATACAGATAGGTGGGTAGGTAGATAGATTGATAGAGATAGGTAGGTAGGTAGATTGATAGATACAGATAGGTAGGTAGGTAGATTGATAGATAGAGATAGGTAGGTAGGTAGATAGATAGATAGAGATAGGTAGGTAGGTAGATTGATAGATAGAGATAGGTAGTTAGGTAGATAGATAGATACAGATAGGTAGGTAGGTAGATTGATAGAGATAGGTAGATAGGTAGATTGATAGATACAGATAGGTAGGTAGGTAGGTAGATAGATACAGATAGGTAGGTAGGTAGATAGATAGATACAGATAGGTAGGTATGTAGATTGATAGAGATAGGTAGATAGGTAGATAGATAGATACAGATAGGTAGGTAGGTAGATTGATAGATAGAGATAGGTAGGTAGATAGATAAATACAGATAGGTGGGTAGGTAGATAGATAGATAGAGATAGGTAGGTAGGTAGATTGATAGATAGAGATAGGTAGATAGGTAGATAGATAGATACTGATAGGTAGGTAGGTAGATATATAGATACAGATATGTTGGTAGGTAGATAGATAGATAGAGATAGGTAAGTAGGTAGATTGATAGATAGAGATAGGTAGGTAGGTAGATAGATAGATACAGATAGGTAGGTAGGTAGATTGATAGATAGAGATAGGTAGATAGATAGATACTGATAGGTAGGTAGGTAGATATATAGATACAGATATGTAGGTAGGTAGATAGATAGATAGAGATAGGTAAGTAGGTAGATTGATAGATAGAGATAGGTAGGTAGGTAGATAGATAGATAGATAGATAGATAGAGATAGGTAGGTAGGTAGATAGATAGATAGATAGATACAGATAGGTAGGTAGATAGATAGATACAGATAGGTAGGTAGGTAGATTGATAGATAGAGATAGGTAGATAGGTAGATAGATAGATAGAGATAGGTAGGTAGGTAGATTGATAGATAGAGATAGGTAGGTAGGTAGATAGATAGATTGAGATACGTAGGTAGGTAGGTAGATAGATACAGAGGTAGGTAGGTAGATAGATACAGATAGGTAGGTAGGTAGATTGATAGATAGAGATAGGTAGGTAGGTAGATTGATAGATACAGATAGGTAGGTAGATTGATAGATAGAAATAGGTAGGTAGGTAGATAGATAGATACAGAGAGGTAGGTATGTAGATTCATAGATAGAGATAGGTAGATAGGTAGATAGATAGATACAGATAAGTAGGTAGGTAGATTGATAGATAGAGATAGGTAGGTAGATAGATAAATACAGATAGGTGGGTAGGTAGATAGATAGATAGAGATAGGTAGGTAGGTAGATTGATAGATAGAGATAGGTAGATAGGTAGATAGATAGATACAGATAGGTAGGTAGGTAGATATATAGATACAGATATGTAGGTAGTTAGACAGATAGATAGAGATAGGTAAGTAGGTAGATTGATAGATAGAGATAGGTAGGTAGGTAGATAGATAGATAGAGATAGGTAGGTAGGTAGATAGATACAGATAGGTAGGTAGGTAAGTAGATAGATACAGATAGGTAGGCAGATAGATAAATAGAGATAGGTGGGTAGGTAGATAGATAGATAGAGATAGGTAGGTAGGTAGATTGATAGATAGAGATAGGTAGGTAGGTAGGTAGATTGATAGATACAGATAGGTAGGTAGGTAGATAGATACAGATAGGTAGGTAGATAGATAAATACAGATAGGTGGGTAGGTAGATAGATTGATAGAGATAGGTAGGTAGGTAGATTGATAGATACAGATAGGTAGGTAGGTAGATTGATAGATAGAGATAGGTAGGTAGGTAGATAGATAGATAGATAGATAGATAGATAGATAGATAGATAGATAGATAGATAGATAGATAGATAGATAGATAGATAGATAGAGATATGTAGGTAGGTAGATAGATAGATAGAGATAGGTAGGTAGGTAGATTGATAGATACAGATAGGTAGGTAGGTAGATAGATAGATAGAGATAGGTAGGTAGGTAGATTGATAGAGATAGGTAGGTAGGTAGATTGATAGATAGAGATAGGTAGTTAGGTAGATAGATAGATACAGATAGGTAGGTAGGTAGATTGATAGAGATAGGTAGATAGGTAGATTGATAGATACAGATAGGTAGGTAGGTAGGTAGATAGATACAGATAGGTAGGTAGGTAGATAGATAGATAAAGATTGGTAGTTATGTAGATTGATAGAGATAGGTAGATAGGTAGATAGATAGATACAGATAGGTAGGTAGGTAGATTGATAGATAGAGATAGGTAGGTAGATAGATAAATACAGATAGGTGGGTAGGTAGATACATAGATAGAGATAGGTAGGTAGGTAGATTGATAGATAGAGATAGGTAGATAGGTAGATAGATAGATACTGATAGGTAGGTAGGTAGATATATAGATACAGATATGTTGGTAGGTAGATAGATAGATAGAGATAGGTAAGTAGGTAGATTGATAGATAGAGATAGGTAGGTAGGTAGATAGATAGATAGATAGAGATAGGTAGGTAGGTAGATAGATAGATACAGATAGGTAGGTAGGTAGATAGATAGATACAGATAGGTAGGTAGGTAGATTGATAGATAGAGATAGGTAGGTAGATTGATAGATAGAAATAGGTAGATAGGTAGATAGATAGATAGAGATAGGTAGGTAGGTAGATTGATATATAGAGATAGGTAGGTAGGTAGATAGATAGATAGAGATACGTATGTAGGTAGGTAGATAGATACAGTTAGGTAGGTAGATAGATAAATACAGATAGGTAGGTAGGTAGATAGATAGATAGATAGATAGAGATAGGTAGGTAGGTAGGTAGATAGATAGAGATAGGTAGGTAGGTAGACAGATAGATAGAGATAGGTAGGTAGGTAGATAGATAGATACAGATAGGTAGGTAGGTAGATAGATAGATACAGATAGGTAGGTAGGTAGATTGATAAATAGAGATAGGTAGGTAGGTAGGTAGATAGATAGAGATAGGTAGGTAGGTAGATTGATAGATACAGATAGGTAGGTAGGTAGATTGATAGAGATAGGTAGATAGGTAGATAGATAGATAGATAGATAGAGATAGGTAGGTAGGTAGGTAGATAGATAGAGATCGGTAGGTATGTAGGTAGATAGATAGAGATAGGTAGGTAGGTAGATTGATAGATACAGATAGGTAGGTAGGTAGATTGATAGATAGAGATAGGTAGGTAGGTAGATAGATAGATAGAGATAGGTAGGTAGGTAGATATATAGATACAGATATGTAGGTAGGTAGATAGATAGATACAGATAGGTAGGTAGGTACATTGATAGATAGAGATAGGTAGGTAGGTAGATTGATAGATACAGATAGATAGGTAGGTAGGTAGATAGATACAGATAGGTAGGTAGGTAGATAGATAGATACAGATAGGTAGGTATGTAGATTCATAGATAGAGATAGGTAGATAGGTAGATAGATAGATACAGATAGGTAGGTAGGTAGATTGATAGATAGAGATAGGTAGGTAGATAGATAAATACAGATAGGTGGGTAGGTAGATAGATAGATAGAGATAGGTAGGTAGGTAGATTGATAGATAGAGATAGGTAGATAGGTAGATAGATAGATACTGATAGGTAGGTAGGTAGATATATAGATACAGATATGTTGGTAGGTAGATAGATAGATAGAGATAGGTAAGTAGGTAGATTGATAGATAGAGATAGGTAGGTAGGTAGATAGATAGATAGATAGATAGATAGAGATAGGTAGGTAGGTAGATAGATAGATACAGATAGGTAGGTAGGTAGATTGATAGATAGAGATAGGTAGATAGGTAGATAGATAGATAGAGATAGGTAGGTAGGTAGATTGATAGATAGAGATAGGTAGGTAGGTAGATAGATAGATTGAGATACGTAGGTAGGTAGGTAGATAGATACAGATAGGTAGGTAGATAGATTAATACAGATAGGTAGGTAGGTAGATTGATAGATACAGATAGGTAGGTAGGTAGATAGATTGATAGAGATAGGTAGGTAGGTAGACAGATAGATAGAGATAGGTAGGTAGGTAGATAGATACAGAGGTAGGTAGGTAGATAGATACAGATAGGTAGGTAGGTAGATTGATAGATAGAGATAGGTAGGTAGGTAGATTGATAGATACAGATAGGTAGGTAGATTGATAGATAGAAATAGGTAGGTAGGTAGATAGATAGATACAGATAGGTAGGTAGGTAGATTCATAGATAGAGATAGGTAGGTAGGTAGATTGATAGATACAGATAGGTAGGTAGGTAGATAGATAGATACAGATAGGTGGTATGTAGATTCATAGATAGAGATAGGTAGATAGGTAGATAGATAGATACAGATAGGTAGGTAGGTAGATTGATAGATAGAGATAGGTAGGTAGATAGATAAATACAGATAGGTGGGTAGGTAGATAGATAGATAGAGATAGGTAGGTAGGTAGGTAGATTGATAGATAGAGATAGGTAGATAGGTAGATAGATAGATACAGATAGGTAGGTAGGTAGATATATAGATACAGATATGTAGGTAGGTAGACAGATAGATAGAGATAGGTAGGCAGATAGATAAATACAGATAGGTGGGTAGGTAGATAGATAGATAGAGATAGGTAGGTAGGTAGATTGATAGATAGAGATAGGTAGGTAGGTAGGTAGATTGATAGATACAGATAGGTAGGTAGGTAGATAGATACAGATAGGTAGGTAGATAGATAAATACAGATAGGTGGGTAGGTAGATAGATTGATAGAGATAGGTAGGTAGGTAGATTGATAGATACAGATAGGTAGGTAGGTAGGTAGATTGATAACTAGATAGATAGATAGATAGATAGATAGATAGATAGATAGATAGATAGATAGATAGATAGATAGATAGATAGAGATAGGTAGGTAGGTAGATAGATAGATAGAGATAGGTAGGTAGGTAGATTGATAGATACAGATAGGTAGGTTGGTAGATAGATAGATAGAGATAGGTAGGTAGGTAGATTGATAGAGATAGGTAGGTAGGTAGATTGATAGATAGAGATAGGTAGTTAGGTAGATAGATAGATACAGATAGGTAGGTAGGTAGATTGATAGAGATAGGTAGATAGGTAGATTGATAGATACAGATAGGTAGGTAGGTAGGTAGATAGATACATATAGGTATGTAGGTAGATAGATAGATACAGATAGGTAGGTATGTAGATTGATAGAGAGGTAGATAGGTAGATAGATAGATACAGATAGGTAGGTAGGTAGATTGATAGATAGAGATAAGTAGGTAGATAGATAAATACAGATAGGTGGGTAGGTAGATAGATAGATAGAGATAGGTAGGTAGGTAGATTGATAGATAGAGATAGGTAGATAGGTAGATAGATAGATACTGATAGGTAGGTAGGTAGATATATAGATACAGATATGTTGGTAGGTAGATAGATAGATACAGATAGGTAGGTAGGTAGATTGATAGATAGAGATAGGTAGGTAGGTAGGTAGATAGATAGAGATAGGTAGGTAGGTAGATTGATAGATACAGATAGGTAGGTAGGTAGATTGATAGATAGAGATAGGTAGATAGGTAGATAGATAGATAGATAGATAGATAGATAGATAGATAGATAGATAGATAGATAGATAGAGATAGGTAGGTAGGTAGGTAGATAGATAGAGATCGGTAGGTATGTAGGTAGATAGATAGAGATAGGTAGGTAGGTAGATTGATAGATACAGATAGGTAGGTAGGTAGATTGATAGATAGAGATAGGTAGGTAGGTAGATAGATAGATAGCGATAGGTAGGTAGGTAGATATATAGATACGGATATGTAGGTAGGTAGATAGAGAGATAGAGATAGGTAGGTAGGTAGATTGATAGATACAGATAGGTAGGTAGGTAGATAGATAGATAGATAGAGATAGGTAGGTAGGTAGATAGATAGATAGAGATAGGTAGGTAGGTAGATAGATAGATACAGATATGTAGGTAGGTAGATAGATAGATACAGATAGGTAGGTAGGTACATTGATAGATAGAGATAGGTAGGTAGGTAGATTGATAGATACAGATAGATAGGTAGGTAGGTAGATAGATACAGATAGGTAGGTAGGTAGATAGATAGATACAGATAGGTAGGTATGTAGATTCATAGATAGAGATAGGTAGATAGGTAGATAGATAGATACAGATAGGTAGGTAGGTAGATTGATAGATAGAGATAGGTAGGTAGATAGATAAATACAGATAGGTGGGTAGGTAGATAGATAGATAGAGATAGGTAGGTAGGTAGATAGATAGATAGATAGATAGATAGATAGATAGATAGATAGATAGATAGATAGATAGATAGATAGATAGATAGATAGATAGATAGAGATAGGTAGGTAGGTAGATAGATAGATAGAGATAGGTAGGTAGGTAGATTGATAGATACAGATAGGTAGGCAGGTAGATAGATAGATAGAGATAGGTAGGTAGGTAGATTGATAGAGATAGGTAGGTAGGTAGATTGATAGATAGAGATAGGTAGTTAGGTAGATAGATAGATACAGATAGGTAGGAAAGTAGATTGATAGAGATAGGTAGATAGGTAGATTGATAGATACAGATAGGTAGGTAGGTAGGTAGATAGATACATATAGGTAGGTAGGTAGATAGATAGATACAGATAGGTAGGTATGTAGATTGATAGAGATAGGTAGATAGGTAGATAGATAGATACAGATAGGTAGGTAGGTAGATTGATAGATAGAGATAAGTAGGTAGATAGATAAATACAGATAGGTGGGTAGGTAGATAGATAGATAGAGATAGGTAGGTAGGTAGATTGATAGATAGAGATAGGTAGATAGGTAGATAGATAGATACTGATAGGTAGGTAGGTAGATATATAGATACAGATATGTTGGTAGGTAGATAGATAGATAGAGATAGGTAAGTAGGTAGATTGATAGATAGAGATAGGTAGGTAGGTAGATAGATAGATAGATAGATAGATAGAGATAGGTAGGTAGGTAGATAGATAGATACAGATAGGTAGGTAGGTAGATAGATAGATACAGATAGGTAGGTAGGTAGATTGAAAGATAGAGATAGGTAGGTAGATTGATAGATAGAGATAGGTAGATAGGTAGATAGATAGATAGAGATAGGTAGGTAGGTAGATAGATAGATAGAGATACGTAGGTAGGTAGGTAGATAGATAGAGATAGGTAGGTAGGTAGATAGATAGATAGAGATAGGTAGGTAGGTAGATATATAGATACAGATATGTAGGTGGGTAGATAGAGAGATAGAGATAGGTAGGTAGGTAGATTGATAGATACAGATAGGTAGGTAGGTAGATAGATAGATACAGATAGGTAGGTAGGTAGATAGATAGATACAGATAGGTAGGTAGGTAGATTGATAGATAGAGATAGGTAGGTAGGTAGGTAGATAGATAGAGATAGGTAGGTAGGTAGATTGATAGATACAGATAGGTAGGTAGGTAGATTGATACATAGAGATAGGTAGATAGGTAGATAGATAGATAGAGATAGGTAGGTAGGTAGGTAGATAGATAGAGATCGGTAGGTATGTAGGTAGATAGATAGAGATAGGTAGGTAGGTAGATTGATAGATACAGATAGGTAGGTAGGTAGGTAGATTGATAGATAGAGATAGGTAGGTAGATAGATAAATACAGATAGGTGGGTAGGTAGATAGATAGATAGAGATAGGTAGGTAGGTAGATTGATAGATAGATTTAGGTAGATAGGTAGATAGATAGATACTGATAGGTAGGTAGGTAGATATATAGATACAGATATGTTGGTAGGTAGATAGATAGATAGAGATAGGTAAGTAGGTAGATTGATAGATAGAGATAGGTAGGTAGATAGATAGATAGATAGATAGATAGAGATAGGTAGGTAGGTAGATAGATAGATACAGATAGGTAGGTAGGTAGATTGATAGATAGAGATAGGTAGATATTTAGATAGATAGATACTGATAGGTAGGTAGGTAGATATATAGATACAGATATGTAGGTAGGTAGATAGATAGATAGAGATAGGTAAGTAGGTAGATTGATAGATAGAGATAGGTAGGTAGGTAGATAGATAGATAGATAGATAGATAGATAGAGATAGGTAGGTAGGTAGATAGATAGATAGATAGATACAGATAGGTAGGTAGGTAGATAGATACAGATAGGTAGGTAGGTAGATTGATAGATAGAGATAGGTAGATAGGTAGATAGATAGATAGAGATAGGTAGGTAGGTAGATTGATAGATAGAGATAGGTAGGTAGGTAGATAGATAGATAGATTGAGATACGTAGGTAGGTAGGTAGATAGATACAGATAGGTAGGTAGATAGATAAATACAGATAGGTAGGTAGGTAGATTGATAGATACAGATAGGTAGGTAGGTAGATAGATTGATAGAGATAGGTAGGTAGGTAGACAGATAGATAGAGATAGGTAGGTAGGTAGATAGATACAGAGGTAGGTAGGTAGATAGATACAGATAGGTAGGTAGGTAGATTGATAGATAGAGATAGGTAGGTATGTAGATTGATAGATACAGATAGGTAGGTAGATTGATAGATAGAAATAGGTAGGTAGGTAGATAGATAGATACAGATAGGTAGGTAGGTAGATTCATAGATAGAGATAGGTAGGTAGGTAGATTGATAGATACAGATAGGTAGGTAGGTAGATAGATAGATACAGATAGGTAGGTATGTAGATTCATAGATAGAGATAGGTAGATAGGTAGATAGATAGATACAGATAGGTAGGTAGGTAGATTGATAGATAGAGATAGGTAGGTAGATAGATAAATACAGATAGGTGGGTAGGTAGATAGATAGATAGAGATAGGTAGGTAGGTAGGTAGATTGATAGATAGAGATAGGTAGATAGGTAGATAGATAGATACAGATAGGTAGGTAGGTAGATATATAGATACAGATATGTAGGTAGGTAGACAGATAGATAGAGATAGGTAGGCAGATAGATAAATACAGATAGGTGGGTAGGTAGATAGATAGATAGAGATAGGTAGGTAGGTAGATTGATAGATAGAGATAGGTAGGTAGGTAGGTAGATTGATAGATACAGATAGGTAGGTAGGTAGATAGATACAGATAGGTAGGTAGATAGATAAATACAGATAGGTGGGTAGGTAGATAGATTGATAGAGATAGGTAGGTAGGTAGATTGATAGATACAGATAGGTAGGTAGGTAGATTGATAGATAGAGATAGGTAGATAGATAGATAGATAGATAGATAGATAGATAGATAGATAGATAGAGATAGGTAGGTAGGTAGATAGATAGATAGAGATAGGTAGGTAGGTAGATTGATAGATACAGATAGGTAGGTAGGTAGATAGATAGATAGAGATAGGTAGGTAGGTAGATTGATAGAGATAGGTAGGTAGGTAGATTGATAGATAGAGATAGGTAGTTAGGTAGATAGATAGATAGAGATAGGTAGGTAGGTAGATAGATAGAGATAGGTAGGTAGGTAGATTGATAGATACAGATAGGTAGGTAGGTAGGTAGATAGATACATATAGGTAGGTAGGTAGATAGATAGATACAGATAGGTAGGTATGTAGATTGATAGAGATAGGTAGATAGGTAGATAGATAGATACAGATAGGTAGGTAGGTAGATTGATAGATAGAGATAAGTAGGTAGATAGATAAATACAGATAGGTGGGTAGGTAGATAGATAGATAGAGATAGGTAGGTAGGTAGATTGATAGATAGAGATAGGTAGATAGGTAGATAGATAGATACTGATAGGTAGGTAGGTATATAGATACAGATATGTTGGTAGGTAGATAGATAGATAGAGATAGGTAAGTAGGTAGATTGATAGATAGAGATAGGTAGGTAGGTAGGTAGATAGATAGATAGATAGATAGATAGATAGAGATAGGTAGGTAGGTAGATAGATAGATACAGATAGGTAGGTAGGTAGATTGATAGATAGAGATAGGTAGGTAGATTGATAGATAGAGATAGGTAGATAGGTAGATAGATAGATAGAGATAGGTAGGTAGGTAGATAGATAGATAGAGATACGTAGGTAGGTAGGTAGATAGATACTGTTAGGTAGGTAGATAGATAAATACAGATAGGTAGGTAGGTAGATAGATAGATAGATAGAGATAGGTAGGTAGGTAGATAGATAGAGATAGGTAGGTAGGTAGATTGATAGATACAGATAGGTAGGTAGATAGATAGATAGATACAGATAGGTAGGTAGGTAGATAGATAGATACAGATAGGTAGGTAGGTAGATTGATAGATAGAGATAGGTAGGTAGGTAGGTAGATAGATAGAGATAGGTAGGTAGGTAGATTGATAGATACAGATAGGTAGGTAGGTAGATTGATAGATAGAGATAGGTAGATAGGTAGATAGATAGATAGAGATAGGTAGGTAGGTAGGTAGGTAGATAGATAGAGATCGGTAGGTATGTAGGTAGATAGATAGAGATAGGTAGGTAGGTAGATTGATAGATACAGATAGGTAGGTAGGTAGATTGATAGATAGAGATAGGTAGGTAGGTAGATAGATAGATAGAGATAGGTAGGTAGGTAGATATATAGATACAGATATGTAGGTAGGTAGATAGATAGATAGAGATAGCTAGGTAGGTAGATTGATAGATACAGATAGGTAGGTAGGTAGATAGATTGATAGAGATAGGTAGGTAGCTAGATAGATAGATAGAGATAGGTAGGTAGGTAGATAGATAGATACAGATATGTAGGTAGGTAGATAGATAGATACAGATGGGTAGGTAGGTAGATTGATAGATAGAGATAGGTAGGTAGGTAGATTGATAGATACAGATAGATAGGTTGGTAGGTAGATAGATACAGATAGGTAGGTAGGTAGATAGATAGATACAGATAGGTAGGTATGTAGATTCATAGATAGAGATAGGTAGATAGGTAGATAGATAGATAAAGATAGGTAGGTAGGTAGATTGATAGATAGAGATAGGTAGGTAGATAGATAAATACAGATAGGTGGGTAGGTAGATAGATAGATAGAGATAGGTAGGTAGGTAGATTGATAGATAGAGATAGGTAGATAGGTAGATAGATAGATACAGATAGGTAGGTAGGTAGATATATAGATACAGATATGTAGGTAGGTAGATAGATAGATAGAGATAGGTAAGTAGGTAGATTGATAGATAGAGATAGGTAGGTAGGTAGATAGATAGATAGAGATATGTAGGTAGGTAGATAGATAGATACAGATAGGTAGGTAGGTAAGTAGATAGATACAGATAGGTAGGTAGGTAGATAGATAGATACAGATAGGTAGGTAGGTAGATTGATAGATAGAGATAGGTAGGTAGATTGATAGATAGAGATAGGTAGATAGGTAGATAGATAGATAGAGATAGGTAGGTAGGTAGATTGATATATAGAGATAGGTAGGTAGGTAGATAGATAGATAGAGATACGTAGGTAGGTAGGTAGGTAGATACAGTTAGGTAGGTAGATAGATAAATACAGATAGGTAGGTAGGTAGATAGATAGATAGATAGAGATAGGTAGGTAGATAGATAAATACAGATATGTGGGTAGGTAGATAGATAGATAGATAGATAGGTAGTTAGGTAGATTGATAGATAGAGATAGGTAGGTAGGTAGGTAGATTGATAGATACAGATAGGTAGGTAGGTAGGTAGATAGATACAGATAGGTAGGTAGATAGATAAATACAGATAGGTGGGTAGGTAGATAGATTGATAGAGATAGTTAGGTAGGTAGATTGATAGATACAGATAGGTAGGTAGGTAGATAGATAGATACAGATAGGTAGGTAGGTAGATTGATAGATAGAGATAGGTAGGTAGGTAGGTAGATAGATAGATAGATAGATAGATAGATAGATAGATAGATAGATAGATAGATAGATAGATAGATAGATAGATAGATAGAGATAGGTAGGTAGGTAGATAGATAGATAGAGATAGGTAGGTAGGTAGATTGATAGATACAGATAGGTAGGTAGGTAGATAGATAGATAGAGATAGGTAGGTAGGTAGGTAGATAGATAGAGATAGGTAGGTAGATAGATAGATAGAGATACGTAGGTAGGTAGATAGATAGATACAGATAGGTAGGTAGGTAGATAGATAGATAGATAGATAGATAGATAGATAGATAGATAGATAGATAGATAGATAGAGATAGGTAGGTAGGTAGATAGATAGATAGAGATAGGTAGGTAGGTAGATTGATAGATACAGATAGGTAGATAGGTAGATTGATAGATACAGATAGGTAGGTAGGTAGGTAGATAGATACAGATAGGTAGGTAGGTAGATAGATAGATACAGATAGGTAGGTATGTAGATTGATAGAGATAGGTAGATAGGTAGATAGATAGATACAGATAGGTAGGCAGGTAGATTGATAGATAGAGATAGGTAGGTAGATAGATAAATACAGATAGGTGGGTAGGTAGATAGATAGATAGAGATAGGTAGGTAGGTAGATTGATAGATAGAGATAGGTAGATAGGTAGATAGATAGATACTGATAGGTAGGTAGGTAGATATATAGATACAGATATGTAGGTAGGTAGATAGATAGATAGAGATAGGTAAGTAGGTAGATTGATAGATAGAGATAGGTAGGTAGGTAGGTAGATAGATAGAGATAGGTAGGTAGGTAGATTGATAGATACAGATAGGTAGGTAGGTAAGTAGATAGATACAGATAGGTAGGTAGGTAGATAGATAGATACAGATAGCTAGGTAGGTAGATTGATAGATAGAGATAGGTAGGTAGATTGATAGATAGAGATAGGTAGATAGGTAGATAGATAGATAGAGATAGGTAGGTAGGTAGATTGATATATAGAGATAGGTAGGTAGGTAGATAGATAGATAGAGATACGTAGGTAGGTAGGTAGATAGATACAGTTAGGTAGGTAGATAGATAAATACAGATAGGTAGGTAGGTAGATAGATAGATAGATAGAGATAGGTAGGTAGGTAGATAGATAGAGATAGGTAGGTAGGTAGACAGATAGATAGAGATAGGTACTTAGGTAGATAGATAGATACAGATAGGTAGGTAGGTAGGTAGATAGATAGATAGAGATAGGTAGGTAGGTAGATTGATAGATACAGATAGGTAGATAGGTAAGTAGATAGATACAGATAGGTAGGTAGGTAGATAGATAGATACAGATAGGTAGTTAGGTAGATAGATAGATACAGATAGGTAGGTAGGTAGATTGATAGAGATAGGTAGATAGGTAGATTGATAGATACAGATAGGTAGGTAGGTATGTAGATTGATAGAGATAGGTAGGTAGGTAGATAGATAGATACAGATAGGTAGGTAGGTATATTGATATGTAGGTAGATAGATAAATACAGATAGGTGGGTAGGTAGATAGACAGATAGAGATAGGTAGGTATGTAGATTGATAGATAGAGATAGGTAGATAGGTAGATAGATAGATACAGATAGGTAGGTAGGTAGATTGATAGATAGAGATAGGTAGGTAGGTAGATAGATAGATAGACATATGTAGGTAGGTAGGTAGATAGATACAGATAGGTAGGTAGGTAGATAGATAGATACAGATAGGTAGGTAGGTAGATAGATAGATAGAGAGGTAGGTAGGTAGATAGATAGATAGAGATAGGTAGGTAGGTAGATAGATAGATACAGATAGGTAGGTATTTAGATAGATAGGTACAGATAGGTAGGTAGGTAGATTGATAGATAGAGATAGGTAGGTAGGTATATAGATAGATACAGATAGGTAGGTAGGTAGATTGATAGATACAGATAGGTAGGTAGGTAGATTGATAGATAGAGATAGGTAGGTAGGTAGATAGATAGAGATAGGTGGGTAGGTAGATAGATAGATAGAGATAGATAGATAGGTAGGTAGGTAGATAGATAGATAGATAGAGAGGTAGGTAGGCAGATAGATAGATACAGATAGGTAGGTAGGTAGATTGATAGATAGAGATAAGTAGGTAGGTAGGTAGATAGATAGAGATAGGTAGGTAGGTAGATTGATAGAGATAGGTAGGTAGGTAGGTAGATAGATAGAGATAGGTAGGTAGGTAGATTGATAGATACAGATAGGTAGGTAGGTAGATAGATAGATACAGATAGGTAGGTAGGTAGATTGATAGATAGAGATAGGTAGGTAGGTATATAGATAGATACAGATAGGTAGGTAGGTAGATTGATAGATACAGATGGGTAGGTAGGTAGATTGATAGACAGAGATAGGTAGGTAGGTAGATAGATAGATAGAGATAGGTAGGTAGGTAGGTAGATAGATAGATAGAGATAGGTAGGTAGGTAGGTAGATAGATACAGATAGGTAGGTAGGTAGATAGATAGATACAGATAGGTAGGTAGGTAGATTGATAGATAGAGATAAGTAGGTAGGTAGGTAGATAGATAGAGATAGGTAGGTAGGTAGATTGATAGAGATAGGTAGGTAGGTAGGTAGATAGATAGAGATAGGTAGGTAGGTAGATTGATAGATACAGATAGGTAGGTAGGTAGATAGATAGATACAGATAGGTAGGTAGGTAGATTGATAGATAGAGATAGGTAGGTAGGTAGATAGATAGATAGAGATAGGTAGGTAGGTAGATTGATAGAGATTGGTAGGTAGGTAGATAGATAGATAGAGATAGGTAGGTAGGTAGATAGATAAATAGAGATAGGTAGGTAGGTAGATTGATAGAGATAGGTAGGTAGGTAGGTAGGTAGATAGATAGATACAGATAGGTAGGTAGGTAGATAGATAGATAGAGATAGGTAGGTAGGTAGATTGATAGATAGAGATAGGTAGGTAGGTAGGTAGATAGATAGAGATAGGTAGGTAGGTAGGTAGATAGATACAGATATGTAGGTAGATAGATAAATACAGATAGGTAGGTAGATAGATTGATAGATAGAGATAGGTAGATAGGTAGATAGATAGATACAGAAAGGTAGGTAGGTAGATATATAGAAACAGATATGTAGGTAGGTAGATAGATAGATAGAGATAGGTAGATAGGTAGATAGATAGATACAGATAGGTAGGTAGGTAGATAGATAGATAGAGATAGGTAGGTAGGTAGATAGATAGAGATAGGTAGGTAGGTAGATTGATAGATACAGATAGGTAGGTAGGTAGATAGATACAGATAGGTAGGTAGGTAGATTGATAGATAGAGATAGGTAGGTAGTTAGATAGATAGAGATAGGTAGGTAGGTAGATTGATAGAGATAGGTAGGTAGGTAGGTAGATAGATAGATAGATAGAGATAGGTAGGTAGATAGGTAGATAGATAGATAGAGATAGGTAGGTAGGTAGATAGATAGAGATAGGTAGGTAGGTAGATAGATACAGATAGGTAGGTAGGTAGTTTGATAGATAGAGATAGGTAGGTAGGTAGATAGATAGATAGAGATATGTAGGTAGGTAGGTAGATAGATACAGATAGGTAGGTAGGTAGATAGATAGATACAGATAGGTAGGTAGGTAGATTGATAGATAGAGATAGGTAGGTAGGTAGATAGATAGATAGAGAGGTAGATAGTTAGATAGATAGACACAAATAGGTAGGTAGGTAGGTATATTGATAGATAGAGATAGGTAGGTAGGTAGATAGATAGATAGAGATAGGTAGGTAGGTAGATTGATAGACACAGATAGGTAGGTAGGTAGATAGATAGATACAGATAGGTAGGTAGGTAGATAGATAGATAGAGATAGGTAGGTAGGTAGATTGATAGATAGAGATAGTTAGGTAGGTAGACAGATACATACACTAGGTAGATTGATAGATAGAGATAGGTAGGTAGGTAGATTGATAGATAGAGATAAGTAGATAGGTAGATAGATAGATAGAGATAGGTAGGTAGGTAGATAGATAGATAGATAGAGATAGGTAGGTAGGTAGATAGATAGAGATAGGTAGGTAGGTAGACAGATAGATAGAGATAGGTAGGTAGGTAGATAGATAGATACAGATAGGTAGGTAGGTAGGTAGATAGATACAGATAGGTAGGTATGTAGATTGATAGAGATAGGTAGATAGGTAGATAGATAGATACAGATAGGTAGGTAGGTAGATTGATAGATAGAGATAGGTAGGTAGATAGATAAATACAGATAGGTGGGTAGGTAGATAGATAGATAGAGATAGGTAGGTAGGTAGATTGATAGATAGAGATAGGTAGGTAGGTAGATAGATAGATAGAGATAGGTAGGTAGGTAGATAGATAGATACAGATAGGTAGGTAGGTAGATTGATAGATAGAGATAGGTAGGTAGGTAGATAGATAGATAGATAGAGAGGTAGATAGTTAGATAGATAGACACAAATAGGTAGGTAGGTAGGTATATTGATAGATAGAGATAGGTAGGTAGGTAGATAGATAGATAGAGATAGGTAGGTAGGTAGATTGATAGACACAGATAGGTAGGTAGGTAGATAGATAGATACAGATAGGTAGGTAGGTAGATAGATAGATAGAGATAGGTAGGTAGGTAGATTGATAGATAGAGATAGTTAGGTAGGTAGACAGATACATACACTAGGTAGATTGATAGATAGAGATAGGTAGGTAGGTAGATTGATAGATAGAGATAAGTAGATAGGTAGATAGATAGATAGAGATAGGTAGGTAGGTAGATAGATAGATAGATAGAGATAGGTAGGTAGGTAGATAGATAGAGATAGGTAGGTAGGTAGACAGATAGATAGAGATAGGTAGGTAGGTAGATAGATAGATACAGATAGGTAGGTAGGTAGGTAGATAGATACAGATAGGTAGGTATGTAGATTGATAGAGATAGGTAGATAGGTAGATAGATAGATACAGATAGGTAGGTAGGTAGATTGATAGATAGAGATAGGTAGGTAGATAGATAAATACAGATAGGTGGGTAGGTAGATAGATAGATAGAGATAGGTAGGTAGGTAGATTGATAGATAGAGATAGGTAGGTAGGTAGATAGATAGATAGAGATAGGTAGGTAGGTAGATACATAGATACAGATATGTAGGTAGGTAGATAGATAGATAGAGATAGGTAGGTAGGTAGATTGATAGATACTTATAGGTAGGTAGGTAGATAGATAGATAGAGATAGGTAGGTAGGTAGATTGATAGATAGAGATAGGTAGGTAGGTATATTGATAGATATAGATAGATAGGTAGGTAGGTAGATAGATACAGATAGGTAGGTAGGTAGATAGATACAGATAGGTAGGTATGTAGATTCATAGATAGAGATAGGTAGATAGGTAGATAGATAGATACAGATAGGTAGGTAGGTAGATTGATAGATAGAGATAGGTAGGTAGATAGATAAATACAGATAGGTGGGTAGGTAGATAGATAGATAGAGATAGGTAGGTAGGTAGATTGATAGATAGAGATAGGTAGATAGGTAGATAGATAGACACAGATAGGTAGGTAGGTAGATATATAGATACAGATATGTAGGTAGGTAGATAGATAGATAGAGATAGGTAAGTAGGTAGATTGATAGATAGAGATAGGTAGGTAGGTAGATAGATAGAGATAGGTAGGTAGGTAGATAGATAGATACAGATAGGTAGGTAGCTAAGTAGATAGATACAGATAGGTAGGTAGATAGATAAATACAGATAGGTGGGTAGGTAGATAGATAGATAGATAGATAGATAGATAGGTAGTTAGGTAGATTGATAGATAGAGATAGGTAGGTAGGTAGGTAGATTGATAGATACAGATAGGTAGGTAGGTAGGTAGATAGATACAGATAGGTAGGTAGATAGATAAATACAGATAGGTGGGTAGATAGATAGATTGATAGAGATAGTTAGGTAGGTAGATTGATAGATACAGATAGGTAGGTAGGTAGATAGATAGATACAGATAGGTAGGTAGGTAGATTGATAGATAGAGATAGGTAGGTAGGTAGATAGATAGATAGATAGATAGATAGATAGATAGATAGATAGAGAGAGAGAGAGAGAGATAGATAGATAGAGATAGGTAGGTAGGTAGATAGATAGATAGAGATAGCTAGGTAGGTAGATTGATAGATACAGATAGGTAGGTAGGTAGATAGATAGATAGAGATAGGTAGGTAGGTAGGTAGATAGATAGAGATAGGTAGGTAGATAGATAGATAGATAGAGATACGTAGGTAGGTAGATAGATAGATACAGATAGGTAGGTAGGTAGATAGATAGATAGATAGATAGATAGATAGATAGATAGATAGATAGATAGATAGATAGATAGATAGATAGATAGATAGATAGATAGATAGAGATAGGTAGGTAGGTAGATACATAGATACAGATATGTAGGTAGGTAGATAGATAGATAGAGATAGGTAGGTAGGTAGATTGATAGATACTTATAGGTAGGTAGGTAGATAGATAGATAGAGATAGGTAGGTAGGTAGATTGATAGATAGAGATAGGTAGGTAGGTATATTGATAGATATAGATAGATAGGTAGGTAGGTAGATAGATACAGATAGGTAGGTAGGTAGATAGATAGATAAAGATAGGTAGGTAGGTAGATTGATAGATAGAGATAGGTAGGTAGATAGATAGATACAGATAGGTGGGTAGGTAGATTGATAGACAGAGATAGGTAGGTAGGTAGATAGATAGATAGAGATAGGTAGGTAGGTAGGTAGATAGATAGATAGAGATAGGTAGGTAGGTAGGTAGATAGATACAGATAGGTAGGTAGGTAGATAGATAGATACAGATAGGTAGGTAGGTAGATTGATAGATAGAGATAGGTAGGTAGGTAGATTGATAGAGATAGGTAGGTAGGTAGGTAGATAGATAGAGATAGGTAGGTAGGTAGATTGATAGATACAGATAGGTAGGTAGGTAGATAGATAGATACAGATAGGTAGGTAGATTGATAGATAGAGATAGGTAGGTAGGTAGATAGATAGATAGAGATAGGTAGGTAGGTAGATTGATAGAGATTGGTAGGTAGGTAGATAGATAGATAGATAGAGATAGGTAGGTAGGTAGATAGATAAATAGAGATAGGTAGGTAGGTAGATTGATAGAGATAGGTATGTAGGTAGGTAGATAGATAGATACAGATAGGTAGGTAGGTAGATAGATAGATAGAGATAGGTAGGTAGGTAGATTGATAGATAGAGATAGGTAGGTAGGTAGATAGATAGAGATAGGTAGGTAGGTAGGTAGATAGATACAGATATGTAGGTAGATAGATAAATACAGATAGGTAGGTAGATAGATTGATAGATAGAGATAGGTAGATAGGTAGATAGATAGATACAGATAGGTAGGTAGGTAGATATATAGAAACAGATATGTAGGTAGGTAGATAGATAGATAGAGATAGGTAGATAGGTAGATAGATAGATACAGATAGGTAGGTAGGTAGATAGATAGATAGAGATAGGTAGGTAGGTAGATAGATAGATAGAGATAGGTAGGTAGGTAGATTGATAGATACAGATAGGTAGGTAGGTAGATAGATACAGATAGGTAGGTAGGTAGATTGATAGATAGAGATAGGTAGGTAGGTAGGTAGATAGATAGAGATAGGTAGGTAGGCAGATTGATAGAGATAGGTAGGTAGGTAGGTAGATAGATAGATAGAGATAGGTAGGTAGATAGGTAGATAGATAGATAGAGATAGGTAGGTAGGTAGATAGATAGAGATAGGTAGGTAGGTAGATAGATACAGATAGGTAGGTAGGTAGTTTGATAGATAGAGATAGGTAGGTAGGTAGATAGATAGATAGAGATATGTAGGTAGGTAGGTAGATAGATACAGATAGGTAGGTAGGTAGATAGATAGATACAGATAGGTAGGTAGGTAGATTGATAGATAGAGATAGGTAGGTAGGTAGATAGATAGATAGAGAGGTAGATAGTTAGATAGATAGATACAAATAGGTAGGTAGGTAGGTAGGTATATTGATAGATAGAGATAGGTAGGTAGGTAGATAGATAGATAGAGATAGGTAGGTAGGTAGATTGATAGACACAGATAGGTAGGTAGGTAGATAGATAGATACAGATAGGTAGGTAGGTAGATAGATAGATAGAGATAGGTAGGTAGGTAGATTGATAGATAGAGATAGTTAGGTAGGTAGACAGATACATACACTAGGTAGATTGATAGATAGAGATAGGTAGGTAGGTAGATTGATAGATAGAGATAAGTAGATAGGTAGATAGATAGATAGAGATAGGTAGGTAGGTAGATAGATAGATACAGATAGGTAGGTAGGTAGATAGATAGATAGAGATAGGTAGGAAGGTAGATTGTTAGATAGAGATAGGTTGATAGGTAGATAGATAGATACAGATAGGTAGGTAGGTAGATTGATAGATAGAGATAGGTAGGTAGGTAGGTAGATAGATAGAGATAGGTAGGTAGGTAGGTAGATAGATACAGATATGTAGGTAGATAGATAAATACAGATAGGTAGGTAGATAGATTGATAGATAGAGATAGGTAGATGGGTAGATAGATAGATACAGAAAGGTAGGTAGGTAGATATATAGATACAGATATGTAGGTAGGTAGATAGATAGATAGAGATAGGTAGATAGGTAGATAGATAGATACAGATAGGTAGGTAGGTAGATAGATAGATAGAGATAGGTGGGTAGGTAGATAGATAGATAGAGATAGGTAGGTAGGTAGATAGATAGATAGAGATAGGTAGGTAGGTAGATTGATAGATACAGATAGGTAGGTAGGTAGATAGATAGATACAGATAGGTAGGTAGGTAGATTGATAGATAGAGATAGGTAGGTAGGTAGGTAGATAGATAGAGATAGGTAGGTAGGTAGATTGATAGAGATAGGTAGGTAGGTAGGTAGATAGATAGATAGAGATAGGTAGGTAGGTAGATTGATAGAGATAGGTAGGTAGGTAGATAGATAGATAGATAGATACAGATAGGTAGGTAGATAGGTAGATAGATAGATAGAGATAGGTAGGTAGGTAGATAGATAGAGATAGGTAGGTAGGTAGATAGATACAGATATGTAGGTAGGTAGATTGATAGATAGAGATAGGTAGGTACGTAGAGAGATAGATAGAGATATGTAGGTAGGTAGGTAGATAGATACAGATAGGTAGGTAGGTAGATAGATAGATACAGATAGGTAGGTAGGTAGATTGATAGATAGAGATAGGTAGGTAGGAAGATAGATAGATAGAGAGGTAGATAGTTAGATAGATGGATACAAATAGGTAGGTAGGTAGGTATATTGATCGATAGAGATAGGTAGGTAGGTAGATAGATAGATAGAGATAGGTAGGTAGGTAGATTGATAGACACAGATAGGTAGGTAGGTAGATAGATAGATACAGATAGGTAGGTAGATAGATAGATAGATAGAGATAGGTAGGTAGGTAGATTGATAGATAGAGATAGGTAGGTAGGTAGACAGATACATACAGTAGGTAGATTGATAGATAGAGATAGGTAGGTAGGTAGATTGATAGATAGAGATAGGTAGATAGGTAGATAGATAGATAGAGATAGGTAGGTAGGTAGATAGATAGATACAGATAGGTAGGTAGGTAGATAGATAGATAGAGATAGGTAGGTAGGTAGATTGATAGATAGAGATAGGTAGATAGGTAGATAGATAGATACAGATAGGTAGGTAGGTAGATTGATAGATAGAGATAGGTAGGTAGGTAGATTGATAGATACAGTTAGGTAGGTAGGTAGGTAGATAGATAGATAGAGATAGGTAGGTAGGTAGATAGATAGATACAGATAGGTAGGTAGGTAGATAGATAGATAGATAGAGATAGGTAGGTAGGTAGATAGATAGATGGAGATAGGTAGGTAGGTAGATTGATAGATACAGATAGGTAGGTAGGTAGATTGATAGATAGAGATAGGTAGGTAGGTAGATAGATAGATAGACATATGTAGGTAGGTAGGTAGATAGATAGATATAGATAGGTAGGTAGGTAGATTGATAGAGATAGGTAGGTAGGTAGATAGATAGATAGACATATGTAGGTAGGTAGGTAGATAGATACAGATAGGTAGGTAGGTAGATAGATAGATACAGATAGGTAGGTAGGTAGATTGATAGATAGAGATAGGTAGGTAGGTAGATAGATAGATAGATAGAGAGGTAGGTAGGTAGATAGATAGATAGAGATAGGTAGGTAGATAGATAGATACAGATAGGTAGGTATTTAGATAGATAGATACAGATAGGTAGGTAGGTAGATTGATAGATAGAGATAGGTAGGTAGGTATATAGATAGATACAGATAGGTAGGTAGGTAGATTGATAGATACAGATAGGTAGGTAGGTAGATTGATAGATAGAGATAGGTAGGTAGGTAGATAGATAGATAGAGATAGGTGGGTAGGTAGATAGATAGATAGAGATAGGTAGGTAGGTAGATTGATAGATAGAGATAGGTAGGTAGGTAGATTGATAGATAGAGATAGGTAGATAGGTAGATAGATAGATAGAGATAGGTAGGTAGGTAGATAGATAGATACAGATAGGTAGGTAGGTAGATAGATAGATAGAGATAGGTAGGTAGGTAGATTGATAGATAGAGATAGGTAGATAGGTAGATAGATAGATACAGATAGGTAGGTAGGTAGATTGATAGATAGAGTTAGGTAGGTAGGTAGATTGATAGATACAGTTAGGTAGGTAGGTAGATAGATAGATAGATAGAGATAGGTAGGTAGGTAGATAGATAGATACAGATAGGTAGGTAGGTAGGTAGATAGATAGATAGAGATAGGTAGGTAGGTAGATAGATAGATAGAGATAGGTAGGTAGGTAGATTGATAGATACAGATAGGTAGGTAGGTAGATTGATAGATAGAGATAGGTAGGTAGGTAGATAGATAGATAGACATATGTAGGTAGGTAGGTAGATAGATAGATACAGATAGGTAGGTAGGTAGATTGATAGATAGAGATAGGTAGGTAGGTAGATAGATAGATAGACATATGTAGGTAGGTAGGTAGATAGATACAGATAGGTAGGTAGGTAGATAGATAGATACAGATAGGTAGGTAGGTAGATTGATAGATAGAGATAGGTAGGTAGGTAGATAGATAGATAGAGAGGTAGGTAGGTAGATAGATAGATAGAGATAGGTAGGTAGATAGATAGATACAGATAGGTAGGTATTTAGATAGATAGATACAGATAGGTAGGTAGGTAGATTGATAGATAGAGATAGGTAGGTAGGTATATAGATAGATACAGATAGGTAGGTAGGTAGATTGATAGATACAGATAGGTAGGTAGGTAGATTGATAGATAGAGATAGGTAGGTAGGTAGATAGATAGATAGAGATAGGTGGGTAGGTAGATAGATAGATAGAGATAGGTAGGTAGGTAGATTGATAGATACAGATAGGTAGGTAGGTAGATAGATACAGATAGGTAGGTAGGTAGATAGATAGATACAGATAGGTAGGTAGGTAGATTGATAGATAGAGATAGGTAGATAGGTAGATTGATAGATAGAGATAGGTAGATATGTAGATAGATAGATACCGATAGGTAGGTAGGTAGATATATAGATTCAGATATGTAGGTAGGTAGATAGATAGATAGAGATAGGTAGGTAGGTAGACTGATAGATAGAGATAGGTAGGTAGGTAGATAGATAGATAGAGAGGTAGGTAGGTAGATAGATAGATACAGATAGGTATGTAGGTAGATAGATAGATACAGATAGGTAGGTAGGTAGATTGATAGATAGAGATAGGTAGGTAGGTAGATTGATAGATAGAGATAGGTAGATAGGTAGATAGATAGATAGAGATAGGTAGGTAGGTAGATAGATAGATACAGATAGGTAGGTAGGTAGATAGATAGATACAGATAGGTAGGTAGGTAGATTGATAGATGGAGATAGGTAGGTAGGTAGGTAGATAGATAGAGATAGGTAGGTAGGTAGATTGATAGATAGAGATAGGTAGGTAGATAGATAAATACAGATAGGTGGGTTGGTAGATAGATAGATAGAGATAGGTAGGTAGGTAGATTGATAGATAGAGATAGGTAGATAGGTAGATAGATAGATAGAGATAGGTAGGTAGGTAGATTGATAGATAGAGATAGGTAGGTAGGTAGATAGATAGATAGAGATAGGTAGGTAGGTAGATTGATAGATACAGATAGGTAGGTAGGTAGATAGATAGATAGAGATAGGTAGGTAGGTAGGTAGATAGATACAGATAGGTAGGTAGGTAGATAGATAGATAGAGATAGGTAGGTAGGTAGACTGATAGATAGAGATAGGTAGGTAGGTAGATAGATAGATAGAGAGGTAGGTAGGTAGATAGATAGATACAGATAGGTATGTAGGTAGATAGATAGATACAGATAGGTAGGTAGGTAGATTGATAGATAGAGATAGGTAGGTAGGTAGGTAGATAGATACAGATAGGTAGGTAGGTAGATAGATAGATACAGATAGGTAGGTAGGTAGATTGATAGATAGAGATAGGTAGGTAAGTAGATTGATAGATAGAGATAAATAGATAGGTAGATAGATAGATAGAGATAGGTAGGTAGGTAGATTGATAGATAGAGATAGGTAGGTAGGTAGATAAATAGAGATACGTAGGTAGGTAGGTAGATAGATACAGATAGGTAGGTAGATAGATAAATACAGATAGGTGGGTAGGTAGATAGATAGATAGAGATAGGTAGGTAGGTAGATTGATAGATAGAGATAGGTAGATAGGTAGATAGATAGATACAGATAGGTAGGTAGGTATATTGATAGATAGAGATAGGTAGGTAGGTAGATAGATAGATAGAGATAGGTAGGTAGGTAGATTGATAGATACAGATACGTAGGTAGGTAGATAGATAGATACAGATAGGTAGGTAGGTAGATAGATACATAGAGATAGGTAGGTAGGTAGATTGATAGATAGAGATGGGTAGGTAGGTAGACAGATACATACAGATAGGTAGTTAGGTAGGTAGATAGATACAGATAGGTAGGTAGGTAGATAGATAGATACAGATAGGTAGGTAGGTAGATTGATAGATAGAGCTAGGTAGGTAGGAAGGTAGATAGATAGAGATAGGTAGGTAGGTAGATTGATAGATACAGATAGGTAGGTAGGTAGATTGATAGATAGAGATAGGTAGGTAGGTAGGTAGATAGATAGAGATAGGTAGGTAGGTAGATTGATAGATAGAGATAGGTAGGTAGATAGATAAATACAGATAGGTGGGTAGGTAGATAGATAGATAGAGATGGGTAGGTAGGTAGATTGATAGATAGAGATAGGTAGATAGGTAGATAGATAGATACAGATAGGTAGGTAGGTAGATTGATAGATAGAGATAGGTAGGTAGGTAGATAGATAGATAGAGATAGGTAGGTAGGTAGATTGATAGATACAGATAGGTAGGTAGGTAGATAGATAGATAGAGATAGGTAGGTAGGTAGGTAGATAGATACAGATAGGTAGGTAGGTAGATAGATAGATAGAGATAGGTAGGTAGGTAGATTGATAGATAGAGATAGGTAGATAGGTAGATAGATAGATACAGATAGGTAGGTAGGTAGATTGATAGATAGAGATAGGTAGGTAGGTAGATTGATAGATACAGTTAGGTAGGTAGGTAGATAGATAGATAGAGATAGGTAGGTAGGTAGATAGATAGATACAGATAGGTAGGTAGGTAGGTAGATAGATAGATAGAGATAGGTAGGTAGGTAGATAGATAGATAGAGATAGGTAGGTAGGTAGATTGATAGATACAGATAGGTAGGTAGGTAGATTGATAGATAGAGATAGGTAGGTAGGTAGATAGATAGATAGACATATGTAGGTAGGTAGGTAGATAGATAGATACAGATAGGTAGGTAGGTAGATTGATAGATAGAGATAGGTAGGTAGGTAGATAGATAGATAGACATATGTAGGTAGGTAGGTAGATAGATACAGATAGGTAGGTAGGTAGATAGATAGATACAGATAGGTAGGTAGGTAGATTGATAGATAGAGATAGGTAGGTAGGTAGATAGATAGATAGACATATGTAGGTAGGTAGGTAGATAGATAGATACAGATAGGTAGGTAGGTAGATTGATAGATAGAGATAGGTAGGTAGGTAGATAGATAGATAGACATATGTAGGTAGGTAGGTAGATAGATACAGATAGGTAGGTAGGTAGATAGATAGATACAGATAGGTAGGTAGGTAGATTGATAGATAGAGATAGGTAGGTAGGTAGATAGATAGATAGAGAGGTAGGTAGGTAGATAGATAGATAGAGATAGGTAGGTAGATAGATAGATAGATACAGATAGGTAGGTATTTAGATAGATAGATACAGATAGGTAGGTAGGTAGATTGATAGATAGAGATAGGTAGGTAGGTATATAGATAGATACAGATAGGTAGGTAGGTAGATTGATAGATAGAGATAGGTAGGTAGGTAGATTGATAGATAGAGATAGGTAGGTAGGTAGATAGATAGATAGAGATAGGTGGGTAGGTAGATAGATAGATAGAGATAGGTAGGTAGGTAGATTGATAGATACAGATAGGTAGGTAGGTAGATAGATACAGATAGGTAGGTAGGTAGATAGATAGATACAGATAGGTAGGTAGGTAGATTGATAGATAGAGATAGGTAGATAGGTAGATTGATAGATAGAGATAGGTAGATATGTAGATAGATAGATACCGATAGGTAGGTAGGTAGATATATAGATTCAGATATGTAGGTAGGTAGATAGATAGATAGAGATAGGTAGGTAGGTAGACTGATAGATAGAGATAGGTAGGTAGGTAGATAGATAGATAGAGAGGTAGGTAGGTAGATAGATAGATACAGATAGGTATGTAGGTAGATAGATAGATACAGATAGGTAGGTAGGTAGATTGATAGATAGAGATAGGTAGGTAGGTAGATTGATAGATAGAGATAGGTAGGTAGGTAGATAGATAGATAGAGATAGGTAGGTAGGTAGATTGATAGATACAGATAGGTAGGTAGGTAGATAGATAGATAGAGATAGGTAGGTAGGTAGGTAGATAGATTCAGATAGGTAGGTAGGTAGATAGATAGATAGAGATAGGTAGGTAGGTAGACTGATAGATAGAGATAGGTAGGTAGGTAGATAGATAGATAGAGAGGTAGGTAGGTAGATAGATAGATACAGATAGGTATGTAGGTAGATAGATAGATACAGATAGGTAGGTAGGTAGATTGATAGATAGAGATAGGTAGGTAGGTAGGTAGATAGATACAGATAGGTAGGTAGGTAGATAGATAGATACAGATAGGTAGGTAGGTAGATTGATAGATAGAGATAGGTAGGTAAGTAGATTGATAGATAGAGATAAATAGATAGGTAGATAGATAGATAGAGATAGGTAGGTAGGTAGATTGATAGATAGAGATAGGTAGGTAGGTAGATAAATAGAGATACGTAGGTAGGTAGGTAGATAGATACAGATAGGTAGGTAGATAGATAAATACAGATAGGTGGGTAGGTAGATAGATAGATAGAGATAGGTAGGTAGGTAGATTGATAGATAGAGATAGGTAGATAGGTAGATAGATAGATACAGATAGGTAGGTAGGTATATTGATAGATAGAGATAGGTAGGTAGGTAGATAGATAGATAGAGATAGGTAGGTAGGTAGATTGATAGATACAGATACGTAGGTAGGTAGATAGATAGATACAGATAGGTAGGTAGGTAGATAGATACATAGAGATAGGTAGGTAGGTAGATTGATAGATAGAGATGGGTAGGTAGGTAGACAGATACATACAGATAGGTAGTTAGGTAGGTAGATAGATACAGATAGGTAGGTAGGTAGATAGATAGATACAGATAGGTAGGTAGGTAGATTGATAGATAGAGCTAGGTAGGTAGGAAGGTAGATAGATAGAGATAGGTAGGTAGGTAGATTGATAGATACAGATAGGTAGGTAGGTAGATTGATAGATAGAGATAGGTAGGTAGGTAGGTAGATAGATAGAGATAGGTAGGTAGGTAGATTGATAGATAGAGATAGGTAGGTAGATAGATAAATACAGATAGGTGGGTAGGTAGATAGATAGATAGAGATGGGTAGGTAGGTAGATTGATAGATAGAGATAGGTAGATAGGTAGATAGATAGATACAGATAGGTAGGTAGGTAGATTGATAGATAGAGATAGGTAGGTAGGTAGATAGATAGATAGAGATAGGTAGGTAGGTAGATTGATAGATACAGATAGGTAGGTAGGTAGGTAGATAGATAGATAGAGATAGGTAGGTAGGTAGGTAGATAGATACAGATAGGTAGGTAGGTAGATAGATAGATAGAGATAGGTAGGTAGGTAGATTGATAGATAGAGATAGGTAGATAGGTAGATAGATAGATACAGATAGGTAGGTAGGTAGATTGATAGATAGAGATAGGTAGGTAGGTAGATTGATAGATACAGTTAGGTAGGTAGGTAGATAGATAGATAGAGATAGGTAGGTAGGTAGATAGATAGATACAGATAGGTAGGTAGGTAGGTAGATAGATAGATAGAGATAGGTAGGTAGGTAGATAGATAGATAGAGATAGGTAGGTAGGTAGATTGATAGATACAGATAGGTAGGTAGGTAGATTGATAGATAGAGATAGGTAGGTAGGTAGATAGATAGATAGACATATGTAGGTAGGTAGGTAGATAGATAGATACAGATAGGTAGGTAGGTAGATTGATAGATAGAGATAGGTAGGTAGGTAGATAGATAGATAGACATATGTAGGTAGGTAGGTAGATAGATACAGATAGGTAGGTAGGTAGATAGATAGATACAGATAGGTAGGTAGGTAGATTGATAGATAGAGATAGGTAGGTAGGTAGATAGATAGATAGACATATGTAGGTAGGTAGGTAGATAGATAGATACAGATAGGTAGGTAGGTAGATTGATAGATAGAGATAGGTAGGTAGGTAGATAGATAGATAGACATATGTAGGTAGGTAGGTAGATAGATACAGATAGGTAGGTAGGTAGATAGATAGATACAGATAGGTAGGTAGGTAGATTGATAGATAGAGATAGGTAGGTAGGTAGATAGATAGATAGAGAGGTAGGTAGGTAGATAGATAGATAGAGATAGGTAGGTAGATAGATAGATAGATACAGATAGGTAGGTATTTAGATAGATAGATACAGATAGGTAGGTAGGTAGATTGATAGATAGAGATAGGTAGGTAGGTATATAGATAGATACAGATAGGTAGGTAGGTAGATTGATAGATAGAGATAGGTAGGTAGGTAGATTGATAGATAGAGATAGGTAGGTAGGTAGATAGATAGATAGAGATAGGTGGGTAGGTAGATAGATAGATAGAGATAGGTAGGTAGGTAGATTGATAGATACAGATAGGTAGGTAGGTAGATAGATACAGATAGGTAGGTAGGTAGATAGATAGATACAGATAGGTAGGTAGGTAGATTGATAGATAGAGATAGGTAGATAGGTAGATTGATAGATAGAGATAGGTAGATATGTAGATAGATAGATACCGATAGGTAGGTAGGTAGATATATAGATTCAGATATGTAGGTAGGTAGATAGATAGATAGAGATAGGTAGGTAGGTAGACTGATAGATAGAGATAGGTAGGTAGGTAGATAGATAGATAGAGAGGTAGGTAGGTAGATAGATAGATACAGATAGGTATGTAGGTAGATAGATAGATACAGATAGGTAGGTAGGTAGATTGATAGATAGAGATAGGTAGGTAGGTAGATTGATAGATAGAGATAGGTAGATAGGTAGATAGATAGATAGAGATAGGTAGGTAGGTAGATAGATAGATACAGATAGGTAGGTAGGTAGATAGATAGATAGAGATAGGTAGGTAGGTAGATTGATAGATACAGATAGGTAGGTAGGTAGATAGATAGATAGAGATAGGTAGGTAGGTAGGTAGATAGATACAGATAGGTAGGTAGGTAGATAGATAGATAGAGATAGGTAGGTAGGTAGATTGATAGATAGAGATAGGTAGATAGGTAGATAGATAGATACAGATAGGTAGGTAGGTAGATTGATAGATAGAGATAGGTAGGTAGGTAGATTGATAGATACAGTTAGGTAGGTAGGTAGATAGATAGATAGAGATAGGTAGGTAGGTAGATAGATAGATACAGATAGGTAGGTAGGTAGGTAGATAGATAGATAGAGATAGGTAGGTAGGTAGATAGATAGATAGAGATAGGTAGGTAGGTAGATTGATAGATACAGATAGGTAGGTAGGTAGATTGATAGATAGAGATAGGTAGGTAGGTAGATAGATAGATAGACATATGTAGGTAGGTAGGTAGATAGATAGATACAGATAGGTAGGTAGGTAGATTGATAGATAGAGATAGGTAGGTAGGTAGATAGATAGATAGACATATGTAGGTAGGTAGGTAGATAGATACAGATAGGTAGGTAGGTAGATAGATAGATACAGATAGGTAGGTAGGTAGATTGATAGATAGAGATAGGTAGGTAGGTAGATAGATAGATAGAGAGGTAGGTAGGTAGATAGATAGATAGAGATAGGTAGGTAGATAGATAGATAGATACAGATAGGTAGGTATTTAGATAGATAGATACAGATAGGTAGGTAGGTAGATTGATAGATAGAGATAGGTAGGTAGGTATATAGATAGATACAGATAGGTAGGTAGGTAGATTGATAGATAGAGATAGGTAGGTAGGTAGATTGATAGATAGAGATAGGTAGGTAGGTAGATAGATAGATAGAGATAGGTGGGTAGGTAGATAGATAGATAGAGATAGGTAGGTAGGTAGATTGATAGATACAGATAGGTAGGTAGGTAGATAGATACAGATAGGTAGGTAGGTAGATAGATAGATACAGATAGGTAGGTAGGTAGATTGATAGATAGAGATAGGTAGATAGGTAGATTGATAGATAGAGATAGGTAGATATGTAGATAGATAGATACCGATAGGTAGGTAGGTAGATATATAGATTCAGATATGTAGGTAGGTAGATAGATAGATAGAGATAGGTAGGTAGGTAGACTGATAGATAGAGATAGGTAGGTAGGTAGATAGATAGATAGAGAGGTAGGTAGGTAGATAGATAGATACAGATAGGTATGTAGGTAGATAGATAGATACAGATAGGTAGGTAGGTAGATTGATAGATAGAGATAGGTAGGTAGGTAGATTGATAGATAGAGATAGGTAGATAGGTAGATAGATAGATAGAGATAGGTAGGTAGGTAGATAGATAGATACAGATAGGTAGGTAGGTAGATAGATAGATACAGATAGGTAGGTAGGTAGATTGATAGATGGAGATAGGTAGGTAGGTAGGTAGATAGATAGAGATAGGTAGGTAGGTAGATTGATAGATAGAGATAGGTAGGTAGATAGATAAATACAGATAGGTGGGTTGGTAGATAGATAGATAGAGATAGGTAGGTAGGTAGATTGATAGATAGAGATAGGTAGATAGGTAGATAGATAGATACAGATAGGTAGGTAGGTATATTGATAGATAGAGATAGGTAGGTAGGTAGATAGATAGATAGAGATAGGTAGGTAGGTAGATTGATAGATACAGATACGTAGGTAGGTAGATAGATAGATACAGATAGGTAGGTAGGTAGATAGATACATAGAGATAGGTAGGTAGGTAGATTGATAGATAGAGATAGGTAGGTAGGTAGACAGATACATACAGATAGGTAGGTAGGTAGGTAGATAGATACAGATAGGTAGGTAGGTAGATAGATAGATACAGATAGGTAGGTAGGTAGATTGATAGATAGAGCTAGGTAGGTAGGAAGGTAGATAGATAGAGATAGGTAGGTAGGTAGATTGATAGATACAGATAGGTAGGTAGGTAGATTGATAGATAGAGATAGGTAGGTAGGTAGGTAGATAGATAGAGATAGGTAGGTAGGTAGATTGATAGATAGAGATAGGTAGGTAGATAGATAAATACAGATAGGTGGGTAGGTAGATAGATAGATAGAGATGGGTAGGTAGGTAGATTGATAGATAGAGATAGGTAGATAGGTAGATAGATAGATACAGATAGGTAGGTAGGTAGATTGATAGATAGAGATAGGTAGGTAGGTAGGTAGATAGATAGAGATAGGTAGGTAGGTAGATTGATAGATACAGATAGGTAGGTAGGTAGATAGATAGATAGAGATAGGTAGGTAGGTAGGTAGATAGATACAGATAGGTAGGTAGGTAGATAGATAGATACAGATAGGTAGGTAGGTAGATTGATAGATAGAGATAGGTAGGTAGGTAGATTGATAGATAGAGATAAATAGATAGGTAGATAGATAGATAGAGATAGGTAGGTAGGTAGATTGATAGATAGAGATAGGTAGGTAGGTAGATAGATAGAGATACGTAGGTAGGTAGGTAGATAGATACAGATAGGTAGGTAGATAGATAAATACAGATAGGTGGGTAGGTAGATAGATAGATAGAGATAGGTAGGTAGGTAGATTGATAGATAGAGATAGGTAGATAGGTAGATAGATAGATACAGATAGGTAGGTAGGTATATTGATAGATAGAGATAGGTAGGTAGGTAGATAGATAGATAGAGATAGGTAGGTAGGTAGATTGATAGATACAGATAGGTAGGTAGGTAGATAGATAGATACAGATAGGTAGGTAGGTAGATAGATAGATAGAGATAGGTAGGTAGGTAGATTGATAGATAGAGATAGGTAGGTAGGTAGACAGATACATACAGATAGGTAGGTAGGTAGGTAGATAGATACAGATAGGTAGGTAGGTAGATAGATAGATACAGATAGGTAGGTAGGTAGATTGATAGATAGAGCTAGGTAGGTAAGAAGGTAGATAGATAGAGATAGGTAGGTAGGTAGATTGATAGAGATAGGTAGGTAGGTAGATAGATAGATAGAGATAAGTAGGTAGGTAGATAGATAGATACAGATAGGTACGTAGGTAGATAGATACAGATAGGTAGGTAGGTAGATAGATAGATAGAGATAGGTAGGTAGGTAGATTGATAGATGAGATAGGTAGGTAGGCAGATAGATAGATAGAGATAGGTAGGTAGGTAGATAGATAGAGATAGGTAGGTAGGTAGATAGATAGATAGAGATAGGTAGGTAGGTAGATATATAGATTCAGATATGTAGGTAGGTAGATAGATAGATAGAGATAGGTAGGGAGGTAGACTGATAGATAGAGATAGGTAGGTAGGTAGATAGATAGATACAGATAGGTATGTAGGTAGATAGATAGATATAGATAGGTAGGTAGGTAGATTGATAGATAGAGATAGGTAGGTAGGTAGATTGATGGATAGAGATAGGTAGATAGGTAGATAGATAGATAGAGATAGGTAGGTAGATAGATAGATACAGATAGGTAGGTAGGTAGATAGATAGATAGAGATAGGTAGGTAGGTAGATTGATAGATAGAGATAGATAGATAGGTAGATAGATAGATAGATAGATACAGATAGGTAGGTAGGTAGATTGATAGATAGAGATAGGTAGGTAGGTAGATAGATAGATAGAGATAGGTAGGTAGGTAGATTGATAGATACAGATTGGTAGGTAGGTAGATAGATAGATAGAGATAGGTAGGTAGGTAGATAGATAGATACAGATAGGTAGGTAGGTAGGTAGATAGATAGATAGAGATAGGTAGGTAGGTAGATAGATAGATAGAGATAGGTAGGTAGGTAGATTGATAGATACAGATAGGTAGGTAGGTAGATTGATAGATAGAGATAGGTAGGTAGGTAGATTGATAGATAGAGATATGTAGGTAGGTAGATAGATACAGATAGGTAGGTAGGTAGATAGATACAGATAGGTAGGTAGATAGATAGATAGATAGATAGAGATACGTAGGTAGGTAGATAGATAGATACAGATAGGTAGGTAGGTAGGTAGATAGATAGATAGATAGATAGATAGATAGATAGATAGATAGATAGATAGATAGATAGAGATAGGTAGGTAGGTAGATAGATAGATAGAGATAGGTAGGTAGGTAGATTGATAGATACAGATAGGTAGATAGGTAGATTGATAGATACAGATAGGTAGGTAGGTAGGTAGATAGATACAGATAGGTAGGTAGGTAGATAGATAGATACAGATAGGTAGGTATGTAGATTGATAGAGATAGGTAGATAGGTAGATAGATAGATACAGATAGGTAGGCAGGTAGATTGATAGATAGAGATAGGTAGGTAGATAGATAAATACAGATAGGTGGGTAGGTAGATAGATAGATAGAGATAGGTAGGTAGGTAGATTGATAGATAGAGATAGGTAGATAGGTAGATAGATAGATACTGATAGGTAGGTAGGTAGATATATAGATACAGATATGTAGGTAGGTAGATAGATAGATAGAGATAGGTAAGTAGGTAGATTGATAGATAGAGATAGGTAGGTAGGTAGATAGATAGATAGAGATAGGTAGGTAGGTAGATTGATAGATACAGATAGGTAGGTAGGTAAGTAGATAGATACAGATAGGTAGGTAGGTAGATAGATAGATACAGATAGCTAGGTAGGTAGATTGATAGATAGAGATAGGTAGGTAGATTGATAGATAGAGATAGGTAGATAGGTAGATAGATAGATAGAGATAGGTAGGTAGGTAGATTGATATATAGAGATAGGTAGGTAGGTAGATAGATAGATAGAGATACGTAGGTAGGTAGGTAGATAGATACAGTTAGGTAGGTAGATAGATAAATACAGATAGGTAGGTAGGTAGATAGATAGATAGATAGAGATAGGTAGGTAGGTAGATAGATAGAGATAGGTAGGTAGGTAGACAGGTAGATAGAGATAGGTAGGTAGGTAGATAGATAGATACAGATAGGTAGGTAGGTAGGTAGATAGATAGATAGAGATAGGTAGGTAGGTAGATTGATAGATACAGATAGGTAGGTAGGTAAGTAGATAGATACAGATAGGTAGGTAGGTAGATAGATAGATACAGATAGGTAGGTAGGTAGATTGATAGAGATAGGTAGATAGGTAGATTGATAGATACAGATAGGTAGGTAGGTATGTAGATTGATAGAGATAGGTAGGTAGGTAGATTGATAGATAGAGATAGGTAGGTAGGTAGATAGATAGATACAGATAGGTAGGTAGGTATATTGATATGTAGGTAGATAGATAAATACAGATAGGTGGGTAGGTAGATAGACAGATAGAGATAGGTAGGTATGTAGATTGATAGATAGAGATAGGTAGATAGGTAGATAGATAGATACAGATAGGTAGGTAGGTAGATTGATAGATAGAGATAGGTAGGTAGGTAGATAGATAGATAGACATATGTAGGTAGGTAGGTAGATAGATACAGATAGGTAGGTAGGTAGATAGATAGATACAGATAGGTAGGTAGGTAGATAGATAGATAGAGAGGTAGGTAGGTAGATAGATAGATAGAGATAGGTAGGTAGGTAGATAGATAGATACAGATAGGTAGGTATTTAGATAGATAGATACAGATAGGTAGGTAGGTAGATTGATAGATAGAGATAGGTAGGTAGGTATATAGATAGATACAGATAGGTAGGTAGGTAGATTGATAGATACAGATAGGTAGGTAGGTAGATTGATAGATAGAGATAGGTAGGTAGGTAGATAGATAGAGATAGGTGGGTAGGTAGATAGATAGATAGAGATAGGTAGGTAGGTAGATTGATAGATACAGATAGGTAGGTAGGTAGATAGATAGATAGATAGAGATAGGTAGGTAGGTAGGTAGATAGATACAGATAGGTAGGTAGGTAGATAGATAGATACAGATAGGTAGGTAGGTAGATTGATAGATAGAGATAGGTAGGTAGGTAGATTGATAGATAGAGATAAATAGATAGGTAGATAGATAGATAGAGATAGGTAGGTAGGTAGATTGATAGATAGAGATAGGTAGGTAGGTAGATAGATAGAGATACGTAGGTAGGTAGGTAGATAGATACAGATAGGTAGGTAGATAGATAAATACAGATAGGTGGGTAGGTAGATAGATAGATAGAGATAGGTAGGTAGGTAGATTGATGGATAGAGATAGGTAGATAGGTAGATAGATAGATACAGATAGGTAGGTAGGTATATTGATAGATAGAGATAGGTAGGTAGGTAGATAGATAGATAGAGATAGGTAGGTAGGTAGATTGATAGATACAGATAGGTAGGTAGGTAGATAGATAGATACAGATAGGTAGGTAGGTAGATAGATAGATAGAGATAGGTAGGTAGGTAGATTGATAGATAGAGATAGGTAGGTAGGTAGACAGATACATACAGATAGGTAGGTAGGTAGGTAGATAGATACAGATAGGTAGGTAGGTAGATAGATAGATACAGATAGGTAGGTAGGTAGATTGATAGATAGAGCTAGGTAGGTAAGAAGGTAGATAGATAGAGATAGGTAGGTAGGTAGATTGATAGAGATAGGTAGGTAGGTAGATAGATAGATAGAGATAGGTAGGTAGGTAGAAAGATAGATACAGATAGGTACGTAGGTAGATAGATACAGATAGGTAGGTAGGTAGATAGATAGATAGAGATAGGTAGGTAGGTAGATTGATAGATGAGATAGGTAGGTAGGCAGATAGATAGATAGAGATAGGTAGGTAGGTAGATAGATAGAGATAGGTAGGTAGGTAGATAGATAGATAGAGATAGGTAGGTAGGTAGATATATAGATTCAGATATGTAGGTAGGTAGATAGATAGATAGAGATAGGTAGGGAGGTAGACTGATAGATAGAGATAGGTAGGTAGGTAGATAGATAGATAGAGAGGTAGGTAGGTAGATAGATAGATACAGATAGGTATGTAGGTAGATAGATAGATATAGATAGGTAGGTAGGTAGATTGATAGATAGAGATAGGTAGGTAGGTAGATTGATGGATAGAGATAGGTAGATAGGTAGATAGATAGATAGAGATAGGTAGGTAGATAGATAGATACAGATAGGTAGGTAGGTAGATAGATAGATAGAGATAGGTAGGTAGGTAGATTGATAGATAGAGATAGATAGATAGGTAGATAGATAGATAGATACAGATAGGTAGGTAGGTAGATTGATAGATAGAGATAGGTAGGTAGGTAGATAGATAGATAGAGATAGGTAGGTAGGTAGATTGATAGATACAGATTGGTAGGTAGGTAGATAGATAGATAGAGATAGGTAGGTAGGTAGATAGATAGATACAGATAGGTAGGTAGGTAGGTAGATAGATAGATAGAGATAGGTAGGTAGGTAAATAGATAGATAGAGATAGGTAGGTAGGTAGATTGATAGATACAGATAGGTAGGTAGGTAGATTGATAGATAGAGATAGGTAGGTAGGTAGATTGATAGATAGAGATAGGTAGGTAGGTAGATAGATAGATAGAGAGGTAGGTAGGTAGATAGATAGATAGAGATAGGTAGGTAGGTAGATAGATAGATAGATAGATAGATAGATAGATAGATAGATAGATAGATAGATAGATAGATAGATAGAGATATGTAGGTAGGTAGATAGATACAGATAGGTAGGTAGGTAGATAGATACAGATAGGTAGGTAGGTAGATTGATAGATAGAGATAGTTAGGTAGGTAGATAGATAGATAGAGAGGTAGGTAGGTAGATAGATAGATAGAGATAGGTAGATAGATAGATAGATACAGACAGGTAGGTAGGTAGATTGATAGATAGAGATAGGTAGGTAGGTAGATTGATAGATACAGATAGGTAGGTAGGTAGATTGATAGATACAGATAGGTAGGTAGGTAGATAGATAGATAGAGATAGGTAGGTAGGTAGGTAGATAGATAGAGATAGGTAGGTAGATAGATAGATAGATAGAGATACGTAGGTAGGTAGATAGATAGATACAGATAGGTAGGTAGGTAGGTAGATAGATAGATAGATAGATAGATAGATAGATAGATAGATAGATAGATAGATAGATAGATAGATAGATAGAGATAGGTAGGTAGGTAGATAGATAGATAGAGATAGGTAGGTAGGTAGATTGATAGATACAGATAGGTAGATAGGTAGATTGATAGATACAGATAGGTAGGTAGGTAGGTAGATAGATACAGATAGGTAGGTAGGTAGATAGATAGATACAGATAGGTAGGTATGTAGATTGATAGAGATAGGTAGATAGGTAGATAGATAGATACAGATAGGTAGGCAGGTAGATTGATAGATAGAGATAGGTAGGTAGATAGATAAATACAGATAGGTGGGTAGGTAGATAGATAGATAGAGATAGGTAGGTAGGTAGATTGATAGATAGAGATAGGTAGATAGGTAGATAGATAGATACTGATAGGTAGGTAGGTAGATATATAGATACAGATATGTAGGTAGGTAGATAGATAGATAGAGATAGGTAAGTAGGTAGATTGATAGATAGAGATAGGTAGGTAGGTAGATAGATAGATAGAGATAGGTAGGTAGGTAGATTGATAGATACAGATAGGTAGGTAGGTAAGTAGATAGATACAGATAGGTAGGTAGGTAGATAGATAGATACAGATAGCTAGGTAGGTAGATTGATAGATAGAGATAGGTAGGTAGATTGATAGATAGAGATAGGTAGATAGGTAGATAGATAGATAGATAGATAGAGATAGGTAGGTAGGTAGATTGATATATAGAGATAGGTAGGTAGGTAGATAGATAGATAGAGATACGTAGGTAGGTAGGTAGATAGATACAGTTAGGTAGGTAGATAGATAAATACAGATAGGTAGGTAGGTAGATAGATAGATAGATAGAGATAGGTAGGTAGGTAGATAGATAGAGATAGGTAGGTAGGTAGACAGATAGATAGAGATAGGTAGGTAGGTAGATAGATAGATACAGATAGGTAGGTAGGTAGGTAGATAGATAGATAGAGATAGGTAGGTAGGTAGATTGATAGATACAGATAGGTAGGTAGGTAAGTAGATAGATACAGATAGGTAGGTAGGTAGATAGATAGATACAGATAGGTAGGTAGGTAGATTGATAGAGATAGGTAGATAGGTAGATTGATAGATACAGATAGGTAGGTAGGTATGTAGATTGATAGAGATAGGTAGGTAGGTAGATTGATAGATAGAGATAGGTAGGTAGGTAGATAGATAGATACAGATAGGTAGGTAGGTATATTGATATGTAGGTAGATAGATAAATACAGATAGGTGGGTAGGTAGATAGACAGATAGAGATAGGTAGGTATGTAGATTGATAGATAGAGATAGGTAGATAGGTAGATAGATAGATACAGATAGGTAGGTAGGTAGATTGATAGATAGAGATAGGTAGGTAGGTAGATAGATAGATAGACATATGTAGGTAGGTAGGTAGATAGATACAGATAGGTAGGTAGGTAGATAGATAGATACAGATAGGTAGGTAGGTAGATAGATAGATAGAGAGGTAGGTAGGTAGATAGATAGATAGAGATAGGTAGGTAGGTAGATAGATAGATACAGATAGGTAGGTATTTAGATAGATAGATACAGATAGGTAGGTAGGTAGATTGATAGATAGAGATAGGTAGGTAGGTATATAGATAGATACAGATAGGTAGGTAGGTAGATTGATAGATACAGATAGGTAGGTAGGTAGATTGATAGATAGAGATAGGTAGGTAGGTAGATAGATAGAGATAGGTGGGTAGGTAGATAGATAGATAGAGATAGACAGGTAGGTAGGTAGATAGATAGATAGAGAGGTAGGTAGGCAGATAGATAGATAGAGATAGGTAGGTAGGTAGATAGAGAGATACAGATAGGTAGGTAGGTAGATTGATAGATAGAGATAGGTAGGTAGGTATATAGATAGATACAGATAGGTAGGTAGGTAGATTGATAGATACAGATGGGTAGGTAGGTAGATTGATAGACAGAGATAGGTAGGTAGGTAGATAGATAGATAGAGATAGGTAGGTAGGTAGGTAGATAGATAGATAGAGATAGGTAGGTAGGTAGGTAGATAGATACAGATAGGTAGGTAGGTAGATTGATAGATAGAGATAAGTAGGTAGGTAGGTAGATAGATAGAGATAGGTAGGTAGGTAGATTGATAGAGATAGGTAGGTAGGTAGGTAGATAGATAGAGATAGGTAGGTAGGTAGATTGATAGATACAGATAGGTAGGTAGGTAGATAGATAGATACAGATAGGTAGGTAGGTAGATTGATAGATAGAGATAGGTAGGTAGGTAGATAGATAGATAGAGATAGGTAGGTAGGTAGATTGATAGAGATTGGTAGGTAGGTAGATAGATAGATAGATAGAGATAGGTAGGTAGGTAGATAGATAAATAGAGATAGGTAGGTAGGTAGATTGATAGAGATAGGTAGGTAGGTAGGTAGATAGATAGATACAGATAGGTAGGTAGGTAGATAGATAGATAGAGATAGGTAGGTAGGTAGATTGATAGATAGAGATAGGTAGGTAGGTAGGTAGATAGATAGAGATAGGTAGGTAGGTAGGTAGATAGATACAGATATGTAGGTAGATAGATAAATACAGATAGGTAGGTAGATAGATTGATAGATAGAGATAGGTAGATAGGTAGATAGATAGATAAAGAAAGGTAGGTAGGTAGATATATAGAAACAGATATGTAGGTAGGTAGATAGATAGATAGAGATAGGTAGATAGGTAGATAGATAGATACAGATAGGTAGGTAGGTAGATAGATAGATAGAGATAGGTAGGTAGGTAGATAGATAGATAGAGATAGGTAGGTAGGTAGATTGATAGATACAGATAGGTAGGTAGGTAGATAGATACAGATAGGTAGGTAGGTAGATTGATAGATAGAGATAGGTAGGTAGGTAGTTAGATAGATAGAGATAGGTAGGTAGGTAGATTGATAGAGATAGGTAGGTAGGTAGGTAGATAGATAGATAGATAGAGATAGGTAGGTAGATAGGTAGATAGATAGATAGAGATAGGTAGGTAGGTAGATAGATAGAGATAGGTAGGTAGGTAGATAGATACAGATAGGTAGGTAGGTAGTTTGATAGATAGAGATAGGTAGGTAGGTAGATAGATAGATAGAGATATGTAGGTAGGTAGGTAGATAGATACAGATAGGTAGGTAGGTAGATAGATAGATACAGATAGGTAGGTAGGTAGATTGATAGATAGAGATAGGTAGGTAGGTAGATAGATAGATAGAGAGGTAGATAGTTAGATAGATAGATACAAATAGGTAGGTAGGTAGGTATATTGATAGATAGAGATAGGTAGGTAGGTAGATAGATAGATAGAGATAGGTAGGTAGGTAGATTGATAGACACAGATAGGTAGGTAGGTAGATAGATAGATACAGATAGGTAGGTAGGTAGATAGATAGATAGAGATAGGTAGGTAGGTAGATTGATAGATAGAGATAGTTAGGTAGGTAGACAGATACATACACTAGGTAGATTGATAGATAGAGATAGGTAGGTAGGTAGATTGATAGATAGAGATAAGTAGATAGGTAGATAGATAGATAGAGATAGGTAGGTAGGTAGATAGATAGATAGATAGAGATAGGTAGGTAGGTAGATAGATAGAGATAGGTAGGTAGGTAGACAGATAGATAGAGATAGGTAGGTAGGTAGATAGATAGATACAGATAGGTAGGTAGGTAGGTAGATAGATACAGATAGGTAGGTATGTAGATTGATAGAGATAGGTAGATAGGTAGATAGATAGATACAGATAGGTAGGTAGGTAGATTGATAGATAGAGATAGGTAGGTAGATAGATAAATACAGATAGGTGGGTAGGTAGATAGATAGATAGAGATAGGTAGGTAGGTAGATTGATAGATAGAGATAGGTAGGTAGGTAGATAGATAGATAGAGATAGGTAGGTAGGTAGATACATAGATACAGATATGTAGGTAGGTAGATAGATAGATAGAGATAGGTAGGTAGGTAGATTGATAGATACTTATAGGTAGGTAGGTAGATAGATAGATAGAGATAGGTAGGTAGGTAGATTGATAGATAGAGATAGGTAGGTAGGTATATTGATAGATATAGATAGATAGGTAGGTAGGTAGATAGATACAGATAGGTAGGTAGGTAGATAGATACAGATAGGTAGGTATGTAGATTCATAGATAGAGATAGGTAGATAGGTAGATAGATAGATACAGATAGGTAGGTAGGTAGATTGATAGATAGAGATAGGTAGGTAGATAGATAAATACAGATAGGTGGGTAGGTAGATAGCTAGATAGAGATAGGTAGGTAGGTAGATTGATAGATAGAGATAGGTAGATAGGTAGATAGATAGACACAGATAGGTAGGTAGGTAGATATATAGATACAGATATGTAGGTAGGTAGATAGATAGATAGAGATAGGTAAGTAGGTAGATTGATAGATAGAGATAGGTAGGTAGGTAGATAGATAGAGATAGGTAGGTAGGTAGATAGATAGATACAGATAGGTAGGTAGCTAAGTAGATAGATACAGATAGGTAGGTAGATAGATAAATACAGATAGGTGGGTAGGTAGATAGATAGATAGATAGATAGGTAGTTAGGTAGATTGATAGATAGAGATAGGTAGGTAGGTAGGTAGATTGATAGATACAGATAGGTAGGTAGGTAGGTAGATAGATACAGATAGGTAGGTAGATAGATAAATACAGATAGGTGGGTAGATAGATAGATTGATAGAGATAGTTAGGTAGGTAGATTGATAGATACAGATAGGTAGGTAGGTAGATAGATAGATACAGATAGGTAGGTAGGTAGATTGATAGATAGAGATAGGTAGGTAGGTAGATAGATAGATAGATAGATAGATAGATAGATAGATAGATAGATAGATAGATAGATAGATAGATAGATAGATAGATAGATAGATAGAGATAGGTAGGTAGGTAGATAGATAGATAGAGATAGCTAGGTAGGTAGATTGATAGATACAGATAGGTAGGTAGGTAGATAGATAGATAGAGATAGGTAGGTAGGTAGGTAGATAGATAGAGATAGGTAGGTAGATAGATAGATAGATAGAGATACGTAGGTAGGTAGATAGATAGATACAGATAGGTAGGTAGGTAGATAGATAGATAGATAGATAGATAGATAGATAGATAGATAGATAGATAGATAGATAGATAGATAGATAGATAGAGATAGGTAGGTAGGTAGATAGATAGATAGAGATAGGTAGGTAGGTAGATTGATAGATACATATAGGTAGATAGGTAGATTGATAGATACAGATAGGTAGGTAGGTAGGTAGATAGATACAGATAGGTAGGTAGGTAGATAGATAGATACAGATAGGTAGGTATGTAGATTGATAGAGATAGGTAGATAGGTAGATAGATAGATACAGATAGGTAGGTAGGTAGATTGATAGATAGAGATAGGTAGGTAGATAGATAGATACAGATAGGTGGGTAGGTAGATAGATAGATAGAGATAGGTAAGTAGGTAGATTGATAGATAGAGATAGGTAGGTAGGTAGATAGATAGATAGATAGATAGATAGAGATAGGTAGGTAGGTAGATAGATAGATACAGATAGGTAGGTAGGTAGATAGATAGATACAGATAGGTAGGTAGGTAGATTGATAGATAGAGATAGGTAGGTAGATTGATAGATAGAGATAGATAGATAGGTAGATAGATAGATAGAGATAGGTAGGTAGGTAGATTGATAGATAGAGATAGGTAGGTAGGTAGATTGATAGATAGAGATAGGTAGGTAGGTAGGTAGATTGATAGACACAGATAGGTAGGTAGGTAGGTAGATAGATACAGATAGGTAGGTAGATAGATAAATACCGATAGGTGGGTAGTTAGATAGATTGATAGAGATAGGTAGGTAGGTAGATTGATAGATACAGATAGGTAGGTAGGTAGATAGATAGATACAGATAGGTAGGTAGGTAGATTGATAGATAGAGATAGGTAGGTAGGTAGATAGATAGATAGATAGATAGATAGATAGATAGATAGATAGATAGATAGATATAGGTAGATAGATAGATAGAGATAGGTAGGTAGGTAGATTGATAGATACAGATAGGTAGTTAGGTAGATAGATAGATAGAGATAGGTAGGTAGGTAGGTAGGTAGATAGATAGAGATAGGTAGGTAGGTAGATAGATAGATACAGATAGGTAGGTAGGTAGATTGATAGATAGAGATAGGTAGGTAGGTAGGTAGATAGATAGAGATAGGTAGGTAGGTAGATAGATAGAGATAGGTAGGTAGGTAGATAGATAGATACAGATAGGTAGGTAGGTAGATAGATAGATACAGATAGGTAGGTAGGTAGATTGATAGATAGAGATAGGTAGGTAGGTAGATTGATAGATACAGATAGGTAGGTAGGTAGGTAGATAGATACAGATAGGTAGGTAGGTAGATAGATAGATACAGATAGGTAGGTATGTAGATTCATAGATAGAGATAGGTAGATAGGTAGATAGATAGATACAGATAGGTAGGTATGTAGATTGATAGATAGAGATAGGTAGGTAGATAGATAAATACAGATAGGTGGGTAGGTAGATAGATAGATAGAGATAGGTAGGTAGGTAGATTGATAGATAGAGATAGGTAGATACGTAGATAGATAGATACAGATAGGTAGGTAGGTAGATATATAGATACAGATATGTAGGTAGGTAGATAGATAGATAGAGATAGGTAAGTAGGTAGATTGATAGATAGAGATAGGTAGGTAGGTAGATAGATAGATAGAGATAGGTAGGTAGGTAGATAGATAGATACAGATAGGTAGGTAGGTAAGTAGATAGATACAGATAAGTAGGTAGATAGATAAATACAGATAGGTGGGTAGGTAGATAGATAGATAGAGATAGGTAGTTAGGTAGATTGATAGATAGAGATAGGTAGGTAGGTAGGTAGATTGATAGATACAGATAGGTAGGTAAGTAGGTAGATAGATACAGATAGGTAGGTAGATAGATAAATACAGATAGGTGGGTAGGTAGATAGATTGATAGAGATAGGTAGGTAGGTAGATTGATAGATACAGATAGGTAGGTAGGTAGATAGATAGATAGAGATAGGTAGGTAGGTAGATTGATAGATAGAGATAGGTAGGTAGGTAGGTAGGTAGGTAGATAGATAGATAGATAGATAGATAGATAGATAGATAGATAGATAGATAGATAGATAGATAGATAGATAGAGATAGGTAGGTAGGTAGATAGATAGATAGAGATAGGTAGGTAGGTAGATTGATAGATAGAGATAGATAGATAGATAGATAGATAGATAGATAGATAGATAGATAGAGATAGGTAGGTAGGTAGATAGATAGATAGAGATAGGTAGGTAGGTAGATTGATAGATACAGATAGGTAGGTAGGTAGATAGATAGATAGAGATAGGTAGGTAGGTAGGTAGATAGATAGAGATAGGTAGGTAGGTAGATTGATAGAGATAGGTAGGTAGGTAGATTGATAGATAGAGATAGGTAGTTAGGTAGATAGATAGATACAGATAGGTAGGTAGGTAGATTGATAGAGATAGGTAGATAGGTAGATTGATAAATACAGATAGGTAGGTAGGTAGATAGATAGATACATATAGGTAGGAAGGTAGATAGATAGATACAGATAGGTAGGTAGGTAGATTGATAGATACAGATAGGTAGGTAGGTAGATAAATACAGATAGGTGGGTAGGTAGATAGATAGATAGAGATAGGTAGGTAGGTAGATTGATAGATAGAGATAGGTAGATAGGTAGATAGATAGATACTGATAGGTAGGTAGGTAGATATATAGATACAGATATGTAGGTAGGTAGATAGATAGATAGAGATAGGTAAGTAGGTAGATTGATAGATAGAGATAGGTAGGTATGTAGATAGATAGATAGATAGATAGATAGATAGATAGATAGATAGATAGATAGATAGATAGATAGATAGATAGATAGATAGATAGATAGATAGAGATAGGTAGGTAGGTAGATAGATAGATACAGATAGGTAGGTAGGTAGATAGATTGATACAGATAGGTAGGTAGGTAGATTGATAGATAGAGATAGGTAGGTAGATAGATAAATACAGATAGGTGGGTAGGTAGATAGATAGATAGAGATAGGTAGGTAGGTAGATTGATAGATAGAGATAGGTAGATAGGTAGATAGATAGATACAGATATGTAGGTAGGTAGATATATAGATACAGATATGTAGGTAGGTAGATAGATAGATAGATAGAGATAGGTAAGTAGGTAGATTGATAGATAGAGATAGGTAGGTAAGTAGATAGATAGATAGAGATAGGTAGGTAGGTAGATAGATAGATACAGATAGGTAGGTAGGTAAGTAGATAATAATAATAATAATAGTAAAGTTGGAAGGGACCTTGGAGGTCATAGGTAGGTAGGTAGGTAGATAGATAGAGATAGGTAGGTAGGTAGATTGATAGAGATAGGTAGGTAGGTAGATTGATAGATAGAGATAGGTAGTTAGGTAGATAGATAGATACAGATAGGTAGGTAGGTAGATTGATAGAGATAGGTAGATAGGTAGATTGATAGATACAGATAGGTAGGTAGGTATGTAGATTGATAGAGATAGGTAGGTAGGTAGATTGATAGATAGAGATAGGTAGGTAGGTAGATAGATAGATACAGATAGGTAGGTAGGTAGATTGATATGTAGGTAGATAGATAAATACAGATAGGTGGGTAGGTAGATAGACAGATAGAGATAGGTAGGTATGTAGATTGATAGATAGAGATAGGTAGATAGGTAGATAGATCGATACAGATAGGTAGGTAGGTAGATTGATAGATAGAGATAGGTAGGTAGGTAGATTGATAGATAGAGATAGGTAGGTAGGTAGATAGATAGAGATAGGTAGGTAGGTAGGTAGATAGATACAGATATGTAGGTAGATAGATAAATACAGATAGGTAGGTAGATAGATTGATAGATAGAGATAGGTAGATAGGTAGATAGATAGATACAGATAGGTAGGTAGGTAGATATATAGAAACAGATATGTAGGTAGGTAGATAGATAGATAGAGATAGGTAGATAGGTAGATAGATAGATACAGATAGGTAGGTAGGTAGATAGATAGATAGAGATAGGTAGGTAGGTAGATAGATAGATAGAGATAGGTAGGTAGGTAGATTGATAGATACAGATAGGTAGGTAGGTAGATAGATACAGATAGGTAGGTAGGTAGATTGATAGATAGAGATAGGTAGGTAGGTAGGTAGATAGATAGAGATAGGTAGGTAGGTAGATTGATAGAGATAGGTAGGTAGGTAGGTAGATAGATAGATAGAGATAGGTAGGTAGATAGGTAGATAGATAGATAGAGATAGGTAGGTAGGTAGATAGATAGAGATAGGTAGGTAGGTAGATAGATACAGATAGGTAGGTAGGTAGTTTGATAGATAGAGATAGGTAGGTAGGTAGATAGATAGATAGAGATATGTAGGTAGGTAGGTAGATAGATACAGATAGGTAGGTAGGTAGATAGATAGATACAGATAGGTAGGTAGGTAGATTGATAGATAGAGATAGGTAGGTAGGTAGATAGATAGATAGAGAGGTAGATAGTTAGATAGATAGATACAAATAGGTAGGTAGGTAGGTAGGTATATTGATAGTTAGAGATAGGTAGGTAGGTAGATAGATAGATAGAGATAGGTAGGTAGGTAGATTGATAGACACAGATAGGTAGGTAGGTAGATAGATAGATACAGATAGGTAGGTAGGTAGATAGATAGATAGAGATAGGTAGGTAGGTAGATTGATAGATAGAGATAGTTAGGTAGGTAGACAGATACATACACTAGGTAGATTGATAGATAGAGATAGGTAGGTAGGTAGATTGATAGATAGAGATAAGTAGATAGGTAGATAGATAGATAGAGATAGGTAGGTAGGTAGATAGATAGATACAGATAGGTAGGTAGGTAGATAGATAGAGATAGGTAGGAAGGTAGATTGTTAGATAGAGATAGGTTGATAGGTAGATAGATAGATACAGATAGGTAGGTAGGTAGATTGATAGATAGAGATAGGTAGGTAGGTAGATAGATAGAGATAGGTAGGTAGGTAGGTAGATAGATACAGATATGTAGGTAGATAGATAAATACAGATAGGTAGGTAGATAGATTGATAGATAGAGATAGGTAGATGGGTAGATAGATAGATACAGATAGGTAGGTAGGTAGATATATAGATACAGATATTTAGGTAGGTAGATAGATAGATAGAGATAGGTAGATAGGTAGATAGATAGATACAGATAGGTAGGTAGGTAGATAGATAGATAGAGATAGGTGGGTAGGTAGATAGATAGATAGAGATAGGTAGGTAGGTAGATAGATAGATAGAGATAGGTAGGTAGGTAGATTGATAGATACAGATAGGTAGGTAGGTAGATAGATAGATACAGATAGGTAGGTAGGTAGATTGATAGATAGAGATAGGTAGGTAGGTAGGTAGATAGATAGAGATAGGTAGGTAGGTAGATTGATAGAGATAGGTAGGTAGGTAGGTAGATAGATAGATAGAGATAGGTAGGTAGGTAGATTGATAGAGATAGGTAGGTAGGTAGATAGATAGATAGATACAGATAGGTAGGTAGATAGGTAGATAGATAGATAGAGATAGGTAGGTAGGTAGATAGATAGAGATAGGTAGGTAGGTAGATAGATACAGGTAGGTAGGTAGGTAGATTGATAGATAGAGATAGGTAGGTACGTAGATAGATAGATAGAGATATGTAGGTAGGTAGGTAGATAGATACAGATAGGTAGGTAGGTAGATAGATAGATACAGATAGGTAGGTAGGTAGATAGATAGATACAGATAGGTAGGTAGGTAGATTGATAGATAGAGATAGGTAGGTAGGTAGATAGATAGATAGATAGATAGATAGATAGATAGATAGATAGATAGATAGATAGATAGATAGATAGATAGATATAGGTAGATAGATAGATAGAGATAGGTAGGTAGGTAGATTGATAGATACAGATAGGTAGTTAGGTAGATAGATAGATAGAGATAGGTAGGTAGGTAGGTAGGTAGGTAGATAGATAGAGATAGGTAGGTAGGTAGATAGATAGATACAGATAGGTAGGTAGGTAGATTGATAGATAGAGATAGGTAGGTAGGTAGGTAGATAGATAGAGATAGGTAGGTAGGTAGATAGATAGAGATAGGTAGGTAGGTAGATAGATAGATACAGATAGGTAGGTAGGTAGATAGATAGATACAGATAGGTAGGTAGGTAGATTGATAGATAGAGATAGGTAGGTAGGTAGATTGATAGATACAGATAGGTAGGTAGGTAGGTAGATAGATACAGATAGGTAGGTAGGTAGATAGATAGATACAGATAGGTAGGTATGTAGATTCATAGATAGAGATAGGTAGATAGGTAGATAGATAGATACAGATAGGTAGGTAGGTAGATTGATAGATAGAGATAGGTAGGTAGATAGATAAATACAGATAGGTGGGTAGGTAGATAGATAGATAGAGATAGGTAGGTAGGTAGGTAGATAGATAGAGATAGGTAGATACGTAGATAGATAGATACAGATAGGTAGGTAGGTAGATATATAGATACAGATATGTAGGTAGGTAGATAGATAGATAGAGATAGGTAAGTAGGTAGATTGATAGATAGAGATAGGTAGGTAGGTAGGTAGGTAGATAGATAGATAGAGATAGGTAGGTAGGTAGATAGATAGATACAGATAGGTAGGTAGGTAAGTAGATAGATACAGATAAGTAGGTAGATAGATAAATACAGATAGGTGGGTAGGTAGATAGATAGATAGAGATAGGTAGTTAGGTAGATTGATAGATAGAGATAGGTAGGTAGGTAGGTAGATTGATAGATACAGATAGGTAGGTAAGTAGGTAGATAGATACAGATAGGTAGGTAGATAGATAAATACAGATAGGTGGGTAGGTAGATAGATTGATAGAGATAGGTAGGTAGGTAGATTGATAGATACAGATAGGTAGGTAGGGAGATAGATAGATAGAGATAGGTAGGTAGGTAGATTGATAGATATAGGTAGGTAGGTAGGTAGGTAGGTAGATAGATAGATAGATAGATAGATAGATAGATAGAGATAGGTAGGTAGGTAGATAGATAGATAGAGATAGGTAGGTAGGTAGATTGATAGAGATAGATAGATAGATAGATAGATAGATAGATAGATAGATAGATAGATAGATAGATAGATAGATAGAGATAGGTAGGTAGGTAGATAGATAGATAGAGATAGGTAGGTAGGTAGATTGATAGATACAGATAGGTAGGTAGGTAGGTAGGTAGATAGATAGATAGATAGAGATAGGTAGGTAGGTAGGTAGATAGATAGAGATAGGTAGGTAGGTAGATTGATAGAGATAGGTAGGTAGGTAGATTGATAGATAGAGATAGGTAGTTAGGTAGATAGATAGATACAGATAGGTAGGTAGGTAGATTGATAGAGATAGGTAGATAGGTAGATTGATAAATACAGATAGGTAGGTAGGTAGATAGATAGATACAGATAGGTAGGAAGGTAGATAGATAGATACAGATAGGTAGGTAGGTAGATTGATAGATACAGATAGGTAGGTAGGTAGATAAATACAGATAGGTGGGTAGGTAGATAGATAGATAGAGATAGGTAGGTAGGTAGATTGATAGATAGAGATAGGTAGATAGGTAGATAGATAGATACTGATAGGTAGGTAGGTAGATATATAGATACAGATATGTAGGTAGGTAGATAGATAGATAGAGATAGGTAAGTAGGTAGATTGATAGATAGAGATAGGTAGGTATGTAGATAGATAGATAGATAGATAGATAGATAGATAGATAGATAGATAGATAGATAGATAGATAGATAGATAGATAGATAGAGATAGGTAGGTAGGTAGATAGATAGATACAGATAGGTAGGTAGGTAGATAGATAGATACAGATAGGTAGGTAGGTAGATTGATAGATAGAGATAGGTAGGTAGATAGATAAATACAGATAGGTGGGTAGGTAGATAGATAGATAGAGATAGGTAGGTAGGTAGATTGATAGATAGAGATAGGTAGATAGGTAGATAGATAGATACAGATATGTAGGTAGGTAGATATATAGATACAGATATGTAGGTAGGTAGATAGATAGATAGAGATAGGTAAGTAGGTAGATTGATAGATAGAGATAGGTAGGTAAGTAGATAGATAGATAGAGATAGGTAGGTAGGTAGATAGATAGATACAGATAGGTAGGTAGGTAAGTAGATAGATACAGATAGGTAGGTAGATTGATAAATACAGATAGGTAGGTAGGTAGATAGATAGATAGAGATAGGTAGGTAGGTAGATTGATAGATACAGATAGGTAGGTAGGTAGATAGATAGATAGAGATAGGTAGGTAGGTAGGTAGATAGATAGAGATAGGTAGGTAGGTAGATTGATAGAGATAGGTAGGTAGGTAGATTGATAGATAGAGATAGGTAGTTAGGTAGATAGATAGATACAGATAGGTAGGTAGGTAGATTGATAGAGATAGGTAGATAGGTAGATTGATAGATACAGATAGGTAGGTAGGTATGTAGATTGATAGAGATAGGTAGGTAGGTAGATTGATAGATAGAGATAGGTAGGTAGGTAGATAGATAGATACAGATAGGTAGGTAGGTAGATTGATATGTAGGTAGATAGATAAATACAGATAGGTGGGTAGGTAGATAGACAGATAGAGATAGGTAGGTATGTAGATTGATAGATAGAGATAGGTAGATAGGTAGATAGATCGATACAGATAGGTAGGTAGGTAGATTGATAGATAGAGATAGGTAGGTAGGTAGATAGATAGATAGACATATGTAGGTAGGTAGGTAGATAGATACAGATAGGTAGGTAGGTAGATAGATAGATACAGATAGGTAGGTAGGTAGATAGATAGATAGAGAGGTAGGTAGGTAGATAGATAGATAGAGATAGGTAGGTAGGTAGATAGATAGATACAGATAGGTAGGTATTTAGATAGATAGATACAGATAGGTAGGTAGGTAGATTGATAGATAGAGATAGGTAGGTAGGTATATAGATAGATACAGATAGGTAGGTAGGTAGATTGATAGATACAGATAGGTAGGTAGGTAGATTGATAGATAGAGATAGGTAGGTAGGTAGATAGATAGATAGAGATAGGTGGGTAGGTAGATAGATAGATAGAGATAGATAGGTAGGTAGGTAGATAGATAGATAGAGAGGTAGGTAGGCAGATAGATAGATAGAGATAGGTAGGTAGGTAGATAGAGAGATACAGATAGGTAGGTAGGTAGATTGATAGATAGAGATAGGTAGGTAGGTATATAGATAGATACAGATAGGTAGGTAGGTAGATTGATAGATACAGATGGGTAGGTAGGTAGATTAATAGACAGAGATAGGTAGGTAGGTAGATAGATAGATAGAGATAGGTAGGTAGGTAGGTAGATAGATAGATAGAGATAGGTAGGTAGGTAGGTAGATAGATACAGATAGGTAGGTAGGTAGATAGATAGATACAGATAGGTAGGTAGGTAGATTGATAGATAGAGATAGGTAGGTAGGTAGATTGATAGAGATAGATAGATAGATAGATAGATAGATAGAGATAGGTAGGTAGGTAGATAGATAGATACAGATAGGTAGGTAGGTAGATAGATAGATACAGATAGGTAGGTAGGTAGATTGATAGATAGAGATAGGTAGGTAGATAGATAAATACAGATAGGTGGGTAGGTAGATAGATAGATAGAGATAGGTAGGTAGGTAGATTGATAGATAGAGATAGGTAGATAGGTAGATAGATAGATACAGATATGTAGATAGGTAGATAGATAGATAGAGATAGGTAAGTAGGTAGATTGATAGATAGAGATAGGTAGGTAAGTAGATAGATAGATAGAGATAGGTAGGTAGGTAGATAGATAGATACAGATAGGTAGGTAGGTAAGTAGATAGATACAGATAGGTAGGTAGATTGATAAATACAGATAGGTAGGTAGGTAGATAGATAGATAGAGATAGGTAGGTAGGTAGATTGATAGATACAGATAGGTAGGTAGGTAGATAGATAGATAGAGATAGGTAGGTAGGTAGGTAGATAGATAGAGATAGGTAGGTAGGTAGATTGATAGAGATAGGTAGGTAGGTAGATTGATAGATAGAGATAGGTAGTTAGGTAGATAGATAGATACAGATAGGTAGGTAGCTAGATTGATAGAGATAGGTAGATAGGTAGATTGATAGATACAGATAGGTAGGTAGGTATGTAGATTGATAGAGATAGGTAGGTAGGTAGATTGATAGATAGAGATAGGTAGGTAGGTAGATAGATAGATACAGATAGGTAGGTAGGTAGATTGATATGTAGGTAGATAGATAAATACAGATAGGTGGGTAGGTAGATAGACAGATAGAGATAGGTAGGTATGTAGATTGATAGATAGAGATAGGTAGATAGGTAGATAGATCGATACAGATAGGTAGGTAGGTAGATTGATAGATAGAGATAGGTAGGTAGGTAGATAGATAGATAGACATATGTAGGTAGGTAGGTAGATAGATACAGATAGGTAGGTAGGTAGATAGATAGATACAGATAGGTAGGTAGGTAGATAGATAGATAGAGAGGTAGGTAGGTAGATAGATAGATAGAGATAGGTAGGTAGGTAGATAGATAGATACAGATAGGTAGGTATTTAGATAGATAGATACAGATAGGTAGGTAGGTAGATTGATAGATAGAGATAGGTAGGTAGGTATATAGATAGATACAGATAGGTAGGTAGGTAGATTGATAGATACAGATAGGTAGGTAGGTAGATTGATAGATAGAGATAGGTAGGTAGGTAGATAGATAGATAGAGATAGGTGGGTAGGTAGATAGATAGATAGAGATAGATAGGTAGGTAGGTAGATAGATAGATAGAGAGGTAGGTAGGCAGATAGATAGATAGAGATAGGTAGGTAGGTAGATAGAGAGATACAGATAGGTAGGTAGGTAGATTGATAGATAGAGATAGGTAGGTAGGTATATAGATAGATACAGATAGGTAGGTAGGTAGATTGATAGATACAGATGGGTAGGTAGGTAGATTGATAGACAGAGATAGGTAGGTAGGTAGATAGATAGATAGAGATAGGTAGGTAGGTAGGTAGATAGATAGATAGAGATAGGTAGGTAGGTAGGTAGATAGATACAGATAGGTAGGTAGGTAGATAGATAGATACAGATAGGTAGGTAGGTAGATTGATAGATAGAGATAGGTAGGTAGGTAGATTGATAGAGATAGGTAGGTAGGTAGGTAGATAGATAGAGATAGGTAGGTAGGTAGATTGATAGATACAGATAGGTAGGTAGGTAGATAGATAGATACAGATAGGTAGGTAGGTAGATTGATAGATAGAGATAGGTAGGTAGGTAGATAGATAGATAGAGATAGGTAGGTAGGTAGATTGATAGAGATTGGTAGGTAGGTAGATAGATAGATAGATAGATAGATAGATAGATAGATAGATAGATAGATAGATAGAGATAGGTAGGTAGGTAGATAGATAAATAGAGATAGGTAGGTAGGTAGATTGATAGAGATAGGTAGGTAGGTAGGTAGATAGATAGATACAGATAGGTAGGTAGGTAGATAGATAGATAGAGATAGGTAGGTAGGTAGATTGATAGATAGAGATAGGTAGGTAGGTAGATAGATAGAGATAGGTAGGTAGGTAGGTAGATAGATACAGATATGTAGGTAGATAGATAAATACAGATAGGTAGGTAGATAGATTGATAGATAGAGATAGGTAGATAGGTAGATAGATAGATACAGATAGGTAGGTAGGTAGATATATAGAAACAGATATGTAGGTAGGTAGATAGATAGATAGAGATAGGTAGATAGGTAGATAGATAGATACAGATAGGTAGGTAGGTAGATAGATAGATAGAGATAGGTAGGTAGGTAGATAGATAGATAGAGATAGGTAGGTAGGTAGATTGATAGATACAGATAGGTAGGTAGGTAGATAGATACAGATAGGTAGGTAGGTAGATTGATAGATAGAGATAGGTAGGTAGGTAGGTAGATAGATAGAGATAGGTAGGTAGGTAGATTGATAGAGATAGGTAGGTAGGTAGGTAGATAGATAGATAGAGATAGGTAGGTAGATAGGTAGATAGATAGATAGAGATAGGTAGGTAGGTAGATAGATAGAGATAGGTAGGTAGGTAGATAGATACAGATAGGTAGGTAGGTAGTTTGATAGATAGAGATAGGTAGGTAGGTAGATAGATAGATAGAGATATGTAGGTAGGTAGGTAGATAGATACAGATAGGTAGGTAGGTAGATAGATAGATACAGATAGGTAGGTAGGTAGATTGATAGATAGAGATAGGTAGGTAGGTAGATAGATAGATAGAGAGGTAGATAGTTAGATAGATAGATACAAATAGGTAGGTAGGTAGGTAGGTATATTGATAGATAGAGATAGGTAGGTAGGTAGATAGATAGATAGAGATAGGTAGGTAGGTAGATTGATAGACACAGATAGGTAGGTAGGTAGATAGATAGATACAGATAGGTAGGTAGGTAGATAGATAGATAGAGATAGGTAGGTAGGTAGATTGATAGATAGAGATAGTTAGGTAGGTAGACAGATACATACACTAGGTAGATTGATAGATAGAGATAGGTAGGTAGGTAGATTGATAGATAGAGATAAGTAGATAGGTAGATAGATAGATAGAGATAGGTAGGTAGGTAGATAGATAGATACAGATAGGTAGGTAGGTAGATAGATAGATAGAGATAGGTAGGAAGGTAGATTGTTAGATAGAGATAGGTTGATAGGTAGATAGATAGATACAGATAGGTAGGTAGGTAGATTGATAGATAGAGATAGGTAGGTAGGTAGGTAGATAGATAGAGATAGGTAGGTAGGTAGGTAGGTAGATAGATACAGATATGTAGGTAGATAGATAAATACAGATAGGTAGGTAGATAGATTGATAGATAGAGATAGGTAGATGGGTAGATAGATAGATACAGATAGGTAGGTAGGTAGATATATAGATACAGATATGTAGGTAGGTAGATAGATAGATAGAGATAGGTAGATAGGTAGATAGATAGATACAGATAGGTAGGTAGGTAGATAGATAGATAGAGATAGGTGGGTAGGTAGATAGATAGATAGAGATAGGTAGGTAGGTAGATAGATAGATAGAGATAGGTAGGTAGGTAGATTGATAGATACAGATAGGTAGGTAGGTAGATAGATAGATACAGATAGGTAGGTAGGTAGATTGATAGATAGAGATAGGTAGGTAGGTAGGTAGATAGATAGAGATAGGTAGGTAGGTAGATTGATAGAGATAGGTAGGTAGGTAGGTAGATAGATAGATAGAGATAGGTAGGTAGGTAGATTGATAGAGATAGGTAGGTAGGTAGATAGATAGATAGATACAGATAGGTAGGTAGATAGGTAGATAGATAGATAGAGATAGGTAGGTAGGTAGATAGATAGAGATAGGTAGGTAGGTAGATAGATACAGATAGGTAGGTAGGTAGATTGATAGATAGAGATAGGTAGGTACGTAGATAGATAGATAGAGATATGTAGGTAGGTAGGTAGATAGATACAGATAGGTAGGTAGGTAGATAGATAGATAGAGATAGGTAGGTAGGTAGATTGATAGATAGAGATAGGTAGGTAGGAAGATAGATAGATAGAGAGGTAGATAGTTAGATAGATGGATACAAATAGGTAGGTAGGTAGGTATATTGATAGATAGAGATAGGTAGGTAGGTAGATAGATAGATAGAGATAGGTAGGTAGGTAGATTGATAGACACAGATAGGTAGGTAGGTAGATAGATAGATACAGATAGGTAGGTAGATAGATAGATAGATAGAGATAGGTAGGTAGGTAGATTGATAGATAGAGATAGGTAGGTAGGTAGACAGATACATACAGTAGGTAGATTGATAGATAGAGATAGGTAGGTAGGTAGATTGATAGATAGAGATAGGTAGATAGGTAGATAGATAGATAGAGATAGGTAGGTAGGTAGATAGATAGATACAGATAGGTAGGTAGGTAGATAGATAGATAGAGATAGGTAGGTAGGTAGATTGATAGATAGAGATAGGTAGATAGGTAGATAGATAGATACAGATAGGTAGGTAGGTAGATTGATAGATAGAGATAGGTAGGTAGGTAGATTGATAGATACAGTTAGGTAGGTAGGTAGGTAGATAGATAGATAGAGATAGGTAGGTAGGTAGATAGATAGATGGAGATAGGTAGGTAGGTAGATTGATAGATACAGATAGGTAGGTAGGTAGATTGATAGATAGAGATAGGTAGGTAGGTAGATAGATAGATAGACATATGTAGGTAGGTAGGTAGATAGATAGATATAGATAGGTAGGTAGGTAGATTGATAGATAGAGATAGGTAGGTAGGTAGATAGATAGATAGACATATGTAGGTAGGTAGGTAGATAGATACAGATAGGTAGGTAGGTAGATAGATACAGATAGGTAGGTAGGTAGATTGATAGATAGAGATAGGTAGGTAGGTAGATAGATAGATAGAGAGGTAGGTAGGTAGATAGATAGATAGAGATAGGTAGGTAGATAGATAGATACAGATAGGTAGGTATTTAGATAGATAGATACAGATAGGTAGGTAGGTAGATTGATAGATACAGATAGGTAGGTAGGTAGATTGATAGATAGAGATAGGTAGGTAGGTAGATAGATAGATAGAGATAGGTGGGTAGGTAGATAGATAGATAGAGATAGGTAGGTAGGTAGATTGATAGATAGAGATAGGTAGGTAGGTAGATTGATAGATAGAGATAGGTAGGTAGGTAGATAGATAGATAGAGATAGGTAGGTAGGTAGATAGATAGATACAGATAGGTAGGTAGGTAGGTAGGTAGATAGATAGATAGAGATAGGTAGGTAGGTAGATAGATAGATAGAGATAGGTAGGTAGGTAGATTGATAGATAGAGATAGGTAGGTAGGTAGATAGATAGATAGACATATGTAGGTAGGTAGGTAGATAGATAGATACAGATAGGTAGGTAGGTAGATTGATAGATAGAGATAGGTAGGTAGGTAGATAGATAGATAGACATATGTAGGTAGGTAGGTAGATAGATACAGATAGGTAGGTAGGTAGATAGATAGATACAGATAGGTAGGTAGGTAGATTGATAGATAGAGATAGGTAGGTAGGTAGATAGATAGATAGAGAGGTAGGTAGGTAGATAGATAGATAGAGATAGGTAGGTAGATAGATAGATACAGATAGGTAGGTATTTAGATAGATAGATACAGATAGGTAGGTAGGTAGATTGATAGATAGAGATAGGTAGGTAGGTATATAGATAGATACAGATAGGTAGGTAGGTAGATTGATAGATACAGATAGGTAGGTAGGTAGATTGATAGATAGAGATAGGTAGGTAGGTAGATAGATAGATAGAGATAGGTGGGTAGGTAGATAGATAGATAGAGATAGGTAGCTAGGTAGATTGATAGATACAGATAGGTAGGTAGGTAGATAGATACAGATAGGTAGGTAGGTAGATAGATAGATACAGATAGGTAGGTAGGTAGATTGATAGATAGAGATAGGTAGATATGTAGATTGATAGATAGAGATAGGTAGATATGTAGATAGATAGATACCGATAGGTAGGTAGGTAGATATATAGATTCAGATATGTAGGTAGGTAGATAGATAGATAGAGATAGGTAGGTAGGTAGACTGATAGATAGAGATAGGTAGGTAGGTAGATAGATAGATAGAGAGGTAGGTAGGTAGATAGATAGATATAGATAGGTATGTAGGTAGATAGATAGATACAGATAGGTAGGTAGGTAGATTGATAGATAGAGATAGGTAGGTAGGTAGATTGATAGATAGAGATAGGTAGATAGGTAGATAGATAGATAGAGATAGGTAGGTAGGTAGATAGATAGATACAGATAGGTAGGTAGGTAGATAGATAGATACAGATAGGTAGGTAGGTAGATTGATAGATGGAGATAGGTAGGTAGGTAGGTAGATAGATAGAGATAGGTAGGTAGGTAGATTGATAGATAGAGATAGGTAGGTAGATAGATAAATACAGATAGGTGGGTTGGTAGATAGATAGATAGAAATAGGTAGGTAGGTAGATTGATAGATAGAGATAGGTAGATAGGTAGATAGATAGATACAGATAGGTAGGTAGGTAGATTGATAGATAGAGATAGGTAGGTAGGTAGATAGATAGATAGAGATAGGTAGGTAGGTAGATTGATAGATACAGATAGGTAGGTAGGTAGATAGATAGATAGAGATAGGTAGGTAGGTAGGTAGATAGATACAGATAGGTAGGTAGGTAGATAGATAAATACAGATAGGTAGGTAGGTAGATTGATAGATAGAGATAGGTAGATAGGTAGATTGATAGATAGAGATAGGTAGATAGGTAGATAGATAGATAGAGATAGGTAGGTAGGTAGATATATAGATTCAGATATGTAGGTAGGTAGATAGATAGATAGAGATAGGTAGGTAGGTAGACTGATAGATAGAGATAGGTAGGTAGGTAGATAAATAGAGATACGTAGGTAGGTAGGTAGATAGATACAGATAGGTAGGTAGATAGATAAATACAGATAGGTGGGTAGGTAGATAGATAGATAGAGATAGGTAGGTAGGTAGGTAGATAGATACAGATAGGTAGGTAGGTAGATAGATAGATACAGATAGGTAGGTAGGTAGATTGATAGATAGAGATAGGTAGGTAAGTAGATTGATAGATAGAGATAAATAGATAGGTAGATAGATAGATAGAGATAGGTAGGTAGGTAGATTGATAGATAGAGATAGGTAGGTAGGTAGATAAATAGAGATACGTAGGTAGGTAGGTAGATAGATACAGATAGGTAGGTAGATAGATAAATACAGATAGGTGGGTAGGTAGATAGATAGATAGAGATAGGTAGGTAGGTAGATTGATAGATAGAGATAGGTAGATAGGTAGATAGATAGATACAGATAGGTAGGTAGGTATATTGATAGATAGAGATAGGTAGGTAGGTAGATAGATAGATAGAGATAGGTAGGTAGGTAGATTGATAGATAGAGATAGGTAGGTAGGTAGACAGATACATAAAGTAGGTAGATTGATAGATAGAGATAGGTAGGTAGGTAGATTGATAGATAGAGATAGGTAGATAGGTAGATAGATAGATAGAGATAGGTAGGTAGGTAGATAGATAGATACAGATAGGTAGGTAGGTAGATAGATAGATAGAGATAGGTAGGTAGGTAGATTGATAGATAGAGATAGGTAGATAGGTAGATAGATAGATACAGATAGGTAGGTAGGTAGATTGATAGATAGAGATAGGTAGGTAGGTAGATTGATAGATACAGTTAGGTAGGTAGGTAGGTAGATAGATAGATAGAGATAGGTAGGTAGGTAGATAGATAGATACAGATAGGTAGGTAGGTAGGTAGATAGATAGATAGAGATAGGTAGGTAGGTAGATAGATAGATGGAGATAGGTAGGTAGGTAGATTGATAGATACAGATAGGTAGGTAGGTAGATTGATAGATAGAGATAGGTAGGTAGGTAGATAGATAGATAGACATATGTAGGTAGGTAGGTAGATAGATACAGATAGGTAGGTAGGTAGATAGATAGATACAGATAGGTAGGTAGGTAGTTTGATAGATAGAGATAGGTAGGTAGGTAGATAGATAGATAGAGAGGTAGGTAGGTAGATAGATAGATAGAGATAGGTAGGTAGATAGATAGATACAGATAGGTAGGTATTTAGATAGATAGATACAGATAGGTAGGTAGGTAGATTGATAGATAGAGATAGGTAGGTAGGTATATAGATAGATACAGATAGGTAGGTAGGTAGATTGATAGATACAGATAGGTAGGTAGGTAGATTGATAGATAGAGATAGGTAGGTAGGTAGATAGATAGATAGAGATAGGTGGGTAGGTAGATAGATAGATAGAGATAGGTAGGTAGGTAGATTGATAGATACAGATAGGTAGGTAGGTAGATAGATACAGATAGGTAGGTAGGTAGATAGATAGATACAGATAGGTAGGTAGGTAGATTGATAGATAGAGATAGGTAGATAGGTAGATTGATAGATAGAGATAGGTAGATATGTAGATAGATAGATACCGATAGGTAGGTAGGTAGATATATAGATTCAGATATGTAGGTAGGTAGATAGATAGATAGAGATAGGTAGGTAGGTAGACTGATAGATAGAGATAGGTAGGTAGGTAGATAGATAGATAGAGAGGTAGGTAGGTAGATAGATAGATACAGATAGGTATGTAGGTAGATAGATAGATACAGATAGGTAGGTAGGTAGATTGATAGATAGAGATAGGTAGGTAGGTAGATTGATAGATAGAGATAGGTAGATAGGTAGATAGATAGATAGAGATAGGTAGGTAGGTAGATAGATAGATACAGATAGGTAGGTAGGTAGATAGATAGATACAGATAGGTAGGTAGGTAGATTGATAGATGGAGATAGGTAGGTAGGTAGGTAGATAGATAGAGATAGGTAGGTAGGTAGATTGATAGATAGAGATAGGTAGGTAGATAGATAAATACAGATAGGTGGGTTGGTAGATAGATAGATAGAAATAGGTAGGTAGGTAGATTGATAGATAGAGATAGGTAGGTAGGTAGATAGATAGATAGAGATAGGTAGGTAGGTAGATTGATAGATACAGATAGGTAGGTAGGTAGATAGATAGATAGAGGTAGGTAGGTAGGTAGGTAGATAGATACAGATAGGTAGGTAGGTAGATAGATAGATACAGATAGGTAGGTAGGTAGATTGATAGATAGAGATAGGTAGATAGGTAGATTGATAGATAGAGATAGGTAGATAGGTAGATAGATAGATAGAGATAGGTAGGTAGGTAGATATATAGATTCAGATATGTAGGTAGGTAGATAGATAGATAGAGATAGGTAGGTAGGTAGACTGATAGATAGAGATAGGTAGGTAGGTAGATAGATAGATAGAGAGGTAGGTAGGTAGATAGATAGGTACAGATAGGTATGTAGGTAGATAGATAGATACAGATAGGTAGGTAGGTAGATTGATAGATAGAGATAGGTAGGTAGGTAGGTAGATAGATACAGATAGGTAGGTAGGTAGATAGATAGATACAGATAGGTAGGTAGGTAGATTGATAGATAGAGATAGGTAGGTAAGTAGATTGATAGATAGAGATAAATAGATAGGTAGATAGATAGATAGAGATAGGTAGGTAGGTAGATTGATAGATAGAGATAGGTAGGTAGGTAGATAAATAGAGATACGTAGGTAGGTAGGTAGATAGATACAGATAGGTAGGTAGATAGATAAATACAGAAAGGTGGGTAGGTAGATAGATAGATAGAGATAGGTAGGTAGGTAGATTGATAGATAGAGATAGGTAGATAGGTAGATAGATAGATACAGATAGGTAGGTAGGTATATTGATAGATAGAGATAGGTAGGTAGGTAGATAGATAGATAGAGATAGGTAGGTAGGTAGATTGATAGATACAGATACGTAGGTAGGTAGATAGATAGATACAGATAGGTAGGTAGGTAGATAGATACATAGAGATAGGTAGGTAGGTAGATTGATAGATAGAGATAGGTAGGTAGGTAGACAGATACATACAGATAGGTAGGTAGGTAGGTAGATAGATACAGATAGGTAGGTAGGTAGATAGATAGATACAGATAGGTAGGTAGGTAGATTGATAGATAGAGCTAGGTAGGTAGGAAGGTAGATAGATAGAGATAGGTAGGTAGGTAGATTGATAGATACAGATAGGTAGGTAGGTAGATTGATAGATAGAGATAGGTAGGTAGGTAGGTAGATAGATAGAGATAGGTAGGTAGGTAGATTGATAGATAGAGATAGGTAGGTAGATAGATAAATACAGATAGGTGGGTAGGTAGATAGATAGATAGAGATGGGTAGGTAGGTAGATTGATAGATAGAGATAGGTAGATAGGTAGATAGATAGATACAGATAGGTAGGTAGGTAGATTGATAGATAGAGATAGGTAGGTAGGTAGATAGATAGATAGAGATAGGTAGGTAGGTAGATTGATAGATACAGATAGGTAGGTAGGTAGATAGATAGATAGAGATAGGTAGGTAGGTAGGTAGATAGATACAGATAGGTAGGTAGGTAGATAGATAGATAGAGATAGGTAGGTAGGTAGATTGATAGATAGAGATAGGTAGATAGATAGATACAGATAGGTAGGTAGGTAGATTGATAGATAGAGATAGGTAGGTAGGTAGATTGATAGATACAGTTAGGTAGGTAGGTAGATAGATAGATAGAGATAGGTAGGTAGGTAGATAGATAGATACAGATAGGTAGGTAGGTAGGTAGATAGATAGATAGATAGAGATAGGTAGGTAGGTAGATAGATAGATAGAGATAGGTAGGTAGGTAGATTGATAGATACAGATAGGTAGGTAGGTAGATTGATAGATAGAGATAGGTAGGTAGGTAGATAGATAGATAGACATATGTAGGTAGGTAGGTAGATAGATAGATACAGATAGGTAGGTAGGTAGATTGATAGATAGAGATAGGTAGGTAGGTAGATAGATAGATAGACATATGTAGGTAGGTAGGTAGATAGATACAGATAGGTAGGTAGGTAGATAGATAGATACAGATAGGTAGGTAGGTAGATTGATAGATAGATATAGGTAGGTAGGTAGATAGATAGATAGATAGAGAGGTAGGTAGGTAGATAGATAGATAGAGATAGGTAGGTAGATAGATAGATACAGATAGGTAGGTATTTAGATAGATAGATACAGATAGGTAGGTAGGTAGATTGATAGATAGAGATAGGTAGGTAGGTATATAGATAGATACAGATAGGTAGGTAGGTAGATTGATAGATACAGATAGGTAGGTAGGTAGATTGATAGATAGAGATAGGTAGGTAGGTAGATAGATAGATAGAGATAGGTGGGTAGGTAGATAGATAGATAGAGATAGGTAGGTAGGTAGATTGATAGATACAGATAGGTAGGTAGGTAGATAGATACAGATAGGTAGGTAGGTAGATAGATAGATACAGATAGGTAGGTAGGTAGATTGATAGATAGAGATAGGTAGATAGGTAGATTGATAGATAGAGATAGGTAGATATGTAGATAGATAGATACCGATAGGTAGGTAGGTAGATATATAGATTCAGATATGTAGGTAGGTAGATAGATAGATAGAGATAGGTAGGTAGGTAGACTGATAGATAGAGATAGGTAGGTAGGTAGATAGATAGATAGAGAGGTAGGTAGGTAGATAGATAGATACAGATAGGTATGTAGGTAGATAGATAGATACAGATAGGTAGGTAGGTAGATTGATAGATAGAGATAGGTAGGTAGGTAGATTGATAGATAGAGATAGGTAGATAGGTAGATAGATAGATAGAGATAGGTAGGTAGGTAGATAGATAGATACAGATAGGTAGGTAGGTAGATAGATAGATACAGATAGGTAGGTAGGTAGATTGATAGATGGAGATAGGTAGGTAGGTAGGTAGATAGATAGAGATAGGTAGGTAGGTAGATTGATAGATAGAGATAGGTAGGTAGATAGATAAATACAGATAGGTGGGTTGGTAGATAGATAGATAGAGATAGGTAGGTAGGTAGATTGATAGATAGAGATAGGTAGATAGGTAGATAGATAGATACAGATAGGTAGGTAGGTAGATTGATAGATAGAGATAGGTAGGTAGGTAGATAGATAGATAGAGATAGGTAGGTAGGTAGATTGATAGATACAGATAGGTAGGTAGGTAGATAGATAGATAGAGATAGGTAGGTAGGTAGGTAGATAGATACAGATAGGTAGGTAGGTAGATAGATAGATACAGATAGGTAGGTAGGTAGATTGATAGATAGAGATAGGTAGATAGGTAGATTGATAGATAGAGATAGGTAGATAGGTAGATAGATAGATAGAGATAGGTAGGTAGGTAGATATATAGATTCAGATATGTAGGTAGGTAGATAGATAGATAGAGATAGGTAGGTAGGTAGACTGATAGATAGAGATAGGTAGGTAGGTAGATAGATAGATAGAGAGGTAGGTAGGTAGATAGATAGATACAGATAGGTATGTAGGTAGATAGATAGATACAGATAGGTAGGTAGGTAGATTGATAGATAGAGATAGGTAGGTAGGTAGGTAGATAGATACAGATAGGTAGGTAGGTAGATAGATAGATACAGATAGGTAGGTAGGTAGATTGATAGATAGAGATAGGTAGGTAAGTAGATTGATAGATAGAGATAAATAGGTAGGTAGATAGATAGATAGAGATAGGTAGGTAGGTAGATAAATAGAGATACGTACGTAGGTAGGTAGATAGATACAGATAGGTAGGTAGATAGATAAATACAGATAGGTGGGTAGGTAGATAGATAGATAGAGATAGGTAGGTAGATTGATAGATAGAGATAGGTAGATAGGTAGATAGATAGATACAGATACAGATAGGTAGGTAGGTAGATAGATACATAGAGATAGGTAGGTAGGTAGATTGATAGATAGAGATAGGTAGGTAGGTAGACAGATACATACAGATAGGTAGGTAGGTAGGTAGATAGATACAGATAGGTAGGTAGGTAGATAGATAGATACAGATAGGTAGGTAGGTAGATTGATAGATAGAGCTAGGTAGGTAGGAAGGTAGATAGATAGAGATAGGTAGGTAGGTAGATTGATAGATACAGATAGGTAGGTAGGTAGATTGATAGATAGAGATAGGTAGGTAGGTAGGTAGATAGATAGAGATAGGTAGGTAGGTAGATTGATAGATAGAGATAGGTAGGTAGATAGATAAATACAGATAGGTGGGTAGGTAGATAGATAGATAGAGATGGGTAGGTAGGTAGATTGATAGATAGAGATAGGTAGATAGGTAGATAGATAGATACAGATAGGTAGGTAGGTAGATTGATAGATAGAGATAGGTAGGTAGGTAGATAGATAGATAGAGATAGGTAGGTAGGTAGATTGATAGATACAGATAGGTAGGTAGGTAGGTAGATAGATAGATAGAGATAGGTAGGTAGGTAGGTAGATAGATACAGATAGGTAGGTAGGTAGATAGATAGATACAGATAGGTAGGTAGGTAGATTGATAGATAGAGATAGGTAGGTAGGTAGATTGATAGATAGAGATAAATAGATAGGTAGATAGATAGATAGAGATTGGTAGGTAGGTAGATTGATAGATAGAGATAGGTAGGTAGGTAGATAGATAGAGATACGTAGGTAGGTAGGTAGATAGATACAGATAGGTAGGTAGGTAGATAGATAGATACAGATAGGTAGGTAGGTAGATTGATAGATAGAGCTAGGTAGGTAAGAAGGTAGATAGATAGAGATAGGTAGGTAGGTAGATTGATAGAGATAGGTAGGTAGGTAGATAGATAGATAGAGATAGGTAGGTAGGTAGATAGATAGATACAGATAGGTACGTAGGTAGATAGATACAGATAGGTAGGTAGGTAGATAGATAGATAGAGATAGGTAGGTAGGTAGATTGATAGATGAGATAGGTAGGTAGGCAGATAGATAGATAGAGATAGGTAGGTAGGTAGATAGATAGAGATAGGTAGGTAGGTAGATAGATAGATAGAGATAGGTAGGTAGGTAGATATATAGATTCAGATATGTAGGTAGGTAGATAGATAGATAGAGATAGGTAGGGAGGTAGACTGATAGATAGAGATAGGTAGGTAGGTAGATAGATAGATAGAGAGGTAGGTAGGTAGATAGATAGATACAGATAGGTATGTAGGTAGATAGATAGATATAGATAGGTAGGTAGGTAGATTGATAGATAGAGATAGGTAGGTAGGTAGATTGATGGATAGAGATAGGTAGATAGGTAGATAGATAGATAGAGATAGGTAGGTAGATAGATAGATAGAGATAGGTAGGTAGGTAGATAGATAGATAGAGATAGGTAGGTAGGTAGATTGATAGATAGAGATAGATAGATAGGTAGATAGATAGATAGATACAGATAGGTAGGTAGGTAGATTGATAGATAGAGATAGGTAGGTAGGTAGATAGATAGATAGAGATAGGTAGGTAGGTAGATAGATAGATAGATAGATAGATAGATAGATAGATAGATAGATAGAGATATGTAGGTAGGTAGATAGATACAGATAGGTAGGTAGGTAGATAGATACAGATAGGTAGGTAGGTAGATTGATAGATAGAGATAGTTAGGTAGGTAGATAGATAGATAGAGAGGTAGGTAGGTAGATAGATAGATAGAGATAGGTAGATAGATAGATAGATACAGACAGGTAGGTAGGTAGATTGATAGATAGAGATAGGTAGGTAGGTAGATAGATAGATAGAGATAGGTAGGTAGGTAGATTGATAGATACAGATTGGTAGGTAGGTAGATAGATAGATAGAGATAGGTAGGTATGTAGATAGATAGATACAGATAGGTAGGTAGGTAGGTAGATAGATAGAGATAGGTAGGTAGGTAGATAGATAGATAGAGATAGGTAGGTAGGTAGATTGATAGATACAGATAGGTAGGTAGGTAGATTGATAGATAGAGATAGGTAGGTAGGTAGATTGATAGATAGAGATAGGTAGGTAGGTAGATAGATAGATAGAGAGGTAGGTAGGTAGATAGATAGATAGAGATAGGTAGGTAGGTAGGTAGATAGATAGATAGATAGAGATATGTAGGTAGGTAGATAGATACAGATAGGTAGGTAGGTAGATAGATACAGATAGGTAGGTAGGTAGATTGATAGATAGAGATAGGTAGGTAGGTAGATAGATAGATAGAGAGGTAGGTAGGTAGATAGATAGATAGAGATAGGTAGGTAGGTAGATAGATAGATACACATAGGTAGGTATTTAGATAGATATATACACATAGGTAGGTAGGTAGATTGATAGATAGAGATAGGTAGGTAGATATATAGATAGATACAGATAGGTAGGTAGGTAGATATATAGATACGGATAGGTAGGTAGGTAGATTGATAGATAGAGATAGGTAGGTAGGTAGATAGATAGATAGAGATAGGTGGGTAGGTAGATTGATAGATAGAGATAGGTAGGTAGGTAGATTGATAGATACAGATAGGTAGGTAGGTAGATATATAGATACAGATAGGTAGGTAGGTAGGTAGATAGATAGATAGAGATAGGTAGGTAGGTAGATAGATAGAGATAGGTAGGTAGGTGGGTAGATTGATAGATACAGATAGGAAGGTAGGTAGATAGATAGATACAGATAGGTAGGTAGGTAGATAGATAGATACAGATAGGTAGGTAGGTAGATTGATAGATAGAGATAGGTAGGTAGGTAGATTGATAGATAGAGATAGGTAGGTAGGTAGATAGATAGATAGAGAGGTAGGTAGGTAGATAGATAGATAGAGATAGGTAGGTAGGTAGATAGATAGATAGATAGATAGAGATATGTAGGTAGGTAGATAGATACAGATAGGTAGGTAGGTAGATAGATACAGATAGGTAGGTAGGTAGATTGATAGATAGAGATAGGTAGGTAGGTAGATAGATAGATAGAGAGGTAGGTAGGTAGATAGATAGATAGAGATAGGTAGGTAGGTAGATAGATAGATACAGATAGGTAGGTATTTAGATAGATATATACACATAGGTAGGTAGGTAGATTGATAGATAGAGATAGGTAGGTAGATATATAGATAGATACAGATAGGTAGGTAGGTAGATATATAGATACAGATAGGTAGGTAGGTAGATTGATAGATAGAGATAGGTAGGTAGGTAGATAGATAGATAGAGATAGGTGGGTAGGTAGATTGATAGATAGAGATAGGTAGGTAGGTAGATTGATAGATACAGATAGGTAGGTAGGTAGATATATAGATACAGATAGGTAGGTAGGTAGGTAGATAGATAGATAGAGATAGGTAGGTAGGTAGATAGATAGATAGAGATAGGTAGGTAGGTAGATTGATAGATACAGATAGGTAGGTAGGTAGATAGATAGATACAGATAGGTAGGTAGGTAGATAGATAGATACAGATAGGTCGGTAGGTAGATTGATAGATAGAGATAGGTAGATAGGTAGATTGATAGATAGAGATAGGTAGATAGGTAGATAGATAGATACAGATAGGTACGTAGGTAGATAGATACAGGTAGGTAGGTAGATAGATAGATAGAGATAGGTAGGTAGGTAGATTGATAGATGAGATAGGTAGGTAGGCAGATAGATAGATAGAGATAGGTTGGTAGGTAGATAGATAGATAGAGATAGGTAGGTAGGTAGATAGATAGATAGAGATAGGTAGGTAGGTAGATAGATAGATACAGATAGGTAGGTAGGTAGATAGATAGATACAGATAGGTAGGTAGGTAGATTGATAGATACAGATAGGTAGGTAGGTAGGTAGATAGATACAGATAGGTAGGTAGGTAGATTGATAGATACAGATAGGTAGGTCGGTAGATATATAGATTCAGATATGTAGGTAGGTAGATAGATAGATAGATAGAGATAGGTAGGGAGGTAGACGGATAGATAGAGATAGGTAGGTAGGTAGATAGATAGATAGAGAGGTAGGTAGGTAGATAGATAGATACAGATAGGTATGTAGGTAGATAGATAGATACAGATAGGTAGGTAGGTAGATTGATAGATAGAGATAGGTAGGTAGGTAGATTGATAGATAGAGATAGGTAGATAGGTAGATAGATAGATAGAGATAGGTAGGTAGATAGATAGATACAGATAGGTAGGTAGGTAGATAGATAGATAGAGATAGGTAGGTAGGTAGATTGATAGATAGAGATAGGTAGATAGGTAGATAGATAGATAGATACAGATAGGTAGGTAGGTAGATTGATAGATAGAGATAGGTAGGTAGGTAGATAGATAGATAGAGATAGGTAGGTAGGTAGATTGATAGATACAGATTGGTAGGTAGGTAGATAGATAGATAGAGATAGGTAGGTAGGTAGATAGATAGATACAGATAGGTAGGTAGGTAGGTAGATAGATAGATAGAGATAGGTAGGTAGGTAGATAGATAGATAGAGATAGGTAGGTAGGTAGATTGATAGATACAGTTAGGTAGGTAGGTAGATTGATAGATAGAGATAGGTAGGTAGGTAGATAGATAGATAGAGATATGTAGGTAGGTAGATAGATACAGATAGGTAGGTAGGTAGATAGATAGATACAGATAGGTAGGTAGGTAGATTGATAGATAGAGATAGGTCGGTAGGTAGATAGATAGATAGAGAGGTAGGTAGGTAGATAGATAGATAGAGATAGGTAGGTAGGTAGATAGATAGATACAGATAGGTAGGTATTTAGATAGATATATACACATAGGTAGGTAGGTAGATTGATACATAGAGATAGGTAGGTAGATATATAGATAGATACAGATAGGTAGGTAGGTAGATTGATAGATACAGATAGGTAGGTATGTAGATTGATAGATAGAGATAGGTAGGTAGGTAGATAGATAGATAGAGATAGGTGGGTAGGTAGATTGATAGATAGAGATAGGTAGGTAGGTAGATTGATAGATACAGATAGGTATGTAGGTAGATATATAGATACAGATAGGTAGGTAGGTAGGTAGATAGATAGATAGAGATAGGTAGGTAGGTAGATAGATAGATAGAGATAGGTAGATAGGTAGATTGATAGATACAGATAGGTAGGTAGGTAGATAGATAGATACAGATAGGTAGGTAGGTAGATAGATAGATACAGATAGGTAGGTAGGTAGATTGATAGATAGAGATAGGTAGATAGGTAGATTGATAGATAGAGATAGGTAGATAGGTAGATAGATAGATACACATAGGGAGGTAGGTAGATATATAGATTCAGATATGTAGGTAGGTAGATAGATAGATATAGATAGGTAGGTAGGTAGACTGATAGATAGAGATAGGTAGGTAGGTAGATAGATAGATAGAGAGGTAGGTAGGTAGATAGATAGATACAGATAGGTATGTAGGTAGATAGATAGATACAGATAGGTAGGTAGGTAGATTGATAGATAGAGATAGGTAGGTAGGTAGATTGATAGAGATAGGTAGGTAGATACATAGATAGAGATAGGTAGGTAGGTAGATAGATAGATACAGATAGGTACGTAGGTAGATAGATACAGATAGGTAGGTAGGTAGATAGATAGATAGAGATAGGTAGGTAGGTAGATTGATAGATGAGATAGGTAGGTAGGCAGATAGATAGATAGAGATATGTAGGTAGGTAGATAGATAGATAGAGATAGGTAGGTAGGTAGATAGATAGATAGAGATAGGTAGGTAGGTAGATAGATAGATACAGATAGGTAGGTAGGTAGATAGATAGATACATATAGGTAGGTAGGTTGATTGATAGATACAGATAGGTAGGTAGGTAGGTAGGTAGATAGATAGAGATAGGTAGGTAGGTAGATTGATAGATACAGATAGGTAGGTAGGTAGATTATATAGATTCAGATATGTAGGTAGGTAGATAGATTGATAGAGATAGGTAGGGAGGTAGACTGATAGATAGAGATAGGTAGGTAGGTAGATAGATAGATAGAGAGGTAGGTAGGTAGATAGATACAGATAGGTATGTAGGTAGATAGATAGATACAGATAGGTAGGTAGGTAGATTGATAGATAGAGATAGGTAGGTAGGTAGATTGATAGATAGAGATAGGTAGATAGGTAGATAGATAGATAGAGATAGGTAGGTAGATAGATAGATACAGATAGGTAGGTAGGTAGATAGATAGATAGAGATAGGTAGGTAGGTAGATTGATAGATAGAGATAGGTAGATAGGTAGATAGATAGATAGATAGATACAGATAGGTAGGTAGGTAGATTGATAGATAGAGATAGGTAGGTAGGTAGATGATAGATAGAGATAGGTAGGTAGGTAGATTGATAGATACAGATTGGTAGGTAGGTAGATAGATAGATAGAGATAGGTAGGTAGTTAGATAGATAGATACAGATAGGTAGGTAGGTAGGTAGATAGATAGATAGAGATAGGTAGGTAGGTAGATAGATAGATAGAGATAGGTAGGTAGGTAGATTGATAGATACAGATAGGTAGGTAGATAGATTGATAGATAGAGATAGGTAGGTAGGTAGATAGATAGATAGAGATATGTAGGTAGGTAGATAGATACAGATAGGTAGGTAGGTAGATAGATAGATACAGATAGGTAGGTAGGTAGATTGATAGATAGAGATAGGTAGGTAGGTAGATAGATAGATAGAGAGGTAGGTAGGTAGATAGATAGATAGAGATAGGTAGGTAGGTAGATAGATAGATACAGATAGGTAGGTATTTAGATAGATATATACACATAGGTAGGTAGGTAGATTGATAGATAGAGATAGGTAGGTAGATATATAGATAGATACAGATAGGTAGGTAGGTAAATTGATAGATACAGATAGGTAGGTAGGTAGATTGATAGATAGAGATAGGTAGGTAGGTAGATAGATAGATAGAGATAGGTGGGTAGGTAGATTGATAGATAGAGATAGGTAGGTAGGTAGATTGATAGATACAGATAGGTAGGTAGGTAGATATATAGATACAGATAGGTAGGTAGGTAGGTAGATAGATAGATAGAGATAGGTGGGTAGGTAGATTGATAGATAGAGATAGGTAGGTAGGTAGACTGATAGATAGAGATAAGTAGGTAGGTAGATAGATAGATAGATAGAGAGGTAGGTAGGTAGATAGATAGATACAGATAGGTATGTAGGTAGATTGATAGATACAGATAGGTAGGTAGGTAGATTGATAGATAGAGATAGGTAGGTAGGTAGATTGATAGATAGAGATAGGTAGATAGGTAGATAGATAGATAGATAGAGATAGGTAGGTACGTAGATAGATAGATACAGATAGGTACGTAGGTAGATAGATAGATACAGATAGGTACGTAGGTAGATTGATAGATAGAGATAGGTAGGTAGGTAGGTAGATAGATAGAGATAGGTAGGTAGGTAGATTGATAGATAGAGATAGGTAGGTAGATAGATAAATACAGATAGGTGGGTAGGTAGATAGATAGATAGAGATAGGTAGGTAGGTAGATTGTTAGATAGAGATAGGTAGATAGGTAGATAGATAGATACAGATAGGTAGGTAGGTAGATTGATAGATAGAGATAGGTAGGTAGATAGATAGATAGATATAGATAGGTAGGTAGGTAGATTGATAGATACAGATAGGTAGGTAGGTAGATAGATAGATAGAGATAGGTAGGTAGGTAGGTAGATAGATACAGATAGGTAGGTAGGTAGATAGATAGATACAGATAGGTAGGTAGGTAGATTGATAGATAGAGATAGGTAGGTAGGTAGATTGATAGATAGAGATAAATAGATAGGTAGATAGATAGATAGAGATAGGTAGGTAGGTAGATTGATAGATAGAGATAGGTAGGTAGGTATATAGATAGAGATACGTAGGTAGGTAGGTAGATAGATACAGATAGGTAGGTAGATAGATAAATTCAGATAGGTGGGTAGGTAGATAGATAGATAGAGATAGGTAGATAGGTAGATAGATAGATACAGATAGGTAGGTAGGTATATTGATAGATAGAGATAGGTAGGTAGGTAGATAGATAGATAGAGATAGGTAGGTAGGTAGATTGATAGATACAGATAGGTAGGTAGGTAGATAGATAGATACAGATAGGTAGGTAGGTAGATTGATAGATAGAGATAGGTAGGTAGGTAGACAGATACATACAGATAGGTAGGTAGGTAGGTAGATAGATACAGATAGGTAGGTAGGTAGATAGATAGATACAGATAGGTAGGTAGGTAGATTGATAGATAGAGATAGGTAGGTAGGTAGACAGATACATACAGATAGGTAGGTAGGTAGGTAGATAGATAGAGATAGGTAGGTAGGTAGATTGATAGAGATAGGTAGGTAGGTAGATAGATAGATAGAGATAGGTAGGTAGGTAGATAGATAGATACAGATAGGTAGGTAGGTAGATAGATAGATACAGATATGTAGGTAGATAGATAGATACAGATAGGTAGGTAGGTAGATAGATAGATAGAGATAGGTAGGTAGGTAGATTGATAGATAGAGATAGGTAGGTAGGTAGATAGATAGATAGAGATAGGTAGGTAGGTAGATAGATAGAGATAGGTAGGTAGGTAGATAGATAGATAGAGATAGGTAGGTAGGTAGATAGATAGATACAGATAGGTAGGTAGGTAGATAGATAGATACAGATAGGTAGGTAGGTAGATTGATAGATAGAGATAGGTAGATAGGTAGATAGATAGATAGAGAGGTAGGTAGGTAGATAGATAGATAGAGATAGGTAGGTAGGTAGATAGATAGATACAGATAGGTAGGTATTTAGATAGATAGATACAGATAGGTAGGTAGGTAGATTGATAGATAGAGATATGTAGGTAGGTAGATAGATAGATAGAGATAGGTAGGTAGGTAGATTGATAGATACAGATAGGTAGGTAGGTAGATAGATAGATACAGATAGGTAGGTAGGTAGATAGATAGATAGAGATAGGTAGGTAGGTAGATTGATAGATAGAGATAGGTAGGTAGGTAGACAGATACATACAGATAGGTAGGTAGGTAGGTAGATAGATACAGATAGGTAGGTAGGTAGATAGATAGATACAGATAGGTAGGTAGGTAGATTGATAGATAGAGCTAGGTAGGTAGGTAGATAGATAGAGATAGGTAGGTAGGTAGATTGATAGAGATAGGTAGGTAGGTAGATAGATAGATAGAGATAGGTAGGTAGGTAGATAGATAGATACAGATAGGTAGGTAGGTAGATAGATAGATACAGATAGGTAGGTAGATAGATAGATACAGATAGGTAGGTAGGTAGATAGATAGATAGAGATAGGTAGGTAGGTAGATTGATAGATAGAGATAGGTAGGTAGGTAGATAGAGAGATAGAGATAGTTAGGTAGGTAGATAGATAGAGATAGGTAGGTAGGTAGATAGATAGATAGAGATAGGTAGGTAGGTAGATAGATAGATACAGATAGGTAGGTAGGTAGATAGATAGATACAGATAGGTAGGTAGGTAGATTGATAGATAGAGATAGGTAGGTAGGTAGATAGATAGATAGAGAGGTAGGTAGGTAGATAGATAGATAGAGATAGGTAGGTAGGTAGATAGATAGATACAGATAGGTAGGTATTTAGATAGATAGATACAGATAGGTAGGTAGGTAGATTGATAGATAGAGATAGGTAGGTAGGTATATAGATAGATACAGATATGTAGGTAGGTAGATTGATAGATACAGATAGATAGGTAGGTAGATTGATAGATAGAGATAGGTAGGTAGGTAGATAGATAGAGATAGGTAGGTAGGTAGGTAGATTGATAGATAGAGATAGGTAGGTAGGTAGATTGATAGATACAGATAGGTAGGTAGGTAGATATATAGATACAGATAGGTAGGTAGGTAGGTAGATAGATAGATAGAGATAGGTAGGTAGGTAGATAGATAGATAGAGATAGGTAGGTAGGTAGATTGATAGATACAGATAGGTAGGTAGTTAGATAGATAGATACAGATAGGTAGGTAGGTAGATAGATAGATAAAGATAGGTAGATAGGTAGGTAGATAGATAGAGATAGGTAGGTAGGTAGATTGATAGATAGAGATAGGTAGGTAGATAAATACAGATAGGTGGGTAGGTAGATAGACAGATAGATAGAGATAGGTAGGTAGGTAGATTGATAGATAGACATAGGTAGATATGTAGATAGATAGATACAGATAGGTAGGTAGGTAGATGATAGATAGAGATAGGTAGGTAGGTAGATAGATAGAGATAGGTAGGTAGGTAGATTGATAGATACAGATAGGTAGGTAGGTAGATAGATAGATATAGGTAGGTAGGTAGGTAGATAGATACAGATAGGTAGGTAGGTAGATAGATACAGATAGGTAGGTAGGTAGATTGATAGATAGACATAGGTAGGTAGATAGATAGAGATAGGTAGGTAGGTAGATTGATCGATACAGATAGGTAGGTAGGTAGATAGATAGATAGAGATAGGTAGGAAGGTAGGTAGATAGATACAGATAGGTAGGTAGGTAGATAGATAGATACAGATAGGTAGGTAGGTAGATTGATAGATAGAGATAGGTAGGTAGGTAGATTGATAGATAGAGATAGGTAGATAGGTAGATAGATAGATAGAGATAGGTAGGTAGGTAGATTGATCGATAGAGATAGGTAGGTAGGTAGGTAGATAGATAGAGATACGTAGGTAGATAGATAAATACAGATAGGTGGGTAGGTAGATAGATAGATAGAGATAGGTAGGTAGGTAGATTGATAGATAGAGATAGGTAGGTAGTTAGATAGATAGATACAGATAGGTAGGTAGGTAGATAGATAGATAAAGATAGGTAGATAGGTAGGTAGATAGATAGAGATAGGTAGGTAGGTAGATTGATAGATAGAGATAGGTAGGTAGATAAATACAGATAGGTGGGTAGGTAGATAGATAGATAGGGATAGGTAGGTAGGTAGATTGATAGATAGACATAGGTAGATAGGTAGATAGATAGATAGGTAGGTAGGTAGGTAGATGATAGATAGAGATAGGTAGGTAGGTAGATAGATAGAGATAGGTAGGTAGGTAGATTGATAGATACAGATAGGTAGGTAGGTAGATAGATAGATAGAGATAGGTAGGTAGGTAGGTAGATAGATACAGATAGGTAGGTAGGTAGATAGATACAGATAGGTAGGTAGGTAGATTGATAGATAGAGATAGGTATGTAGATAGATAGAGATAGGTAGGTAGGTAGATTGATAGATACAGATAGGTAGGTAGGTAGATAGATAGATAGAGATAGGTAGGTAGGTAGGTAGATAGATACAGATAGGTAGGTAGGTAGATAGATAGATACAGATAGGTAGGTAGGTAGATTGATAGATAGAGATAGGTAGGAAGGTAGATTGATAGATAGAGATAGGTAGATAGGTAGATAGATAGATAGAGATAGGTAGGTAGGTAGATTGATCGATAGAGATAGGTAGGTAGGTAGATAGATAGAGATACGTAGGTAGATAGATAAATACAGATAGGTGGGTAGGTAGATAGATAGATAGAGATAGGTAGGTAGGTAGATTGATAGATAGAGATAGGTAGATAGGTAGATAGATAGATACAGATAGGTAGGTAGGTATATTGATAGATAGAGATAGGTAGGTAGGTAGATAGATAGATAGAGAGGTAGGTAGGTAGATAGATAGATAGAGATAGGTAGGTAGGTAGATAGATAGATACAGATAGGTAGGTATTTAGATAGATACAGATAGGTAGGTAGGTAGATTGATAGATAGAGATAGGTAGGTAGGTATATAGATAGATACAGATAGGTAGGTAGGTAGATCGATAGATACAGATAGGTAGGTAGGTAGATTGATAGATAGAGATAGGTAGGTAGGTAGATAGATAGATAGAGATAGGTGGGTAGGTAGATTGATAGATAGAGATAGGTAGGTAGGTAGATTGATAGATACAGATAGGTAGGTAGGTAGATATATAGATACAGATAGGTAGGTAGGTAGGTAGATAGATAGGTAGAGATAGGTAGGTAGGTAGATAGATAGATAGAGATAGGTAGGTAGGTAGATTGATAGATACAGATAGGTAGGTAGGTAGATAGATAGATACAGATAGGTAGGTAGGTAGATTGATAGATAGAGATAGGTAGATAGGTAGATTGATAGATAGAGATAGGTAGATAGGTAGATAGATAGATACAGATAGGTAGGTAGGTAGATATATAGATTCAGATATGTAGGTAGGTAGATAGATAGATAGAGATAGGTAGGTAGGTAGACTGATAGATAGAGATAGGTAGGTAGGTAGATAGATAGATAGAGAGGTAGGTAGGTAGATAGATAGATACAGATAGGTATGTAGGTAGATAGATAGATACAGATAGGTAGGTAGGTAGATTGATAGATAGAGATAGGTAGGTAGGTAGATTGATAGATAGAGATAGGTAGATAGGTAGATAGATAGATAGAGATAGGTAGGTAGGTAGATTGATAGATACAGATAGGTAGGTAGGTAGATAGATAGATACAGATAGGTAGGTAGGTAGATTGATAGATAGAGATAGGTAGGTAGGTAGGTAGATAGATAGAGATAGGTAGGTAGGTAGATTGATAGATAGAGATAGGTAGATAGGTAGATAGATAGATACAGATAGGTAGGTAGGTAGATTGATAGATAGAGATAGGTAGGTAGGTAGATAGATAGATAGAGATAGGTAGGTAGGTAGATTGATAGATACAGATAGGTAGGTAGGTAGGTAGATAGATAGAGATAGGTAGGTAGGTAGGTAGATAGATACAGATAGGTAGGTAGGTAGATAGATAGATACAGATAGGTAGGTAGGTAGATTGATAGATAGAGATAGGTAGGTAGGTAGATTGATAGATAGAGATAAATAGATAGGTAGATAGATAGATAGAGATAGGTAGGTAGGTAGATTGATAGATAGAGATAGGTAGGTAGGTAGATAGATAGAGATACGTAGGTAGGTAGGTAGATAGATACAGATAGGTAGGTAGATAGATAAATACAGATAGGTGGGTAGGTAGATAGATAGATAGAGATAGGTAGGTAGGTAGATTGATAGATAGAGATAGGTAGATAGGTAGATAGATAGATACAGATAGGTAGGTAGGTATATTGATAGATAGAGATAGGTAGGTAGGTAGATAGATAGATAGAGATAGGTAGGTAGGTAGGTAGATTGATAGATACAGATAGGTAGGTAGGTAGATAGATAGATAGAGATAGGTAGGTAGGTAGATTGATAGATAGAGATAGGTAGGTAGGTAGACAGATACATACAGATAGGTAGGTAGGTAGGTAGATAGATACAGATAGGTAGGTAGGTAGATAGATCGATACAGATAGGTAGGTAGGTAGATTGATAGATAGAGCTAGGTAGGTAGGTAGGTAGATAGATAGAGATAGGTAGGTAGGTAGATTGATAGAGATAGGTAGGTAGGTAGGTAGATAGATAGAGATAGGTAGGTAGGTAGATAGATAGATACAGATAGGTAGGTAGGTAGATAGATAGATACAGATAAGTAGGTAGGTAGATAGATAGATAGAGATAGGTAGGTAGGTAGATTGATAGATAGAGATAGGTAGGTAGGTAGGTAGATAGATAGATAGAGATAGGTAGGTAGGTAGATAGATAGATAGAGATAGGTAGGTAGGTAGATAGACAGATACAGATAGGTAGGTAGGTAGATAGATAGATACAGATAGGTAGGTAGGTAGATTGATAGATAGAGATAGGTAGGTAGGTAGGTAGATAGATAGAGATAGGTAGGTAGGTAGATTGATAGATACAGATAGGTAGGTAGGTAGATTGATAGATAGAGATAGGTAGGTAGATAGATAGATAGAGATAGGTAGGTAGGTAGATTGATAGATACAGATAGGTAGGTAGGTAGATTGATAGATAGAGATAGGTAGGTAGGTAGGTAGATAGATAGAGATATGTAGGTAGGTAGGTAGATAGATACAGATAGGTAGGTAGGTAGATAGATAGATACAGATAGGTAGGTAGGTAGATTGATAGATAGAGATAGGTAGGTAGGTAGGTAGATAGATAGAGATATGTAGGTAGGTAGGTAGATAGATACAGATAGGTAGGTAGGTAGATAGATAGATACAGATAAGTAGGTAGGTAGATAGATAGATAGAGATAGGTAGGTAGGTAGATTGATAGATAGAGATAGGTAGGTAGGTAGGTAGATAGATAGATAGAGATAGGTAGGTAGGTAGATAGATAGATAGAGATAGGTAGGTAGGTAGATAGATAGATACAGATAGGTAGGTATTTAGATAGATAGATACAGATAGGTAGGTAGGTAGATTGATAGATAGAGATAGGTAGGTAGGTATATAGATAGATACAGATAGGTAGGTAGGTAGATTGATAGATACAGATATGTAGGTAGGTAGATTGATAGATAGAGATAGGTAGGTAGGTAGATAGATAGAGATAGGTAGGTAGGTAGATTGATAGATAGAGATAGGTAGGTAGGTAGATTGATAGATACAGATAGGTAGGTAGGTAGATATATAGATACAGATAGGTAGGTAGGTAGGTAGATAGATAGATAGAGATAGGTAGGTAGGTAGATAGATAGATAGAGATTGGTAGGTAGGTAGATTGATAGATACAGATAGGTAGGTAGTTAGATAGATAGATACAGATAGGTAGGTAGGTAGATAGATAGATAGAGATAGGTAGATAGGTAGGTAGATAGATAGAGATAGGTAGGTAGGTAGGTAGATAGATACAGATAGGTAGGTAGGTAGATAGATAGATAGAGAGGTAGGTAGGTAGATAGATACATACAGATAGGTAGGTAGGTAGGTAGATAGATACAGATAGGTAGGTAGGTAGATAGATAGATACAGATAGGTAGGTAGGTAGATTGATAGATAGAGATAGGTAGGTAGGTAGGTAGATAGATAGAGATAGGTAGGTAGGTAGATTGATAGAGATAGGTAGGTAGGTAGATAGATAGATAGAGATAGGTAGGTAGGTAGATAGATAGATACAGATAGGTAGGTAGGTAGATAGATAGATACAGATAGGTAGGTAGGTAGATAGATAGATAGAGATAGGTAGGTAGGTAGATTGATAGATAGAGATAGGTAGGTAGGTAGATATATAGAGATAGGTAGGTAGGTAGATAGATAGATACAGATAGGTAGGTAGGTAGATAGATAGATACAGATAGGTAGGTAGATTGATAGATAGAGATAGGTAGGTAGGTAGGTAGATAGAGATAGATAGGTAGGTAGATTGATAGAGATAGGTAGGTAGGTAGGTAGATAGATAGAGATAGGTAGGTAGGTAGATTGATAGATACAGATAGGTAGGTAGGTAGATTGATAGATAGAGATAGGTAGATAGGTAGATAGATAGATAGAGATAGGTAGGTAGGTAGATTGATAGATAGAGATAGGTAGATAGGTAGATAGATAGATACAGATAGGTAGGTAGGTAGATATATAGATTCAGATATGTAGGTAGGTAGATAGATAAATAGAGATAGGTAGGTAGGTAGACTGATAGATAGAGATAGGTAGGTAGGTAGATAGATAGATAGATAGATAGAGATAAGTAGGTAGGTAGGTAGATAGATACAGATAGGTATGTAGGTAGATAGATAGATACAGATAGGTAGGTAGGTAGATTGATAGATAGAGATAGGTAGGTAGGTAGATTGATAGATAGAGATAGGTAGATAGGTAGATAGATAGATAGAGATAGGTGAGTAGGTAGATAGATAGATACAGATAGGTAGGTAGGTAGATAGATAGATACAGATAGGTAGGTAGTTAGATAGATCGATACAGATAGGTAGGTAGGTAGATAGATAGAGATAGGTAGGTAGGTAGATTGATAGATAGAGATAGGTAGGTAGATAGATAAATACAGATAGGTGGGTAGGTAGATAGATAGATAGATAGAGATAGGTAGGTAGGTAGATTGATAGATAGAGATAGGTAGATAGGTAGATAGATAGATACAGATAGGTAGGTAGGTAGATTGATAGATACATTTAGGTAGGTAGGTAGATTGATAGATAGAGATAGGTAGGTAGGTAGATAGATAGAGATATGTAGGTAGGTAGGTAGATAGATACAGATAGGTAGGTAGGTAGATAGATAGATACAGATAGGTAGGTAGGTAGATTGAAAGAGATAGGTAGGTAGGTAGGTAGATAGATAGATAGAGAGGTAGGTAGGTAGATAGATAGATAGAGATAGGTAGGTAGGTAGATAGATAGATACAGATAGGTAGGTATTTAGATAGATAGATAGAGATAGGTAGGTAGGTAGATTGATAGATAGAGATAGGTAGGTAGGTAGATTGATAGATACAGATAGGTAGGTAGGTAGATATATAGATACAGATAGGTAGGTAGGTAGGTAGATAGATAGATAGAGATAGGTAGGTAGGTAGATAGATAGATAGAGATAAGTAGGTAGGTAGATTGATAGATACAGATATGTAGGTCGTTAGATAGATAGATAGAGAGGTAGGTAGGTAGATAGATAGATAGAGATAGGTAGGTAGGTAGATAGATAGATACAGATAGGTAGGTATTTAGATAGATAGATAGAGATAGGTAGGTAGGTAGATTGATAGATAGAGATAGGTAGGTAGGTAGACTGATAGAGATAGGTAGGTAGGTAGATAGATAGATAGAGATAAGTAGGTAGGTAGATAGATAGATACAGATAGGTATGTAGGTAGATAGATAGATACAGATAGGTAGGTAGATAGATTGATAGATAGAGATAGGTAGGTAGGTAGATTGATAGATAGAGATAGGTAGATAGGTAGATAGATAGATAGAGATAGGTAGGTAGGTAGATTGATAGAGATAGGTAGGTAGGTAGATAGATAGATACAGATAGGTAGGTAGGTAGATTGATAGATAGAGATAGGTAGGTAGATAGATAAATACAGATAGGTGGGTAGGTAGATAGATAGATAGAGATAGGTAGGTAGGTAGATTGATAGATAGAGATAGGTAGATAGGTAGATAGATAGATACAGATAGCTATTTAGGTAGATTGATAGATAGAGATAGGTAGGTAGGTAGATAGATAGATAGAGATAGGTAGGTAGGTAGATTGATAGATACAGATAGGTAGGTAGGTAGATAGATAGATAGAGATAGGTAGGTAGGTAGATTGATAGAGATAGGTAGATAGGTAGATCGATAGATACAGATAGGTAGGTAGGTAGATTGATAGATAGAGATAGGTAGGTAGGTAGATTGATAGATACAGATAGGTAGGTAGGTAGATAGATAGATAGAGATAGGTAGGTAGGTAGGTAGATAGATACAGATAGGTAGGTAGGTAGATAGATAGATACAGATAGGTAGGTAGGTAGATTGATAGATAGAGATAGGTAGGAAGGTAGATTGATAGATAGAGATAGGTAGATAGGTAGATAGATAGATAGAGATAGGTAGGTAGGTAGATTGATCGATAGAGATAGGTAGGTAGGTAGATAGATAGAGATACGTAGGTAGATAGATAAATACAGATAGGTGGGTAGGTAGATAGATAGATAGAGATAGGTAGGTAGGTAGATTGATAGATAGAGATAGGTAGATAGGTAGATAGATAGATACAGATAGGTAGGTAGGTATATTGATAGATAGAGATAGGTAGGTAGGTAGATAGATAGATAGAGAGGTAGGTAGGTAGATAGATAGATAGAGATAGGTAGGTAGGTAGATAGATAGATACAGATAGGTAGGTATTTAGATAGATACAGATAGGTAGGTAGGTAGATTGATAGATAGAGATAGGTAGGTAGGTATATAGATAGATACAGATAGGTAGGTAGGTAGATCGATAGATACAGATAGGTAGGTAGGTAGATTGATAGATAGAGATAGGTAGGTAGGTAGATAGATAGATAGAGATAGGTGGGTAGGTAGATTGATAGATAGAGATAGGTAGGTAGGTAGATTGATAGATACAGATAGGTAGGTAGGTAGATATATAGATACAGATAGGTAGGTAGGTAGGTAGATAGATAGGTAGAGATAGGTAGGTAGGTAGATAGATAGATAGAGATAGGTAGGTAGGTAGATTGATAGATACAGATAGGTAGGTAGGTAGATAGATAGATACAGATAGGTAGGTAGGTAGATTGATAGATAGAGATAGGTAGATAGGTAGATTGATAGATAGAGATAGGTAGATAGGTAGATAGATAGATACAGATAGGTAGGTAGGTAGATATATAGATTCAGATATGTAGGTAGGTAGATAGATAGATAGAGATAGGTAGGTAGGTAGACTGATAGATAGAGATAGGTAGGTAGGTAGATAGATAGATAGAGAGGTAGGTAGGTAGATAGATAGATACAGATAGGTATGTAGGTAGATAGATAGATACAGATAGGTAGGTAGGTAGATTGATAGATAGAGATAGGTAGGTAGGTAGATTGATAGATAGAGATAGGTAGATAGGTAGATAGATAGATAGAGATAGGTAGGTAGGTAGATTGATAGATACAGATAGGTAGGTAGGTAGATAGATAGATACAGATAGGTAGGTAGGTAGATTGATAGATAGAGATAGGTAGGTAGGTAGGTAGATAGATAGAGATAGGTAGGTAGGTAGATTGATAGATAGAGATAGGTAGATAGGTAGATAGATAGATACAGATAGGTAGGTAGGTAGATTGATAGATAGAGATAGGTAGGTAGGTAGATAGATAGATAGAGATAGGTAGGTAGGTAGATTGATAGATACAGATAGGTAGGTAGGTAGGTAGATAGATAGAGATAGGTAGGTAGGTAGGTAGATAGATACAGATAGGTAGGTAGGTAGATAGATAGATACAGATAGGTAGGTAGGTAGATTGATAGATAGAGATAGGTAGGTAGGTAGATTGATAGATAGAGATAAATAGATAGGTAGATAGATAGATAGAGATAGGTAGGTAGGTAGATTGATAGATAGAGATAGGTAGGTAGGTAGATAGATAGAGATACGTAGGTAGGTAGGTAGATAGATACAGATAGGTAGGTAGATAGATAAATACAGATAGGTGGGTAGGTAGATAGATAGATAGAGATAGGTAGGTAGGTAGATTGATAGATAGAGATAGGTAGATAGGTAGATAGATAGATACAGATAGGTAGGTAGGTATATTGATAGATAGAGATAGGTAGGTAGGTAGATAGATAGATAGAGATAGGTAGGTAGGTAGGTAGATTGATAGATACAGATAGGTAGGTAGGTAGATAGATAGATAGAGATAGGTAGGTAGGTAGATTGATAGATAGAGATAGGTAGGTAGGTAGACAGATACATACAGATAGGTAGGTAGGTAGGTAGATAGATACAGATAGGTAGGTAGGTAGATAGATCGATACAGATAGGTAGGTAGGTAGATTGATAGATAGAGCTAGGTAGGTAGGTAGGTAGATAGATAGAGATAGGTAGGTAGGTAGATTGATAGAGATAGGTAGGTAGGTAGGTAGATAGATAGAGATAGGTAGGTAGGTAGATAGATAGATACAGATAGGTAGGTAGGTAGATAGATAGATACAGATAAGTAGGTAGGTAGATAGATAGATAGAGATAGGTAGGTAGGTAGATTGATAGATAGAGATAGGTAGGTAGGTAGGTAGATAGATAGATAGAGATAGGTAGGTAGGTAGATAGATAGATAGAGATAGGTAGGTAGGTAGATAGACAGATACAGATAGGTAGGTAGGTAGATAGATAGATACAGATAGGTAGGTAGGTAGATTGATAGATAGAGATAGGTAGGTAGGTAGGTAGATAGATAGAGATAGGTAGGTAGGTAGATTGATAGATACAGATAGGTAGGTAGGTAGATTGATAGATAGAGATAGGTAGGTAGATAGATAGATAGAGATAGGTAGGTAGGTAGATTGATAGATACAGATAGGTAGGTAGGTAGATTGATAGATAGAGATAGGTAGGTAGGTAGGTAGATAGATAGAGATATGTAGGTAGGTAGGTAGATAGATACAGATAGGTAGGTAGGTAGATAGATAGATACAGATAGGTAGGTAGGTAGATTGATAGATAGATATAGGTAGGTAGGTAGGTAGATAGATAGAGATATGTAGGTAGGTAGGTAGATAGATACAGATAGGTAGGTAGGTAGATAGATAGATACAGATAAGTAGGTAGGTAGATAGATAGATAGAGATAGGTAGGTAGGTAGATTGATAGATAGAGATAGGTAGGTAGGTAGGTAGATAGATAGATAGAGATAGGTAGGTAGGTAGATAGATAGATAGAGATAGGTAGGTAGGTAGATAGATAGATACAGATAGGTAGGTATTTAGATAGATAGATACAGATAGGTAGGTAGGTAGATTGATAGATAGAGATAGGTAGGTAGGTATATAGATAGATACAGATAGGTAGGTAGGTAGATTGATAGATACAGATATGTAGGTAGGTAGATTGATAGATAGAGATAGGTAGGTAGGTAGATAGATAGAGATAGGTAGGTAGGTAGATTGATAGATAGAGATAGGTAGGTAGGTAGATTGATAGATACAGATAGGTAGGTAGGTAGATATATAGATACAGATAGGTAGGTAGGTAGGTAGATAGATAGATAGAGATAGGTAGGTAGGTAGATAGATAGATAGAGATTGGTAGGTAGGTAGATTGATAGATACAGATAGGTAGGTAGTTAGATAGATAGATACAGATAGGTAGGTAGGTAGATAGATAGATAGAGATAGGTAGATAGGTAGGTAGATAGATAGAGATAGGTAGGTAGGTAGGTAGATAGATACAGATAGGTAGGTAGGTAGATAGATAGATAGAGAGGTAGGTAGGTAGATAGATACATACAGATAGGTAGGTAGGTAGGTAGATAGATACAGATAGGTAGGTAGGTAGATAGATAGATACAGATAGGTAGGTAGGTAGATTGATAGATAGAGATAGGTAGGTAGGTAGGTAGATAGATAGAGATAGGTAGGTAGGTAGATTGATAGAGATAGGTAGGTAGGTAGATAGATAGATAGAGATAGGTAGGTAGGTAGATAGATAGATACAGATAGGTAGGTAGGTAGATAGATAGATACAGATAGGTAGGTAGGTAGATAGATAGATAGAGATAGGTAGGTAGGTAGATTGATAGATAGAGATAGGTAGGTAGGTAGATATATAGAGATAGGTAGGTAGGTAGATAGATAGATACAGATAGGTAGGTAGGTAGATAGATAGATACAGATAGGTAGGTAGATTGATAGATAGAGATAGGTAGGTAGGTAGGTAGATAGAGATAGATAGGTAGGTAGATTGATAGAGATAGGTAGGTAGGTAGGTAGATAGATAGAGATAGGTAGGTAGGTAGATTGATAGATACAGATAGGTAGGTAGGTAGATTGATAGATAGAGATAGGTAGATAGGTAGATAGATAGATAGAGATAGGTAGGTAGGTAGATTGATAGATAGAGATAGGTAGATAGGTAGATAGATAGATACAGATAGGTAGGTAGGTAGATATATAGATTCAGATATGTAGGTAGGTAGATAGATAAATAGAGATAGGTAGGTAGGTAGACTGATAGATAGAGATAGGTAGGTAGGTAGATAGATAGATAGATAGATAGAGATAAGTAGGTAGGTAGGTAGATAGATACAGATAGGTATGTAGGTAGATAGATAGATACAGATAGGTAGGTAGGTAGATTGATAGATAGAGATAGGTAGGTAGGTAGATTGATAGATAGAGATAGGTAGATAGGTAGATAGATAGATAGAGATAGGTGAGTAGGTAGATAGATAGATACAGATAGGTAGGTAGGTAGATAGATAGATACAGATAGGTAGGTAGTTAGATAGATCGATACAGATAGGTAGGTAGGTAGATAGATAGAGATAGGTAGGTAGGTAGATTGATAGATAGAGATAGGTAGGTAGATAGATAAATACAGATAGGTGGGTAGGTAGATAGATAGATAGATAGAGATAGGTAGGTAGGTAGATTGATAGATAGAGATAGGTAGATAGGTAGATAGATAGATACAGATAGGTAGGTAGGTAGATTGATAGATACATTTAGGTAGGTAGGTAGATTGATAGATAGAGATAGGTAGGTAGGTAGATAGATAGAGATATGTAGGTAGGTAGGTAGATAGATACAGATAGGTAGGTAGGTAGATAGATAGATACAGATAGGTAGGTAGGTAGATTGAAAGAGATAGGTAGGTAGGTAGGTAGATAGATAGATAGAGAGGTAGGTAGGTAGATAGATAGATAGAGATAGGTAGGTAGGTAGATAGATAGATACAGATAGGTAGGTATTTAGATAGATAGATAGAGATAGGTAGGTAGGTAGATTGATAGATAGAGATAGGTAGGTAGGTAGATTGATAGATACAGATAGGTAGGTAGGTAGATATATAGATACAGATAGGTAGGTAGGTAGGTAGATAGATAGATAGAGATAGGTAGGTAGGTAGATAGATAGATAGAGATAAGTAGGTAGGTAGATTGATAGATACAGATATGTAGGTCGTTAGATAGATAGATAGAGAGGTAGGTAGGTAGATAGATAGATAGAGATAGGTAGGTAGGTAGATAGATAGATACAGATAGGTAGGTATTTAGATAGATAGATAGAGATAGGTAGGTAGGTAGATTGATAGATAGAGATAGGTAGGTAGGTAGACTGATAGAGATAGGTAGGTAGGTAGATAGATAGATAGAGATAGGTAGGTAGGTAGATAGATAGATACAGATAGGTATGTAGGTAGATAGATAGATACAGATAGGTAGGTAGATAGATTGATAGATAGAGATAGGTAGGTAGGTAGATTGATAGATAGAGATAGGTAGATAGGTAGATAGATAGATAGAGATAGGTAGGTAGGTAGATTGATAGAGATAGGTAGGTAGGTAGATAGATAGATACAGATAGGTAGGTAGGTAGATTGATAGATAGAGATAGGTAGGTAGATAGATAAATACAGATAGGTGGGTAGGTAGATAGATAGATAGAGATAGGTAGGTAGGTAGATTGATAGATAGAGATAGGTAGATAGGTAGATAGATAGATACAGATAGCTATTTAGGTAGATTGATAGATAGAGATAGGTAGGTAGGTAGATAGATAGATAGAGATAGGTAGGTAGGTAGATTGATAGATACAGATAGGTAGGTAGGTAGATAGATAGATAGAGATAGGTAGGTAGGTAGATTGATAGAGATAGGTAGATAGGTAGATCGATAGATACAGATAGGTAGGTAGGTAGATTGATAGATAGAGATAGGTAGGTAGGTAGATTGATAGATAGAGATAGGTAGATAGGTAGATAGATAGATAGAGATAGGTAGGTAGGTAGATTGATAGATAGAGATAGGTAGGTAGGTAGATAGATAGATAGAGATACGTAGGTAGGTAGGTAGATAGATACAGATAGGTAGGTAGATAGATAAATACAGATAGGTAGGTAGGTAGATTGATAGATACAGATAGGTAGGTAGGTAGATAGATAGATAGAGATAGGTAGGTAGGTAGATAGATAGATACAGATAGGTAGGTAGGTAGATTGATAGATAGAGATAGGTAGGTAGGTAGATAGATAGATAGAGATAGGTAGGTTAGTAGATTGATAGATACAGATAGGTAGGTAGGTAGATAGAAAGATACAGATAGGTAGGTATGTAGATTGATAGATAGAGATAGGTAGGTAGGTAGATTGATAGATAGAGATAGGTAGATAGGTAGATAGATAGAGATAGGTAGGTAGGTAGATTGATAGATAGAGATAGGTAGGTAGGTAGATAGATAGATAGAGATACGTAGGTAGGTAGGTAGATAGATACAGATAGGTAGGTAGATAGATAAATACAGATAGGTAGGTAGGTAGATTGATAGATACAGATAGGTAGGTAGGTAGATAGATAGATAGAGATAGGTAGGTAGGTAGATAGATAGATAGAGATAGGTAGGTAGGTAGATAGATAGATACAGATAGGTAGGTAGGTAGATAGATAGATACAGATAGGTAGGTAGGTAGATTGATAGATAGAGATAGATAGGTAGGTAGGTAGATAGATAGAGATAGGTAGGTAGGTAGATTGATAGATAGAGATAGGTAGGTAGATAAATACAGATAGGTGGGTAGGTAGATAGATAGATAGAGATAGGTAGGTAGGTAGATTGATAGATAGAGATAGGTAGATAGGTAGATAGATAGATACAGATATGTAGGTAGGTAGATTGATAGATAGAGATAGGTAGGTAGGTAGATAGATAGATAGAGATAGGTAGGTAGGTAGACTGATAGATACAGATAGGTAGGTAGGTAGATAGATAGATAGAGATAGGTAGGTAGGTAGATAGATAGATAGAGATAGGTAGGTAGGTAGATAGATAGATAGAGATAGGTAGGTAGGTAGATTGATAGATAGAGATAGGTAGGTAGGTAGATAGATAGAGATAGGTAGGTAGGTAGATTGATAGATAGAGATAGGTAGGTAGGTAGATAGATAGATACAGATAGGTAGGTAGATAGATAGATAGATAGAGATACGTAGGTAGGTAGGTAGATAGATACAGATAGGTAGGTAGATAGATAAATACAGATAGGTAGGTAGGTAGATTGATAGATAAAGATAGGTAGGTAGGTAGATAGATAGATAGAGATAGGTAGGTAGGTAGATAGATAGATAGAGATAGGTAGGTAGGTAGATAGATAGATACAGATAGGTAGGTAGGTAGATAGATAGATACAGATAGGTAGGTAGGTAGATTGATAGATAGAGATAGGTAGGTAGGTAGATAGATAGATACAGATAGGTAGGAAGGTAGATTGATAGATAGAGATAGGTAGGTAGGTAGATTGATAGATAGAGATAGGTAGATAGGTAGATAGATAGATAGAGATACGTAGGTAGGTAGATTGATAGATACAGATAGGTAGGTAGGTAGATAGATAGATAGAGATAGGTAGGTAGGTAGATTGATAGATAGAGATAGGTAGGTAGGTAGATTGATAGATACAGATAGGTAGGTAGGTAGATTGATAGATAGAGATAGGTAGGTAGGTAGATTGATAGAGATAGGTAGATAGGTTGATAGATAGATAAAGATAGGTAGGTAGGTAGATATATAGATACAGATATGTAGGTAGGTAGATAGATAGATAGAGATAGGTAGGTAGGTAGATTGATAGATACAGATAGGTAGGTAGGTAGATAGATAGATACAGATAGGTAGGTAGGTAGATTGATAGATAGAGATAGGTAAGTAGGTAGATTGATAGATTGAGATAGGTAGGTAGGTAGATAGATAGATAGAGATAGGTAGGTAGGTAGGTAGATAGATAGAGATAGGTAGGTAGGTAGATTGATAGATACAGATAGGTAGGTAGGTAGATAGATAGAGATAGGTAGGTAGGTAGATAGATAGATACAGATAGGTAGGTAGGTAGATTGATAGATAGAGATAGGTAGGTAGGTAGATTGATAGATACAGATAGGTAGGTAGGTAGATAGATAGATACAGATATGTAGGTAGGTAGATTGTTGATAGAGATAGGTAGGTAGGTAGATTGATAGATACAGATAGGTAGGTAGGTAGATAGATAGATACAGATAGGTAGGTAGGTAGATTGATAGATAGAGATAGGTATGTAGGTAGATTGATAGATACAGATAGGTAGGTAGGTAGATAGATAGATACAGATAGGTAGGTAGGTAGATTGATAGATAGAGATAGGTAGGTAGGTAGGTAGATAGATAGAGATAGGTAGGTAGGTAGATTGATAGATACAGATAGGTAGGTAGGTAGATATATAGATACAGATAGGTAGGTAGGTAGATTGATAGATACAGATAGGTAGGTAGGTAGATAGATACAGATAGGTGGGTAGGTAGATTGATAGATAGAGATAGGTAGGTAGGTAGATAGATAGAGATAGGTAGGTAGGTAGGTAGATTGATAGATAGGTAGGTAGGTAGGTAGATAGATAGAGATAGGTAGGTAGGTAGATAGATAGATACAGATAGGTAGGTAGGTAGATTGATAGATAGAGATAGGTAGATAGATAGATACAGATAGGTAGGTAGGTAGATATATAGATACAGATATGTAGGTAGGTAGATAGATAGATAGAGATAGGTAGATAGGTAGATAGATAGATACAGATAGGTAGGTAGGTAGATAGATAGATAGAGATAGGTGGGTAGGTAGATAGATAGATAGAGATAGGTAGGTAGGTAGATAGATAGAGATAGGTAGGTAGGTAGATTGATAGATCGAGATAGGTAGGCAGATAGATAAATACAGATAGGTGGGTAGGTAGATAGATAGATAGAGATAGGTAGGTAGGTAGATTGATAGATAGAGATAGGTAGATAGGTAGATAGATAGATACAGATAGGTAGGTAGGTAGATTGATAGATAGAGATAGGTAGGTAGATAGATAGATAGAGATAGGTAGGTAGGTAGATTGATAGATACAGATAGGTAGGTAGGTAGATAGATAGATAGATAGAGATAGGTAGGTAGGTAGATAGATACAGATAGGTAGGTAGGTAGATAGATAGATACAGATAGGTAGGTAAGTAGATTGATAGATAGAGATAGGTAGGTAGGTAGATTGATAGATAGAGATAGGTAGATAGGTAGATAGATAGATAGAGATAGGTAGGTAGGTAGATTGATAGATAGAGATAGGTAGGTAGGTAGATAGATAGATAGAGATACGTAGGTAGGTAGGTAGATAGATACAGATAGGTAAGTAGATAGATAAATACAGATAGGTGGGTAGGTAGATTGATAGATAGAGATAGGTAGGTAGGTAGATTGATAGATAGAGATAGGTAGATAGGTAGATAGATAGATACAGATAGGTAGGTAGGTAGATTGATAGATAGAGATAGGTAGGTAGGTAGATAGATAAATAGAGATAGGTAGGTAGGTAGATAGATAGATAGAGATAGGTAGGTAGGTAGATTGATATATAGAGATAGGTAGGTAGGTAGGTAGATAGATAGAGATAGGTAGGTAGGTAGATAGATAGATAGAGATAGGTAGGTAGGTAGATAGATAGATAGAGATAGGTAGGTAGGTAGATTGATAGATAGAGATAGGTAGGTAGGTAGGTAGATAGATAGAGATAGGTAGGTAGGTAGATTGATAGATAGAGATAGGTAGGTAGGTAGATTGATAGATACAGATAGGTAGGTAGGTAGATTGATAGATAGAGATAGGTAGGTAGGTAGATTGATAGATAGAGATAGGTAGATAGGTAGATAGATAGATACAGATAGGTAGGTAGGTAGATAGATAGATAGAGATAGGTAGGTAGGTAGATTGATAGATACAGATAGGTAGGTAGGTAGATAGATAGATACAGATAGGTAGGTAGGTACATTGATAGATAGAGATAGGTAGGTAGGTAGATTGATAGATAGAGATAGGTAGGTAGGTAGATAGATAGATAGAGATAGGTAGGTAGGTAGGTAGATAGATAGAGATAGGTAGGTAGGTAGATTGATAGATACAGATAGGTAGGTAGGTAGATAGATAGAGATAGGTAGGTAGGTAGATAGATAGATACAGATATGTAGGTAGGTAGATTGATAGATAGAGATAGGTAGGTAGGTAGATTGATAGATACAGATAGGTAGGTAGGTAGATAGATAGATACAGATATGTAGGTAGGTAGATTGTTGATAGAGATAGGTAGGTAGGTAGATTGATAGATACAGATAGGTAGGTAGGTAGATAGATAGATACAGATAGGTAGGTAGGTAGATTGATAGATAGAGATAGGTATGTAGGTAGATTGATAGATACAGATAGGTAGGTAGGTAGATAGATAGATAGAGATAGGTAGGTAGGTAGATTGATAGATACAGATAGGTAGGTAGGTAGATAGATAGATAGAGATAGGTAGGTAGGTAGATAGATACAGATAGGTAGGTAGGTAGATAGATAGATACAGATAGGTAGGTAGGTAGATTGATAGATAGAGATAGGTAGGTAGGTAGATAGATAGATAGAGATACGTAGGTAGGTAGGTAGATAGATACAGATAGGTAAGTAGATAGATAAATACAGATAGGTGGGTAGGTAGATAGATAGATAGAGGTAGGTAGGTAGATTGATAGATAGAGATAGGTAGATAGGTAGATAGATAGATACAGATAGGTAGGTAGGTAGATTGATAGATAGAGATAGGTAGGTTGGTAGATAGATAGATAGAGATAGGTTGGTAGGTAGATTGATAGATACAGATAGGTAGGTAGGTAGATAGATAGATACAGATAGGTAGGTAGGTAGATAGATAGATAGAGATAGGTAGGTAGGTAGATAGATAGATAGAGATAGGTAGGTAGGTAGATTGATAGATAGAGATAGGTAGGTAGGTAGGTAGATAGATAGAGATAGGTAGGTAGGTAGATTGATAGATAGAGATAGGTAGGTAGGTAGATAGATAGATACAGATAGGTAGGTAGGTAGATTGATAGATAGAGATAGGTAAGTAGGTAGATAGATAAATAGAGATAGGTAGGTAGGTATATAGATAGATAGAGATATGTAGGTAGGTAGATTGATAGATAGAGATAGGTAGGTAGGTAGGTAGATAGATAGAGATAGGTAGGTAGGTAGATAGATAGATAGAGATAGGTAGGTAGGTAGATAGATAGATAGAGATAGGTAGGTAGGTAGATTGATAGATAGAGATAGGTAGGTAGGTAGATAGATAGAGATAGGTAGGTAGGTAGATTGATAGATAGAGATAGGTAGGTAGGTAGATTGATAGATACAGATAGGTAGGTAGGTAGATTGATAGATAGAGATAGGTAGGTAGGTAGATTGATAGAGATAGGTAGATAGGTTGATAGATAGATACAGATAGGTAGGTAGGTAGATATATAGATACAGATATGTAGGTAGGTAGATAGATAGATAGAGATAGGTAGGTAGGTAGATTGATAGATACAGATAGGTAGGTAGGTAGATAGATAGATACAGATAGGTAGGTAGGTAGATTGATAGATAGAGATAGGTAAGTAGGTAGATTGATAGATTGAGATAGGTAGGTAGGTAGATAGATAGATAGAGATAGGTAGGTAGGTAGGTAGATAGATAGAGATAGGTAGGTAGGTAGATTGATAGATACAGATAGGTAGGTAGGTAGATAGATAGAGATAGGTAGGTAGGTAGATAGATAGATACAGATAGGTAGGTAGGTAGATTGATAGATAGAGATAGGTAGGTAGGTAGATTGATAGATACAGATAGGTAGGTAGGTAGATAGATAGATACAGATATGTAGGTAGGTAGATTGTTGATAGAGATAGGTAGGTAGGTAGATTGATAGATACAGATAGGTAGGTAGGTAGATAGATAGATACAGATAGGTAGGTAGGTAGATTGATAGATAGAGATAGGTATGTAGGTAGATTGATAGATACAGATAGGTAGGTAGGTAGATAGATAGATACAGATAGGTAGGTAGGTAGATTGATAGATAGAGATAGGTAGGTAGGTAGGTAGATAGATAGAGATAGGTAGGTAGGTAGATTGATAGATACAGATAGGTAGGTAGGTAGATATATAGATACAGATAGGTAGGTAGGTAGATTGATAGATACAGATAGGTAGGTAGGTAGATAGATACAGATAGGTGGGTAGGTAGATTGATAGATAGAGATAGGTAGGTAGGTAGATAGATAGAGATAGGTAGGTAGGTAGGTAGATAGATAGATAGAGATAGATAGGTATGTAGGTAGATTGATAGATAGGTAGGTAGGTAGGTAGATAGATAGAGATAGGTAGGTAGGTAGATAGATAGATACAGATAGGTAGGTAGGTAGATTGATAGATAGAGATAGGTAGATAGATAGATACAGATAGGTAGGTAGGTAGATATATAGATACAGATATGTAGGTAGGTAGATAGATAGATAGAGATAGGTAGATAGGTAGATAGATAGATACAGATAGGTACGTAGGTAGATAGATAGATAGAGATAGGTGGGTAGGTAGATAGATAGATAGAGATAGGTAGGTAGGTAGATAGATAGATAGAGATAGATAGGTAGGTAGATAGATAGATACAGATAGGTAGGTAGGTAGATAGATAGATACAGATAGGTAGGTAGGTAGATTGATAGATAGAGATAGGTAGGTAGGTAGGTAGATAGATAGAGATAGGTAGGTAGGTAGATATATAGATACAGATATGTAGGTAGATAGATAAATACATATAGGTGGGTAGGTAAATAGATAGATAGAGATAGGTAGGTAGGTAGATAGATAAATAGAGATAGGTAGGTAGGTAGATAGATAGATAGAGATAGGTAGGTAGGTAGATTGATATATAGAGATAGGTAGGTAGGTAGGTAGATAGATAGAGATAGGTAGGTAGGTAGATTGATATATAGAGATAGGTAGGTAGGTAGGTAGATAGATAGAGATAGGTAGGTAGGTAGATAGATAGATAGAGATAGGTAGGTAGGTAGATAGATAGATAGAGATAGGTAGGTAGGTAGATAGATAGATACAGATAGGTAGGTAGGTAGATAGATAGATACAGATAGGTAGGTAGGTAGATTGATAGATAGAGATAGGTAGGTAGGTAGATAGATAGATACAGATAGGTAGGAAGGTAGATTGATAGATAGAGATAGGTAGGTAGGTAGATTGATAGATAGAGATAGGTAGATAGGTAGATAGATAGATAGAGATACGTAGGTAGGTAGATTGATAGATACAGATAGGTAGGTAGGTAGATAGATAGATAGAGATAGGTAGGTAGGTAGATTGATAGATAGAGATAGGTAGGTAGGTAGATTGATAGATACAGATAGGTAGGTAGGTAGATTGATAGATAGAGATAGGTAGGTAGGTAGATTGATAGAGATAGGTAGATAGGTTGATAGATAGATAAAGATAGGTAGGTAGGTAGATATATAGATACAGATATGTAGGTAGGTAGATAGATAGATAGAGATAGGTAGGTAGGTAGATTGATAGATACAGATAGGTAGGTAGGTAGATAGATAGATACAGATAGGTAGGTAGGTAGATTGATAGATAGAGATAGGTAAGTAGGTAGATTGATAGATTGAGATAGGTAGGTAGGTAGATAGATAGATAGAGATAGGTAGGTAGGTAGGTAGATAGATAGAGATAGGTAGGTAGGTAGATTGATAGATACAGATAGGTAGGTAGGTAGATAGATAGAGATAGGTAGGTAGGTAGATAGATAGATACAGATAGGTAGGTAGGTAGATTGATAGATAGAGATAGGTAGGTAGGTAGATTGATAGATACAGATAGGTAGGTAGGTAGATAGATAGATACAGATATGTAGGTAGGTAGATTGTTGATAGAGATAGGTAGGTAGGTAGATTGATAGATACAGATAGGTAGGTAGGTAGATAGATAGATACAGATAGGTAGGTAGGTAGATTGATAGATAGAGATAGGTATGTAGGTAGATTGATAGATACAGATAGGTAGGTAGGTAGATAGATAGATACAGATAGGTAGGTAGGTAGATTGATAGATAGAGATAGGTAGGTAGGTAGGTAGATAGATAGAGATAGGTAGGTAGGTAGATTGATAGATACAGATAGGTAGGTAGGTAGATGTATAGATACAGATAGGTAGGTAGGTAGATTGATAGATACAGATAGGTAGGTAGGTAGATAGATACAGATAGGTGGGTAGGTAGATTGATAGATAGAGATAGGTAGGTAGGTAGATAGATAGAGATAGGTAGGTAGGTAGGTAGATTGATAGATAGGTAGGTAGGTAGGTAGATAGATAGAGATAGGTAGGTAGGTAGATAGATAGATACAGATAGGTAGGTAGGTAGATTGATAGATAGAGATAGGTAGATAGATAGATACAGATAGGTAGGTAGGTAGATATATAGATACAGATATGTAGGTAGGTAGATAGATAGATAGAGATAGGTAGATAGGTAGATAGATAGATACAGATAGGTAGGTAGGTAGATAGATAGATAGAGATAGGTGGGTAGGTAGATAGATAGATAGAGATAGGTAGGTAGGTAGATAGATAGAGATAGGTAGGTAGGTAGATTGATAGATCGAGATAGGTAGGCAGATAGATAAATACAGATAGGTGGGTAGGTAGATAGATAGATAGAGATAGGTAGGTAGGTAGATTGATAGATAGAGATAGGTAGATAGGTAGATAGATAGATACAGATAGGTAGGTAGGTAGATTGATAGATAGAGATAGGTAGGTAGATAGATAGATAGAGATAGGTAGGTAGGTAGATTGATAGATACAGATAGGTAGGTAGGTAGATAGATAGATAGATAGAGATAGGTAGGTAGGTAGATAGATACAGATAGGTAGGTAGGTAGATAGATAGATACAGATAGGTAGGTAAGTAGATTGATAGATAGAGATAGGTAGGTAGGTAGATTGATAGATAGAGATAGGTAGATAGGTAGATAGATAGATAGAGATAGGTAGGTAGGTAGATTGATAGATAGAGATAGGTAGGTAGGTAGATAGATAGATAGAGATACGTAGGTAGGTAGGTAGATAGATACAGATAGGTAAGTAGATAGATAAATACAGATAGGTGGGTAGGTAGATTGATAGATAGAGATAGGTAGGTAGGTAGATTGATAGATAGAGATAGGTAGATAGGTAGATAGATAGATACAGATAGGTAGGTAGGTAGATTGATAGATAGAGATAGGTAGGTAGGTAGATAGATAAATAGAGATAGGTAGGTAGGTAGATAGATAGATAGAGATAGGTAGGTAGGTAGATTGATATATAGAGATAGGTAGGTAGGTAGGTAGATAGATAGAGATAGGTAGGTAGGTAGATAGATAGATAGAGATAGGTAGGTAGGTAGATAGATAGATAGAGATAGGTAGGTAGGTAGATTGATAGATAGAGATAGGTAGGTAGGTAGGTAGATAGATAGAGATAGGTAGGTAGGTAGATTGATAGATAGAGATAGGTAGGTAGGTAGATTGATAGATACAGATAGGTAGGTAGGTAGATTGATAGATAGAGATAGGTAGGTAGGTAGATTGATAGATAGAGATAGGTAGATAGGTAGATAGATAGATACAGATAGGTAGGTAGGTAGATAGATAGATAGAGATAGGTAGGTAGGTAGATTGATAGATACAGATAGGTAGGTAGGTAGATAGATAGATACAGATAGGTAGGTAGGTACATTGATAGATAGAGATAGGTAGGTAGGTAGATTGATAGATAGAGATAGGTAGGTAGGTAGATAGATAGATACAGATAGGTAGGTAGGTAGATAGATAGATACAGATAGGTAGGTAGGTAGATTGATAGATAGAGATAGGTAGGTAGGTAGGTAGATAGATAGAGATAGGTAGGTAGGTAGATTGATAGATACAGATAGGTAGGTAGGTAGATATATAGATACAGATAGGTAGGTAGGTAGATTGATAGATACAGATAGGTAGGTAGGTAGATAGATACAGATAGGTGGGTAGGTAGATTGATAGATAGAGATAGGTAGGTAGGTAGATAGATAGAGATAGGTAGGTAGGTAGGTAGATTGATAGATAGGTAGGTAGGTAGGTAGATAGATAGAGATAGGTAGGTAGGTAGATAGATAGATACAGATAGGTAGGTAGGTAGATTGATAGATAGAGATAGGTAGATAGATAGATACAGATAGGTAGGTAGGTAGATATATAGATACAGATATGTAGGTAGGTAGATAGATAGATAGAGATAGGTAGATAGGTAGATAGATAGATACAGATAGGTAGGTAGGTAGATAGATAGATAGAGATAGGTGGGTAGGTAGATAGATAGATAGAGATAGGTAGGTAGGTAGATAGATAGAGATAGGTAGGTAGGTAGATTGATAGATCGAGATAGGTAGGCAGATAGATAAATACAGATAGGTGGGTAGGTAGATAGATAGATAGAGATAGGTAGGTAGGTAGATTGATAGATAGAGATAGGTAGATAGGTAGATAGATAGATACAGATAGGTAGGTAGGTAGATTGATAGATAGAGATAGGTAGGTAGATAGATAGATAGAGATAGGTAGGTAGGTAGATTGATAGATACAGATAGGTAGGTAGGTAGATAGATAGATAGATAGAGATAGGTAGGTAGGTAGATAGATACAGATAGGTAGGTAGGTAGATAGATAGATACAGATAGGTAGGTAAGTAGATTGATAGATAGAGATAGGTAGGTAGGTAGATTGATAGATAGAGATAGGTAGATAGGTAGATAGATAGATAGAGATAGGTAGGTAGGTAGATTGATAGATAGAGATAGGTAGGTAGGTAGATAGATAGATAGAGATACGTAGGTAGGTAGGTAGATAGATACAGATAGGTAAGTAGATAGATAAATACAGATAGGTGGGTAGGTAGATTGATAGATAGAGATAGGTAGGTAGGTAGATTGATAGATAGAGATAGGTAGATAGGTAGATAGATAGATACAGATAGGTAGGTAGGTAGATTGATAGATAGAGATAGGTAGGTAGGTAGATAGATAAATAGAGATAGGTAGGTAGGTAGATAGATAGATAGAGATAGGTAGGTAGGTAGATTGATATATAGAGATAGGTAGGTAGGTAGGTAGATAGATAGAGATAGGTAGGTAGGTAGATAGATAGATAGAGATAGGTAGGTAGGTAGATAGATAGATAGAGATAGGTAGGTAGGTAGATTGATAGATAGAGATAGGTAGGTAGGTAGGTAGATAGATAGAGATAGGTAGGTAGGTAGATTGATAGATAGAGATAGGTAGGTAGGTAGATTGATAGATACAGATAGGTAGGTAGGTAGATTGATAGATAGAGATAGGTAGGTAGGTAGATTGATAGATAGAGATAGGTAGATAGGTAGATAGATAGATACAGATAGGTAGGTAGGTAGATAGATAGATAGAGATAGGTAGGTAGGTAGATTGATAGATACAGATAGGTAGGTAGGTAGATAGATAGATACAGATAGGTAGGTAGGTACATTGATAGATAGAGATAGGTAGGTAGGTAGATTGATAGATAGAGATAGGTAGGTAGGTAGATAGATAGATAGAGATAGGTAGGTAGGTAGGTAGATAGATAGAGATAGGTAGGTAGGTAGATTGATAGATACAGATAGGTAGGTAGGTAGATAGATAGAGATAGGTAGGTAGGTAGATAGATAGATACAGATATGTAGGTAGGTAGATTGATAGATAGAGATAGGTAGGTAGGTAGATTGATAGATACAGATAGGTAGGTAGGTAGATAGATAGATACAGATATGTAGGTAGGTAGATTGTTGATAGAGATAGGTAGGTAGGTAGATTGATAGATACAGATAGGTAGGTAGGTAGATAGATAGATACAGATAGGTAGGTAGGTAGATTGATAGATAGAGATAGGTATGTAGGTAGATTGATAGATACAGATAGGTAGGTAGGTAGATAGATAGATAGAGATAGGTAGGTAGGTAGATTGATAGATACAGATAGGTAGGTAGGTAGATAGATAGATAGAGATAGGTAGGTAGGTAGATAGATACAGATAGGTAGGTAGGTAGATAGATAGATACAGATAGGTAGGTAGGTAGATTGATAGATAGAGATAGGTAGGTAGGTAGATAGATAGATAGAGATACGTAGGTAGGTAGGTAGATAGATACAGATAGGTAAGTAGATAGATAAATACAGATAGGTGGGTAGGTAGATAGATAGATAGAGGTAGGTAGGTAGATTGATAGATAGAGATAGGTAGATAGGTAGATAGATAGATACAGATAGGTAGGTAGGTAGATTGATAGATAGAGATAGGTAGGTTGGTAGATAGATAGATAGAGATAGGTTGGTAGGTAGATTGATAGATACAGATAGGTAGGTAGGTAGATAGATAGATACAGATAGGTAGGTAGGTAGATAGATAGATAGAGATAGGTAGGTAGGTAGATAGATAGATAGAGATAGGTAGGTAGGTAGATTGATAGATAGAGATAGGTAGGTAGGTAGGTAGATAGATAGAGATAGGTAGGTAGGTAGATTGATAGATAGAGATAGGTAGGTAGGTAGATAGATAGATACAGATAGGTAGGTAGGTAGATTGATAGATAGAGATAGGTAAGTAGGTAGATAGATAAATAGAGATAGGTAGGTAGGTATATAGATAGATAGAGATATGTAGGTAGGTAGATTGATAGATAGAGATAGGTAGGTAGGTAGGTAGATAGATAGAGATAGGTAGGTAGGTAGATAGATAGATAGAGATAGGTAGGTAGGTAGATAGATAGATAGAGATAGGTAGGTAGGTAGATTGATAGATAGAGATAGGTAGGTAGGTAGATAGATAGAGATAGGTAGGTAGGTAGATTGATAGATAGAGATAGGTAGGTAGGTAGATTGATAGATACAGATAGGTAGGTAGGTAGATTGATAGATAGAGATAGGTAGGTAGGTAGATTGATAGAGATAGGTAGATAGGTTGATAGATAGATACAGATAGGTAGGTAGGTAGATATATAGATACAGATATGTAGGTAGGTAGATAGATAGATAGAGATAGGTAGGTAGGTAGATTGATAGATACAGATAGGTAGGTAGGTAGATAGATAGATACAGATAGGTAGGTAGGTAGATTGATAGATAGAGATAGGTAAGTAGGTAGATTGATAGATTGAGATAGGTAGGTAGGTAGATAGATAGATAGAGATAGGTAGGTAGGTAGGTAGATAGATAGAGATAGGTAGGTAGGTAGATTGATAGATACAGATAGGTAGGTAGGTAGATAGATAGAGATAGGTAGGTAGGTAGATAGATAGATACAGATAGGTAGGTAGGTAGATTGATAGATAGAGATAGGTAGGTAGGTAGATTGATAGATACAGATAGGTAGGTAGGTAGATAGATAGATACAGATATGTAGGTAGGTAGATTGTTGATAGAGATAGGTAGGTAGGTAGATTGATAGATACAGATAGGTAGGTAGGTAGATAGATAGATACAGATAGGTAGGTAGGTAGATTGATAGATAGAGATAGGTATGTAGGTAGATTGATAGATACAGATAGGTAGGTAGGTAGATAGATAGATACAGATAGGTAGGTAGGTAGATTGATAGATAGAGATAGGTAGGTAGGTAGGTAGATAGATAGAGATAGGTAGGTAGGTAGATTGATAGATACAGATAGGTAGGTAGGTAGATATATAGATACAGATAGGTAGGTAGGTAGATTGATAGATACAGATAGGTAGGTAGGTAGATAGATACAGATAGGTGGGTAGGTAGATTGATAGATAGAGATAGGTAGGTAGGTAGATAGATAGAGATAGGTAGGTAGGTAGGTAGATAGATAGATAGAGATAGATAGGTATGTAGGTAGATTGATAGATAGGTAGGTAGGTAGGTAGATAGATAGAGATAGGTAGGTAGGTAGATAGATAGATACAGATAGGTAGGTAGGTAGATTGATAGATAGAGATAGGTAGATAGATAGATACAGATAGGTAGGTAGGTAGATATATAGATACAGATATGTAGGTAGGTAGATAGATAGATAGAGATAGGTAGATAGGTAGATAGATAGATACAGATAGGTACGTAGGTAGATAGATAGATAGAGATAGGTGGGTAGGTAGATAGATAGATAGAGATAGGTAGGTAGGTAGATAGATAGATAGAGATAGATAGGTAGGTAGATAGATAGATACAGATAGGTAGGTAGGTAGATAGATAGATACAGATAGGTAGGTAGGTAGATTGATAGATAGAGATAGGTAGGTAGGTAGGTAGATAGATAGAGATAGGTAGGTAGGTAGATATATAGATACAGATATGTAGGTAGATAGATAAATACATATAGGTGGGTAGGTAAATAGATAGATAGAGATAGGTAGGTAGGTAGATAGATAAATAGAGATAGGTAGGTAGGTAGATAGATAGATAGAGATAGGTAGGTAGGTAGATTGATATATAGAGATAGGTAGGTAGGTAGGTAGATAGATAGAGATAGGTAGGTAGGTAGATAGATAGATAGAGATAGGTAGGTAGGTAGATAGATAGATAGAGATAGGTAGGTAGGTAGATTGATAGATAGAGATAGGTAGGTAGGTAGGTAGATAGATAGAGATAGGTAGGTAGGTAGATTGATAGATAGAGATAGGTAGGTAGGTAGATTGATAGATACAGATAGGTAGGTAGGTAGATTGATAGATAGAGATAGGTAGGTAGGTAGATTGATAGATAGAGATAGGTAGATAGGTAGATAGATAGATACAGATAGGTAGGTAGGTAGATAGATAGATAGAGATAGGTAGGTAGGTAGATTGATAGATACAGATAGGTAGGTAGGTAGATAGATAGATACAGATAGGTAGGTAGGTACATTGATAGATAGAGATAGGTAGGTAGGTAGATTGATAGATAGAGATAGGTAGGTAGGTAGATAGATAGATAGAGATAGGTAGGTAGGTAGGTAGATAGATAGAGATAGGTAGGTAGGTAGATTGATAGATACAGATAGGTAGGTAGGTAGATAGATAGAGATAGGTAGGTAGGTAGATAGATAGATACAGATATGTAGGTAGGTAGATTGATAGATAGAGATAGGTAGGTAGGTAGATTGATAGATACAGATAGGTAGGTAGGTAGATAGATAGATACAGATATGTAGGTAGGTAGATTGTTGATAGAGATAGGTAGGTAGGTAGATTGATAGATACAGATAGGTAGGTAGGTAGATAGATAGATACAGATAGGTAGGTAGGTAGATTGATAGATAGAGATAGGTATGTAGGTAGATTGATAGATACAGATAGGTAGGTAGGTAGATAGATAGATAGAGATAGGTAGGTAGGTAGATTGATAGATACAGATAGGTAGGTAGGTAGATAGATAGATAGAGATAGGTAGGTAGGTAGATAGATACAGATAGGTAGGTAGGTAGATAGATAGATACAGATAGGTAGGTAGGTAGATTGATAGATAGAGATAGGTAGGTAGGTAGATAGATAGATAGAGATACGTAGGTAGGTAGGTAGATAGATACAGATAGGTAAGTAGATAGATAAATACAGAGAGGTGGGTAGGTAGATAGATAGATAGAGGTAGGTAGGTAGATTGATAGATAGAGATAGGTAGATAGGTAGATAGATAGATACAGATAGGTAGGTAGGTAGATTGATAGATAGAGATAGGTAGGTTGGTAGATAGATAGATAGAGATAGGTTGGTAGGTAGATTGATAGATACAGATAGGTAGGTAGGTAGATAGATAGATACAGATAGGTAGGTAGGTAGATAGATAGATAGAGATAGGTAGGTAGGTAGATAGATAGATAGAGATAGGTAGGTAGGTAGATTGATAGATAGAGATAGGTAGGTAGGTAGGTAGATAGATAGAGATAGGTAGGTAGGTAGATTGATAGATAGAGATAGGTAGGTAGGTAGATAGATAGATACAGATAGGTAGGTAGGTAGATTGATAGATAGAGATAGGTAAGTAGGTAGATAGATAAATAGAGATAGGTAGGTAGGTATATAGATAGATAGAGATATGTAGGTAGGTAGATTGATAGATAGAGATAGGTAGGTAGGTAGGTAGATAGATAGAGATAGGTAGGTAGGTAGATAGATAGATAGAGATAGGTAGGTAGGTAGATAGATAGATAGAGATAGGTAGGTAGGTAGATTGATAGATAGAGATAGGTAGGTAGGTAGATAGATAGAGATAGGTAGGTAGGTAGATTGATAGATAGAGATAGGTAGGTAGGTAGATTGATAGATACAGATAGGTAGGTAGGTAGATTGATAGATAGAGATAGGTAGGTAGGTAGATTGATAGAGATAGGTAGATAGGTTGATAGATAGATACAGATAGGTAGGTAGGTAGATATATAGATACAGATATGTAGGTAGGTAGATAGATAGATAGAGATAGGTAGGTAGGTAGATTGATAGATACAGATAGGTAGGTAGGTAGATAGATAGATACAGATAGGTAGGTAGGTAGATTGATAGATAGAGATAGGTAAGTAGGTAGATTGATAGATTGAGATAGGTAGGTAGGTAGATAGATAGATAGAGATAGGTAGGTAGGTAGGTAGATAGATAGAGATAGGTAGGTAGGTAGATTGATAGATACAGATAGGTAGGTAGGTAGATAGATAGAGATAGGTAGGTAGGTAGATAGATAGATACAGATAGGTAGGTAGGTAGATTGATAGATAGAGATAGGTAGGTAGGTAGATTGATAGATACAGATAGGTAGGTAGGTAGATAGATAGATACAGATATGTAGGTAGGTAGATTGTTGATAGAGATAGGTAGGTAGGTAGATTGATAGATACAGATAGGTAGGTAGGTAGATAGATAGATACAGATAGGTAGGTAGGTAGATTGATAGATAGAGATAGGTATGTAGGTAGATTGATAGATACAGATAGGTAGGTAGGTAGATAGATAGATACAGATAGGTAGGTAGGTAGATTGATAGATAGAGATAGGTAGGTAGGTAGGTAGGTAGATAGATAGAGATAGGTAGGTAGGTAGATTGATAGATACAGATAGGTAGGTAGGTAGATATATAGATACAGATAGGTAGGTAGGTAGATTGATAGATACAGATAGGTAGGTAGGTAGATAGATACAGATAGGTGGGTAGGTAGATTGATAGATAGAGATAGGTAGGTAGGTAGATAGATAGAGATAGGTAGGTAGGTAGGTAGATAGATAGATAGAGATAGATAGGTATGTAGGTAGATTGATAGATAGGTAGGTAGGTAGGTAGATAGATAGAGATAGGTAGGTAGGTAGATAGATAGATACAGATAGGTAGGTAGGTAGATTGATAGATAGAGATAGGTAGATAGATAGATACAGATAGGTAGGTAGGTAGATATATAGATACAGATATGTAGGTAGGTAGATACATAGATAGAGATAGGTAGATAGGTAGATAGATAGATACAGATAGGTACGTAGGTAGATAGATAGATAGAGATAGGTGGGTAGGTAGATAGATAGATAGAGATAGGTAGGTAGGTAGATAGATAGATAGAGATAGATAGGTAGGTAGATAGATAGATACAGATAGGTAGGTAGGTAGATAGATAGATACAGATAGGTAGGTAGGTAGATTGATAGATAGAGATAGGTAGGTAGGTAGGTAGATAGATAGAGATAGGTAGGTAGGTAGATATATAGATACAGATATGTAGGTAGATAGATAAATACATATAGGTGGGTAGGTAAATAGATAGATAGAGATAGGTAGGTAGGTAGACTGATAGATAGAGATAGGTAGATAGGTAGATAGATAGATACAGATAGGTAGGTAGGTAGATAGATACAGATATGTAGGTAGGTAGATAGATAGATACAGATAGGTAGGTAGGTAGATAGATAGATACAGATAGGTAGGTAGGTAGATTGATAGATAGAGATAGGTAGATAGGTAGATAGATAGATACAGATAGGTAGGTAGGTAGATAGATAGATACAGATAGGTAGGTAGGTAGATATATAGATACAGATATGTAGGTAGGTAGGTAGATAGATAGAGATAGGTAGGTAGGTAGATTGATAGATAGAGATAGGTAGGTAGGTAGATAGATAGATAGAGATAGCTAGGTAGGTAGATAGATAGATACAGATAGGTAGGTAGGTAGATAGATAGATACAGATAGGTAGGTAGGTAGATTGATAGATAGACATAGGTAGGTAGGTAGATTGATAGATAGAGATAGGTAGATAGGTAGATAGATAGATAGAGATAGGTAGGTAGGTAGATTGATAGATAGAGATAGGTAGGTAGGTAGATAGATAGATAGAGATACGTAGGTAGGTAGGTAGATAGATACAGATAGGTAAGTAGATAGATAAATACAGATAGGTGGGTAGGTAGATTGATAGATAGAGATAGGTAGGTAGGTAGATTGATAGATAGAGATAGGTAGATAGGTAGATAGATAGATACAGATAGGTAGGTAGGTAGATTGATAGATAGAGATAGGTAGGTAGGTAGATAGATAAATAGAGATAGGTAGGTAGGTAGATAGATAGATAGAGATAGGTAGGTAGGTAGATTGATATATAGAGATAGGTAGGTAGGTAGGTAGATAGATAGAGATAGGTAGGTAGGTAGATAGATAGATAGAGATAGGTAGGTAGGTAGATAGATAGATAGAGATAGGTAGGTAGGTAGATTGATAGATAGAGATAGGTAGGTAGGTAGGTAGATAGATAGAGATAGGTAGGTAGGTAGATTGATAGATAGAGATAGGTAGGTAGGTAGATTGATAGATACAGATAGGTAGGTAGGTAGATTGATAGATAGAGATAGGTAGGTAGGTAGATTGATAGATAGAGATAGGTAGATAGGTAGATAGATAGATACAGATAGGTAGGTAGGTAGATTGATAGATAGAGATAGGTAGGTAGGTAGATAGATAGATAGAGATAGGTAGGTAGGTAGATAGATAGATACAGATAGGTAGGTAGGTACATTGATAGATAGAGATAGGTAGGTAGGTAGATTGATAGATAGAGATAGGTAGGTAGGTAGATAGATAGATAGAGATAGGTAGGTAGGTAGGTAGATAGATAGAGATAGGTAGGTAGGTAGATTGATAGATACAGATAGGTAGGTAGGTAGATAGATAGAGATAGGTAGGTAGGTAGATAGATAGATACAGATATGTAGGTAGGTAGATTGATAGATAGAGATAGGTAGGTAGGTAGATTGATAGATACAGATAGGTAGGTAGGTAGATAGATAGATACAGATATGTAGGTAGGTAGATTGTTGATAGAGATAGGTAGGTAGGTAGATTGATAGATACAGATAGGTAGGTAGGTAGATAGATAGATACAGATAGGTAGGTAGGTAGATTGATAGATAGAGATAGGTATGTAGGTAGATTGATAGATACAGATAGGTAGGTAGGTAGATAGATAGATAGAGATAGGTAGGTAGGTAGATTGATAGATACAGATAGGTAGGTAGGTAGATAGATAGATAGAGATAGGTAGGTAGGTAGATAGATACAGATAGGTAGGTAGGTAGATAGATAGATACAGATAGGTAGGTAGGTAGATTGATAGATAGAGATAGGTAGGTAGGTAGATAGATAGATAGAGATACGTAGGTAGGTAGGTAGATAGATACAGATAGGTAAGTAGATAGATAAATACAGATAGGTGGGTAGGTAGATAGATAGATAGAGATAGGTAGGTAGGTAGATTGATAGATAGAGATAGGTAGATAGGTAGATAGATAGATACAGATAGGTAGGTAGGTAGATTGATAGATAGAGATAGGTAGGTTGGTAGATAGATAGATAGAGATAGGTAGGTAGGTAGATTGATAGATACAGATAGGTAGGTAGGTAGATTGATAGATAGAGATAGGTAGGTAGGTAGATTGATAGATACAGATAGGTAGGTAGGTAGATTGATAGATAGAGATAGGTAGGTAGGTAGATTGATAGATAGAGATAGGTAGGTAGGTAGGTAGATAGATAGAGATAGGTAGGTAGGTAGATTGATAGATAGAGATAGGTAGGTAGGTAGATAGATAGATACAGATAGGTAGGTAGGTAGATTGATAGATAGAGATAGGTAAGTAGGTAGATAGATAAATAGAGATAGGTAGGTAGGTATATAGATAGATAGAGATATGTAGGTAGGTAGATTGATAGATAGAGATAGGTAGGTAGGTAGGTAGATAGATAGAGATAGGTAGGTAGGTAGATAGATAGATAGAGATAGGTAGGTAGGTAGATAGATAGATAGAGATAGGTAGGTAGGTAGATTGATAGATAGAGATAGGTAGGTAGGTAGATAGATAGAGATAGGTAGGTAGGTAGATTGATAGATAGAGATAGGTAGGTAGGTAGATAGATAGATACAGATATGTAGGTAGGTAGATTGATAGATAGAGATAGGTAGGTAGGTAGATTGATAGAGATAGGTAGATAGGTAGATAAATACAGATAGGTAGGTAGGTAGATTGATAGATACAGATAGGTAGGTAGGTAGATAGATAGATAGAGATAGGTAGGTAGGTAGATTGATAGAGATAGGTAGGTAGGTAGGTAGATAGAGATAGGTAGGTAGGTAGATTGATAGATACAGATAGGTAGGTAGGTAGGTAGATAGATACAGATAGGTAGGTAGATTGATAGATAGAGATAGGTGGGTAGGTAGATTGATAGATAGAGATAGGTAGATAGGTAGATAGATAGATACAGTTAGGTAGGTAGGTAGATATATAGATAGAGATAGGTAGATAGGTAGATAGATAGATAGATAGATAGATAGAGATAGGTAGGTAGGTAGATTGATAGATAGAGATAGGTAGGTAGGTAGATAGATAGATAGAGATAGGTAGGTAGGTAGGTAGATAGATACAGATAGGTAGGTAGATAGATAAATACAGATAGGTAGGTAGGTAGATTGATAGATACAGATAGGTAGGTAGGTAGATAGATAGATAGAGATAGGTAGGTAGGTAGATAGATAGATAGAGATAGGTAGGTAGTTAGATAGATAGATACAGATAGGTAGGTAGGTAGATAGATAGATACAGATAGGTAGGTAGGTAGATTGATAGATAGAGATAGGTAGGTAGGTAGGTAGATAGATAGAGATAGGTAGGTAGGTAGATTGATAGAGATAGTAGGTAGGTAGGTAGATAGATAGATAGAGATAGGTAGGTAGGTAGATAGATAGATAGAGATAGGTAGGTAGGTAGATAGATAGATAGAGATAGGTAGGTAGGTAGGTAGATAGATAGAGATAGGTAGGTAGGTAGATTGATAGAGATAGGTAGGTAGGTAGGTAGATTGATAGATAGAGATAGGTAGGTAGGTAGATTGATAGATAGAGATAGGTAGGTAGGTAGATAGATAGATAGAGATAGGTAGATAGGTAGATAGATAGATAGAGATAGGTAGGTAGGTAGATTGATAGATACAGATAGGTAGGTAGGTAGATTGATAGATAGAGATAGGTAGGTAGGTAGATAGATAGATAGAGATAGGTAGGTAGGTAGATTGATAGATACAGATAGGTAGGTAGGTAGATTGATAGATAGAGATAGGTAGGTAGGTAGATAGATAGATAGAGATAGGTGGGTAGGTAGATAGATAGATAGAGATAGGTAGGTAGGTAGATAGATAGATAGAGATAGGTAGGTAGGTAGATAGATAGATACAGATAGATAGGTAGGTAGATAGATAGATACAGATAGGTAGGTAGGTAGATTGATAGATAGAAATAGGTAGGTAGGTAGGTAGATAGAGATAGGTAGGTAGGTAGATTGATAGAGATAGGTAGGTAGGTAGGTAGATAGATAGAGATAGGTAGGTAGGTAGATTGATAGATACAGATAGGTAGGTAGGTAGGTAGGTAGATAGATACAGATAGGTAGGTAGATTGATAGATAGAGATAGGTGGGTAGGTAGATTGATAGATAGAGATAGGTAGATAGGTAGATAGATAGATACAGATAGGTAGGTAGGTAGATATATAGATACAGATATGTAGGTAGGTAGATTGATAGATAGAGATAGGTAGGTAGGTAGATTGATAGATAGAGATAGGTAGGTAGGTAGATTGATAGATAGAGATAGGTAGGTAGGTAGATTGATAGATAGAGATAGGTAGATAGGTAGATAGATAGATAGAGATAGGTAGGTAGGTAGATAGATAGATACAGATAGGTAGGTAGGTAGATTGATAGATAGAGATAGGTAGGTAGGTAGATTGATAGATACAGATAGGTAGGTAGGTAGATTGATAGATAGAGATAGGTAGGTAGGTAGATAGATACAGATAGGGTAGGTAGATAGATAAATACAGATAGGTAGGTAGGTAGATTGATAGATACAGATAGGTAGGTAGGTAGATAGATAGATAGAGATAGGTAGGTAGGTGGATAGATAGATAGAGATAGGTAGGTAGGTAGATAGATAGATACAGATAGGTAGGTAGGTAGATAGATAGATACAGATAGGTAGGTAGGTAGATTGATAGATAGAGATAGGTAGGTAGGTAGGTAGATAGATAGAGATAGGTAGGTAGGTAGATTGATAGAGATAGGTAGGTAGGTAGGTAGATTGATAGATAGAGATAGGTTAGGTAGGTAGATTGATAGATAGAGATAGGTAGATAGGTAAAGATAGATAGAGATAGGTAGGTAGGTAGATTGATAGATAGAGATAGGTAGGTAGGTAGATAGATAGATAGAGATACGTAGGTAGGTAGGTAGATAGATAGAGATAGGTAGGTAGGTAGATTGATAGAGATAGGTAGGTAGGTAGGTAGGTAGATAGATAGAGATAGGTAGGTAGGTAGATTGATAGATAGAGATAGGTAGGTAGGTAGATTGATAGATAGAGATAGGTAGGTAGGTAGGTAGATAGATAGAGATAGGTAGGTAGGTAGATTGATAGAGATAGGTAGGTAGGTAGGTAGATAGATAGAGATAGGTAGGTAGGTAGATTGATAGATACAGATAGGTAGGTAGGTAGGTAGATAGATACAGATAGGTAGGTAGATTGATAGATAGAGATAGGTGGGTAGGTAGATTGATAGATAGAGATAGGTAGATAGGTAGATAGATAGATACAGATAGTTAGGTAGGTAGATATATAGATACAGATATGTAGGTAAGTAGATAGATAGATAGAGATAGGTAGGTATGTAGATTGATAGATAGAGATAGGTAGGTAGGTAGATAGATAGATAGAGATAGGTAGGTAGGTAGATAGATAGATACAGATAGTTAGGTAGGTAGATAGATAGATACAGATAGGTAGGTAGGTAGATTGATAGATAGAGATAGGTAGGTAGGTAGATTGATAGATAGAGATAGGTAGATAGGTAGATAGATAGATAGATAGAGATAGGTAGGTAGGTAGATTGATATATAGAGATAGGTAGGTAATAGAGATAGGTAGGTAGGTAGATAGATAGATAGAGATACGTAGGTAGGTAGGTAGATAGATACAGATAGGTAGGTAGATAGATAAATACAGAAAGGTAGGTAGGTAGATTGATAGATACAGATAGGGTAGGTAGGTAGATAGATAGATACAGATAGGTAGGTAGGTAGATTGATAGATAGAGATAGGTAGGTAGGTAGGTAGGTAGATAGATAGATAGAGATAGGTAGGTAGGTAGATAGATAGATAGAGATAGGTAGGTAGGTAGATAGATAGATAGAGATAGGTAGGTAGGTAGATTGATAGATAGAGATAGGTAGGTAGGTAGGTAGATAGATAGATAGAGATAGGTAGGTAGGTAGATAGATAGATAGAGATAGGTAGGTAGGTAGATAGATAGATAGAGATAGGTAGGTAGGTAGGTAGATAGATAGAGATAGGTAGGTAGGTAGATTGATAGAGATAGGTAGGTAGGTAGGTAGATTGATAGAGATAGGTAGGTAGGTAGATTGATAGATAGAGATAGGTAGGTAGGTAGATAGATATATAGAGATAGGTAGATAGGTAGATAGATAGATAGAGATAGGTAGGTAGGTAGATTGATAGATACAGATAGGTAGGTAGGTAGATTGATAGATAGAGATAGGTAGGTAGGTAGATAGATAGATAGAGATAGGTAGGTAGGTAGATTGATAGATACAGATAGGTAGGTAGGTAGATAGATAGATAGAGATAGGTAGGTAGGTAGATAGATAGATAGAGATAGGTGGGTAGGTAGATAGATAGATAGAGATAGGTAGGTAGGTAGATAGATAGATAGAGATAGGTAGGTAGGTAGATAGATAGATACAGATAGATAGGTAGGTAGATAGATAGATACAGATAGGTAGGTAGGTAGATTGATAGATAGAAATAGGTAGGTAGGTAGGTAGATAGAGATAGGTAGGTAGGTAGATTGATAGAGATAGGTAGGTAGGTAGGTAGATAGATAGAGATAGGTAGGTAGGTAGATTGATAGATACAGATAGGTAGATAGGTAGGTAGATAGATACAGATCGGTCGGTAGATTGATAGATAGAGATAGGTGGGTAGGTAGATTGATAGATAGAGATAGGTAGATAGGTAGATAGATAGATACAGATAGGTAGGTAGGTAGATATATAGATACAGATATGTAGGTAGGTAGATTGATAGATAGAGATAGGTAGGTAGGTAGATTGATAGATAGAGATAGGTAGGTAGGTAGATTGATAGATAGAGATAGGTAGGTAGGTAGATTGATAGATAGAGATAGGTAGATAGGTAGATAGATAGATAGAGATAGGTAGGTAGGTAGGTAGATTGATAGATAGAGATAGGTAGGTAGGTAGATTGATAGATAGAGATAGGTAGATAGGTAGATAGATAGATAGAGATAGGTAGGTAGGTAGATTGATAGATAGAGATAGGTAGGTAGGTAGATAGATACAGATAGGTAGGTAGATAGATAAATACAGATAGGTAGGTAGGTAGATTGATAGATACAGATAGGTAGGTAGGTAGATAGATAGATAGAGATAGGTAGGTAGGTGGATAGATAGATAGAGATAGGTAGGTAGGTAGATAGATAGATACAGATAGGTAGGTAGGTAGATAGATAGATAGATACAGATAGGTAGGTAGGTAGATTGATAGATAGAGATAGGTAGGTAGGTAGGTAGATTGATAGATAGAGATAGGTAGGTAGGTAGATTGATAGATAGAGATAGGTAGATAGGTAGATAGATAGATAGAGATAGGTAGGTAGGTAGATTGATAGATAGAGATAGGTAGGTAGGTAGATAGATAGATAGAGATACGTAGGTAGGTAGGTAGATAGATAGAGATAGGTAGGTAGGTAGATTGATAGAGATAGGTAGGTAGGTAGGTAGGTAGGTAGGTAGATAGATAGAGATAGGTAGGTAGGTAGATTGATAGATAGAGATAGGTAGGTAGGTAGATTGATAGATAGAGATAGGTAGGTAGGTAGGTAGATAGATAGAGATAGGTAGGTAGGTAGATTGATAGAGATAGGTAGGTAGGTAGGTAGATAGATAGAGATAGGTAGGTAGGTAGATTGATAGATACAGATAGGTAGGTAGGTAGGTAGATAGATACAGATAGGTAGGTAGATTGATAGATAGAGATAGGTGGGTAGGTAGATTGATAGATAGAGATAGGTAGATAGGTAGATAGATAGATACAGATAGGTAGGTAGGTAGATATATAGATACAGATATGTAGGTAGGTAGATAGATAGATAGAGATAGGTAGGTATGTAGATTGATAGATAGAGATAGGTAGGTAGGTAGATAGATAGATAGAGATAGGTAGGTAGGTAGATAGATAGATACAGATAGTTAGGTAGGTAGATAGATAGATACAGATAGGTAGGTAGGTAGATTGATAGATAGAGATAGGTAGGTAGGTAGATTGATAGATAGAGATAGGTAGATAGGTAGATAGATAGATAGATAGAGATAGGTAGGTAGGTAGATTGATATATAGAGATAGGTAGGTAGGTAGATAGATAGATAGAGATACGTAGGTAGGTAGGTAGATAGATACAGATAGGTAGGTAGATAGATAAATACAGAAAGGTAGGTAGGTAGATTGATAGATACAGATAGGTAGGTAGGTAGATAGATAGATAGAGATAGGTAGGTAGGTAGATTGATAGATAGATAGAGATAGGTAGGTAGGTAGGTAGATAGATAGAGATAGGTAGGTAGGTAGATTGATAGAGATGGGTAGGTAGGTAGGTAGATAGATAGATAGAGATAGGTAGGTAGGTAGATAGATAGATAGAGATAGGTAGGTAGGTAGATAGATAGATAGAGATAGGTAGGTAGGTAGGTAGATAGATAGAGATAGGTAGGTAGGTAGATTGATAGAGATAGGTAGGTAGGTAGGTAGATTGATAGAGATAGGTAGGTAGGTAGGTAGGTAGATTGATAGATAGAGATAGGTAGGTAGGTAGATAGATAGATAGAGATAGGTAGATAGGTAGATAGATAGATAGAGATAGGTAGGTAGGTAGATTGATAGATACAGATAGGTAGGTAGGTAGATTGATAGATAGAGATAGGTAGGTAGGTAGATAGATAGATAGAGATAGGTAGGTAGGTAGATTGATAGATACAGATAGGTAGGTAGATTGATAGATAGAGATAGGTAGGTAGGTAGATAGATAGATAGAGATAGGTGGGTAGGTAGATAGATAGATAGAGATAGGTAGGTAGGTAGATAGATAGATAGAGATAGGTAGGTAGGTAGATAGATAGATACAGATAGATAGGTAGGTAGATAGATAGATACAGATAGGTAGGTAGGTAGATTGATAGATAGAAATAAGTAGGTAGGTAGGTAGATAGAGATAGGTAGGTAGGTAGATTGATAGAGATAGGTAGGTAGGTAGATAGATAGAGATAGGTAGGTAGGTAGATTGATAGATACAGATAGGTAGGTAGGTAGATAGATACAGATAGGTAGGTAGATTGATAGATAGAGATAGGTGGGTAGGTATATTGATAGATAGAGATAGGTAGATAGGTAGATAGATACAGATAGGTAGGTAGGTAGATATATAGATACAGATATGTAGGTAGGTAGATTGATAGATAGAGATAGGTATGTAGGTAGATTGATAGATAGAGATAGGTAGGTAGGTAGATTGATAGATAGAGATAGGTAGGTAGGTAGATTGATAGATAGAGATAGGTAGATAGGTAGATAGATAGATAGAGATAGGTAGGTAGGTAGATTGATAGATAGAGATAGGTAGATAGGTAGATAGATAGATAGATAGAGATAGGTAGGTAGGTAGATTGATAGATAGAGATAGGTAGGTAGGTAGATAGATACAGATAGGTAGGTAGATAGATAAATACAGATAGGTAGGTAGGTAGATTGATAGATACAGATAGGTAGGTGGGTAGATAGATAGATAGAGATAGGTAGGTAGGTGGATAGATAGATAGAGATAGGTAGGTAGGTAGATAGATAGATACAGATAGGTAGGTAGGTAGATAGATAGATACAGATAGGTAGGTAGGTAGATTGATAGATATAGGTAGGTAGGTAGGTAGGTAGATAGATAGAGATAGGTAGGTAGGTAGATTGATAGAGATAGGTAGGTAGGTAGGTAGATTGATAGATAGAGATAGGAAGGTAGGTAGATTGATAGATAGAGATAGGTAGATAGGTAGATAGATAGATAGAGATAGGTAGGTAGATTGATAGATAGAGATAGGTAGGTAGGTAGATAGATAGATAGATAGAGATACGTAGGTAGGTAGGTAGATAGATAGAGATAGGTAGGTAGGTAGATTGATAGAGATAGGTAGGTAGGTAGGTAGGTAGATAGATAGAGATAGGTAGGTAGGTAGATTGATAGATAGAGATAGGTAGGTAGGTAGATTGATAGATAGAGATAGGTAGGTAGGTAGATAGATAGATAGAGATAGGTAGGTAGGTAGATTGATAGATACAGATAGGTAGGTAGGTAGATTGATAGATAGAGATAGGTAGGTAGGTAGATAGATAGATAGAGATAGGTAGGTAGGTAGGTAGATAGATACAGATAGGTAGGTAGGTAGATAGATAGATACAGATAGGTAGGTAGGTAGATTGATAGATAGAGATAGGTAGGTAGGTAGATAGATAGATAGAGATAGGTAGGTAGGTAGATAGATAGATAGAGATAGGTAGGTAGGTAGATTGATAGAGATAGGTATGTAGGTAGGTAGGTAGATAGATAGAGATAGGTAGGTAGGTAGATTGATAGAGATAGGTAGGTAGGTAGGTAGATAGATAGAGATAGGTAGGTAGGTAGATTGATAGATACAGATAGGTAGGTAGGTAGGTAGATAGATACAGATAGGTAGGTAGATTGATAGATAGAGATAGGTAGATAGGTAGATAGATAGATACATACAGATAGGTAGGTAGGTAGATATATAGATACAGATATGTAGGTAGGTAGATAGATAGATAGAGATAGGTAGGTAGGTAGATAGATAGATACAGATAGGTAGGTAGGTAGATTGATAGATAGAGATAGGTAGGTAGGTAGATAGATACAGATAGGTAGGTAGATAGATAAATACAGATAGGTAGGTAGGTAGATTGATAGATACAGATAGGTAGGTAGGTAGATAGATAGAAAGAGATAGGTAGGTAGGTGGATAGATAGATACAGATAGGTAGTTAGGTAAATAGATAGATACAGATAGGTAGGTAGGTAGATTGATAGATAGAGATAGGTAGGTAGGTAGGTAGATAGATAGAGATAGGTAGGTAGGTAGATTGATAGATAGAGATAGGTAGGTAGGTACTTAGATTGATAGAGATAGGTAGGTAGGTAGATTGATAGATAGAGATAGGTAGGTAGGTAGATAGATAGATAGAGATAGGTAGGTAGGTAGATAGATAGATAGAGATAGGTAGGTAGGTAGATTGATAGAGATAGGTATGTAGGTAGGTAGGTAGATAGATAGAGATAGGTAGGTAGGTAGATTGATAGAGATAGGTAGGTAGGTAGGTAGATAGATAGAGATAGGTAGGTAGGTAGATTGATAGATACAGATAGGTAGGTAGGTAGGTAGATAGATACAGATAGGTAGGTAGATTGATAGATAGAGATAGGTAGATAGGTAGATAGATAGATACATACAGATAGGTAGGTAGGTAGATATATAGATACAGATATGTAGGTAGGTAGATAGATAGATAGAGATAGGTAGGTAGGTAGATTGATAGATAGAGATAGGTAGGTAGGTAGGTAGATAGATAGATAGAGATAGGTAGGTAGGTAGATAGATAGATACAGATAGGTAGGTAGGTAGATTGATAGATAGAGATAGGTAGGTAGGTAGATAGATACAGATAGGTAGGTAGATAGATAAATACAGATAGGTAGGTAGGTAGATTGATAGATACAGATAGGTAGGTAGGTAGATAGATAGAAAGAGATAGGTAGGTAGGTGGATAGATAGATACAGATAGGTAGTTAGGTAAATAGATAGATACAGATAGGTAGGTAGGTAGATTGATAGATAGAGATAGGTAGGTAGGTAGGTAGATAGATAGAGATATGTAGGTAGGTAGATTGATAGAGATAGGTAGGTAGGTAGGTAGATTGATAGATAGAGATAGGTAGGTAGGTAGATTGATAGATAGAGATAGGTAGATAGGTAGATAGATAGATAGAGATAGGTAGGTAGGTAGATTGATAGATAGAGATAGGTAGGTAGGTAGGTAGATAGATAGAGATACGTAGGTAGGTAGGTAGGTAGATAGATAGATAGGTAGGTAGGTAGGTAGATAGATAGAGATAGGTAGGTAGGTAGATTGATAGATAGAGATAGGTAGGTAGGTAGATTGATAGATAGAGATAGGTAGGTAGGTAGATAGATAGATAGATAGAGATAGGTAGGTAGGTAGATTGATAGATACAGATAGGTAGGTAGGTAGATTGATAGATAGAGATAGGTAGGTAGGTAGATAGATAGATAGAGATAGGTAGGTAGGTAGGTAGATTGATAGAGATAGGTAGGTAGGTAGATTGATAGATAGAGATAGGTAGATAGGTAGATAGATAGATAGAGATAGGTAGGTAGGTAGATTGATAGATAGAGATAGGTAGGTAGGTAGATAGATACAGATAGGTAGGTAGATAGATAAATACAGATAGGTAGGTAGGTAGATTGATAGATACAGATAGGTAGGTAGGTAGATAGATAGATACAGATAGGTAGGTAGGTAGATTGATAGATAGAGATAGGTAGGTAGGTAGGTAGATAGATAGAGATAGGTAGGTAGGTAGATTGATAGATACAGATAGGTAGGTAGGTAGATTGATAGATAGAGATAGGTAGGTAGGTAGATAGATAGATAGAGATAGGTAGGTAGGTACTTAGATTGATAGAGATAGGTAGGTAGGTAGATTGATAGATAGAGATAGGTAGATATGTAGATAGATAGATAGAGATAGGTAGGTAGGTAGATTGATAGATAGAGATAGGTAGGTAGGTAGATAGATACAGATAGGTAGGTAGATAGATAAATACAGATAGGTAGGTAGGTAGATTGATAGATACAGATAGGTAGGTAGGTAGATAGATAGATACAGATAGGTAGGTAGGTAGATTGATAGATAGAGATAGGTAGGTAGGTTGGTAGATAGATAGAGATAGGTAGGTAGGTAGATTGATAGAGATAGGTAGGTAGGTAGATTGATAGATAGAGATAGGTAGGTAGGTAGATTGATAGATAGAGATAGGTATATAGGTAGATAGATAGATAGAGATAGGTAGGTAGGTAGATTGATAGATAGAGATAGGTAGATAGGTAGATAGATAGATAGAGATACGTAGGTAGGTAGGTAGATAGATAGATACAGATAGGTAGGTAGGTAGATTGATATAGGTAGGTAGGTAGGTAGATAGATAGATATAGGTAGGTAGGTAGATTGATAGATACAGATAGGTAGGTAGATTGATAGATAGAGATAGGTGGGTAGGTAGATTGATAGATAGAGATAGGTAGGTAGGTAGATTGATAGATAGAGATAGGTAGGTAGGTAGGTAGATAAATAGAGATAGGTAGGTAGGTAGATTGATAGAGATGGGTAGGTAGGTAGGTAGGTAGATAGATAGAGATAGGTAGGTAGGTAGATAGATAGATACAGATAGGTAGGTAGGTAGATTGATAGATAGAGATAGGTAGGTAGGTAGATAGATAGATAGAGATAGGTAGGTAGGTAGATAGATAGATTGAGATAGGTAGGTAGGTAGATAGATAGATACAGATAGGTATGTAGGTAGATAGATAGATAGAGATAGGTAGGTAGGTAGATTGATATAGGTAGGTAGGTAGGTAGATAGATAGATATAGGTAGGTAGGTAGATTGATAGATACAGATAGGTAGGTAGATTGATAGATAGAGATAGGTGGGTAGGTAGATTGATAGATAGAGATAGGTAGATAGGTAGATAGATAGATACATACAGATAGGTAGGTAGGTAGATATATAGATACAGATATGTAGGTAGGTAGATAGATAGATAGAGATAGGTAGGTAGGTAGATTGATAGATAGAGATAGGTAGGTAGGTAGGTAGATAGATAGATAGAGATAGGTAGGTAGGTAGATAGATAGATACAGATAGGTAGGTAGGTAGATTGACAGATAGAGATAGGTAGGTAGGTAGATAGATACAGATAGGTAGGTAGATAGATAAATACAGATAGGTAGGTAGGTAGATTGATAGATACAGATAGGTAGGTAGGTAGATAGATAGATAGAGATAGGTAGGTAGGTGGATAGATAGATAGAGAGAGGTAGGTAGGTAGATAGATAGATACAGATAGGTAGGTAGGTAGATAGATAGATACAGATAGGTAGGTAGGTAGATTGATAGATAGAGATAGGTAGGTAGGTAGGTAGGTAGGTAGAGATAGGTAGGTAGGTAGATTGATAGAGATAGGTAGGTAGGTAGGTAGATTGATAGATAGAGATAGGTAGGTAGGTAGATTGATAGATAGAGATAGGTAGATAGGTAGATAGATAGATAGATAGAGATAGGTAGGTAGGTAGATTGATAGATAGAGATAGGTAGGTAGGTAGATAGATAGATAGAGATAGGTAGGTAGGTAGATTGATAGAGATGGGTAGGTAGGTAGGTAGGTAGATAGATAGAGATAGGTAGGTAGGTAGATTGATAGAGATAGGTAGGTAGGTAGGTAGGTAGATAGATACAGATAGGTAGGTAGATTGATAGATAGAGATAGGTGGGTATGTAGATTGATAGATAGAGATAGGTAGATAGGTAGATAGATAGATACATACAGATAGGTAGGTAGGTAGACATATAGATACAGATATGTAGGTAGGTAGATTGATAGATACAGATAGGTAGGTAGGTAGATTGATAGATAGAGATAGGTAGGTAGGTAGATATATAGATAGAGATAGGTAGGTAGGTAGATAGATAGATACAGATAGGTAGGTAGGTAGATAGATAGATACAGATAGGTAGGTAGGTAGATTGATAGATAGAGATAGGTAGGTAGGTAGATAGATAGATAGAGATAGGTAGGTAGGTAGATAGATAGATAGAGATAGGTAGGTAGGTAGATAGATAGATACAGATAGGTAGGTAGGTAGATAGATAGATACAGATAGGTAGGTAGGTAGATTGATAGATAGAGATAGTTAGGTAGGTAGATAGATAGATACAGATAGGTAGGTAGGTAGATTGATAGATACAGATAGGTAGGTAGGTAGATTGATAGATAGAGATAGGTGGGTAGGTAGATAGATAGATAGAGATAGGTAGGTAGGTAGATTGATAGATAGAGATAGGTAGGTAGGTAGATTGATAGATACAGATAGGTAGGTAGGTAGATATATAGATACAGATAGGTAGGTAGGTAGATAGATAGATAGAGATATGTAGGTAGCTAGATAGATAGATAGAGATAGGTAGGTAGGTAGATTGATAGATACAGATAGGTAGGTAGGTAGATAGATAGATACAGATAGGTAGGTAGGTAGATTGATAGATAGAGATAGGTAGGTAGGTAGATAAATAGATACAGATAGGTAGGTAGGTAGATAGATAGATACAGATAGGTAGGTAGGTAGATTGATAGAGATAGGTAGGTAGGTAGATAGATAGATAGAGATAGGTAGGTAGGTAGATAGATAGATAGAGATAGGTAGGGAGGTAGATTGATAGATACAGATAGGTAGGTAGGTAGATAGATAGATAGAGGTAGGTAGGTAGGTAGATAGATAGATACAGATAGGTAGGTAGGTAGATTGATAGATAGAGATAGGTAGGTAGGTAGGTAGATAGATAGAGATAGGTAGGTAGATAGATAGAGATAGGTACCTACCTATCTAGATTGATAGATACAGATAGGTAGGTAGGTAGATTGATAGATAGAGATAGGTGGGTAGGTAGATAGATAGATAGAGATAGGTAGGTAGGTAGATTGATAGATACAGATAGGTAGGTAGCTAGATAGATAGATAGAGATAGGTAGGTAGGTAGATTGATAGATACAGATAGGTAGGTAAGTAGATAGATAGATACAGATAGGTAGGTAGGTAGATTGATAGATAGAGATAGGTAGGTAGGTAGATAAATAGATACAGATAGGTAGGTAGGTAGATAGATAGATACAGATAGGTAGGTAGGTAGATTGATAGAGATAGGTAGGTAGGTAGATAGATAGATAGAGATAGGTAGGTAGGTAGATAGATAGATAGAGATAGGTAGGTAGGTAGATTGATAGATACAGATAGGTAGGTAGGTAGATAGATAGATAGAGGTAGGTAGGTAGGTAGATAGATAGATACAGATAGGTAGGTAGGTAGATTGATAGATAGAGATAGGTAGGTAGGTAGATTGATAGATACAGATAGGTAGGTAGGTAGATTGATAGATAGAGATAGGTAGGTAGATAGATAGATAGAGATAGGTAGGTAGGTAGATTGATAGATACAGATAGGTAGGTAGGTAGATAGATAGATAGAGATAGGTAGGTAGGTAGATAGATACAGATAGGTAGGTAGATTGATAGATAGAGATAGGTAGGTAGGTAGATAGATAGATACAGATAGTTAGGTAGGTAGATTGATAGATAGAGATAGGTAGGTAGGTAGATTGATAGATAGAGATAGGTAGGTAGGTAGGTAGATTGATAGATAGAGATAGGTAGGTAGGTAGATAGATAGATACAGATAGGTAGGTAGGTAGATTGATAGATAGAGATAGGTAGATAGGTAGATAGATAGATACAGATAGGTAGGTAGGTAGATTGATAGATAGAGATAGGTAGGTAGATAGATATATACAGATAGGTGGGTAAGTAGATAGATAGATAGAGATAGGTAGGTAGGTAGATTGATAGATAGATTGATAGATACAGATAGGTAGGTAGGTAGATTGATAGATAGAGATAGGTGGGTAGGTAGATAGATAGATAGAGATAGGTAGGTAGGTAGATTGATAGATAGAGATAGGTAGGTAGGTAGATTGATAGATACAGATAGGTAGGTAGGTAGATATATAGATAGAGATAGGTAGGTAGGTAGATTGATAGATACAGATAGGTAGGTAGCTAGATAGATAGATAGATTGATAGATACAGATAGGTAGGTAGGTAGATTGATAGATAGAGATAGGTGGGTAGGTAGATAGATAGATAGAGATAGGTAGGTAGGTAGATTGATAGATAGAGATAGGTAGATAGGTAGATAGATAGATACATACAGATAGGTAGGTAGGTAGATATATAGATACAGATAGGTGGGTAAGTAGATAGATAGATAGAGATAGGTAGGTAGGTAGATTGATAGATAGATTGATAGATACAGATAGGTAGGTAGGTAGATTGATAGATAGAGATAGGTGGGTAGGTAGATAGATAGATAGAGATAGGTAGGTAGGTAGATTGATAGATAGAGATAGGTAGGTAGGTAGATTGATAGATACAGATAGGTAGGTAGGTAGATATATAGATAGAGATAGGTAGGTAGGTAGATTGATAGATAGATTGATAGATACAGATAGGTAGGTAGGTAGATTGATAGATAGAGATAGGTGGGTAGGTAGATAGATAGATAGAGATAGGTAGGTAGGTAGATTGATAGATAGAGATAGGTAGATAGGTAGATAGATAGATACATACAGATAGGTAGGTAGGTAGATATATAGATACAGATAGGTGGGTAAGTAGATAGATAGATAGAGATAGGTAGGTAGGTAGATTGATAGATAGATTGATAGATACAGATAGGTAGGTAGGTAGATTGATAGATAGAGATAGGTGGGTAGGTAGATAGATAGATAGAGATAGGTAGGTAGGTAGATTGATAGATAGAGATAGGTAGGTAGGTAGATTGATAGATACAGATAGGTAGGTAGGTAGATATATAGATAGAGATAGGTAGGTAGGTAGATTGAGGTAGGTAGGTAGATACATACAGATAGGTAGGTAGGTAGATAGATAGATACAGATAGGTAGGTAGGTAGATTGATAGATAGAGATAGGTAGGTAGGTAGATAGATAGATAGAGATAGGTAGGTAGGTAGATAGATAGATAGAGATAGGTAGGTAGGTAGATAGATAGATACAGGTAGGTAGATAGATAGATAGATACAGATAGGTAGGTAGGTAGATTGATAGATAGAGATAGTTAGGTAGGTAGATAGATAGATACAGATAGGTAGGTAGGTAGATAGATAGATAGAGATAGGTAGGTAGGTAGATATATAGATACAGATAGGTAGGTAGGTAGATAGATAGATAGAGATATGTAGGTAGCTAGATAGATAGATAGAGGTAGGTAGGTAGGTAGATTGATAGATACAGATAGGTAGGTAGGTAGATAGATAGATACAGATAGGTAGGTAGGTAGATTGATAGATAGAGATAGGTAGGTAGGTAGATTGATAGATACAGATACGTAGGTAGGTAGATAGATAGATAGAGATAGGTAGGTAGGTAGATTGATAGATAGAGATAGGTAGGTAGGTAGGTAGATAGATAGAGATAGGTAGGTAGGTAGATTGATAGAGATAGGTAGGTAGGTAGGTAGATAGAGATAGGTAGGTAGGTATGTAGATAGATAGATACAGATAGGTAGGTAGGTAGGTAGATAGATACAGATAGGTAGGTAGATTGATAGATAGAGATAGGTAGGTAGGTAGGTAGATAGATAGAGATTGGTAGGTAGGTAGATTGATAGATACAGATAGGTAGGTAGGTAGATATATAGATAGAGATAGGTAGATAGGTAGATAGATAGATACAGATACGTAGGTAGGTAGATAGATAGATAGAGATAGGTAGGTAGGTAGGTAGATTGATAGATAGAGATAGGTAGGTAGGTAGATAGATAGATACAGATAGGTAGGTAGGTAGATTGATAGATAGAGATAGGTAGGTAGGTAGATAGATAGATAGAGATAGGTAGGTAGGAAGGTAGATAGATAGAGATAGGTAGGTAGGTAGATTGATAGATAGAGATAGGTAGGTAGGTAGATTGATAGATACAGATAGGAAGGTAGGTAGATAGATAGATACAGATAGGTAGGTAGGTAGATTGATAGATAGAGATAGGTAGGTAGGTAGATTGATAGATAGAGATAGGTAGATAGGTAGATAGATAGATACAGATAGGTAGGTAGGTAGATAGATATATAGAGAAAGGTAGGTATGTAGATTGATAGATACAGATAGGTAGGTAGGTAGATAGATAGATACAGGTAGGTAGGTAGGTAGATTGATAGATAGAGATAGGTAGGTAGGTAGATTGATAGATAGAGATAGGTAGGTCGGTAGATAGATAGATAGAGATAGGTAGGTAGGTAGGTAGATAGATACAGATAGGTAGGTAGATAGATAGATAGAGATAGGTAGGTAGGTAGGTAGATAGATAGAGATAGGTAGGTAGGTAGATTGATAGATAGAGATAGGTAGATAGGTAGATAGATAGATACAGATAGGTAGGTAGGTAGATATATAGATACAGATATGTAGGTAGGTAGATAGATAGATAGAGATAGGTAGGTAGGTAGATTGATAGATACAGATAGGTAGGTAGGTAGATAGATAGATACAGATAGGTAGGTAGGTAGATTGATAGATACAGATAGGTAGGTAGATAGATAGATAGATAGAGATAGGTAGGTAGGTAGATAGATAGATAGAGATAGGTAGGTAGGTAGGTAGATAGATACAGATAGGTAGGTAGGTAGATTGATAGATAGATAGGTAGGTAGGTAGGTAGATAGATAGAGATAAGTAGGTAGGTAGATTGATAGATACAGATAGGTAGGTAGGTAGATAGATAGATAGAGATAGGTAGGTAGGTAGATAGATAGATAGAGATAGGTGGGTAGGTAGATAGATAGATAGAGAAAGGTAGGTAGGTAGATTGATAGATACAGATAGGTGGGTAGGTAGATAGATAGATACAGATAGGTAGGTAGGTAGATTGATAGATAGAGATAGGTAGGTAGGTAGATTGATAGATACAGGTAGGTAGGTAGGTAGATAGATAGATACAGATAGGTAGGTAGGTAGATTGATAGATAGAGATATGTAGGTATGTAGATATATAGATACAGATATGTAGGTAGGTAGATAGATAGATAAAGATAGGTAGGTAGGTAGATTGATAGAGATAGGTAGGTAGGTAGGTAGATAGATAGAGATAGGTAGGTAGGTAGATAGATAGACAGAGATAGGTAGGTAGGTAGATTGATAGATAGAGATAGGTAGGTAGGTAGATAGATAGATAGATAGAGATAGGTAGGTAGGTAGGTAGATAGATAAATACAGATAGGTGGGTAGGTAGATAGATAGATAGAGATAGGTAGGTAGGTAGATTGATAGATAGAGATAGGTAGATTGATAGATACAGATAGGTAGGTAGGTAGGTATTTAGAGATAGGTAGGTAGGTAGATTGATAGATACAGATAGGTAGGTAGATAGATAGATAGATAGATAGAGATAGGTAGGTAGGTAGATAGATAGATAGAGATAGGTAGGTAGGTAGATAGATAGAGATAGGTAGGTAGGTAGGTAGGTAGATAGATAGAGATAGGTAGGTAGGTAGATTGATAGATACAGATAGGTAGGTAGGTAGATAGATAGATACAGATAGGTAGGTAGGTAGATTGATAGATAGAGATAGGTAGGTAGGTAGATTGATAGATAGAGATAGGTAGATAGGTAGACAGATAGATACAGATAGGTAGGTAGGTAGATATATAGATACAGATATATAGGTAGGTAGATAGATAGATAGAGATAGGTAGGTAGGTAGATTGATAGTTACAGATAGGTAGGTAGGTAGATAGATAGATACAGATAGGTAGGTAGGTAGATTGATAGATAGAGATAGGTAGGTAGGTAGATTGATAGATAGAGATAGGTAGGTAGGTAGATAGATAGATAGAGATAGGTAGGTAGGTAGGTAGATAGATACAGATAGGTAGGTAGATTGATAGATAGAGATAGGTAGGTAAGTAGATAGATAGATAGAGATAGGTAGGTAGGTTGATTGATAGATACAGATAGGTAGGTAGGTAGGTAGATAGATAGAGATAGGTAGGTAGGTAGATTGATAGAGATAGGTAGGTAGGTAGGTAGATAGAGATAGGTAGGTAGGTATGTAGATAGATAGATACAGATAGGTAGGTAGGTAGGTAGATAGATACAGATAGGTAGGTAGATTGATAGATAGAGATAGGTAGGTAGGTAGGTAGATAGATAGAGATAGGTAGGTAGGTAGATTGATAGATACAGATAGGTAGGTAGGTAGATATATAGATAGAGATAGGTAGATAGGTAGATAGATAGATACAGATAGGTAGGTAGGTAGATATATAGATACAGATATGTAGGTAGGTAGATTGATAGATCGAGATAAAGGAGGTAGGTAGATTGATAGATAGAGATAGGTAGGTAGGTAGATAGATAGATACAGATAGGTAGGTAGGTAGATTGATAGATAGAGATAGGTAGGTAGGTAGATAGATAGATAGAGATAGGTAGGTAGGAAGGTAGAAAATAGAGATAGGTAGGTAGGTAGATTGATAGATAGAGATAGGTAGGTAGGTAGATTGATAGATACAGATAGGAAGGTAGGTAGATAGATAGATACAGATAGGTAGGTAGGTAGATTGATAGATAGAGATAGGTAGGTAGGTAGATTGATAGATAGAGATAGGTAGATAGGTAGATAGATAGATACAGATAGGTAGGTAGGTTGATAGATAGATAGAGATAGGTAGGTATGTAGATTGATAGATACAGATAGGTAGGTAGGTAGATAGATAGATACAGGTAGGTAGGTAGGTAGATTGATAGATAGAGATAGGTAGGTAGGTAGATTGATAGATAGAGATAGGTAGGTCGTTAGATAGATAGATAGAGATAGGTAGGTAGGTAGGTAGGTAGGTAGATACAGATAGGTAGGTAGATAGATAGATAGAGATAGGTAGGTAGGTAGGTAGATAGATAGAGATAGGTAGGTAGGTAGATTGATAGATACAGATAGGAAGGTAGGTAGATAGATAGATACAGATAGGTAGGTAGGTAGATTGATAGATACAGATAGGTAGGTAGGTAGATAGATAAATAGAGATAGGTAGGTAGGTAGATAGATAGATAGAGATAGGTGGGTAGGTAGATAGATAGATAGAGAAAGGTAGGTAGGTAGATTGATAGATACAGATAGGTGGGTAGGTAGATAGATAGATACAGATAGGTAGGTAGGTAGATTGATAGATAGAGATAGGTAGGTAGGTAGATTGATAGATACAGATAGGTAGGTAGGTAGATAGATAGATACAGATAGGTAGGTAGGTAGATTGATAGATAGAGATATGTAGGTATGTAGATATATAGATACAGATATGTAGGTAGGTAGATAGATAGATAAAGATAGGTATGTAGGTAGATTGATAGAGATAGGTAGGTAGGTAGATAGATAGACAGAGATAGGTAGGTAGGTAGATTGATAGATAGAGATAGGTAGGTAGGTAGATAGATAGATAGAGATAGGTAGGTAGGTAGGTAGATAGATAAATACAGATAGGTGGGTAGGTAGATAGATAGATAGAGATAGGTAGGTAGGTAGATTGATAGATAGAGATAGGTAGATTGATAGATACAGATAGGTAGGTAGGTAGGTATTTAGAGATAGGTAGGTAGGTAGATTGATAGATACAGATAGGTAGGTAGATAGATAGATAGATAGAGATAGGTAGGTAGGTAGATAGATAGATAGAGATAGGTAGGTAGGTAGATAGATAGAGATAGGTAGGTAGGTAGGTAGGTAGATAGATACAGATAGGTAGGTAGGTAGATTGATAGATACAGATAGGTAGGTAGGTAGGAAGATAGATACAGATAGGTAGGTAGGTAGATTGATAGATAGAGATAGGTAGCTAGGTAGATTGATAGATAGAGATAGGTAGATAGGTAGACAGATAGATACAGATAGGTAGGTAGGTAGATATATAGATACAGATATATAGGTAGGTAGATAGATAGATAGAGATAGGTAGGTAGGTAGATTGATAGATACAGATAGGTAGGTAGGTAGATAGATAGATACAGATAGGTAGGTAGGTAGATTGATAGATAGAGATAGGTAGGTAGGTAGATTGATAGATAGAGATAGGTAGGTAGGTAGATAGATAGATAGGTAGGTAGGTAGATAGATACAGATAGGTAGGTAGATTGATAGATAGAGATAGGTAGGTAAGTAGATAGATAGATAGAGATAGGTAGGTAGGTTGATTGATAGATACAGATAGGTAGGTAGGTAGGTAGATAGATAGAGATAGGTAGGTAGGTAGATTGATAGAGATAGGTAGGTAGGTAGGTAGATAGAGATAGGTAGGTAGGTATGTAGATAGATAGATACAGATAGGTAGGTAGGTAGGTAGATAGATACAGATAGGTAGGTAGATTGATAGATAGAGATAGGTAGGTAGGTAGGTAGATAGATAGAGATAGGTAGGTAGGTAGATTGATAGATACAGATAGGTAGGTAGGTAGATATATAGATAGAGATAGGTAGATAGGTAGATAGATAGATACAGATAGGTAGGTAGGTAGATATATAGATACAGATATGTAGGTAGGTAGATTGATAGATAGAGATAAAGGAGGTAGGTAGATTGATAGATAGAGATAGGTAGGTAGGTAGATAGATAGATACAGATAGGTAGGTAGGTAGATTGATAGATAGAGATAGGTAGGTAGGTAGATAGATAGATAGAGATAGGTAGGTAGGAAGGTAGAAAATAGAGATAGGTAGGTAGGTAGATTGATAGATAGAGATAGGTAGGTAGGTAGATTGATAGATACAGATAGGAAGGTAGGTAGATAGATAGATACAGATAGGTAGGTAGGTAGATTGATAGATAGAGATAGGTAGGTAGGTAGATTGATAGATAGAGATAGGTAGATAGGTAGATAGATAGATACAGATAGGTAGGTAGGTTGATAGATAGATAGAGATAGGTAGGTATGTAGATTGATAGATACAGATAGGTAGGTAGGTAGATAGATAGATACAGGTAGGTAGGTAGGTTGATTGATAGATAGAGATAGGTAGGTAGGTAGATTGATAGATAGAGATAGGTAGGTCGGTAGATAGATAGATAGAGATAGGTAGGTAGGTAGGTAGGTAGATACAGATAGGTAGGTAGATAGATAGATAGAGATAGGTAGGTAGGTAGGTAGATAGATAGAGATAGGTAGGTAGGTAGATTGATAGATAGAGATAGGTAGATAGGTAGATAGATAGATACAGATAGGTAGGTATGTAGATATATAGATACAGATATGTAGTTAGTTAGATAGATAGATAGAGATAGGTAGGTAGGTAGATTGATAGATACAGATAGGTAGGTAGGTAGATAGATAGATACAGATAGGTAGGTAGGTAGATTGATAGATACAGATAGGTAGGTAGGTAGATTGATAGATAGAGATAGGTAGGTAGGTAGGTAGATAGATAGAGATAGGTAGGTAGGTAGGTAGATAGATAGAGATAGGTAGGTAGATAGATAAATACAGATAGGTGGGTAGGTAGATAGATAGATAGAGATAGGTAGGTAGGTAGATTGATAGATAGAGATGGGTAGATAGGTAGATAGATAGATACAGATAGGTAGGTAGGTAGATTTATAGATACAGATATGTAGGTAGGTAGATAGATAGATAGATAGAGATAGGTAGGTAGGTAGATTGATAGATACAGATAGGTAGGTAGGTAGATAGATAGATAGAGATAGGTAGGTAGGTAGATAGATAGATAGAGATAGGTAGGTAGGTAGGTAGATAGATACAGATAGGTAGGTAGGTAGATTGATAGATAGATAGGTAGGTAGGTAGGTAGATAGATAGAGATAGGTAGGTAGGTAGATTGATAGATACAGATAGGTAGGTAGGTAGATAGATAGATAGAGATAGGTAGGTAGGTAGGTAGATAGATAGATAGAGATAGGTGGGTAGGTAGATAGATAGATAGAGAAAGGTAGGTAGGTAGATAGATAGATAGAGATAGGTAGGTAGGTAGATAGATAGATAGAGATAGGTAGGTAGGTAGATATATAGATACAGATATGTAGGTAGGTAGATAGATAGATAGAGATAGGTAGGTAGGTAGATTGATAGATACAGATAGGTAGGTAGGTAGATTGATAGATACAGATAGGTAGGTAGGTAGATTGATAGATAGAGATAGGTAGGTAGGTAGGTAGATAGATAGATAGATAGAGATAGGTAGGTGTGTAGGTAGATAGATAGAGATAGGTAGGTAGGTAGATTGATAGATAGAGATAGGTAGGTTGGTAGATTGATAGATACAGATAGGTAGGTAGGTAGATAGATAGATACAGATAGGTAAGTAGGTAGATTGATAGATAGAGATAGGTAGGTAGGTAGATTGATAGATAGGTAGGTAGGAAGATAGATAGATAGAGATAGGTAGGTAGGTAGGTAGATAGATACAGATAGGTAGGTAGGTAGATTGATAGATAGAGATAGGTAGGTAGGTAGATTGATAGATACAGATAGGTAGGTAGGTAGATAGATAGATACAGATAGGTAGGTAGGTAGATTGATAGATAGAGATAGGTAGGTAGGTAGATTGATAGATAGAGATAGGTAGATAGGTAGACAGATAGATACAGATAGGTAGGTAGGTAGATATATAGATACAGATATATAGGTAGGTAGATAGATAGATAGAGATAGGTAGGTAGGTAGATTGATAGATACAGATAGGTAGGTAGGTAGATTGATAGATAGAGATAGGTAGGTAGGTAGATTGATAGATAGAGATAGGTAGGTAGGTAGATAGATAGATAGAGATAAGTAGGTAGGTAGGTAGATAGATACAGATAGGTAGGTAGATATATAGATAGAGATAGGTAGGTAAGTAGATAGATAGATACAGATAGGTAGGTAGGTAGGTAGATTGATAGATAGAGATAGGTAGGTAGGTAGGTAGATAGATAGAGATAGGTAGGTAGGTAGATTGATAGAGATAGGTAGGTAGGTAGATAGATAGAGATAGGTAGGTAGGTATGTAGATAGATAGATACAGATAGGTAGGTAGGTAGGTAGATAGATACAGATAGCTAGGTAGATTGATAGATAGAGATAGGTAGGTAGGTAGGTAGGTAGATAGATAGAGATAGGTAGGTAGGTAGATTGATAGATACAGATAGGTAGGTAGGTAGATATATAGATAGAGATAGGTAGATAGGTAGATAGATAGATACAGATAGGTAGGTAGGTAGATATAGAGATACAGATATGTAGGTAGGTAGATTGATAGATAGAGATAGGTAGGTAGGTAGATTGATAGATAGAGATAGGTAGGTAGGTAGATAGATAGATACAGATAGGTAGGTAGGTAGATTGATAGATAGAGATAGGTAGGTAGGTAGATAGATAGATAGAGATAGGTAGGTAGGAAGGTAGATAGATAGAGATAGGTAGGTAGGTAGATTGATAGATAGAGATAGGTAGGTAGGTAGATTGATAGATACAGATAGGAAGGTAGGTAGATAGATAGATACAGATAGGTAGGTAGGTAGATTGATAGATAGAGATAGGTAGGTAGGTAGATTGATAGATAGAGATAGGTAGATAGGTAGATAGATAGATACAGATAGGTAGGTAGGTAGATAGATAGATAGAGATAGGTAGGTATGTAGATTGATAGATACAGATAGGTAGGTAGGTAGATAGATAGATACAGGTAGGTAGGTAGGTAGATTGATAGATAGAGATAGGTAGGTAGGTAGATTTATAGATAGAGATAGGTAGGTCGGTAGATAGATAGATAGAGATAGGTAGGTAGGTGGGTAGATAGATACAGATAGGTAGGTAGATAGATAGATAGAGATAGGTAGGTAGGTAGGTAGGTAGATAGAGATAGGTAGGTAGGTAGATTGATAGATAGAGATAGGTAGATAGGTAGATAGATAGATACAGATAGGTAGGTAGGTAGATATATAGATACAGATATGTAGGTAGGTAGATAGATAGATAGAGATAGGTATGTAGGTAGATTGATAGATACAGATAGGTAGGTAGGTAGATAGATAGATACAGATAGGTAGGTAGGTAGATTGATAGATACAGATAGGTAGGTAGGTAGATAGATAGATAGAGATAGGTAGGTAGGTAGATAGATAGATAGAGATAAGTAGGTAGGTAGGTAGATAGATACAGATAGGTAGGTAGGTAGATTGATAGATAGATAGGTAGGTAGGTAGGTAGATAGATAGAGATAAGTAGGTAGGTAGATTGATAGATACAGATAGGTAGGTAGGTAGATAGATAGAGATAGGTAGGTAGGTAGATAGATAGATAGAGATAGGTGGGTAGGTAGATAGATAGATAGAGAAAGGTAGGTAGGTAGATTGATAGATACAGATAGGTGGGTAGGTAGATAGATAGATACAGATAGGTAGGTAGGTAGATTGATAGATAGAGATAGGTAGGTAGGTAGATTGATAGATACAGATAGGTAGGTAGGTAGATAGATAGATACAGATAGGTAGGTAGGTAGATTGATAGATAGAGATATGTAGGTAGGTAGATATATAGATACAGATATGTAGGTAGGTAGATAGATAGATAAAGATAGGTAGGTAGGTAGATTGATAGAGATAGGTAGGTAGGTAGGTAGATAGATAGAGATAGGTAGGTAGGTAGATAGATAAACAGAGATAGGTAGGTAGGTAGATTGATAGATAGAGATAGGTAGGTAGGTAGATAGATAGATAGAGATAGGTAGGTAGGTAGGTAGATAGATAAATACAGATAGGTGGGTAGGTAGATAGATAGATAGAGATAGGTAGGTAGGTAGATTGATAGATAGAGATAGGTAGATTGATAGATACAGATAGGTAGGTAGGTATTTAGAGATAGGTAGGTAGGTAGATTGATAGATACAGATAGGTAGGTAGATAGATAGATAGATAGATAGATAGATAGATAGAGATAGGTAGGTAGGTAGATAGATAGATAGAGATAGGTAGGTAGGTAGATAGATAGAGATAGGTAGGTAGGTAGGTAGATAGATAGAGATAGGTAGGTAGGTAGATTGATAGATACAGATAGGTAGGTAGGTAGATAGATAGATACAGATAGGTAGGTAGGTAGATTGATAGATAGAGATAGGTAGGTAGGTAGATTGATAGATAGAGATAGGTAGATAGGTAGACAGATAGATACAGATAGGTAGGTAGGTAGGTAGATATATAGATACAGATATATAGCTAGGTAGATAGATAGATAGATAGAGATAGGTAGGTAGGTAGATTGATAGATACAGATAGGTAGGTAGGTAGATAGATAGATACAGATAGGTAGGTAGGTAGATTGATAGATAGAGATAGGTAGGTAGATTGATAGATAGAGATAGGTAGGTAGACAGATAGATAGAGATAGGTAGGTAGGTAGGTAGATAGATACAGATAGGTAGGTAGATTGATAGATAGAGATAGGTAGGTAAGTAGATAGATAGATAGAGATAGGTAGGTAGGTTGATTGATAGATACAGATAGGTAGGTAGGTAGGTAGATAGATAGAGATAGGTAGGTAGGTAGATTGATAGAGATAGGTAGGTAGGTAGGTAGGTAGATAGAGATAGGTAGGTAGGTATGTAGATAGATAGATACAGATAGGTAGGTAGGTAGGTAGATAGATACAGATAGGTAGGTAGATTGATAGATAGAGATAGGTAGGTAGGTAGGTAGATAGATAGAGATAGGTAGGTAGCTAGATTGATAGATACAGATAGGTAGGTAGGTAGATATATAGATACAGATATGTAGGTAGGTAGATTGATAGATAGAGATAGGTAGGTAGGTAGATTGATAGATAGAGATAGGTAGGTAGGTAGATAGATAGATACAGATAGGTAGGTAGGTAGATTGATAGATAGAGATAGGTAGGTAGGTAGATAGATAGATAGATAGATAGAGATAGGTAAGTAGGAAGGTAGAAAATAGAGATAGGTAGGTAGGTAGATTGATAGATAGAGATAGGTAGGTAGGTAGATTGATAGATACAGATAGGAAGGTAGGTAGATAGATAGATACAGATAGGTAGGTAGGTAGATTGATAGATAGAGATAGGTAGGTAGGTAGATTGATAGATAGAGATAGGTAGATAGGTAGATAGATAGATACAGATAGGTAGGTAGGTAGATAGATAGATAGAGATAGGTAGGTATGTAGATTGATAGATACAGATAGGTAGGTAGGTAGATAGATAGATACAGGTAGGTAGGTAGGTAGATTGATAGATAGAGATAGGTAGGTAGGTAGATTGATAGATAGAGATAGGTAGGTCGGTAGATAGATAGATAGAGATAGGTAGGTAGGTAGGTAGGTAGATACAGATAGGTAGGTAGATAGATAGACAGAGATAGGTAGGTAGGTAGGTAGATAGATAGAGATAGGTAGGTAGGTAGATTGATAGATAGAGATAGGTAGATAGGTAGATAGATAGATACAGATAGGTAGGTATGTAGATATATAGATACAGATATGTAGGTAGTTAGATAGATAGATAGAGATAGGTAGGTAGGTAGATTGATAGATACAGATAGGTAGGTAGGTAGATTGATAGATAGAGATAGGTAGGTAGGTAGGTAGATAGATAGAGATAGGTAGGTAGGTAGGTAGATAGATAGAGATAGGTAGGTAGATAGATAAATACAGATAGGTGGGTAGGTAGATAGATAGATAGAGATAGGTAGGTAGGTAGATTGATAGATAGAGATAGGTAGATAGGTAGATAGATAGATACAGATAGGTAGGTAGGTAGATTTATAGATACAGATATGTAGGTAGGTAGATAGATAGATAGAGATAGGTAGGTAGGTAGATAGATAGATAGAGATAGGTAGGTAGGTAGGTAGGTAGGTAGATACAGATAGGTAGGTAGGTAATTTGATAGATAGATAGGTAGGTAGGTAGGTAGATAGATAGAGATAGGTAGGTAGGTAGATTGATAGATACAGATAGGTAGGTAGGTAGATAGATAGATAGAGATAGGTAGGTAGGTAGATAGATAGATAGAGATAGGTGGGTAGGTAGATAGATAGATAGAGAAAGGTAGGTAGGTAGATAGATAGATAGAGATAGGTAGGTAGGTAGATATATAGATACAGATATGTAGATAGGTAGATAGATAGATAGAGATAGGTAGGTAGGTAGATTGATAGATACAGATAGGTGGGTAGGTAGATAGATAGATACAGATAGGTAGGTAGGTAGATTGATAGATAGAGATAGGTAGGTAGGTAGATTGATAGATACAGATAGGTAGGTAGGTAGATAGATAGATACAGATAGGTAGGTAGGTAGATTGATAGATAGAGATATGTAGGTAGGTAGATATATAGATACAGATATGTAGGTAGGTAGATAGATAGATAGAGATAGGTAGGTAGGTAGATTGATAGAGATAGGTAGGTAGGTAGGTAGATAGATAGAGATAGGTAGGTAGGTAGATAGATAGACAGAGATAGGTAGGTAGGTAGATTGATAGATAGAGATAGGTAGGTAGGTAGATAGATAGATAGAGATAGGTAGGTAGGTAGATAGATAAATACAGATAGGTGGGTAGGTAGATAGATAGATAGAGATAGGTAGGTAGGTAGATTGATAGATAGAGATAGGTAGATTGATAGATACAGATAGGTAGGTAGGTAGGTATTTAGATAGAGATAGGTAGGTAGGTAGATTGATAGATACAGATAGGTAGGTAGATAGATAGATAGATAGATAGATAGATAGATAGATAGATAGAGATAGGTAGGTAGGTAGATAGATAGAGATAGATAGGTAGGTAGGTAGATTGATAGATACAGATAGGTAGGTAGGTAGATAGATAGATAGAGATAGGTAGGTAGGTAGATAGATAAATACAGATAGGTGGGTAGGTAGATAGATAGATAGAGATAGGTAGGTAGGTAGATTGATAGATAGAGATAGGTAGATTGATAGATACAGATAGGTAGGTAGGTAGGTATTTAGATAGAGATAGGTAGGTAGGTAGATTGATAGATACAGATAGGTAGGTAGATAGATAGATAGATAGATAGATAGATAGATAGATAGATAGATAGATAGATAGATAGATAGATAGATAGATAGATAGATAGATAGATAGAGATAGGTAGGTAGGTAGATAGATAGATAGAGATAGGTAGGTAGGTAGATTGATAGATACAGATAGGTAGGTAGGTAGATAGATAGATAGAGATAGGTAGGTAAGTAGATAGATAGAGATAGGTAGGTAGGTAGATTGTTAGATAGAGATAGGTAGGTAGGTAGATAGATAGAGATAGGTAGGTAGGTAGATTGATAGATAGAGATAGGTAGGTAGGTAGATAGCTAGATAGAGATAGGTAGGTAGGTAGATAGATAGATAGAGATAGGTAGGTAGGTAGATAGATAGACAGAGATAGGTAGGTAGGTAGATATATAGATACAGATATGTAGGTAGGTAGATAGATAGATAGAGATAGGTAGGTAGGTAGATTGATAGAGATAGGTAGGTAGGTAGGTAGATAGATAGAGATATGTAGGTAGGTAGATAGATAGACAGAGATAGGTAGGTAGGTAGATTGATAGATAGAGATAGGTAGGTAGGTAGATAGATAGATAGAGATAGGTAGGTAGGTAGGTAGATAGATAAATACAGATAGGTGGGTAGGTAGATAGATAGATAGAGATAGGTAGGTAGGTAGATTGATAGATAGAGCTAGGTAGATAGGTAGATTGATAGATACAGATAGGTAGGTAGGTAGATAGATACAGATAGGTAGGTAGGTAGATAGATAGATAGAGATAGGTAGGTAGGTAGATATATAGATACAGATATGTAGGTAGGTAGATAGATAGATAGAGATAGGTAGGTAGGTAGATTGATAGATACAGATAGGTAGGTAGGTAGATAGATAGATAGAGATAGGTAGGTTGGTAGAGAGATAGATAGAGATAGGTAGGTAGGTAGATAGATAGAGATAGGTAGGTAGGTAGATAGATAGGTAGGTAGGTAGGTAGATAGATAGATACAGATAGGTAGGTAGGTAGATTGATAGATAGAGATAGGTAGTTAGGTAGGTAGGTAGATAGAGATAGGTATGTAGGTAGGTAGATAGATACAGATAGGTAGGTAGATAGATAAATACAGATAGGTGGGTAGGTAGATAGATAGATAGAGAGAGAGATAGAGATAGGTAGGTAGGTAGATTGATAGATAGAGATTGGTAGATAGGTAGATAGATAGATACAGATAGGTAGGTAGGTAGATATATAGAGATAGGTCGGTAGGTAGATAGATAGATAGAGATAGGTAGGTAGGTAGATTGATAGATAGAGATAGGTAGATATGTAGATAGATAGATACAGATAGGTAGGTAGGTAGATATATAGATACAGATATGTAGGTAGGTAGATAGATAGATAGAGATAGGTAGGTAGGTAGATTGATAGATACAGATAGGTAGGTAGGTAGATAGATAGATAGAGATAGGTAGGTAGGTAGGTAGATAGATAGAGATAGGTAGGTAGGTAGGTAGATAGATAGAGATATGTGGGTAGGTAGATAGATAGATAGAGATAGGTAGGTAGGTAGATAGATAGATACAGATAGGTAGGTAGGTAGATTGATAGATAGAGATAGGTAGGTAGGTAGGTAGATAGATAGAGATAGGTAGGTAGGTAGGTAGATAGATACAGATAGGTAGGTAGATAGATAGATAGATAGAGATAGGTAGGTAGGTAGATATATAGATACAGATATGTAGGTAGGTAGATAGATAGATAGAGATAGGTAGGTAGGTAGATTGATAGATACAGATAGGTAGGTAGGTAGATAGATAGATAGAGATAGGTAGGTAGGTAGATAGATACAGATAGGTGGGTAGGTAGATAGATAGATAGAGATAGGTAGGTAGGTAGATAGATACAGATAGGTGGGTAGGTAGATAGATAGATAGAGATAGGTAGGTAGGTAGATAGATAGAGATAGGTAGCTAGGTAGATTGATAGAGATAGGTAGGTAGGTAGATAGATAGATAGATAGGTAGGTAGGTAGATAGATAGAGATAGGTAGGTAGGTAGATAGATAGATAGAGATAGGTAGGTAGGTAGATTGATAGATACAGATAGGTAGGTAGGTAGATTGATAGATAGAGATAGGTAGGTAGGTAGGTAGATAGAAACAGATAGGTAGGTAGATAGATAAATACAGATAGGTGGGTAGGTAGATAGATAGATAGAGATAGGTAGGTAGGTAGATAGATAGAGATAAGTAGCTAGGTAGATTGATAGAGATAGGTAGGTATGTAGATAGATAGATAGAGATAGGTAGGTAGGTAGATAGATAGATAGAGATAGGTAGGTAGGTAGATAGATAGATAGATAGAGATAGGTAGGTAGGTAGATTGATAGATACAGATAGGTAGGTAGGTAGATTGATAGATAGAGATAGGTAGGTAGGTAGATAGATAGATAGAGATAGGTAGGTAGGTAGATAGATAAATACAGATAGGTGGGTAGGTAGATAGATAGATAGAGATAGGTAGGTAGGTAGATAGATAGATACAGATAGGTAGGTAGGTAGATAGATAGGTAGAGATAGGTAGGCAGGTAGGTAGATAGATACAGATAGGTAGGTAGATAGATAAATACAGACAGGTGGGTAGGTAGATAGATAGATAGAGATAGGTAGGTAGGTAGATAGATAGAGATAGGTAGCGAGGTAGATTGATAGAGATAGGTAGGTAGGTATATAGATAGATAGAGATAGGTAGGTAGGTAGATAGATAGATAGAGATAGGTAGGTAGGTAGATAGATAGATACAGATAGGTAGGTTGGTAGATATATAGATAGAGATAGGTAGGTAGGTAGATTGATAGATAGAGATAGGTAGGTAGGTAGGTAGATAGATAGAGATAGGTGGGTAGGTAGATAGATAGATAGATAGAGATAGGTAGGTAGGTAGATAGTTAGATAGAGATAGTTTGGTAGGTAGATAGATAGATACAGATAGGTAGGTAGGTAGATTGATAGATAGAGATAGGTAGGTAGGTAGATAGATAGATAGAGATAGGTAGGTAGGTAGGTAGATAGATACAGATAGGTAGGTAGATAGATAAATACAGATAGGTGGGTACGTAGATAGATAGATAGAGATAGGTAGGTAGGTAGATAGATAGATAGAGATAGGTAGGTAGGTAGATAGATAGAGATAGGTAGGTAGGCAGATTGATAGAGATAGGTAGGTAGGTAGATAGATAGAGATAGGTAGGTAGGTAGATTGATAGATACAGATAGGTAGGTAGGTAGATTGATAGATAGAGATAGGTAGGTAGATAGATAGATAGAGATAGGTAGGTAGGTAGATAGATAAATACAGATAGGTGGGTAGGTAGATAGATAGATAGAGATAGGTAGGTAGGTAGATAGATAGATACAGATAGGTAGGTAGGTAGATAGATAGATAGAGATAGGTAGGTAGGTAGGTAGATAGATACAGATAGGTAGGTAGATAGATAAATACAGATAGGTGGGTAGGTAGATAGATAGATAGAGATAGGTAGGTAGGTAGATAGATAGAGATAGGTAGCTAGGTAGATTGATAGAGATAGGTAGGTAGGTAGATAGATAGATACAGATAGGTAAGTAGGTAGATTGATAGATACAGATAGGTAGGTATGTAGATAGATAGATACAGATAGGTAGGTAGGTAGATTGATAGATAGAGATATGTAGGTAGGTAGATAGATAGAGATAGGTAGGTAGGTAGATAGATAGACAGAGATAGGTATGTAGGTAGATTGATAGATAGAGATAGGTAGGTAGGTAGATAGATAGATAGAGATAGGTAGGTAGGTAGGTAGATAGATAAATACAGATAGGTGGGTAGGTAGATAGATAGAGATAGGTAGGTAGGTAGATTGATAGATAGAGATAGGTAGATTGATAGATACAGATAGGTAGGTAGGTAGGTATTTAGATAGAGATAGGTAGGTAGGTAGATTGATAGACACGGATAGGTAGGTAGGTAGATAGATAGATAGATAGATAGATAGATAGATAGATAGATAGATAGATAGATAGATAGATAGATAGATAGATAGATAGATAGATAGATAGAGATAGGTAGGTAGGTAGATAGATAGATAGAGATAGGTAGGTAGGTAGATAGTTAGATAGAGATAGTTTGGTAGGTAGATAGATAGATACAGATAGGTAGGTAGGTAGATTGATAGATAGAGATAGGTAGGTAGGTAGGTAGATAGATACAGATAGGTAGGTAGGTAGATAAATACAGATAGGTGGGTAGGTAGATAGATAGATACAGATAGGTAGGTAGGTAGATTGATAGATAGAGATAGGTAGGTAGGTAGGTAGATAGATACAGATAGGTAGGTAGATAGATAAATACAGATAGGTGGGTAGGTAGATAGATAGATAGAGATAGGTAGGTAGGTAGATAGATAGATATAGGTAGGTAGGTAGATAGATAGAGATAGGTAGGTAGGTAGATTGATAGATACAGATAGGTAGGTAGGTAGATTGATAGATAGAGATAGGTAGGTAGGTAGATAGATAGAAATAGGTAGGTAGGTAGATAGATAAATACAGATAGGTGGGTAGGTAGATAGATAGATAGAGATAGGTAGGTAGGTAGATAGATAGATACAGATAGGTAGGTAGGTAGGTAGATAGATAGAGATAGGTAGGTAGGTAGGTAGATAGATACAGATAGGTAGGTAGATAGATAAATACAGATAGGTGGGTAGGTAGATAGATAGATAGAGATAGGTAGGTAGGTAGATAGATAGAGATAGGTAGCTAGGTAGATTGATAGAGATAGGTAGGTAGGTAGATAGATAGATACAGATAGGTTGGTAGGTAGATTGATAGATAGAGATAGGTAGGTAGGTAGATTGATAGATACAGATAGGTAGGTAGGTAGATAGATAGATACAGATAGGTAGGTAGGTAGATTGATAGATAGAGATATGTAGGTAGGTAGATATATAGATACAGATATGTAGGTAGGTAGATAGATAGATAGAGATAGGTAGGTAGGTAGATTGATAGAGATAGGTAGGTAGGTAGGTAGATAGATAGAGATAGGTAGGTAGGTAGATAGATAGACAGAGAGAGGTATGTAGGTAGATTGATAGATAGAGATAGGTAGGTAGGTAGATAGATAGAGATAGGTAGGTAGGTAGGTAGATAGATAAATACAGATAGGTGGGTAGGTAGATAGATAGAGATAGGTAGGTAGGTAGATTGATAGATAGAGATAGGTAGATTGATACATACAGATAGGTAGGTAGGTAGGTATTTAGATAGAGATAGGTAGGTAGGTAGATTGATAGACACAGATAGGTAGGTAGATAGATAGATAGAGATAGGTAGGTAGGTAGATAGATAGAGATAGGTAGGTAGGTAGGTAGATAGATAGAGATAGATATGTAGGTAGGTAGATTGATAGAGACAGATAGGTAGGTAGGTAGATAGATAGATAGAGATAGGTAGGTAAGTAGATAGATAGAGATACGTAGGTAGGTAGATTGTTAGATAGAGATAGGTAGGTAGGTAGATAGATAGAGATAGGTAGGTAGGTAGATTGATAGATACAGATAGGTAGGTAGGTAGATAGATAGATAGAGATAGGTAGGTAGGTAGATAGATAGATAGAGATAGGTAGGTAGGTAGATAGATAGAGATAGATAGGTAGGTAGGTAGATATATAGATACAGATATGTAGGTAGGTAGATAGATAGATAGAGATAGGTAGGTAGGTAGATTGATAGAGATAGGGAGGTAGGTAGGTAGATAGATAGAGATAGGTAGGTAGGTAGATAGATAGACAGAGATAGGTAGGTAGGTAGATTGATAGATAGAGATAGGTAGATAGGTAGATTGATAGATACAGATAGGTAGGTAGGTAGATAGATAGATACAGATAGGTAGGTAGGTAGATAGATAGATAGAGATAGGTAGGTAGGTAGATAGATAGAGATAGGTAGGTAGGTAGATAGATAGAGATAGGTAGGTAGGTAGATAGATAGATAGATAGGTAGGTAGGTAGATAGATAGATATAGATAGGTAGGTAAGTAGATTGATAGATAGAGATAGGTACTTAGGTAGATAGATAGAGATAGGTATGTAGGTAGGTAGATAGATACAGATAGGTAGGTAGATAGATAAATACAGATAGGTGGGTAGGTAGATAGATAGATAGATAGATAGATAGATAGATAGATAGATAGATAGATAGATAGATAGATAGATAGATAGATAGATAGATAGATAGATAGATAGAGAGATAGAGATCGGTAGGTAGGTAGATTGATAGATAGAGATTGGTAGATAGGTAGATAGATAGATACAGATAGGTAGGTAGGTAGATATATAGAGATAGGTCGGTAGGTAGATAGATAGATAGAGATAGGTAGGTAGGTAGATTGATAGATAGAGATAGGTAGATAGGTAGATAGATAGATACAGATAGGTAGGTAGGTAGATATATAGATACAGATATGTAGGTAGGTAGATACATAGATAGAGATAGGTAGGTAGGTAGATTGATAGATACAGATAGGTAGGTAGGTAGATAGATAGATAGAGATAGGTAGGTAGGTAGATTGATAGATAGAGATAGGTAGGTAGGTAGGTAGATAGATAGAGATAGGTGGGTAGGTAGATAGATAGATAGAGATAGGTAGGTAGGTAGATAGATACAGATAGGTAGGTAGGTAGATTGATAGATAGAGATAGGTAGGTAGGTAGGTAGATAGATAGAGATAGGTAGGTAGGTAGGTAGATAGATACAGATAGGTAGGTAGATAGATAGAGATAGGTAGGTAGGTAGATATATAGATACAGATATGTAGGTAGGTAGATAGATAGATAGAGATAGGTAGGTAGGTAGATTGATAGATACAGATAGGTAGGTAGGTAGATAGATAGATAGAGATAGGTAGGTAGGTAGATAGATACAGATAGGTGGGTAGGTAGATAGATAGATAGAGATAGGTAGGTAGGTAGATAGAGATAGGTAGCTAGGTAGATTGATAGAGATAGGTAGGTAGGTAGATAGATAGATAGAGATAAGTAGGTAGGTAGATAGATAGAGATAGGTAGGTAGGTAGATAGATAGATAGAGATAGGTAGGTAGGTAGATTGATAGATACAAATATGTAGGTAGGTAGATTGATAGATAGAGATAGGTAGGTAGGTAGGTAGATAGATACAGATAGGTAGGTAGATAGATAAATACAGATAGGTGGGTGGGTAGATAGATAGATAGAGAGGTAGGTAGGTAGATAGATAGAGATAAGTAGCTAGGTAGATTGATAGAGATAGGTAGGTATGTAGATAGATAGATAGAGATAGGTAGGTAGGTAGATTGATAGATAGAGATAGGTAGATAGGTAGATAGATAGATACAGATAGGTAGGTAGGTAGATATATAGATACAGATATGTAGGTAGGTAGATAGATAGATAGAGATAGGTAGGTAGGTAGATTGATAGATACAGATAGGTAGGTAGGTAGATAGATAGATAGAGATAGGTAGGTAGGTAGATTGATAGATAGAGATAGGTAGGTAGGTAGGTAGATAGATAGAGATAGGTGGGTAGGTAGATAGATAGATAGAGATAGGTAGGTAGGTAGATAGATACAGATAGGTAGGTAGGTAGATTGATAGATAGAGATAGGTAGGTAGGTAGGTAGATAGATAGAGATAGGTAGGTAGGTAGGTAGATAGATACAGATAGGTAGGTAGATAGATAGAGATAGGTAGGTAGGTAGATATATAGATACAGATATGTAGGTAGGTAGATAGATAGATAGAGATAGGTAGGTAGGTAGATTGATAGATACAGATAGGTAGGTAGGTAGATAGATAGATAGAGATAGGTAGGTAGGTGGATAGATACAGATAGGTGGGTAGGTAGATAGATAGATAGAGATAGGTAGGTAGGTAGATAGATAGAGATAGGTAGCTAGGTAGATTGATAGAGATAGGTAGGTAGGTAGATAGATAGATAGAGATAAGTAGGTAGGTAGATAGATAGAGATAGGTAGGTAGGTAGATAGATAGATAGAGATAGGTAGGTAGGTAGATTGATAGATACAAATATGTAGGTAGGTAGATTGATAGATAGAGATAGGTAGGTAGGTAGGTAGATAGATACAGATAGGTAGGTAGATAGATAAATACAGATAGGTGGGTAGGTAGATAGATAGATAGAGAGGTAGGTAGGTAGATAGATAGAGATAAGTAGCTAGGTAGATTGATAGAGATAGGTAGGTATGTAGATAGATAGATAGAGATAGGTAGGTAGGTAGATTGATAGATAGAGATAGGTAGGTAGGTAGGTAGATAGATAGATAGGTGGGTAGGTAGATAGATAGATAGAGATAGGTAGGTAGGTAGATAGATAGATACAGATAGGTAGGTAGGTAGGTAGATTGATAGATACAGATAGGTAGGTAGGTAGATTGATAGATAGAGATAGGTAGGTAGGTAGATAGATAGATAGAGATAGGTAGGTAGGTAGATAGATAAATACAGATAGGTGGGTAGGTAGATAGATAGATAGAGATAGGTAGGTAGGTAGATAGATAGATACAGATAGGTAGGTAGGTAGATAGATAGGTAGAGATAGGTAGGCAGGTAGGTAGATAGATACAGATAGGTAGGTAGATAGATAAATACAGACAGGTGGGTAGGTAGATAGATAGATAGAGATAGGTAGGTAGGTAGATAGATAGAGATAGGTAGCGAGGTAGATTGATAGAGATAGGTAGGTAGGTAGATAGATAGATAGAGATAGGTAGGTAGGTAGATAGATAGATACAGATAGGTAGGTTGGTAGATATATAGATAGAGATAGGTAGGTAGGTAGATTGATAGATAGAGATAGGTAGGTAGGTAGGTAGATAGATAGAGATAGGTGGGTAGGTAGATAGATAGATAGATAGATAGAGATAGGTAGGTAGGTAGATAGTTAGATAGAGATAGGTAGGTAGGTAGATAGATAGATAGAGATAGGTAGGTAGGTAGATAGATAGAGATAGATAGGTAGGTAGGTAGATATATAGATACAGATATGTAGGTAGGTAGATAGATAGATAGAGATAGGTAGGTAGGTAGATTGATAGAGATAGGTAGGTAGGTAGGTAGATAGATAGAGATAGGTAGGTAGGTAGATAGATAGACAGAGATAGGTAGGTAGGTAGATTGATAGATAGAGATAGGTAGGTAGGTAGATAGATAGATAGAGATAGGTAGGTAGGTAGGTAGATAGATAAATACAGATAGGTGGGTAGGTAGATAGATAGATAGAGATAGGTAGGTAGGTAGATTGATAGATAGAGATAGGTAGATAGGTAGATTGATAGATACAGATAGGTAGGTAGGTAGATAGATAGATACAGATAGGTAGGTAGGTAGATAGATAGATAGAGATAGGTAGGTAGGTAGATATATAGATACAGATAGGTAGGTAGGTAGATAGATAGAGATAGGTAGGTAGGTAGATAGATAGATAGATAGGTAGGTAGGTAGATAGATAGATACAGATAGGTAGGTAAGTAGATTGATAGATAGAGATAGGTACTTAGGTAGATAGATAGAGATAGGTATGTAGGTAGGTAGATAGATACAGATAGGTAGGTAGATAGATAAATACAGATAGGTGGGTAGGTAGATAGATAGATAGATAGATAGATAGATAGATAGATAGATAGATAGATAGATAGATAGATAGATAGATAGATAGATAGAGAGATAGAGATCGGTAGGTAGGTAGATTGATAGATAGAGATTGGTAGATAGGTAGATAGATAGATACAGATAGGTAGGTAGGTAGATATATAGAGATAGGTCGGTAGGTAGATAGATAGATAGAGATAGGTAGGTAGGTAGATTGATAGATAGAGATAGGTAGATAGGTAGATAGATAGATACAGATAGGTAGGTAGGTAGATATATAGATACAGATATGTAGGTAGGTAGATAGATAGATAGAGATAGGTAGGTAGGTAGATTGATAGATACAGATAGGTAGGTAGGTAGATAGATAGATAGAGATAGGTAGGTAGGTAGATTGATAGATAGAGATAGGTAGGTAGGTAGGTAGATAGATAGAGATAGGTGGGTAGGTAGATAGATAGATAGAGATAGGTAGGTAGGTAGATAGATACAGATAGGTAGGTAGGTAGATTGATAGATAGAGATAGGTAGGTAGGTAGGTAGATAGATAGAGATAGGTAGGTAGGTAGGTAGATAGATACAGATAGGTAGGTAGATAGATAGATAGATAGAGATAGGTAGGTAGGTAGATATATAGATACAGATATGTAGGTAGGTAGATAGATAGATAGAGATAGGTAGGTAGGTAGATTGATAGATACAGATAGGTAGGTAGGTAGATAGATAGATAGAGATAGGTAGATAGGTAGATAGATACAGATAGGTGGGTAGGTAGATAGATAGATAGAGATAGGTAGCTAGGTACATTGATAGAGATAGGTAGGTAGGTAGATAGATAGATAGAGATAAGTAGGTAGGTAGATAGATAGAGATAGGTAGGTAGGTAGATAGATAGATAGAGATAGGTAGGTAGGTAGATTGATAGATACAAATATGTAGGTAGGTAGATTGATAGATAGAGATAGGTAGGTAGGTAGGTAGATAGATACAGATAGGTAGGTAGATAGATAAATACAGATAGGTGGGTAGGTAGATAGATAGATAGAGAGGTAGGTAGGTAGATAGATAGAGATAAGTAGCTAGGTAGATTGATAGAGATAGGTAGGTATGTAGATAGATAGATAGAGATAGGTAGGTAGGTAGATTGATAGATAGAGATAGGTAGGTAGGTAGGTAGATAGATAGATAGGTGGGTAGGTAGATAGATAGATAGAGATAGGTAGGTAGGTAGATAGATAGATACAGATAGGTAGGTAGGTAGGTAGATTGATAGATACAGATAGGTAGGTAGGTAGATTGATAGATAGAGATAGGTAGGTAGGTAGATAGATAGATAGAGATAGGTAGGTAGGTAGATAGATAAATACAGATAGGTGGGCAGGTAGATAGATAGATAGAGATAGGTAGGTAGGTAGATAGATAGATACAGATAGGTAGGTAGGTAGATAGATAGGTAGAGATAGGTAGGCAGGTAGGTAGATAGATACAGATAGGTAGGTAGATAGATAAATACAGACAGGTGGGTAGGTAGATAGATAGATAGAGATAGGTAGGTAGGTAGATAGATAGAGATAGGTAGCGAGGTAGATTGATAGAGATAGGTAGGTAGGTAGATAGATAGATAGAGATAGGTAGGTAGGTAGATAGATAGATACAGATAGGTAGGTTGGTAGATATATAGATAGAGATAGGTAGGTAGGTAGATTGATAGATAGAGATAGGTAGGTAGGTAGGTAGATAGATAGAGATAGGTGGGTAGGTAGATAGATAGATAGATAGAGATAGGTAGGTAGGTAGATAGTTAGAGATAGTTTGGTAGGTAGATAGATAGATACAGATAGGTAGGTAGGTAGATTGATAGATAGAGATAGGTAGGTAGGTAGGTAGATAGATAGAGATAGGTAGGTAGGTAGGTAGATAGATACAGATAGGTAGGTAGATAGATAAATACAGATAGGTGGGTAGGTAGATAGATAGAGATAGGTAGGTAGGTAGATAGATAGATAGAGATAGGTAGGTAGGTAGATAGTTAGATAGAGATAGTTTGGTAGGTAGATAGATAGATACAGATAGGTAGGTAGGTAGATTGATAGATAGAGATAGGTAGGTAGGTAGATAGATAGATAGAGATAGGTAGGTAGGTAGATAGATAAATACAGATAGGTGGGTAGGTAGATAGATAGATAGAGATAGGTAGGTAGGTAGATAGATAGATACAGATAGGTAGGTAGGTAGATAGATAGGTAGAGATAGGTAGGCAGGTAGGTAGATAGATACAGATAGGTAGGTAGATAGATAAATACAGACAGGTGGGTAGGTAGATAGATAGATAGAGATAGGTAGGTAGGTAGATAGATAGAGATAGGTAGCGAGGTAGATTGATAGAGATAGGTAGGTAGGTAGATAGATAGATAGAGATAGGTAGGTAGGTAGATAGATAGATACAGATAGGTAGGTTGGTAGATATATAGATAGAGATAGGTAGGTAGGTAGATTGATAGATAGAGATAGGTAGGTAGGTAGGTAGATAGATAGAGATAGGTGGGTAGGTAGATAGATAGATAGATAGATAGAGATAGGTAGGTAGGTAGATAGTTAGATAGAGATAGGTAGGTAGGTAGATAGATAGATAGAGATAGGTAGGTAGGTAGATAGATAGAGATAGATAGGTAGGTAGGTAGATATATAGATACAGATATGTAGGTAGGTAGATAGATAGATAGAGATAGGTAGGTAGGTAGATTGATAGAGATAGGTAGGTAGGTAGGTAGATAGATAGAGATAGGTAGGTAGATAGATAGACAGAGATAGGTAGGTAGGTAGATTGATAGATAGAGATAGGTAGGTAGGTAGATAGATAGATAGAGATAGGTAGGTAGGTAGGTAGATAGATAAATACAGATAGGTGGGTAGGTAGATAGATAGATAGAGATAGGTAGGTAGGTAGATTGATAGATAGAGATAGGTAGATAGGTAGATTGATAGATACAGATAGGTAGGTAGGTAGATAGATAGATACAGATAGGTAGGTAGGTAGATAGATAGATAGAGATAGGTAGGTAGGTAGATATATAGATACAGATAGGTAGGTAGGTAGATAGATAGAGATAGGTAGGTAGGTAGATAGATAGATAGATAGGTAGGTAGGTAGATAGATAGATACAGATAGGTAGGTAAGTAGATTGATAGATAGAGATAGGTACTTAGGTAGATAGATAGAGATAGGTATGTAGGTAGGTAGATAGATACAGATAGGTAGGTAGATAGATAAATACAGATAGGTGGGTAGGTAGATAGATAGATAGATAGATAGATAGATAGATAGATAGATAGATAGATAGATAGATAGATAGATAGATAGATAGATAGATAGATAGAGATCGGTAGGTAGGTAGATTGATAGATAGAGATTGGTAGATAGGTAGATAGATAGATACAGATAGGTAGGTAGGTAGATATATAGAGATAGGTCGGTAGGTAGATAGATAGATAGAGATAGGTAGGTAGGTAGATTGATAGATAGAGATAGGTAGGTAGGTAAATAGATAGATAGAGATAGGTAGTTAGGTAGATAGATAAATACAGATAGGTGGGTAGGTAGATAGATAGATAGAGATAGGTAGGTAGGTAGATTGATAGATAGAGATAGGTAGATAGGTAGATTGATATATACTGATAGGTAGGTAGGTAGATAGATAGATACAGATAGGTAGGTAGGTAGATTGATAGATAGAGATAGGTAGGTAGGTAGGTAGATAGATAGAGATAGGTAGGTAGGTAGGTAGATAGATACAGATAGGTAGGTAGATAGATAGATAGATAGAGATAGGTAGGTAGGTAGATATATAGATACAGATATGTAGGTAGGTAGATAGATAGATAGAGATAGGTAGGTAGGTAGATTGATAGATACAGATAGGTAGGTAGGTAGATAGATAGATAGAGATAGGTAGGTAGGTAGATAGATACAGATAGGTGGGTAGGTAGATAGATAGATAGAGATAGGTAGCTAGGTAGATTGATAGAGATAGGTAGGTAGGTAGATAGATAGATAGAGATAAGTAGGTAGGTAGATAGATAGAGATAGGTAGGTAGGTAGATAGATAGATAGAGATAGGTAGGTAGGTAGATTGATAGATACAAATATGTAGGTAGGTAGATTGATAGATAGAGATAGGTAGGTAGGTAGGTAGATAGATACAGATAGGTAGGTAGATAGATAAATACAGATAGGTGGGTAGGTAGATAGATAGATAGAGAGGTAGGTAGGTAGATAGATAGAGATAAGTAGCTAGGTAGATTGATAGAGATAGGTAGGTATGTAGATAGATAGATAGAGATAGGTAGGTAGGTAGATTGATAGATAGAGATAGGTAGGTAGGTAGGTAGATAGATAGATAGGTGGGTAGGTAGATAGATAGATAGAGATAGGTAGGTAGGTAGATAGATAGATACAGATAGGTAGGTAGGTAGGTAGATTGATAGATACAGATAGGTAGGTAGGTAGATTGATAGATAGAGATAGGTAGGTAGGTAGATAGATAGATAGAGATAGGTAGGTAGGTAGATAGATAAATACAGATAGGTGGGTAGGTAGATAGATAGATAGAGATAGGTAGGTAGGTAGATAGATAGATACAGATAGGTAGGTAGGTAGATAGATAGGTAGAGATAGGTAGGCAGGTAGGTAGATAGATACAGATAGGTAGGTAGATAGATAAATACAGACAGGTGGGTAGGTAGATAGATAGATAGAGATAGGTAGGTAGGTAGATAGATAGAGATAGGTAGCGAGGTAGATTGATAGAGATAGGTAGGTAGGTAGGTAGATAGATAGATAGAGATAGGTAGGTAGGTAGATAGATAGATACAGATAGGTAGGTTGGTAGATATATAGATAGAGATAGGTAGGTAGGTAGATTGATAGATAGAGATAGGTAGGTAGGTAGGTAGATAGATAGAGATAGGTGGGTAGGTAGATAGATAGATAGAGATAGGTAGGTAGGTAGATAGTTAGATAGAGATAGTTTGGTAGGTAGATAGATAGATACAGATAGGTAGGTAGGTAGATTGATAGATAGAGATAGGTAGGTAGGTAGGTAGATAGATAGAGATAGGTAGGTAGGTAGGTAGATAGATACAGATAGGTAGGTAGATAGATAAATACAGATAGGTGGGTAGGTAGATAGATAGAGATAGGTAGGTAGGTAGATAGATAGATAGAGATAGGTAGGTAGGTAGATAGATAGAGATAGGTAGGTAGGTAGGCAGATTGATAGAGATAGGTAGGTAGGTAGATAGATAGAGATAGGTAGGTAGGTAGATTGATAGATACAGATAGGTAGGTAGGTAGATTGATAGATAGAGATAGGTAGGTAGATAGATAGATAGAGATAGGTTGGTAGGTAGATAGATAAATACAGATAGGTGGGTAGGTAGATAGATAGATAGAGATAGGTAGGTAGGTAGATTGATAGATACAGATAGGTAGGTAGGTAGATAGATAGATAGAGATAGGTAGGTAGGTAGGTAGATAAATACAGATAGGTGGGTAGGTAGATAGATAGATAGAGATAGGTAGGTAGGTAGATAGATAGATAGAGATAGGTAGGTAGGTAAATAGATAGATAGAGATAGGTAGTTAGGTAGATAGATAAATACAGATAGGTGGGTAGGTAGATAGATAGATAGAGATAGGTAGGTAGGTAGATTGATAGATAGAGATAGGTAGATAGGTAGATTGATATATACTGATAGGTAGGTAGGTAGATAGATAGATACAGATAGGTAGGTAGGTAGATAGATAGATAGAGATAGGTAGGTAGGTAGATAGATAGATAGAGATAGGTAGGTAGGTAGATAGATACAGATAGGTAGGTAGGTAGATTGATAGATAGAGATAGGTAGGTAGGTAGGTAGATAGATAGAGATAGGTAGGTAGGTAGGTAGATAGATACAGATAGGTAGGTAGATAGATAGATAGATAGAGATAGGTAGGTAGGTAGATATATAGATACAGATATGTAGGTAGGTAGATAGATAGATAGAGATAGGTAGGTAGGTAGATTGATAGATACAGATAGGTAGGTAGGTAGATAGATAGATAGAGATAGGTAGATAGGTAGATAGATACAGATAGGTGGGTAGGTAGATAGATAGATAGAGATAGGTAGCTAGGTACATTGATAGAGATAGGTAGGTAGGTAGATAGATAGATAGAGATAAGTAGGTAGGTAGATAGATAGAGATAGGTAGGTAGGTAGATAGATAGATAGAGATAGGTAGGTAGGTAGATTGATAGATACAAATATGTAGGTAGGTAGATTGATAGATAGAGATAGGTAGGTAGGTAGGTAGATAGATACAGATAGGTAGGTAGATAGATAAATACAGATAGGTGGGTAGGTAGATAGATAGATAGAGAGGTAGGTAGGTAGATAGATAGAGATAAGTAGCTAGGTAGATTGATAGAGATAGGTAGGTATGTAGATAGATAGATAGAGATAGGTAGGTAGGTAGATTGATAGATAGAGATAGGTAGGTAGGTAGGTAGATAGATAGATAGGTGGGTAGGTAGATAGATAGATAGAGATAGGTAAGTAGGTAGATAGATAGATACAGATAGGTAGGTAGGTAGGTAGATTGATAGATACAGATAGGTAGGTAGGTAGATTGATAGATAGAGATAGGTAGGTAGGTAGATAGATAGATAGAGATAGGTAGGTAGGTAGATAGATAAATACAGATAGGTGGGCAGGTAGATAGATAGATAGAGATAGGTAGGTAGGTAGATAGATAGATACAGATAGGTAGGTAGGTAGATAGATAGGTAGAGATAGGTAGGCAGGTAGGTAGATAGATACAGATAGGTAGGTAGATAGATAAATACAGACAGGTGGGTAGGTAGATAGATAGATAGAGATAGGTAGGTAGGTAGATAGATAGAGATAGGTAGCGAGGTAGATTGATAGAGATAGGTAGGTAGGTAGATAGATAGATAGAGATAGGTAGGTAGGTAGATAGATACAGATAGGTAGGTTGGTAGATATATAGATAGAGATAGGTAGGTAGGTAGATTGATAGATAGAGATAGGTAGGTAGGTAGGTAGATAGATAGAGATAGGTGGGTAGGTAGATAGATAGATAGATAGAGATAGGTAGGTAGGTAGATAGTTAGAGATAGTTTGGTAGGTAGATAGATAGATACAGATAGGTAGGTAGGTAGATTGATAGATAGAGATAGGTAGGTAGGTAGGTAGATAGATAGAGATAGGTAGGTAGGTAGGTAGATAGATACAGATAGGTAGGTAGATAGATAAATACAGATAGGTGGGTAGGTAGATAGATAGAGATAGGTAGGTAGGTAGATAGATAGATAGAGATAGGTAGGTAGGTAGATAGTTAGATAGAGATAGTTTGGTAGGTAGATAGATAGATACAGATAGGTAGGTAGGTAGATTGATAGATAGAGATAGGTAGGTAGGTAGATAGATAGATAGAGATAGGTAGGTAGGTAGATAGATAAATACAGATAGGTGGGTAGGTAGATAGATAGATAGAGATAGGTAGGTAGGTAGATAGATAGATACAGATAGGTAGGTAGGTAGATAGATAGGTAGAGATAGGTAGGCAGGTAGGTAGATAGATACAGATAGGTAGGTAGATAGATAAATACAGACAGGTGGGTAGGTAGATAGATAGATAGAGATAGGTAGGTAGGTAGATAGATAGAGATAGGTAGCGAGGTAGATTGATAGAGATAGGTAGGTAGGTAGATAGATAGATAGAGATAGGTAGGTAGGTAGATAGATAGATACAGATAGGTAGGTTGGTAGATATATAGATAGAGATAGGTAGGTAGGTAGATTGATAGATAGAGATAGGTAGGTAGGTAGGTAGATAGATAGAGATAGGTGGGTAGGTAGATAGATAGATAGATAGATAGAGATAGGTAGGTAGGTAGATAGTTAGATAGAGATAGGTAGGTAGGTAGATAGATAGATAGAGATAGGTAGGTAGGTAGATAGATAGAGATAGATAGGTAGGTAGGTAGATATATAGATACAGATATGTAGGTAGGTAGATAGATAGATAGAGATAGGTAGGTAGGTAGATTGATAGAGATAGGTAGGTAGGTAGGTAGATAGATAGAGATAGGTAGGTAGATAGATAGACAGAGATAGGTAGGTAGGTAGATTGATAGATAGAGATAGGTAGGTAGGTAGATAGATAGATAGAGATAGGTAGGTAGGTAGGTAGATAGATAAATACAGATAGGTGGGTAGGTAGATAGATAGATAGAGATAGGTAGGTAGGTAGATTGATAGATAGAGATAGGTAGATAGGTAGATTGATAGATACAGATAGGTAGGTAGGTAGATAGATAGATACAGATAGGTAGGTAGGTAGATAGATAGATAGAGATAGGTAGGTAGGTAGATATATAGATACAGATAGGTAGGTAGGTAGATAGATAGAGATAGGTAGGTAGGTAGATAGATAGATAGATAGGTAGGTAGGTAGATAGATAGATACAGATAGGTAGGTAAGTAGATTGATAGATAGAGATAGGTACTTAGGTAGATAGATAGAGATAGGTATGTAGGTAGGTAGATAGATACAGATAGGTAGGTAGATAGATAAATACAGATAGATGGGTAGGTAGATAGATAGATAGATAGATAGATAGATAGATAGATAGATAGATAGATAGATAGATAGATAGATAGATAGATAGATAGATAGATAGATAGATAGAGAGATAGAGATCGGTAGGTAGGTAGATTGATAGATAGAGATTGGTAGATAGGTAGATAGATAGATACAGATAGGTAGGTAGGTAGATATATAGAGATAGGTCGGTAGGTAGATAGATAAATACAGATAGGTGGGTAGGTAGATAGATAGATAGAGATAGGTAGGTAGGTAGATTGATAGATAGAGATAGGTAGATAGGTAGATTGATATATACTGATAGGTAGGTAGGTAGATAGATAGATACAGATAGGTAGGTAGGTAGATTGATAGATAGAGATAGGTAGGTAGGTAGGTAGATAGATAGAGATAGGTAGGTAGGTAGGTAGATAGATACAGATAGGTAGGTAGATAGATAGATAGATAGAGATAGGTAGGTAGGTAGATATATAGATACAGATATGTAGGTAGGTAGATAGATAGATAGAGATAGGTAGGTAGGTAGATTGATAGATACAGATAGGTAGGTAGGTAGATAGATAGATAGAGATAGGTAGGTAGGTAGATAGATACAGATAGGTGGGTAGGTAGATAGATAGATAGAGATAGGTAGCTAGGTAGATTGATAGAGATAGGTAGGTAGGTAGATAGATAGATAGAGATAAGTAGGTAGGTAGATAGATAGAGATAGGTAGGTAGGTAGATAGATAGATAGAGATAGGTAGGTAGGTAGATTGATAGATACAAATATGTAGGTAGGTAGATTGATAGATAGAGATAGGTAGGTAGGTAGGTAGATAGATACAGATAGGTAGGTAGATAGATAAATACAGATAGGTGGGTAGGTAGATAGATAGATAGAGAGGTAGGTAGGTAGATAGATAGAGATAAGTAGCTAGGTAGATTGATAGAGATAGGTAGGTATGTAGATAGATAGATAGAGATAGGTAGGTAGGTAGATTGATAGATAGAGATAGGTAGGTAGGTAGGTAGATAGATAGATAGGTGGGTAGGTAGATAGATAGATAGAGATAGGTAGGTAGGTAGATAGATAGATACAGATAGGTAGGTAGGTAGGTAGATTGATAGATACAGATAGGTAGGTAGGTAGATTGATAGATAGAGATAGGTAGGTAGGTAGATAGATAGATAGAGATAGGTAGGTAGGTAGATAGATAAATACAGATAGGTGGGTAGGTAGATAGATAGATAGAGATAGGTAGGTAGGTAGATAGATAGATACAGATAGGTAGGTAGGTAGATAGATAGGTAGAGATAGGTAGGCAGGTAGGTAGATAGATACAGATAGGTAGGTAGATAGATAAATACAGACAGGTGGGTAGGTAGATAGATAGATAGAGATAGGTAGGTAGGTAGATAGATAGAGATAGGTAGCGAGGTAGATTGATAGAGATAGGTAGGTAGGTAGGTAGATAGATAGATAGAGATAGGTAGGTAGGTAGATAGATAGATACAGATAGGTAGGTTGGTAGATATATAGATAGAGATAGGTAGGTAGGTAGATTGATAGATAGAGATAGGTAGGTAGGTAGGTAGATAGATAGAGATAGGTGGGTAGGTAGATAGATAGATAGAGATAGGTAGGTAGGTAGATAGTTAGATAGAGATAGTTTGGTAGGTAGATAGATAGATACAGATAGGTAGGTAGGTAGATTGATAGATAGAGATAGGTAGGTAGGTAGGTAGATAGATAGAGATAGGTAGGTAGGTAGGTAGATAGATACAGATAGGTAGGTAGATAGATAAATACAGATAGGTGGGTAGGTAGATAGATAGAGATAGGTAGGTAGGTAGATAGATAGATAGAGATAGGTAGGTAGGTAGATAGATAGAGATAGGTAGGTAGGTAGGCAGATTGATAGAGATAGGTAGGTAGGTAGATAGATAGAGATAGGTAGGTAGGTAGATTGATAGATACAGATAGGTAGGTAGGTAGATTGATAGATAGAGATAGGTAGGTAGATAGATAGATAGAGATAGGTTGGTAGGTAGATAGATAAATACAGATAGGTGGGTAGGTAGATAGATAGATAGAGATAGGTAGGTAGGTAGATTGATAGATACAGATAGGTAGGTAGGTAGATAGATAGATAGAGATAGGTAGGTAGGTAGGTAGATAAATACAGATAGGTGGGTAGGTAGATAGATAGATAGAGATAGGTAGGTAGGTAGATAGATAGATAGAGATAGGTAGGTAGGTAAATAGATAGATAGAGATAGGTAGTTAGGTAGATAGATAAATACAGATAGGTGGGTAGGTAGATAGATAGATAGAGATAGGTAGGTAGGTAGATTGATAGATAGAGATAGGTAGATAGGTAGATTGATATATACTGATAGGTAGGTAGGTAGATAGATAGATACAGATAGGTAGGTAGGTAGATAGATAGATAGAGATAGGTAGGTAGGTAGATAGATAGATAGAGATAGGTAGGTAGGTAGGTAGATAGATACAGATAGGTAGGTAGGTAGATAGATAGATACAGATAGGTAGGTAGGTAGATTGATAGATAGAGATAGGTAGGTAGGTAGATAGTTAGATAGAGATAGGTAGGTAGGTAGATAGATAGATACAGATAGGTAGGTAGGTAGATAGATAGATACAGATAGGTAGGTAGGTAGATAGATAGATAGAGATAGGTAGGTAGGTAGATAGATAGATAGAGATAGGTAGGTAGGTAGATAGATAGATAGATAGATACAGATAGGTAGGTAGGTAGGTAGATAGATACAGATATGTAGGTAGGTAGATAGATAGATAGAGATAGGTAGGTAGGTAGATTGATAGATAGAGATAGGTAGGTAGGTAGGTAGATAGATAGAGATAGGTAGGTAGGTAGATTGATAGAGATAGGTAGGTAGGTAGATAGATAGATAGAGATAGGTAGGTAGGTAGATAGATAGATAGAGATAGGTAGGTAGGTATATAGATAGATACAGATAGGTAGGTAGGTAGATAGATAGATACAGATAGGTAGGTAGGTAGATAGATAGATACAGATAGGTAGGTAGGTAGATTGATAGATACAGATAGGTAGGTAGGTAGATTGATAGATAGAGATAGGTAGGTAGGTAGATAGATAGAGATAGGTAGGTAGGTAGGTAGATAGATACAGATAGGTAGGTAGATTGATAGATAGAGATAGGTAGGTAGTTAGATAGATAGATAGATAGAGATAGGTAGGTAGGTAGATAGATAGGTAGAGATAGGTAGGTAGGTACGTAGATAGATAGATAGAGATAGGTAGGTAGGTATATAAATAGATAGAGATAGGTAGGTAGGTAGATAGATAAATACAGATAGGTGGGTAGGTAGATAGATAGATAGAGATAGGTAGGTAGGTAGATTGATAGATAGAGATAGGTAGATAGGTTGATAGATACTGATAGGTAGGTAGGTAGATAGATAGATAGAGATAGATTGATACAGATAGGTGGGTAGGTAGATAGATAGAGATAGGTAGGTAGGTAGATAGATAGAGATAGGTAGGTAGGTAGATTGATAGATAGAGATAGGTAGGTAGGTAGATTGATAGATAGGTAGGTAGGTAGATAGATAGATAGAGATAGGTAGGTAGGTAGATAGACAGATAGAGATAGGTAGGTAGGTAGATAGATAGATAGATAGAGATAGGTAGGTAGGTAGATTGATAGATACAGATAGGTAGGTAGGTAGATAGATAGATAGAGATAGGTAGGTAGGTAGATAGATAGATAGATAGAGATAGGTAGGTAGGTAGATAGATAGATACAGATAGGTAGGTAGGTAGGTAGATAGATACAGATATGTAGGTAGGTAGATAGATAGATAGAGATAGGTAGGTAGGTAGATTGATAGATAGAGATAGGTAGGTAGGTAGGTAGATAGATAGAGATAGGTAGGTAGGTAGATTGATAGAGATAGGTAGGTAGGTAGATAGATAGATAGAGATAGGTAGGTAGGTAGATAGATAGATACAGATAGGTAGGTAGGTATATAGATAGATACAGATAGGTAGGTAGGTAGATAGATAGATACAGATAGGTAGGTAGGTAGATAGATAGATACAGATAGGTAGGTAGGTAGATAGATAGATACAGATAGGTAGGTAGGTAGATTGATAGATAGAGATAGGTAGGTAGGTAGGTAGATAGATAGAGATAGGTAGGTAGGTAGATTGATACATACAGATAGGTAGGTAGGTAGGTAGATAGATAGAGATAGGTAGGTAGGTAGATAGATAGATAGAGATAGGTAGGTAGGTAGATAGATAGATACAGACAGGTAGGTAGGTAGATAGATAGATACAGATAGGTAGGTAGGTAGATTGATAGATAGAGATAGGTAGGTAGGTAGGTAGATAGATAGAGATAGGTAGGTAGGTAGATTGATAGAGATAGGTAGGTAGGTAGGTAGATAGATAGAGATAGGTAGGTAGGTAGATTGATAGATACAGATAGGTAGGTAGGTAGATTGATAGATAGAGATAGGTAGGTAGGTAGATAGATAGATAGAGATAGGTAGGTAGGTAGATTGATAGATACAGATAGGTAGGTAGGTAGATTGATAGATAGAGATAGGTAGGTAGGTAGATAGATAGATAGAGATAGGTAGGTAGGTAGGTAGATAGATACAGATAGGTAGGTAGATTGATAGATAGAGATAGGTAGGTAGTTAGATAGATAGATAGAGATAGGTAGGTAGGTAGATTGATAGATAGAAATAGGTAGATAGGTAGATAGATAGATAGAGATAGGTAGGTAGGTATATAGATAGATAGAGATAGGTAGGTAGGTAGATAGATAAATACAGATAGGTGGGTAGGTAGATAGATAGATAGATAGAGATAGGTAGGTAGGTAGGTAGATTGATAGATAGAGATAGGTAGATAGGTAGATTGATAGATACTGATAGGTAGGTAGGTAGATAGATAGATAGAGATAGATAGATACAGATAGGTGGGTAGGTAGATAGATAGAGATAGGTAGGTAGGGAGATAGATAGAGATAGGTAGGTAGGTAGATTGATAGATAGAGATAGGTAGGTAGGTAGATTGATAGATAGGTAGGTAGGTAGATAGATAGATAGAGATAGGTAGGTAGGTAGATAGACAGATAGAGATAGGTAGGTAGGTAGATAGATAGATAGAGATAGGTAGGTAGGTAGATTGATAGATACAGATAGGTAGGTAGGTAGATAGATAGATAGAGATAGGTAGGTAGGTAGATAGATAGATAGAGATAGGTAGGTAGGTAGATAGATAGATAGATAGATACAGATAGGTAGGTAGGTAGGTAGATAGATACAGATATGTAGGTAGGTAGATAGATAGATAGAGATAGGTAGGTAGGTAGATTGATAGATAGAGATAGGTAGGTAGGTAGGTAGATAGATAGAGATAGGTAGGTAGGTAGATTGATAGAGATAGGTAGGTAGGTAGATAGATAGATAGAGATAGGTAGGTAGGTAGATAGATAGATACAGATAGGTAGGTAGGTATATAGATAGATACAGATAGGTAGGTAGGTAGATAGATAGATACAGATAGGTAGGTAGGTAGATAGATAGATACAGATAGGTAGGTAGGTAGATAGATAGATACAGATAGGTAGGTAGGTAGATTGATAGATACAGATAGGTAGGTAGGTAGATTGATAGATAGAGATAGGTAGGTAGGTAGATAGATAGAGATAGGTAGGTAGGTAGATTGATAGATAGGTAGGTAGGTAGATAGATAGATAGAGATAGGTAGGTAGGTAGATAGACAGATAGAGATAGGTAGGTAGGTAGATAGATAGATAGAGATAGGTAGGTAGGTAGATTGATAGATACAGATAGGTAGGTAGGTAGATAGATAGATAGAGATAGGTAAGTAGGTAGATAGATAGATAGATAGATAGAGGTAGGTAGGTAGGTAGGTAGATAGATAGATACAGATAGGTAGGTAGGTAGGTAGATAGATACAGATATGTAGGTAGGTAGATAAATAGATAGAGATAGGTAGGTAGGTAGATTGATAGATAGAGATAGGTAGGTAGGTAGGTAGATAGATAGAGATAGGTAGGTAGGTAGATTGATAGAGATAGGTAGGTAGGTAGGTAGATTGATAGAGATAGGTAGGTAGGTAGGTAGATAGATAGAGATAGGTAGGTAGGTAGATTGATAGATAGAGATAGGTAGGTAGGTAGATAGATAGAGAGAGATAGGTAGGTTGGTAGATTGATAGATACAGATAGGTAGGTAGGTAGATTGATAGATAGAGATTGGTAGGTAGGTAGATAGATAGATAGAGATAGGTAGGTAGGTAGGTAGGTAGGTAGATAGATACAGATAGGTAGGTAAATTGATAGATAGAGATAGGTACGAACGTAGATAGATAGATAGAGATAGGTAGGTAGGTAGATTGATAGATAGAGATAGGTAGATAGGTAGATAGATATATACAGATAGGTAGGTAGGTAGATAGATAGATAGAGATAGGTAGGTAGGTAGATAGACAGAGATAGGTAGGTAGGTAGATAGATAGATAGAGATAGGTAGGTAGGTAGATTGATAGATAGAGATAGGTAGGTAGGTAGATAGATAGATAGAGATAGGTAGGTAGGTAGATAGATAGATACAGACAGGTAGGTAGGTAGATAGATAGATACAGATAGGTAGGTAGGTAGGTAGATAGATAGAGATAGGTAGGTAGGTAGATTGATAGAGATAGGTAGGTAGGTAGGTAGATAGATAGAGATAGGTAGGTAGGTAGATTGATAGATACAGATAGGTAGGTAGGTAGATTGATAGATAGAGATAGGTAGGTAGGTAGATAGATAGATAGAGATAGGTAGGTAGGTAGACAGATAGATAGAGATAGGTAGGTAGGTAGATAGATACAGATAGGTAGGTAGATTGATAGATAGAGATAGGTAGGTAGATAGATAGATAGAGATAGGTAGGTAGGTAGATTGATAGATACAGATAGGTAGGTAGGTAGATAGATAGATACAAATAGGTAGGTAGGTAGATAGATAGATAGAGATAGGTAGGTAGGTAGATAGATAGATACACACAGGTAGGTAGGTAGATAGATAGATACAGATAGGTAGGTAGGTAGATTGATAGATAGAGATAGGTCGGTAGGTAGGTAGATAGATAGAGATAGGTAGGTAGGTAGATTGATAGAGATAGGTAGGTAGGTAGGTAGACAGATAGAGATAGGTAGGTAGGTAGATTGATAGATACAGATAGGTAGGTAGGTAGATTGATAGATAGAGATAGGTAGGAACGTAGATAGATAGATAGAGATAGGTAGGTAGGTAGATTGATAGATAGAGATAGGTAGATAGGTAGATAGATATATACAGATAGGTAGGTAGGTAGATAGATAGAGATAGGTAGGTAGGTAGATAGATAAATACAGATAGGTGGGTAGGTAGATAGATAGATAGAGATAGGTAGGTAGGTAGATTGATAGATAGAGATAGGTAGGTAGGTAGATTGATAGATACAGATAGGTAGGTAGGTAGATTGATAGATAGAGATAGCTAGGTAGGTAGGTAGATAGATAGAGATAGGTAGGTAGGTAGATAGATAGATAGAGATAGGTAGGTAGGTAGGTAGATAGATAGAGATAGGTAGGTAGGTAGATTGATAGATAGAGATAGGTAGGTAGGTAGATAGATAAATAGAGATAGATAGGTAGGTAGGTAGATAGACAGAGATAGGTAGGTAGGTAGATTGATAGAGATAGGTAGGTAGGTAGATAGATAGATAGAGATAGGTAGGTAGGTAGATTTATAGATAGAGATAGGTAGGTAGGTAGGTAGATAGATAGAGATAGGTAGGTAGGTAGATAGATAGATAGAGATAGGTAGGTAGGTAGATAGATAGATAGAGATAGGTAGGTAGGTAGGTAGATAGATACAGATAGGTAGGTAGATAGATAAATACAGATTGGTGGGTAGGTATTTAGATAGATAGAGATAGGTAGGTAGGTAGATAGATAGATAGAGATAGGTAGGTAGGTAGATTGATAGATACAGATAGGTAGGTAGGTAGATAGATAGATATAGATAGGTAGGTAGGTAGATAGATAGATAGATAGAGATAGGTAGGTAGGTAGGTAGATAGATAGAGATAGGTAGGTAGGTAGATTGATAGAGATAGGTAGGTAGGTAGGTAGATAGATAGAGATAGGTAGGTAGGTAGATTGATAGATACAGATAGGTAGGTAGGTAGATTGATAGAGATAGGTAGGTAGGTAGGTAGATAGATAGAGATAGGTAGGTAGGTAGATTGATAGATAGAGATAGGTAGGTAGGTAGATAGATAGATAGAGATAGGTAGGTAGGTAGGTAGGTAGATAGATACAGATAGGTAGGTAGATTGATAGATAGAGATAGGTAGGAACGTAGATAGATAGATAGAGATAGGTAGGTAGGTAGATTGATAGATAGAGATAGGTAGATAGGTAGATAGATATATACAGATAGGTAGGTAGGTAGATAGATAGATAGAGATAGGTAGGTAGGTAGATAGACAGAGATAGGTAGGTAGGTAGATAGATAGATAGAGATAGGTAGGTACGTAGATTGATAGATAGAGATAGGTAGGTAGGTAGATAGATAGACAGATAGAGATAGGTAGGTAGGTAGATAGATAGATAGAGATAGGTAGGTAGATAGATAGATAGATACAGACAGGTAGGTAGGTAGATAGATAGATACAGATAGGTAGGTAGGTAGATTGATAGATAGAGATAGGTCGGTAGGTAGGTAGATAGATAGAGATATGTAGGTAGGTAGATTGATAGAGATAGGTAGGTAGGTAGGTAGATAGATAGAGATAGGTAGGTAGGTAGATTGATACATACAGATAGGTAGGTAGGTAGATTGATAGATAGAGATAGGTAGGTAGGTAGATAGATAGATAGAGATAGGTAGGTAGGTAGGTAGATAGATACAGATAGGTAGGTAGATTGATAGATAGAGATAGGTAGGTAGATTGATAGATAGAGATAGGTAGGTAGGTAGATTGATAGATAGAGATAGGTAGGTAGGTAGATTGATAGATACAGATAGGTAGGTAGGTAGATAGATAGATACAAATAGGTAGGTAGGTAGATAGATAGATAGAGATAGGTAGGTAGGTAGATAGATAGATACAGACAGGTAGGTAGGTAGATAGATAGATACAGATATGTAGGTAGGTAGATTGATAGATAGAGATAGGTCGGTAGGTAGGTAGATAGATAGAGATAGGTAGGTAGGTAGATTGATAGAGATAGGTAGGTAGGTAGGTAGATAGATAGAGATAGGTAGGTAGGTAGATTGATAGATACAGATAGGTAGGTAGGTAGATTGATAGATAGAGATATGTAGGTAGGTAGATAGATAGATAGAGATAGGTAGGTTGGTAGATTGATAGATACAGATAGGTAGGAACGTAGATAGATAGATAGAGATAGGTAGGTAGGTAGATTGATAGATAGAGATAGGTAGATAGGTAGATAGATATATACAGATAGGTAGGTAGGTAGATAGATAGATAGAGATAGGTAGGTAGGTAGATAGATAAATACAGATAGGTGGGTAGGTAGATAGATAGATAGAGATAGGTAGGTAGGTAGATTGATAGATAGAGATAGGTAGGTAGGTAGATTGATAGATACAGATAGGTAGGTAGGTAGATAGATAGATGGAGATAGGTAGGTAGGTAGATTGATAGATAGAGATAGCTAGGTAGGTAGGTAGATAGATAGAGATAGGTAGGTAGGTAGATAGATAGATAGAGATAGGTAGGTAGGTAGGTAGATAGATAGAGATAGGTAGGTAGGTAGATTGATAGATAGAGATAGGTAGGTAGGTAGATAGATAAATAGAGATAGGTAGGTAGGTAGGTAGATAGATAGAGATAGGTAGGTAGGTAGATTGATAGAGATAGGTAGGTAGGTAGATAGATAGATAGAGATAGGTAGGTAGGTAGATTTATAGATAGAGATAGGTAGGTAGGTAGGTAGGTAGATAGAGATAGGTAGGTAGGTAGATAGATAGATAGAGATAGGTAGGTAGGTAGATAGATAGATAGAGATAGGTAGGTAGGTAGGTAGATAGATACAGATAGGTAGGTAGGTAGATTGATAGATAGAGATAGGTAGGTAGGTAGATAGATAGATAGAGATAGGTAGGTAGGTAGGTAGATAGATACAGATAGGTAGGTAGATTGATAGATAGAGATAGGTAGGAACGTAGATAGATAGATAGAGATAGGTAGGTAGGTAGATTGATAGATAGAGATAGGTAGATAGGTAGATATATATATACAGATAGGTAGGTAGGTAGATAGATAGATAGAGATAGGTAGGTAGGTAGATAGACAGAGATAGGTAGGTAGGTAGATAGATAGATAGAGATAGGTAGGTAGGTAGATTGATAGATAGAGATAGGTAGGTAGATAGATAGATAGATAGAGATAGGTAGGTAGGTAGATAGATAGATAGAGATAGGTAGGTAGATAGATAGATAGATAGAGACAGGTAGGTAGGTAGATAGATAGATACAGATAGGTAGGTAGGTAGATTGATAGATAGAGATAGGTCGGTAGGTAGGTAGATAGATAGAGATAGGTAGGTAGGTAGATTGATAGAGATAGGTAGGTAGGTAGGTAGATAGATAGAGATAGGTAGGTAGGTAGATTGATAGATACAGATAGGTAGGTAGGTAGATTGATAGATAGAGATAGGTAGGTAGGTAGATAGATAGATAGAGATAGGTAGGTTGGTAGATTGATAGATAGAGATAGGTAGGTAGGTAGATAGATAGATAGAGATAGGTAGGTAGGTAGGTAGATAGATACAGATAGGTAGGTAGATTGATAGATAGAGATAGGTAGGAACGTAGATAGATAGATAGAGATAGGTAGGTAGGTAGATTGATAGATAGAGATAGGTAGATAGGTAGATAGATATATACAGATAGGTAGGTAGGTAGATAGATAGATAGAGATAGGTAGGTAGGTAGATAGATAGAGATAGGTAGGTAGGTAGATAGATAGATAGAGATAGGTAGGTAGGTAGATTGATAGATACAGATAGGTAGGTAGGTAGATAGATAGATACAAATAGGTAGGTAGGTAGATAGATAGATAGAGATAGGTAGGTAGGTAGATAGATAGATACAGACAGGTAGGTAAGTAGATAGATAGATACAGATAGGTAGGTAGGTAGATTGATAGATAGAGATAGGTCGGTAGGTAGGTAGATAGATAGAGATAGGTAGGTAGGTAGATTGATAGAGATAGGTAGGTAGGTAGGTAGGTAGATAGAGATAGGTAGGTAGGTAGATTGATAGATACAGATAGGTAGGTAGGTAGATTGATAGATAGAGATAGGTAGGTAGGTAGATAGATAGATAGAGATAGGTAGGTTGGTAGATTGATAGATACAGATAGGGAGGTAGGTAGATAGATAGATAGAGATAGGTAGGTAGGTAGGTAGATAGATACAGATAGGTAAGTAGATTGATAGATAGAGATAGGTAGGAAGGTAGATAGATAGATAGAGATAGGTAGGTAGGTAGATTGATAGATAGAGATAGGTAGATAGGTAGATAGATATATACAGATAGGTAGGTAGGTAGATAGATAGATAGAGATAGGTAGGTAGGTAGATATATAAATACAGATAGGTGGGTAGGTAGATAGATAGAGATAGGTAGGTAGGTAGATAGATAGATAGAGATAGGTAGGTAGGTAGGTAGATAGATAGAGATAGGTAGGTAGGTAGATTGATAGATAGAGATAGGTAGGTAGGTAGATAGATAAATAGAGATAGGTAGGTAGGTAGGTAGATAGATAGAGATAGGTAGGTAGGTAGATTGATAGAGATAGATAGGTAGGTAGATAGATAGATAGAGATAGGTAGGTAGGTAGATTTATAGATAGAGATAGGTAGGTAGGTAGGTAGATAGATAGAGATAGGTAGGTAGGTAGATAGATAGATAGAGATAGGTAGGTAGGTAGATATATAAATAGAGATAGGTAGGTAGGTAGGTAGATACATAGAGATAGGTAGGTAGGTAGATTGATAGAGATAGGTAGGTAGGTAGATAGATAGATAGATAGAGATAGGTAGGTAGGTAGATTGATAGATACAGATAGGTAGGTAGGTAGATAGATAGATAGAGATAGGTAGGTAGGTAGATAGATAGATAGATAGAGATAGGTAGGTAGGTAGATAGATAGAGATAGGTAGGTAGGTAGATTGATAGATACAGATAGGTAGGTAGGTAGGTAGATTGATAGATAGAGATAGGTAGGTAGGTAGATAGATAGATAGAGATAGGTAGGTTGGTAGATTGATAGATACAGATAGGTAGGTGGGTAGGTAGATAGATAGATAGAGATAGGTAGGTAGGTAGGTAGATAGATACAGATAGGTAGGTAGATTGATAGATAGAGATAGGTAGGAACGTAGATAGATAGATAGAGATAGGTAGGTAGGTAGATTGATAGATAGAGATAGGTAGATAGGTAGATAGATATATACAGATAGGTAGGTAGGTAGATAGATAGATAGAGATAGGTAGGTAGGTAGATAGACAGAGATAGGTAGGTAGGTAGATAGATAGATAGAGATAGGTAGGTAGGTAGATTGATAGATAGAGATAGGTAGGTAGGTAGATAGATAGATAGAGATAGGTAGGTAGGTAGATAGATACAGACAGGTAGGTAGGTAGATAGATAGATACAGATAGGTAGGTAGGTAGATTGATAGATAGAGATAGGTCGGTAGGTAGGTAGATAGATAGAGATAGGTAGGTAGGTAGATTGATAGAGATAGTTAGGTAGGTAGGTAGATAGATAGAGAGAGGTAGGTAGGTAGATTGATAGATACAGATAGGTAGGTAGGTAGATAGATAGATAGAGATAGGTAGGTTGGTAGATTGATAGATACAGATAGGTAGGTAGGTAGATTGATAGATAGAGATAGGTAGGTAGGTAGATAGATAGATAGAGATAGGTAGGTAGGTAGGTAGATAGATACAGATAGGTAGGTAGATTGATAGATAGAGATAGGTAGGAACGTAGATAGATAGATAGAGATAGGTAGGTAGGTAGATTGATAGATAGAGATAGGTAGATAGGTAGATAGATATATACAGATAGGTAGGTAGGTAGATAGATAGATAGAGATAGGTAGGTAGGTAAATAGATAGAGATAGGTAGGTAGGTAGATAGATAGATAGAGATAGGTAGGTAGGTAGATTGATAGATACAGATAGGTAGGTAGGTAGATAGATAGATAAAGATAGGTAGGTAGGTAGATTGATAGATAGAGATAGGTAGGTAGGTAGATTGATAGATACAGATAGGTAGGTAGGTAGATAGATAGATAGAGATAGGTAGGTAGGTAGATTGAAAGATAGAGATAGCTAGGTAGGTAGATAGATAGATAGAGATAGGTAGGTAGGTAGGTAGATAGATACAGATAGGTAGGTAGATTGATAGATAGAGATAGGTAGGAACGTAGATAGATAGATAGAGATAGGTAGGTAGGTAGATTGATAGATAGAGATAGGTAGATAGGTAGATAGATATATACAGATAGGTAGGTAGGTAGATAGATAGATAGAGATAGGTAGGTAGGTAGATAGATAGAGATAGGTAGGTAGGTAGATAGATAGATAGAGATAGGTAGGTAGGTAGATTGATAGATACAGATAGGTAGGTAGGTAGATAGATAGATACAAATAGGTAGGTAGGTAGATAGATAGATAGAGATAGGTAGGTAGGTAGATAGATAGATACAGACAGGTAGGTAGGTAGATAGATAGATACAGATAGGTAGGTAGGTAGATTGATAGATAGAGATAGGTCGGTAGGTAGGTAGATAGATAGAGAAGGTAGGTAGGTAGATTGATAGAGATAGGTAGGTAGGTAGGTAGATAGATAGAGATAGGTAGGTAGGTAGATTGATAGATACAGATAGGTAGGTAGGTAGATTGATAGATAGAGATAGGTAGGTAGGTAGATAGATAGATAGATAGAGATAGGTAGGTTGGTAGATTGATAGATACAGATAGGTAGGTAGGTAGATAGATAGATAGAGATAGGTAGGTAGGCAGGTAGATAGATACAGATAGGTAGGTAGATTGATAGATAGAGATAGGTAGGAACGTAGATAGATAGATAGAGATAGGTAGGTAGGTAGATTGATAGATAGAGATAGGTAGATAGGTAGATAGATATATACAGATAGGTAGGTAGGTAGATAGATAGATAGAGATAGGTAGGTAGGTAGATAGATAAATACAGATAGGTGGGTAGGTAGATAGATAGATAGAGATAGGTAGGTAGGTAGATTGATAGATAGAGATAGGTAGGTAGGTAGATAGATAGATAGATAGAGATAGGTAGGTTGGTAGATTGATAGATACAGATAGGTAGGTAGGTAGATAGATAGATAGAGATAGGTAGGTAGGCAGGTAGATAGATACAGATAGGTAGGTAGATTGATAGATAGAGATAGGTAGGAACGTAGATAGATAGATAGAGATAGGTAGGTAGGTAGATTGATAGATAGAGATAGGTAGATAGGTAGATAGATATATACAGATAGGTAGGTAGGTAGATAGATAGATAGAGATAGGTAGGTAGGTAGATAGATAAATACAGATAGGTGGGTAGGTAGACAGATAGATAGAGATAGGTAGGTAGGTAGATTGATAGATAGAGATAGGTAGGTAGGTAGATTGATAGATACAGATAGGTAGGTAGGTAGCTAGATAGATAGAGATAGGTAGGTAGGTAGATTGATAGATAGAGATAGCTAGGTAGGTAGGTAGATAGATAGAGATAGGTAGGTAGGTAGATAGATAGATAGAGATAGGTAGGTAGGTAGGTAGGTAGATAGAGATAGGTAGGTAGGTAGATTGATAGATAGAGATAGGTAGGTAGGTAGATAGATAAATAGAGATAGGTAGGTAGGTAGGTAGATAGATAGAGATAGGTAGGTAGGTAGATTGATAGAGATAGGTAGGTAGGTAGATAGATAGATAGAGATAGGTAGGTAGGTAGATTTATAGATAGAGATAGGTAGGTAGGTAGATAGATAGATAGAGATAGGTAGGTAGGTAGGTAGATAGATAGATAGAGATAGGTAGGTAGGTAGATAGATAGATAGAGATAGGTAGGTAGGTAGGTAGATAGATACTGATAGGTAGGTAGATAGATAAATATAAATAGGTGGGTAGAGTATTTAGATAGATAGAGATAGGTAGGTAGGTAGATTGATAGAGATAGGTAGGTAGGTAGATAGATAGATAGAGATAGGTAGGTAGGTAGATTTATAGATAGAGATAGGTAGGTAGGTAGGTAGATAGATAGAGATAGGTAGGTAGGTAGATAGATAGATAGAGATAGGTAGGTAGGTAGATATATGAATAGAGATAGGTAGGTAGGTAGGTAGATAGATAGAGATAGGTAGGTAGGTAGATTGATAGATAGAGATAGGTAGATAGGTAGATAGATATATACAGATAGGTAGGTAGGTAGATAGATAGATAGAGATAGGTAGGTAGGTAGATAGATAAATACAGATAGGTGGGTAGGTAGATAGATAGATAGAGATAGGTAGGTAGGTAGATTGATAGATAGAGATAGGTAGGTAGGTAGATTGATAGATACAGATAGGTAGGTAGGTAGATAGATAGATAGAGATAGGTAGGTAGGTAGATTGATAGATAGAGATAGCTAGGTAGGTAGGTAGATAGATAGAGATAGGTAGGTAGGTAGATAGATAGATAGAGATAGGTAGGTAGGTAGGTAGGTAGATAGAGATAGGTAGGTAGGTAGATTGATAGATAGAGATAGGTAGGTAGGTAGATAGATAAATAGAGATAGGTAGGTAGGTAGGTAGATAGATAGAGATAGGTAGGTAGGTAGATTGATAGAGATAGGTAGGTAGGTAGATAGATAGATAGAGATAGGTAGGTAGGTATATTTATAGATAGAGATAGGTAGGTAGATAGATAGATAGATAGAGATAGGTAGGTAGGTAGATAGATAGATAGAGATAGGTAGGTAGGTAGATAGATAGATAGAGATAGGTAGGTAGGTAGGTAGATAGATACTGATAGGTAGGTAGATAGATAAATATAAATAGGTGGGTAGGTATTTAGATAGATAGAGATAGGTAGGTAGGTAGATTGATAGAGATAGGTAGGTAGGTAGATAGATAGATAGATAGAGATAGGTAGGTAGGTAGATTTATAGATAGAGATAGGTAGGAAGGTAGGTAGATAGATAGAGATAGGTAGGTAGGTAGATAGATAGATAGAGATAGGTAGGTAGGTAGATATATAAATAGAGATAGGTAGGTAGGTAGGTAGATAGATAGAGATAGGTAGGTAGGTAGATTGATAGATAGAGATAGGTAGGTAGGTAGATTGATAGATACAGATAGGTAGGTAGGTAGATAGATAGATAGAGATAGGTAGGTAGGTAGATAGATAGATAGAGATAGGTAGGTAGGTAGATAGATAGATAGAGATAGGTAGGTAGGTAGATACATAGAAACAGACAGGTAGGTAGGTAGATAGATAGATACAGATAGGTAGGTAGGTAGATTGACAGATAGAGATAGGTCGGTAGGTAGGTAGATAGATAGAGATAGGTAGGTAGGTAGATTGATAGAGATAGGTAGGTAGGTAGGTAGATAGATAGAGATAGGTAGGTAGGTAGATTGATAGATAAAGATAGGTAGGTAGGTAGATAGATAGATAGAGATAGGTAGGTTGGTAGATTAATAGATACAGATAGGTAGGTAGGTAGATTGATAGATAGAGATAGGTAGGTAGGTAGATAGATAGATAGAGATAGGTAGGTAGGTAGATAGATAGATAGAGATAGGTAGGTAGGTAGATAGATAGATACAGACAGGTAGGTAGGTAGATAGATAGATACAGATAGGTAGGTAGGTAGATTGATAGATAGAGATAGGTCGGTAGGTAGGTAGATAGATAGAGATAGGTAGGTAGGTAGATTGATAGAGATAGGTAGGTAGGTAGGTAGATAGATAGAGATAGGTAGGTAGATTGATAGATAGAGATAGGTAGGTAGGTAGATAGATAGATAGAGATAGGTAGGTTGGTAGATTGATAGATACAGATAGGTAGGTAGGTAGATTGATAGATAGAGATAGGTAGGTAGGTAGATAGATAGATAGAGATAGCTAGGTACGTAGGTAGATAGATAGAGATAGGTAGGTAGGTAGGTAGATAGATAGAGATATGTAGGTAGGTAGATTGATAGATAGAGATAGCTAGGTAGGTAGGTAGATAGATAGAGATAGGTAGGTAGGTAGATAGATAGATAGAGATAGGTAGGTTGGTAGGTAGATAGATAGAGATAGGTAGGTAGGTAGATTGATAGATAGAGATAGGTAGGTAGGTAGATAGATAAATAGAGATAGGTAGGTAGGTAGGTAGATAGATAGAGATAGGTAGGTAGGTAGATTGATAGAGATAGGTAGGTAGGTAGATAGATAGATAGAGATAGGTAGGTAGGTAGATTTATAGATAGAGATAGGTAGGTAGGTAGGTAGATAGATAGAGATAGGTAGGTAGGTAGATAGATCGATAGAGATAGGTAGGTAGGTAGATAGATAGATAGAGATAGGTAGGTAGGTAGATAGATAGATAGAGATAGGTAGGTAGGTAGATAGATAGATAGAGATAGGTAGGTAGATACATAGATAGAGATAGGTAGGTAGGTAGGTAGATAGATAGAGATAGGTAGGTAGGTAGGTAGATAGATAGAGATAGGTAGGTAGGTAGGGAGATAGATACAGATAGGTAGGTAGGTAGATTGATAGATAGAGATAGGTACGTAGGTAGATTGATAGATAGAGATAGGTAGGTAGGTAGGTAGATAGATAGAGATAGGTAGGTAGGTAGATTAATAGATAGAGATAGGTCGGTAGGTAGGTAGATAGATAGAGATAGGTAGGTAGGTAGATTGATAGAGATAGGTAGGTAGGTAGGTAGATAGATAGAGATAGGTAGGTAGGTAGATAGATAGAGATAGGTAGGTAGGTAGATAGATAGATAGAGATAGGTAGGTTGGTAGATTGATAGATACAGATAGGTAGGTAGGTAGATTGATAGATAGAGATAGGTAGGTAGGTAGATAGATAGATAGAGATAGGTAGGTAGGTAGGTAGATAGATACAGATAGGTAGGTAGATTGATAGATAGAGATAGGTAGGAACGTAGATAGATAGATAGAGATAGGTAGGTAGGTAGATTGATAGATAGAGATAGGTAGATAGGTAGATAGATATATACAGATAGGTAGGTAGGTAGATAGATAGATAGAGATAGGTAGGTAGGTAGATAGATAGAGATAGGTAGGTAGGTAGATAGATAGATAGAGATAGGTAGGTAGGTAGATTGATAGATACAGATAGGTAGGTAGGTAGATTGATAGATAGAGATAGGTAGGTAGGTAGATTGATAGATACAGATAGGTAGGTAGGTAGATAGATAGATAGAGATAGGTAGGTAGGTAGATTGATAGATAGAGATAGCTAGGTAGGTAGGTAGATAGATAGAGATAGGTAGGTAGGTAGATAGATAGATAGAGATAGGTAGGTAGGTAGGTAGATAGATAGAGATAGGTAGGTAGGTAGATTGATAGATAGAGATAGGTAGGTAGGTAGATAGATAGAGATAGGTAGGTAGGTAGGTAGATAGATAGAGATAGGTAGGTAGGTAGATTGATACAGATAGGTAGGTAGGTAGATAGATAGATAGAGATAGGTAGGTAGGTAGATTTATAGATAGAGATAGGTAGGTAGGTAGGTAGATAGATAGAGATAGGTAGGTAGGTAGATTGATAGAGACAGATAGGTAGGTAGGTAGATAGATACAGATAGGTAGGTAGGTAGATTGATAGATAGAGATAGATAGGTAGGTAGGTAGATAGATAGAGATAGGTAGGTAGGTAGATTGATAGATACAGATAGGTAGGTAGGTAGATAGATAGATAGAGATAGGTAGGTAGGTAGATAGATAGATAGAGATAGGTAGGTAGATACATAGATAGAGATAGGTAGGTAGGTAGGTAGATAGATAGAGATAGGTAGGTAGGTAGGTAGATAGATAGAGATAGGTAGGTAGGTAGGGAGATAGATACAGATAGGTAGGTAGGTAGATTGATAGATAGAGATAGGTACGTAGGTAGATTGATAGATAGAGATAGGTAGGTAGGTAGATAGATAGATAGAGATAGGTAGGTAGGTAGATTGATAGATAGAGATAGGTAGGTAGGTAGATAGATAGATAGAGATAGGTAGATAGGTAGATAGATATATACAGATAGGTAGGTAGGTAGGTAGATAGATAGAGATAGGTAGGTAGGTAGATAGATAGAGATAGGTAGGTAGGTAGATTGATAGATAGAGATAGGTAGGTAGGTAGATAGATAAATAGAGATAGGTAGGTAGGTAGGTAGATAGATAGAGATAGGTAGGTAGGTAGATTGATAGAGATAGGTAGGTAGGTAGATAGATAGATAGAGATAGGTAGGTAGGTAGATTTATAGATAGAGATAGGTAGGTAGGTAGGTAGATAGATAGAGATAGGTAGGTAGGTAGGTAGATAGATAGATAGAGATAGGTAGGTAGGTAGATAGATAGATAGAGATAGGTAGGTAGGTAGGTAGATAGATAGAGATAGGTAGGTAGGTAGGTAGATAGATACAGATAGGTAGGTAGATAGATAAATACAGATAGGTGGGTAGGTATTTAGATAGATAGAGATAGGTAGGTAGGTAGATAGATAGATAGAGATAGGTAGGTAGGTAGATTGATAGATACAGATAGGTAGGTAGGTAGATAGATAGATAGAGATAGGTAGGTAGGTAGATAGATAGATACAGATAGGTAGGTAGGTAGATTGATAGATAGAGATAGGTCGGTAGGTAGGTAGATAGATAGAGATAGGTAGGTAGGTAGATTGATAGAGATAGGTAGGTAGGTAGGTAGATAGATAGAGATAGGTAGGTAGTAGATAGATAGAGATAGGTAGGTAGGTAGATAGATAGATAGAGATAGGTAGGTTGGTAGATTGATAGATACAGATAGGTAGGTAGGTAGATTGATAGATAGAGATAGGTAGGTAGGTAGATAGATAGATAGAGATAGGTAGGTAGGTAGGTAGATAGATACAGATAGGTAGGTAGATGATAGATAGAGATAGGTAGGAACGTAGATAGATAGATAGAGATAGGTAGGTAGGTAGATTGATAGATAGAGATAGGTAGATAGGTAGATAGATATATACAGATAGGTAGGTAGGTAGATAGATAGATAGAGATAGGTAGGTAGGTAGATAGATAGAGATAGGTAGGTAGGTAGATAGATAGATAGAGATAGGTAGGTAGGTAGATTGATAGATACAGATAGGTAGGTAGGTAGATTGATAGATAGAGATAGGTAGGTAGGTAGATTGATAGATACAGATAGGTAGGTAGGTAGATAGATAGATAGAGATAGGTAGGTAGGTAGATTGATAGATAGAGATAGCTAGGTAGGTAGGTAGATAGATAGAGATAGGTAGGTAGGTAGATAGATAGATAGAGATAGGTAGGTAGGTAGTAGATAGATAGAGATAGGTAGGTAGGTAGATTGATAGATAGAGATAGGTAGGTAGGTAGATAGATAGAGATAGGTAGGTAGGTAGGTAGATAGATAGAGATAGGTAGGTAGGTAGATTGATACAGATAGGTAGGTAGGTAGATAGATAGATAGAGATAGGTAGGTAGGTAGATTTATAGATAGAGGTAGGTAGGTAGGTAGGTAGATAGATAGAGATAGGTAGGTAGGTAGATTGATAGAGACAGATAGGTAGGTAGGTAGATAGATACAGATAGGTAGGTAGGTAGATTGATAGATAGAGATAGATAGGTAGGTAGGTAGATAGATAGAGATAGGTAGGTAGGTAGATTGATAGATACAGATAGGTAGGTAGGTAGATAGATAGATAGAGATAGGTAGGTAGGTAGATAGATAGATAGAGATAGGTAGGTAGATACATAGATAGAGATAGGTAGGTAGGTAGGTAGATAGATAGAGATAGGTAGGTAGTAGGTAGATAGATAGAGATAGGTAGGTAGGTAGGGAGATAGATACAGATAGGTAGGTAGGTAGATTGATAGATAGAGATAGGTACGTAGGTAGATTGATAGATAGAGATAGGTAGGTAGGTAGATAGATAGATAGAGATAGGTAGGTAGGTAGATAGATAGATACAGATAGGTAGGTAGGTAGATTGATAGATACAGATAGGTAGGTAGGTAGATAGTTAGATAGAGATAGGTAGGTAGGTAGATAGATAGATACAGATAGGTAGGTAGGTAGATAGATAGATAGAGATAGGGGTAAGGTAGGTAGGTAGATAGATACAGATATGTAGGTAGGTAGATAGATAGATAGATAGATAGAGAAAGGTAGGTAGGTAGATAGATAGAGATAGGTAGGTAGGGTAGATTGATAAGAGATAGGTAGGTAGGTAGGTAGATAGATAGATAGATAGATAGAGATAGGTAGGTAGTTAGATTGATAGATACAGATAGGTAGGTAGGTAGATAGATAGATAGAGATAGGTAGGTAGGTAGATAGATAGATAGAGATATGTAGGTAGGTATATAGATAGATACAGATAGAAAGGTAGGTAGATAAATAGATACAGATATGTAGGTAGGTAGATAGATAGATAGAGATAGGTAGTAGGTAGATTGGATAGATAGAGATAGGTAGGTAGGTAGATAGATAGAGATAGGTAGGTAGGTAGATTGATAGATACAGATAGGTAGGTGGTAGATAGATAGATACAGATAGGTAGGTAGGTAGATAGAGATAGGTAGGTAGGTAGTGTAGATAGTTAGAGATAGGTAGGGTAGATAGATTGATAGAGATAGGTAGGTAGGTAGATAGATAGATAGAGATAGGTAGGTAGGTAGATTGATAGATAGAGATAGGTAGGTAGGTAGATAGATAGATAGAGATAGGTAGTAGGTAGATAGATAGATAGATAGATAGATAGATAGATAGATAGATAGAGATAGGTAGGTAGGTAGATTGATAATACAGATAGGTAGGTAGGTAAGATAGATAGATAGAGATATGTAGATAGGTATATAGATAGATACAGATAGGGTAGGTAGGCTAGGTAGATAGATACAGATATGTAGGTAGGTAGATAGATAGATAGAGATAGGTAGGTAGGTAGATTGACTAGATAGAGATAGGTAGGTAGGTATGGTAGATAGATGGGAGGATCAGGTAGGTAGGTAGATTGAATTAGATACAGACTAGGTAGGTAGGTAGGTAGATAGATAGATACAGATAGGTAGGTAGGTAAATTGATAGATTGAGATAGGTAGTAGGTAGGTAGGTAGATAGATAGAGATGGTAGGTAGGTAGGTAGATTGATAGAGATAGGTAGGTAGGAGGTAGATAGAGATAGGTAGGTAGGTAGTAGATGATTGATACAGGATAGGTAGGGTAGGTAGATAGATAGATTGAGATAGGTAGGTAGGTAGATAGATAGAATAGAGTAGGTAGGTAGGCTAGATAGATAGAGATAGGTAGGAGTAGGTAGATATTGATAGATAGGAGATAAGTAGGTAGGTAGATTGATAGATACAGATAGGTAGGTAGGTAGATAGATAGATACAGATAGGTAGGTAGGGTAGATTGATAGATAGAGATAGGTAGGTAGGTGATTGATAGATACAGATTGTAGGTAGGTAGATAGATAGATAGGTAGGTAGGAGGTAGTTGTTAGATAGAGACTAGATAGGGTGCGTAGGTAGATAGTTAGATATAGGTAGGTAGGTAGATAGATAGATAGAGATAGGTAGGTAGGTCGGTAGATAGATAGAGATAGTAGGTAGGTAGGTAGATAGATAGAGATAGGTAGGATAGTAGGTAGGTAGATAGATAAATAAGAAGATAGGTAGGTTAGGTAGGTAGATAATAGAGATAGGTAGGTAGTAGATT